>JAWNNL010000721.1:0-610200 GCA_035045005.1 Liodrosophila aerea
CCAGTGAACCAAAAGTTCGTAAAAGATATCGCTAACGATAAATACGCGAAACAAAAACGGACAAAACATTCGCGAAAACCCTCGTTTACGATCAGAAAACTACTCGCTCGTCGCTCAGTTTGTGGCAGTGAAAGTTTCGAACGCGATAGCTCGTAAACGATTAGTTAGCGAGCATTTTTCGATTGTTTTTGCGAATCATTTGAGAAGTCGTTTGCGAGCCATTTTTGATTTTTTTTGCGAATCATATTTGAAGTCGTTTGCGAGCCATTATAGATATCTTTTGCGACTCATTTTTAATATCGTTTACGGATTCAATAAATACTAAATATAGTTTTAAATTTGATTTTTTATTTGATAAACATAATGTCTTATTTTATCTTATACCTATAAAGTTATTTTCCGCCAGGAGCTACGAACACATTTGTCGCAAAACACATTTCTGAAGACTTTAAAGAACCGTAATCTGTATAAAGAGACAGTAAAAAAATAATTAAAATACATATGCGAGATAAATATATATTATTAGAATACATACAACATTCTTCAAAACGCCTTCTTTCTGCAGGGTATGCTATAAGAGAATTAAATAAATATATCAGGACAGCGATAATCAACAGCACTAAATTTATTTCTTACCGTCGAATTGATAGAAATTTTAAGCACTGCCACTTTTTCACTCCACCGTCAATTTGCGTCGTCACAAGAGAAAAGAAAGTTGTCGATTCCGAGCGAGAACAATAACGCATCAGTTGCCGTTTTGAGCGACCAAAAAAGGAACAAGCGAGAGAACGACAAGCAAAAAACAACAACGCATCGGTTGCCGTTTTAACCGACCATTTTTCTTTCGATTCGTATATCATTTATAAGCTCGAATGCGAATGTTTTGCGAAGCTCTCGATTTTGGTATCGTTTTCGAGCTCGAATGCGAATGTTTTGCGAAACTTTCGATTTTAGTTTCGTTTTCGAGCTCGAATGCGATAGTTTTGCGAAACTCTCGCTCGACATTCGCGTCGTGGTACACTGGGCTATTATCGACTCCCAATGCAATTCGAAGTACAGGGTCTCCTACGGTCGGTTGCGTCCGACTGTAGCTTTCCCTACTTTTGTATTTGATATATATTTTGTATCTGCTTCATTTAGTGTATTTTCAGTTTATCTTATTCTTTTCTTTTTTTCCTTTTTTTATTTGTTTAAATTAAGAAGCGTGCCAAATTTCTTGGCAATTTTCCTAGACTTTATTTTTAAATGAATGGAATTAGTCATCTGCTCAGCAGTCGAATTTCAAATCTTGAGAATTAGTTTCATTGAATTTCAATTTAGTCTATTAGGTAGCAGGAAAGGGCACACACTTGTTGCATCATCTGTGCTTTTGCGCTCATCTAATTGTTTATTAATTGTTTCTTTGGCACATTGACAAAGCGCCCAGCATATGCTAAAGGCTGTCAAGGCTAGGAGTGTTACTTATACTACACTCGAGATATATGTATGTCCATATGTATATTTTATAGGTGGCAGTGAATTATGTCATAGTTTGGGTGTATTCAGATATACACACATAAATGGATACATTGTGATGCGTGTATTTTGTCATATTTCACAGAGTCCGTGAGCTAATTTATGAATGTCGGCATCATTTGGGGATTTCATTGTGTCGTAGTTCGCTTAGAAGTGCATGATTTATTGACAAAGTGCCGCAAACTCATTTAATTAGATACATTTCAAAATGTAGGTTAAACCTATTAACAATGTTTCTTTCTCTTATTCTTTGTTGATATTTATTTCACTCTCAGTGATACTTTTAAAGGCTCTTCTAATATATAAAATTTGCAACAATTCTTTATTTATTAAGCAGTAAAACTTTCTTTTTTTATTACGCTAAGCTAACTTTTAAAGCTATGTATATATTATGTACTTGTAATTTACATGTCAGTAAGAGGCGAGTGCATTACACGGTTTTGCATTTCTCTTGTTTAAAATGTCAAAAGCCACAAACAGCCTGGACACAAATAGCACATTTCTGAGTTTTGCTGTAGAGTTTAGAGTCGATATAATGGATGTGCTTGTCAAGATGATTAAACTAACAATAGTAAACTTACATGGCTGGAAGGTGTTAGTAGCTCTCGCATAAGTAGTAAAAACTTTCCAATCGTTAAAACAAAACGATTTTATCTAACTAGGCTAAAGGCTAGTTCAAGTTTACGCCAAGCAGACAGTCGCCACGTGCAGGGTCAACGGACAAAGCTGCTACTAACTTAACAGCAAACTCAATAACCAACAGACCCAAACTGTTCAACTTTGAGAGCTGCTGTCAACGTTAACACTGGCATGTTAAACCAAGAGACCACTCCTTATTGGTCATTGAATCTTAAATTGTGGTGAGTGCAAATTGCAATGACAAAATAGAAAATATTAAAACATTGTGACATCATGAATAAGTAGTTACACCCGATATAGCCATATTATATACAAATATTACATTATATATAAAATGTTTCATTTGATATTATTTGTCTTAATTAAGATATTTGTGGACAACTTGTTAAATAAATAAGAAGTAAATATTGAAATTAATAAATAAAAGAAAACCTCATAGTTCAGTTCGATTGGCAAAAGAAACCAGATCATACCAGATATTTATCTACACACTTAATACATACATATGTATATAACAGATTGCCCACAATCAAATTAAGCTGACAAAATGCAGAGGGCCGAAATTAGGCAACGCATTTAAAAATATTTTCAAGTTCATACTTCTTACAGCATCATGCCCATCAAAATAGTTGCATGGCCCTAAAGGTCAGTGTGCAGGGAGAACTAAAAATGCGCTCTCTATCTGTGGGGTGTGTGAGTGTGCGTGTGTGCCCCTCAGTTTGCCAGGGAGCGACTGAAATTGAATTCAAATTCGTAAACGTGCCGACTCATGTGTGACAAGCAGTTGAGAGGCTAACTGTTCCGCCTAGAGAAACAGAGAAAGCAATACAAGAAAAAGATTAATAGAGAGAGAGAAAGCTACAGAGAGAGAGTGATAGTGAGAAAAGGGAAGGAGGGAAGGAGTCCTGCAAACCACAGTGTGGTTTTCATTTGGGGATTTCAATGCACACATGAAATTGTCTCAGTTGCAAGTCAGAAAAAGAATAGCAACATCAGCTTATTTCATGCCACAATGGACGGACAGGTAGACAGACAGACAAACACTAAGTAAAAGAATAATAGACAAGCAAAATGTTGGACAACCCACTCAGTGGATGAATCCAACGTTTCTAATGATGATCAACGGTTCTGATGATGATATAATATAATTCGCAGTGCATTACGGGCTGGGCGCAAGTCAATACAAATTGAAAAAAAAATAAAACGAAACGATGGAGAATCGTTACATGTACTAGTTTATGTATCGAGTATATTTTTAAAATATTTTTTTAGTTTTATTGGCTCATGACCTGGGGCAATAAACGTTTATATCTGCCCGTGCGAGAGTCAGTGCATATGCCTGGACTTGTGATTTATACATTGCTGCATTGGCAACATGTTAATGAAATGTTGCGGCAACATGTGAGCACGCTCTTTGGCAACTGTTGCTAAGGCAAGCCTGTGCTATGCACAAACGTGCAGCCTGCTGCTGCAACATCTGAGCACATTTTGTTGGGCGCTGTTGCTGACAGAAGCTGCTGCTAATGTGGTTGTTGCTGTTTGCTGCTGCTGCGTCTAATCTCAACAAGATGAAGCGTTGGCCATATGGAAAAATATTTTCAAAGAGATTGCCAAATGCTGATTAGCTAAAAAGCGGCGCACGACTCTCACACAAAACTCAAGCGACTGCCATTTGAAATTGATTAGAGCAAAAGCGCGCAATGAGACCATAGAGCCACTGAGGAGTTGGGGCAGCAGATTGTATTATGACAGCGTTTATAGATAAGCACAGCGATAACGTCACAGCACATTAGAGCAAACCTACTTTTCACTGCAGCCACAGAGCCTGATCTGATGATTTACTTCTGGCTACTTTCAAAAGTGAACGCCAACACACAATACACTGCAAAAGAGATGAAAGCCGAATTATGCACTGCGGAAATCAGTGCTAGCGTTGAAATGCTGCCATTTTCAAGTGGAGTAGCAGATGCACACCTTCAAGCGAGACAATTCGAGATGCTGGGCAAAGATTGTTATCAGGGCATAAACAACAGCAGCTAATATCAACAATGTTGCGCAGGCTCTGCACTCGTGCCTCACGCCATTCGCTCAACGTTTGGGTACAATAACTGACTGCTTCTTCTTCTTCTTCTTTGACTATGCCTTGCAGGGTATACAAAAATGTACAGCTGAGAGCTGTTAAGAAGGCTGAGTTGAAAAACACCCATGCTTAAGGAGTTCAATGATAAGCTACAAATACCCTATATTAAGATAAAAAGGCAAAGCAACCTGCAGTCGATAGGAGACCCAGTACTCTCCGTTGCAGCAGCATATACATACACATAAACATATACAGATTTATATCTTATACACAAATATAAGAGTACACACACACGATATCAATTCACTCATGCGCGTATACATACATACATATCGCAAAGTCACTGGCAACCACGCATACTCACTTATGTACATACATTAAGTGCTCGATTTATGTCGAGCGATTTGACTAACCTAACCTACCTATGATATGTTATCAATAATAAATAGGAAAACTGAGATGGATAATAATATTAAATAATATTGATGATAATGATATTTCGCTATAGATCCTAGTTCTCTTCATCTTTGGGCTTGATATCATTTCTAAATTATTTTTGGATCGGATAAAAGTTCGAAAATGGTATAGCTGAACGCAGCCCTGTACCTAATACTTAATCGTACAGCAATCCAAAATACTCATACATAAGTAAAAATTTAATATTTGTATAAAATTAAATACAAATATAATAAATGAAACTCAAGTAAATGAGTGCAACCTTAGCAAAATTTAGTAAGTAACTTAATTTGAATACCATTCTACTCGCTCCAAGCAGTCATTCATAAAACAACATTCCCTTGAACCTGCAACAACTGACTTTGTAAGTGCTTGATATCCAGGGCTGTTAACTGACTTTGGGCTCATTTCCTGACTCTGACCATTGTTCATATTGCATTGTGGTACTTGTTATTATTATGAAATGTGAAGCTGCATTGTTAGCATGGTTGTTTATCATAACATAATCAAGCTGATGCAAATCGAGTTCAGCAGTGGAGAAACTTAAATTGCCATTGTACAAAATAGAGTTATTTTTCATTTTCGACCTCCCAAATTATCGATAGAAATTACATTTTTTAGACACTGTACTTTAAAAAGTACAAAAGGGTCTATTAAGTTGGTGCAAATGACATTTGTGTGTAACAGGCAGAAGGAGGCGTGGCAGACCCCATAATGTATATATATTCTTGATCAGGACGACGAGCTGAGTTGATATAGCCCTGTCTGTCTGTCCGTCTGTCAGGCAGAAGGCCCATAAAGTATATATATATTCTTGATCTGGATAAATATTCTTAGCGTGTACAGTTTAAGAGCCACTGGATTCCTTCTTTGTATAATGCCTTAGATACTTTGAATATTTTTTGCGATTTGCAGCCCAATTGGTTTATAAACACCGGAGATATTGGACAAATAATTTTTTGTACTAGGCATTTGGCTGAGGGAGGGGAAAGCCATAGTATACGCGGTATGTATGAGTATTGGTTATTGTTTGTATTTGAGCGTATATTTGTATGTATAAGTGTGTGTTTGTGTATGTGAGACTGTACATACATATGTTTGTATATCCTGCTGCTGTTATCGACTCCCAAGGCAAAACGAAGTACAGGGTCTCCTACTGTTCGTTGCGTCCGACTGTAGCTTTTATTTTTCAGTAATAAAGCTTATAATGCTTTGAATGTTTGGTGCGATTTGCAACCCAATCGGATAAAAAGCAAATGTTAAATAATATAGTAGAGGGAGGGAAACCCACATCGTGCGTGGGCTCAGTGCACATATAAGCGTGAATTCTGATTACAATTGTATATATATGTGCAGTTTTAGGCGTAAGAGGCAAAGAAAAGTCCGACTGAACCTTGCCGGGAGTTATTCGACAGAAATTCAAATTTTTTTCAAAATGAAACTCAAAATACGCTCAAGCTTTCGGCATTGCACTTACATTCTGAAAAATTCGAATCTTCTTCTACCGACAGGGTTCTTATGACAAACACGAGCGAATGTTTCATCTAATGGAGACACTTACCGATTTTGCCTCTTACACTAAAACTACACAAATACACATACATTTGTATGTAAGTATTTGAATACCAAAAGTTCAAAGCAAAATAAAGAACGAAAACACAATTTTTAAGCAATACGAGTGGTCAAAAATGTTAGCATCGATTGTATCTTTGATTGCTTCCCAACTCTACTACAAAAGATAACAGAATGCGTAGAGTGTAGTGAGTCAGGCAGGTAATGAGACAGGTAGGGGAAGTAGTGTTCAGATACTATTACCATGTCCATTGTGATTGTCAAGCTCAACTTGTTTCTTTCGAGATGCCAAGAATATGCTGTTTGAGCGGAATACGAGTTTAAGTTTCCAACTACAACTGCGACTGCACGTTTTGGAATTGAGCAGTAAGACATTAGGTTTTCAAAAGATATTCCCTAGTTGGTCGCTTACTCCCCCGGTATCTCTCCCTCTCACTCTCTCTCTCTCGCTCGATCTCTGTTTGTCTCTTACGCTGAGTACACTCTGCCAGCTGATGAATACAAGTGCCTGGCATTTTCGTGGAAACTGCCGCCTGTGTGTAGACTTATGCAAATGTGCTTAACTGCTGCACTGTTAGCTTGCAGCAGCACACTGCTCTATCACATTCTGCGTGGTCTCCCACCCCCTCTCTATCTTTCTCTGTGTATCTTCCTATTTTTTCGCTCATAACATCCAATTGCTGTTCAATTTGACCGTGCAGTGTCTCTGGCAGGCCGAAGTGCACAGCATGACTAAGACTTTACCAACACTGGCAGCCAATCGGACGGCAATCAAATTCAATCAATTTAATCAACAGCATATATGTACTCTAACGCACACACACACGCACACACACACTGGTAGTACACACAGGGCGTATGCGCAATGTGTGGCAGCTGCTTGTGGCGCCTCGTGTTAATTTTAACACGTTACGCACGTAAGTCGCACAGGCGATGCTAAAAATACCTATCATGTATATGTATACAGTAAATGTACTTTATATAGCTGCCATAATATCGAGTAACAAACGCCACAAACACCACACACAGACACACTCAAACACGTACAGACATTTGATACAGACGCTCACATGCACACGCCAAAAATGACTAGAGAAATAAACTTGAATGGAAGGATGTTGCCCCTCTAGACGAGCCGGGGAAAGTAGAGTAGAGTAGAGTAGAGTAGAGTAGAACATCAGACGGGCGGACTGGTGGCCGTTGTTAAGTGTGGGCGTGGCACTTTGTATGTGGGTCTGGGTCTGGGTCTGGGTCTGGGTCTTCGCTACATAATAAAGCAGCCATAAAGCAGGCAGCAAAACGTGCGAATAACACGTACAAATGAACAGTTGTAGGGACAAAATACTCGGTTACTTATGCTAACTATCGCAAATTGTGCGCCACAATACAATTTCACCACAAAAATGCCACAAAAAGCGTCAAAGAATAGAGCTAGTTAGTTGGTGAGAATAGGGTGCGTTCTTATTTTAAATAAATGATTTCGTTGAGTATAACAAACTAAATTATTTGAAATATCATCATCAGTGGCAGTAATACCCCAAGCGAAAGTAATACTCCACGCGTTGAACTGGATAACACAATTGCTAATTGAATTATTAAATAAACTTAAGTTGCAATTAAACTGCAATTCTCTCAAAAACGGAAACTTCGTTAAATTTTTTATTGATATTAGAGATATTAGAGATATATGAGACCTTCAAGTTCAAATAGTGGGAAATATATTTCATTGCATGCATTTTGCTTTTAAAATCAAAACCACATCAATTTAACTTTTTTAAAAATGCTTTTATATATTTTATTTTAATTATTGTTGCCATTTTGCTGGCGAAAGCGATATGCTAGCGAAATTGTTTGTCTTAAAGAAACATGTCATTACTGTACTGTACTGTCTGTTCTTTTTGCTTTTGCTTGCGTTATTTCTTTGCGTGAAGAAAATTTGTAATTCCCTAGCGAAAGGCTGAAAGTCAATACAAAATTCATATGCTAAACACGCGCGTGTCTGACGAGCGGTTTGCTGGAGTTTTGCTGGCGCTGGAGCAGCTTGGTCTATTCTCTGTCCTTTGCTGTATGCGAAACAACAAATACATGTACATAAATAACCCCAGCCACCTGAGTAAGAGGCAAAAGGGCCAAAGAAATGTATCTAAAATGAAATAAAGTAAAAAATGAACCAGGCAAAGAAGCAACAGCTAAAGGAACTTTAGCAAACCAAGGCAGCCAGCAAATAAATGCAAACCTTTGTAGAGAAGTGTAAAAGCATGCCAAAATAAAAAGAAAGTAAAATAAAATTCATACACGCGCCGCAATTCTTAAGCCATTGAGAAAAGCGTGAACTTGAATTGATTTGCTCAGAGACTTTGCTTTATATGTACACATGTTCGACAAACGTTTTTGTATATATGTATATTTTTATTTTTATTGTTGCTGTAGCTGCTGCTGCGGTTGTTTAGCTGTTTGACTGTCTGGCTGTCTGCCCCTTGACAGCAGTAAAAACGACGTCATAATTATAACGAGCCAACAATTTGTATCTTTCGGCAGCGGCAGGGCGTATGAGCAACCAGTATAACACACCATGTTTATAGCCACAAAACAGCACGCGTTAAATTTAAAGTGGATGCCAGCACAGAAAAAGGTTAAATGCAACCGTAAAATGGCACACACAGAGCACACACTCTCATGCACACACCCCAACAGAAAACGAGAACGAAGTGTCAAAAGGAAGAGCAAAGGGGGGACGATAGGGACGGATAAGATTTATGAAAAATTGGCTTTTGTTTGGCCACAACGGGTCAGAGGCAAATAAGATAACACAGATGAGTGTGTGTGTGTGTGTGTGTGTGTGTGTGTGTGTGTGTGTGTGTGTGTGTGAACTAAAATGAAAATGTAAAGTTTATGATGAAAGTTGTGTTTTTGCATACTTCACATAAGTGCTATTCCGTTGAGCAAACGAGCATATCGAATTTGGACTTTATTTTAAATAAATTTAAGTTCACTTACCGAAATCACCTTAAATTTAGTAATAATTACACAAACGTATTTAGCAGAAGATATACGCTTATATTAGCTTAAGTTACGCTTCAGTTTAAGCTAAACCATTAGTAACTGAAAATGTTTTAATTGTAAATGATATATGTACATATGTATATATACTATATACAAATCACTATGGCAAATCAGAAAAAATCGCATTAACTATGCGCTAGATTAGGACTAATATATGTAGGTGCTAAGTGCAGAAAGAAGTTATATATTTTTTTACTTTTGTCTCCGAAATGGCATAAACTAGTAGAACTCAAACTGATTGCAAGATACATATTTGCAGAGTCTCTCATTTAACTACACTCTGTTTATTTACATATTTTTTATAACATCTACTTCCCGTGGTATGTGTGTTTATTTTCTTGTTTAGAAACATCAACTAAAGTAAATAATTTAAACTAAAATTCAAAGTGTATTCAAGTCCATTGGCCTTGTTAGTTGGCAAGAAGAAAACCGAATAATACATATTGTAATCAAAGCAATGTCATATCGCATAATTTTACCACAAAATAAACAAAAAGGCACCCAACAAAAAATGCAAAAGCAAACTGAATCTTGTGGCAGGCAAGCATGGGTTAAATGGGTTAAAATGACAACTGAAATGGGCACACAAAATAGAAAGAAAGCAAGAATACTGCAAATACGCGTCTAAACAATTTGATAATTCGCTTGTTGTTGGCCTTACATGTAGTACGTAATGATTGCACATTTGGACTTTTTCCATTTCGTATTCTAGAATTTCGAATTTGGCTTTGGGCATTTAATGGCATCAGACCGTTATTACCCAAGTACATAGATATTGTTTTGCTATTGTCTATGTTTATGTTTACGTATTTGAATGCTGCAACACACAAAGTCTTTGGGCAAGTTAACAGGCGCCGTCTGGCAGCTGCCTCAACCTTTTTCTCCATCCGCCCAGCTTCGCCGCCTCCTCCAGCTCACGGTTGCAGCTGCAGCACGCTCTCCTTTGCTCTGGCACAATATCAAAGTCAAATTGTGTGTGAAATGCTTTCAGCTGTTGCCAAATCAAATAATCTACGCAAATGTTGCAAAACTATGTTGGGTCTTTCTGCCAGAAACTAGTGAAATTACACAAAAGATAGACCGTAATTAGTTGTGATCTTTCAGATAAGCAAAGTGAATAAGTAAATAGTAAATAATTTATCTGCAAAGAGTATGTATGACTTTCAGAAGTTTTGCCACACCACATTACTGGCTATACCACAGTCACTCTGCAGCTCAAATCTCGAATAATTCGACACAAGTGACTACTGCAGCCCTGGCACTTGCAAAAGTCGCGTGTAATCCGAGCACTCGAGTCTTAAAACATAGACGCAATCCTTTTGGTTTGATGGCCAGCGCCCCCCGCTCTGTTCTCAATGTTGTCGCTATCCAGTCGCACCTGGCATCAGAGATACGTGCGAGAACTTTCAGCTCAAACTTGTTGAAAAATTACAAAACGTTAATCAAAGTTAAGCGGCGCGACGACGCCAACGCCAACGTCAAAGTTAATTAAATTACAAAGTTATTTAATACTTTGGAATCGTTACCGTTAGCATCAGTAACCCGGCAGACAGCAGACAGCGACAGCAGCATCAGTCCTCAGCAACAGACAGGAGTTGCAGGAATCAGGCAACTGCTGCGCTCGATACGTTGTGGCACTTTGAACTTTTGCACCCGTTACCCTTCTACTCAGTGGCATGAGTCGAGTTGAATCCCCTGGAGAACGTGTGTTAGTTTTTAATGAAACGTAATTGAAATAAATTAAATTTCTTGCATTGCATATTTCATTACAATCCATATTTACGAACTAAACAACATATTTAATATGTATAATTAAAAAACCATTTCAACAGCTATAATAAATGATAATAATAATTAATATGTTGGAACAGTAGAATTGATTATTATTATTTTAGTGGACAATATCCACATCTTATCGATATCCACATTTTCCTCATCAGAGTCCTCCAAATCTCCTGCAATACCTAGATTTCCCTCTCCAATATCAAAACTTAACGAATTACATCTGTTTCTCTCCATGCTTCCTTTGTTATCTTAGTGTGCAAAGTCCACCTTATCCTCTTCAATACCTGAACATTCTACTTCGGAACCCATAATATTTCCTTCAATACATAAGTTTTCGCCTATAATATTAATAATATTCTAGATTTTAGACGTTCCTTTTAAGAGATCTTCTGTCTTAGACTCCACCATATCACCTTCAACACCTAGGTTTTAATTTCGGGCATAAGTAACTTGAATTATGTCTTCTTTTCCCTCCATACTGTCTATATTATCCACATCTTTTTCAAGGTGATCATTATCTCCATTAATATGTAGATCATCTTCAGAAGATAACTTCAAATTTCCTTCTATATCGAAATGTCTGTCTCCAATATTAATAACTTTTTTATTACATATTAATAATATTAATTATTATTTTATGCCTTTTACATACATTTCTGTGTTGCACAATCTTAATAGACCCTTTTGTACTTTTTTAAAGTACAGGGTCTAAAAAGGATTAAGTCTCTAGCTCTTATAGTTTGCGAGATCTAGGTGTTCATACAGACATACGGACAGATAAAGAATAAATATATATAATATAAAAAATGATAAAGAATATATATACTTTATAGGGTTTACCATGCGTCCTTCTACATGTTACACAAAAATGTCAATTACACAATCTTTATAGACCCTTGTGTATTTTTTTAAAGTATATAGTCTAAAAAATATAAAGTAACAAAGACATACTATATACCAGATACTATAGACAAACAGTTTAGTTATTTAAATTTTAAAACGTAAAAACTGCTATTTAAAAAAAAAGTCAGCAAAACTAATTCCGACAAACTGTTTAACATTTATCTGCCTTGAACACACACTCATGTTTAAACTTAGTTTACGTATTCATTTACTTACATATGTACGTTAACATTAACGTTTACGAACTGCAGCCTCGCATCGCCTAATGAGTTATGCAAATATTTGTCGCTGATTCAATTTCCCAGAAACAAACGCAGCAACTTCTGTTTAGGCAGCTGCTGCTGCTGATGCATGAAAAAATATGAGACATGTGTGTATGTACATATATGTATATTTAGATTGTGTACATTAGAAGTTTAGATACTGTTTAAAGAACTAAACTGGAAAAATTAAAAATATTAAATGTACGCAAGGTTTCCACAATATGTGTTACTTAATCCCACTGGGGCAATGTTGTCATACCCTGCACTCATTGAAAAGGAGTAAACCAGTGTATAACGAGCACATATACTCGTATGTACATATGTACCAGAGAGTTGGAGGCATCTCAGACTTATAAGAATCATGATTTATTTTTTATTACATAAAGACTAGGATGGTTACAAATTACCGAAATTGTGAGCAATACTGCCACAGCGAGCTTTACAGCAAAGGAAGAAGCATCAGCTCTAGCTGTACTTCAATAGATTGTGTGATTCTATGGCTACTGCAAAATTAAGTGCAGGGTATTGTACTGCTGAGTCCGACTAATCGGTATGTTCAGACCCTGTACTTTAAAAAAGTACAAATGGGTCTATTAAGATTGTGCAACTCAGATATGTATGTATCAGAAGGCGTGGCAGACCCCACAAAGTATATAAATTCTTGATCAGGACGGCGAGCTGAGTCGATCTAGCCATGTCCGTCTGTCTGCCTGTCTGTCCGTCCATATGAACACCGAGATCTCGGAAACTATAAGAGCTAGAGGGTCAATTCTTTTTTTGTTTGGTTCGTGTATCACATAGGCAGGCCAAGTTTATGTTTTTAATTTGATATCTCACTCCCCTCCTCCTCAAATTTGCATAAATGTTCTTAGCATGTACAGTTTTAGAGTCATTGGATCCTTCTTTGCATGAATAAAGCTTTAGATGCTTTGCATGTTTGGTGCGATTTGCAGCCCAATCGGATACTAAACACTGGAGATATTGGGCAATCAATTTTCTGTACTAGGCATTTGGCTTGGGGAGGGAGGAAGCCACAGTGTACGCGGCCACTAGGGCGTATGCGTGATATTTGATTGTAAGTATGAATTTCTGTATGAGTATTGGTTATTGTTTGTATTTGAGCGTATATTTGTATGCATAAGTGTATGTGTGTATGTATAAGTGCATGTGTATGTGTATGTGAGTATGTACCTATATGCTGCTGCTGTTATCAACTCCCAAGGCAAATCAAAGTACAGGGTCTCCTACTGTCGGTTGCATCCGACTGTAGCTTTCCGAGTTTTTTTTATCTTCAATCGTTTTGTTCAGTAAGCCGCATAGTCTTCATTTGCCGGGTAAAATTTGTAGCTGATAATTGGCCAAGATACCTTGGTAACTCCTTATCTAAGTGGAAAGCACTACGCATATAAGCAATTGTATGCATAGTATGTAGTATGAGTGTTGAACCTAATGACAAATTTTCACAATCCACGCATAACAGAAAGACAGTCAACGCATTCAACTGGATAAACTGCTCAAGAGAGTGGACGAGAGATCAGACACCGCAGTGATGCTCCTCAGACACGTTGTTTATAGGAAACTGAGGCGGCTATAATAAAAAATAAAAACAGAGACTAAGTCAGTGTGCCAATTGGACTTCAGCAGCACGAGAGGCGGCGTAAGGGGCTTTGGGTAGACTCAGCAGAAACCGCAAAAGTATTTTAGATGCAGACGGGAAGATGCGAGATGTTGTGCTGTACATTAGTAACGACCAAGAGGCTGCCCCAATTCAACAAATTGGCGAAGCCATATACACATTCCCCTCTCTATGCCTCCTCTACATCCTCTTAGATGCGCTGTGGTCGTGTGTTGTGGGCGTGCGCAACTGACATTTGTGCTGAATGCTATCGGGATGCAAAATCAGCGACACAGCCGCAACACAATGCCCCACAGGCGGGAGTTGCTGCTTGTATCTCTGATAAAAATGGAATCATTTTGCGTTATGCAAATAATTTACTTGCTTTACCCTGTGTGTGTGTGAATGTGTTTGGCTACTGCACCCATTTGTTGCAAACATTTCACTCATAATTAAAAAGATGCGTTGCAAGTTGTTAAACCAGCCTTGCCAAGGCTTGGCTCGCTGGCAAACAAAATAATTGCCACAAAATTCCGTGGCTGCCATAGAGATTGAGCTGTCTCTGTCACTGGCCAGAGAACAGGCTAATTCAAATGATTAATTCGATAAGCTGGCAGCTGAAATTGTGCTCTGTGAATATCGGACATTGCAAGCAGCGACAGCTAAACAATCAGGCTGCAAATTGATTGAGCGGCAGATTACTCTAGAAGTCGAGTTGCTGCCTGCAGTTGTCTTTGGTGCTGTTGCTGTTGTGCAACAAATTGTTCCAGTTTTTTTGCACATAAGCCCCTTATGTAGCCCAATTGGATGCTCTCACCCTCTATCTGTGTGTGCACCATTAAGCCCACGCTGTTGGACCGGCCACAAGCTATACACTGTATTGCGATCTAGTGACTGCAACTGCCACATCTACACAAGGGCAGCTCTACGACTGGACCTAGGCTCCTAAGCCTGTAATAGGCACTGCTGGAAGCAGCTTCAGTTCATGTAATGACTCTTTCGTGACCCGTATTTTTGAAAGATTCTGAGACAAGTGTAGACAAATTAATAACACATATTTTATCTACTCAAATAATGTACAAAATGAATAAAGTTGGAATTTAAGCCTATTTAGAGTGACATCATTGAAAATTTCCATTAAACGGAAGGACGGCACATAATGCAATTCCACGTAGGCATTTATTGTCTTTTTCCAACATGCACTATGGTTATTTTTGCTTTTTTGTTGTCATAAATTCTATTAATGAAGTCAGAAGACGTGGTGCAAGTAATTGTAATATTATATAAATTACCGAAAATAATTTTCAAAGTAATCCGAACACGCCAACTCCAGCGGCCAATGTAAGACGAAATTTATAAAAACAAACAACATTGGCAAAAAGTTAGAAACTATATTTTTACATACCTGGACTAATATATTCCATAATAAAAATCGAGACTTGAACTTTTGGCTGGATACTTTAAGTTGTACAATATTTGTCGTACAATATTTTGCACTAAGCATGTTATCGATAATCAGCTGATTTTGCGAGCACGCCGATAAGTCAGTGTGAGCGTTACCACAAAAATCGTTATTTTTTATTTTAATAGCCAAAGGCTTTTTATCGCCCTTCTTTCTTGGCGATTAAGAATTTTGCTACTTTTGGCTTTATTGTCCTTTAATTTCACTGATCTGAGCGAGAAAATGCACTGTTCATATTTCATGTATAAACACCAGAAAAATCTCTGCAGAGCTGCACTATCTTACAAATTTACTTGTATCTTAGTGTTCTCAACAAAAGCATGTTGTTCGTTTAGAAGAAGTTTAATTGAACTATTCTAATAACTGAACGAACGAACTAACCCTTTTCTCTTCTTCTTCTTTGCTCTTCGAAGTTCACTTTTGCCAGGAGCTGATGAAATGCATCCTAAATAAAAATCTACATCATGCACTCTTTTTTTACCTATCAATTTTGGCAAAATGTTGTCCATAATTAAATCACATTCAATATTAATACTTTTTACTGAATGAAGCAACTGTTAGATTTTGTTTAATTTGTTGTATTTTATATTAAAAACTCGAAATTTTTACAGTTTTAGCGTTTATAAAACGGAAACTAATTTTATAAATTAATTATGACATTACTATTTAATTTAGAGATTATTTTCAAATATATAGCACAGGCTTTACTTTTTTATACTTTCTTATTAGAATAACTGATATAAATATTCCGCATGCCATAATTTAGCTGCTTACAGTAGTATTTGCTTCATTTCCATTTGATTTCTATTTTAATTTTCCCTTTTCTTTCTGCTGCACTTTTTACATGGCACAAATGCATTTTGTAGCTACATATATATGAATGCAAATAGCATTCGTTAATAATCTTTTTGATATTTTGCTATTATACATTCAGATTAAAATAATCTCTTTTTAGACCCTGTACTTTAAAAAAGTACAAAAGGGTCTATTAAGATTGTGCAACTCAGAAATATATGGTGGTTGCGTCTGACTTTGCTATATGTGTGTGTGTGTGCGTATTGTTAGCATTAGCTGCTGCATGGGAAAGTACAGGGTCTCCTACTGTCGGTTACATCCGACTGCAGCCTTCCGTGTTTTTTATTTCATTGGATACATTTTGTCCTATTGAAGGCAACAAATAGAAATGCAATGCTTACAATTGGTTAACACCATAACAGATGCTGTGGCCCAAAATAACAACAGCAGCCACAACTAGAACAAAAAGAAGTCTGTGGAGCAAAGTCCAAGTGGCAGCCTGGACAGAGATGGGAGCCAGTGCAGCATTAAAACGGCAGCCACTCGAAGATGTCACTGAGTTTGACGTGTTTATTCCCCTTGCCCATTCCATCTTAACCGTAAAGCATCTGAAATTTCTTTCATAATTTTTTTTAGCCATTTCTTGATGTTGGGGTTTGTTGTCTTCGTTTGCGTTTTCCTCTGGCTCTTATCGTTCCTTCATATTGTCACGTTTCTTTTATGTGTGTTTATTTGTTATGCGATCTGGGTGCTATATGAAATATGACGGATATGAAATATGGAATATGTCAAGCTTCAATTTCCCACACTGTTGTTGTTTCTGCTTCTTCTTCATATGCTTGTTTTTATTTGTGAAACTCTTCACATTGCCGTCTTACTTTTGCCTATGCAAGTGAATTTCGTAATTATGCATAGCTTGGTTTAAGCACAAATTTTTCATTTATCGTTGTTGTTGACATTCTTAGCAGCAACCTGCTCTATACAATAGCAACATCCACAACAACAATATTTTGAAGAGAAGCTAGCAAATATCTGTGCATAAATTTGCCGCCTGCTTGGAAAGTTGATTTGAATTTAAATTTCAATCGAATATTTTGCTCTGCTTCGCATTTGCTTTTTGTCCTCCTTCTTATTTCCCACTTTATGCGTATTTAAATTCGTTTTGGCGAAATTGAATTAATAAATATGCTCCCAAGTCTGGCAGTTTTCTTTACGAGCGACTCCCAGTAGAAGACAATCTGCCAGACAGGCAAACTAACCCCTACTATAAATACAAGTATATCTGCCCATATTTCTCTTTCTTCTCGCAGAATTTCGTTGTGTGTCCTCGTTTTAATTGACATTTAGCATACTCGTACATACGCAACTCTCTGTTGCGCAGTTAATAAAACGCAACGCAGAATTGATAACTTCTTAAATTTTATTTCACATAATTTTTCTTTAGACCCTGTACTTTAAAAAAGTACAAAAGGGTCTATTAAGATTGTACAACTCACAAATGTATGTAACAGGCAGAAGGAGGCGTGGCAGACCCCACAAAGTATATTCTTGATCAAGACGACGAGCTGAGTCGATATAGCCATGCCCGTTTGTCCGTCTGTACGTCTGTCTGTCCGTCTTTCGGTCAGTCCGTCCGTATGAACACCTAGAACTCGTAAACTTTAAAGGCTAGAGTTATCATATTTGGCAGTGAGATGCCCCTGTAGTGCAACCAGACCAAGTTTGTGTTAGATTTTTTTATACCTCTCTCCCTCCCCCGGTTGCATCCGACTGTGACTTGTCGGGTTTTTTTTTTTTTTTGTTTTATATATGCTGAACTTAACAGTTACAAGGGGTGCAAGGGTATACTGAGATGGCATTTTTGACAGATATGTGTAACATAGAGAAGATAGCGTGTTAGATATAATATATGTACATATGTTCTTGATCTGGATGATAAGCTAACCCGATAGATTCCGCAGATAATAAAAATCAATGTTTTTAAATTCGTGTATAACCTAAACAAATGGCGCTTGTATTTGTTTTTTTCATACTTATCTTCTGGTGCTTAAGCTTCACCTTAATTCTAAGTACAGTATCTCCTACTGTCGGTTGCGTTCGACTGTAAGCATAACTCTTTTTTTGTGGTTAGAAATTTAAATAAGAGCCACATAACACCCAATTCGGGCAATTAAAACTAATAAAAAAAATTCTTGTAGGCGTTGCCACCTGGACAGACATTACCTGGGCGTGGCCATGACATACTGTTTAGCCCGAGAAAATTTAAGTCTAAGTGTTGCCTAATTCAGCGACTGTCTGCTCCATAAATGAGACAAAGTTTCGTGGCCAATATTCGATCGATTTGCATAATTGTGCCACAAAAGGAAAAGAAATAAATGCGAAAATGTTGCAAATGACTGGATACTTTGGTGCAACAGTAAAAAATAGTTCCGAAATGGCAATTGTGTCACATGGGGAAAGCGAAAAATAATAACAGTTAAACCTAAATGACACACACTCCAAGTGGTATTTTATGTTAGTGAGTATTTGGTGATACTTGGGGTGAGTATGTTTTCCACTAAAGACTATTTAATAGAAGCTTTAAAAGAAGTTACAAATTCGTGGTATCGTGTTTAATTGAATTTTGCTGAAGCATTTTGATACTAATAGGTCGGTTTTAGAGACATTCAAATTCTCCATCAATGTACTTGCAGTAAAATTCAATAAAAATGTATGGAAGTTGGATGAACTGCGTGTGATACATTTTACATTTATTGAAGCTTCGAAAACTTGTTGAATTTTCCAGTGTATCACAATATTAACTATACTAAGTTTAGTTTATGCCACCTTTCCCAAAGTTTGCCACTCCCTATGCTCAGTACGTTTTACTCTTTTAGCTCTTCGTAACTCTTTTAAGTATATTTGGATCAGATGTATACCAGTAGTTGAGAAACCTTTAAGCTGCTTAAGTGTAGCATATTCTGTCGAAGTGAAGTACATACGCACAGTGTGATGTAAACTACAGCTACACATGTGTGTAAGCACAAACACACATATGGGCATTTCCAGGGGTCGCGAACGTACGATTTTTCCATGCTACTTTAGGTGATATTTTTAGACCCTGTACTTTAAAAAAGTACAAAAGGGTCTATTAAGTTTGTGCAAATGACATTTGTGTGTAACAGGCAGAAGGAGGCGTGGCAGACCCCATAAAGTATATATATTCTTGATCAGGACGACGAGCTGAGTCGATATAGCCCTGTCTGTCTGTCCGTCTGTCCGTCTGTCTGTCCGTCTGTCCGTCTGTCCGTCTGTCCGTCTGTCTGTATGAACACCTAGATCTCGGAAACTATAAGAGCTAGAGACTTAATTTTTTTTTTGTTAGGTTCGTGTATTACATAGGCAGGTCAAGTTTATTTCAAATGTTTGAAAAGTCATCCCCCTCCCCCTCAAATTTGCAAAAATGTCCTTAGTATATACAGTTTGAGAGTCACTGGATTCATTTTTTGCAGGATTAAAGCCTTAGATTCTTTTCATGTTTGGTGCGAGTTGCAGCCCAATCAGATAATAAACACCGGAGATATTGGACAAACAATTTTCAGTACTAGGCATTTGGCTAGGGGAGGGGGGAGCCGCAGCGTATGCGACCACTAGGGCGTATACGTGATTTTTGATTGTGAGTATGAATTTCTGTATGAGTATTGGTTATGGTTATTATTTGCGTGTATATTTGTATGTGTAAGTGTATGTGTGTATGTATACACACATATGTTTATGTGTATGTGTATGTGAGTATATACTTATATGCAGCTGCTATTATTGACGCCCAGGGTAAATCAAAGTACAGGGTCTTCTACTGTCGGTTGAATCCGACTGTAGCTTTTTTTTGGTTTACATCTACTTCTTTTATGAATAACTTTATAATTCCTTTATATTAGATTACAGTAAAGAGATTAGGTAGAAAAAGTGCAAACATATCATATGTTTTCATTGCGAAATAATTAAATATAAAAATGCCTTTAAAAGTAGCTAAAAGTGAAGTTTTTTTAGTTTTAAGGCCAAATTCCTAATAGATATGGTATGGATTCATTGTATTATGAAAATTTTGCCATTTCTTTATGATATTTGATATTTGATATTTCTTTCTTTACACAAAATAACGATGATTATGAAAATTTTTATTTTCGGCCGTGGTTGACCATTTGCCGGATATGCCCATATGTATATGTATGTTTGTATGTTTATACTCGATGCACTTAACGTATAGTTAGAAATATATCCCGTTGATTGCTGGCAAAATATATATTTCTTTTGTATAGCATTTCTTAAAATTAGCGCAAATGATTTTTCATTTGACATGAAACCACTTAGTTCAGTTCAGTTGGTTACCATTTTAATTTCAATTTATTCAGCACATACTCGTCAACTTGTTTTCAACTTGCAATTTACAGTGACTACAATATTATTGTTATTATTGTCATTTCGGACAAACAGCTTGACAGTATCCGCTTCAGTGACCAATTGGACATAGCTCTGTGATTCCAGTGCTTACAGTTGTTGTCAACATCTTCGCTCGGCTATTACGCAATTTCATACAACTTGGTTAAACTTATGGCTTTCTGTTGCTGCTAACAAATGACATTAACCATTGAGCGATCTGTTAACAGGAAGAAAAAGGAGTAAAACTCGTGCAGTTGAAAATAATTACACCAAATTGCTTACATTAATCGATGTGTGCAATGAGCCTTCTCTTTGCAGCAAACCAATACACTGAGAGAAAATAGTAATCTCACAAACTGTATTCTTCTTCCCATTGCAGCTAAACCAGTTCTTATATTAGCAGCTGTCGAGTCCATAAGGTTGTAAGAGGTAAGATTGCAGTTAAAATATAAGTTTTAATTATCAAGTGAAGTTATAAGAGCCCTCACTTAGTAGTTTATTCCGCAAGTCACAACTCCAGTTTCTGTCTATCCTTGCCCTGTGCCAAGTGACGATTTACGTTTACATTTTTGTATATTTTGCTTTTATTCAGTTTTCCATTTCCATTGGCACTTAAATTTATATTTATGTTTTTTGCCTTGCCACATTTATTTATGTCAAAATATCTATACCATTGTCACGTGCATTTTTTAAGCGTGAGTGACAAAAATTGCTAATTGCTTATTGAAAGACTGAAAGAGAAAAATGAGACACAGGAAGGGGGGAATATACGAGTAAGGCGTTCAGTTTGCGATAAGACATCCATTTACCAAAGTGGGCGTATGGGTTCCCCTACATAATTCAATAAAATAGGTGTAATATAAAACTGGAATTCTTAGTGTCTGAACAATGAAGGGATCTGCGTTTTGAAATGTTCTTCTCTTGAGCAGTATTTGAAGTCTCGTTATAGTGTGGAAGTTACGAGATTTTTAGTCTTATATATATAACTACGTAGTAGTAGCAAGTTTTATAAGAGGCTATTAAAATATTATGTAATTGGTCCAGACCTTAAATATTTATGATGATCTATGTATGTCATAGGGCACAGGACCTTTTGTTTGCAAAGGGGAAATTTTTAGTTCATAATTATATAGACGGCTTTTTATATGTAGATAATTGAACACACAGCTCTCTTATTCCCTTACATTTTCCATGTTATAGTTAAACTAGCTTTAAGCATTTATTTTGAAAATTGTTATCGATAAGTTGTATCAACAATAATTTTGAAGCCAATTTAAGCTTTTCAAGATTTGCACATATTATATATTTATCTAAAACTTATAACCATTAAAACATAATAGATTAACAGTTCATTGCGTTAATTTGAAAGTCTTAGCATATCTGACGCAATTTTATCTTCCACAGATAGCAGTTATCGCAACTACTGCGTGGCTGCCAGATACCCAGTAACATAGTTATGAATGCTGGGTACAATCTACAATGACTTTCACAGTACAATTGCGTTTTTTATGCGGTTGCACGTGGAGTATGTGTAACAATTACCACCCACGACAATTTGTAGAATGCCACAAGCAGCCCTCACACACAAATATTGATACGAATATAAATTTATACGACATACACAATTAAGAGTAAAGTAAACGTATATGCATGACGACAGTGAGATGACTGTACTTGGAGTTTAGCTGGCCAAAATGATAAGAGTTGAATGATTCATTCAACCCAAATACACACCCAGTTCAACTAAAATATAATTAAAGGCAATATTGTATTAGTCATAAATAAATGGAAGAGAAACAAACAGCTTTTATACAATTTGCATGCAATTTGCTGTCAAGTTTATGTCTTACCAAATACGTCGCTCTAAGCGCTATTTTGATTGCTTTGGACGTGAATTTGAATTTGATTTTCGAGCATGAGCTTATGAGCTAAGATTTAGATTTAAGTTTTAATTGTTTTTTTTTTTTTTTTTTTTTTTAAATTTATTTGGTTTGATTTGTGAGATGTGCAACAAATGCTAAGGCTTGCCTTGGAATTTGATGTCAGAAACTTAAACAAATGGCATGTGGGCAAACAATTTGACGACATGATTGAGCACAGACTATGCACTACAGGATTGAAGCTATCCTTGTCAAGAATCATCATATTACTAGCTCCCACATGTTTATCTATGTGTGTGTTTGCTTGAGCTAAAGCAAAATGTCTGTCATTATTATGGCAGAGCATATACTATGTAGAAGAATTTTGCTCTTAGTGCCTAGCGGGAAAATTGTTGAGGCTGCAAATGATTTGAGAGCATGATGCATGCAATATGTCTGGCCATTTGCTGACGGGATCTACTAGAACCAAGCAAGATAAAATTTGTATTTATTGTTCACATGAACAGCAGGCAGCAAACAATGGAAACAGCAGCAGACGGAACTAACTACACATGCAACTCAAAGCGGGGGGAAGGAGTAGAAGTTTACGCTGGGCTTTTGCTGCATATCCTTTAGCTAGATTGCCCAGTGATAGGGGCACGTGCAGTGGGATCATGTGATGTGTCAACTGTGTCACAGACACACGTCCAAAAATTTGTTGGCCTCAGTAAATAGCGCAATAGCAACTGCGATAAGTTAAAAAGAGGCGGGACAGCTACAGTCGGACGCAACCGACAGTACGATACTCTGTACTTCGCTTTGCCTTGGGCGTCAATACAATTCTCATATTCAAATTTTTCATATTCTCATTTCCTAATATTCGTATATTCTCATTTTCTCATATACTCACACTCGCATTCTCTAGTAGTATAGTTCAGCATATGCTTATCAAATATATCCAGTGTTTATTATCCGATTGAGCTGTAATTCACAGCTAAAATAAATTTAATCTGATGGCACTATAGGAGTACCAAACTGCCAAATATAGCTCTTATAGTTAGCGAAATCTAGTTTTTTATAAACAGAATAAAAACATATCGTAAAGTCGCACGCTGCTCCCCCCTTACCTAGTACAGGGAATTGAATCTTAAATATCTCTGGTGTTTATTATCCTATTGAGCCACAATTTACTACACAATTTTATACACAGATTATCATAAGATTAACGTATGCCAAAACACAAGTTTGTATCTTTAATTGTGGGTGTGACAGTTTTTCGCGGATTTTGGTGGAGGGGGGGGGAGATATCAAAAATCTAAGACAAACTTGATCTGCTTGCACAATAGGGGCATCTGCCAAATATGATGTCTCTAGCTCTTACAGTTTCCGAGATCTAGGTGTTCATAAGGACGGACAGACGGACGGACAGACAGACGGACAGACGGACGGACGGACAGACGGACATGGCTAGATCGACTCAGCTCGTCGTCCTGATCAAGAATACATATACTTTGTGGGGTCTGCCACGCCTTCTTCTGCCTGTTACATACATTTCGGACTTGCACAATCTTAATAGACCCTTTTGTACTTTTTTAAAGTACAGGGTCACTTATACATAAAAATATACGCGCGAATACAAACAGTAACCAATTCTTACACATACATACATACCAACAATAACAAATCGCGCATACGTTCTTGCGGTCAAATGCCTAGTACAGAAATTTGATTATACAATATCTCCGCTCCTTATTATCCGATCAAAAATTTAACACAGACTTGATTTGCCAAACAACAAACTTGAATTTGTATATCGACTCGACTCGTCGTCCTGATCAAGAGTACATATGTATGCTTTGTGGAATCTACCTTTTATATACATTTTTCATTTGCGCAAACTTAATAGACTCTTTAATTCTTTTTCAAAGTTCAGGGTTGAATGTTTTTCCGCCCAAGTAAATTTTTCCAACAATTTTTCTTTAGTGGACCTTATGCGGTCTTAAACGTGTCATTAATTTGCACAAATATTTACTATAAATTAAAAATTGTTTCGTCTTTACTTTTACATCACAGCTCAGCTTTTCCTTGCCTTTTCTCATGCTCACAAAAATTAATAGAAAATATTTGATGGTAGCACCAACAACGCACATACAAAAGTCAAGTGACATTTTGATGTCAATGCAAACAGAAATACACATAAAAAAAACTTAAGCAAGTGTACGCTAGCCTGATACCCTATAGAGTAGGATACGACGTATACTTGCTTATATATTTTATAGCTTACAGCTGGCCTTCCCCACTTCAGTTTTAACTAACAGGGTATTTTAGAAACTGAAATTGTGGCAGGCATTTACTTTAAAAATTTACATCATCAGCGCCGAGTGAATGGAGATTAAAGCGGCTGGGCGACAGTTCGGCATAAATTCAAATGCATGACATCACTTGAGAGCAAATTGTTGCTGAAGTGGTTGTAGTGGTTGTAGTTGTTGTTGTTGTTATAACATTTGCTATATCAGTTATTATTATTGGTAGTTATAGATCAAGTGCTATACTCGTAAGTGTTGTCATCGTGGCTGGCGCCTGCACTATATACAAATTTATTTGCTTTGTGAGTGTTGAGCTCACACATTACAAATGCACAAAAACAATAACATATGAGACATATGTTTGTTCGGGGTGCTGAGTACGTGATTGAAGCGAGGCTTAATGTCATTGATGCAGCCGATATTGCTGGAAATTATGTCATACTATGTGTGATGGGCCCTGAAATTGTGATGAGCAGGTAACCTATACAATTATCTTAGGTGTGGTATGTGGAGCGGAAATGATTAATAAGTGAACAAGCGGATGAATCTTGCGTTATAAGCACAGAAAAAAGTCGTCGGTTGTAAAAACTATTTTTAATTAATTGTAATAGTTGTTATTTTTTGTTGTCGTAATGAACCAAACAAATTTCAATTACATAATTTTTTACTCATACTCCTGGTTTGTTGCTGCGTTAACTTACAACTTTAAGAGAAATTACCATAAAAATAGGTATCCTTACGATTTAATTTTGTTGTAGTAGATTTCCATTGTAACTATTGTAAATCCAAATGATATGAACTGTTTAATTTCGATGTGAACTTTGTGGTTTTTTACTGTGTACATTCATTCATTCATTGTTGCAGTTACTTAAGCTATAGTCCAACTCACAGTAAATATATATTGCAAAACTAGGCTGGAAAGCAATTTTACAAACAGGATTAATCGGTAGTACAGACAACAAAAATAACATAATTAAACCAAATAATTAAATATATTATTATACATTAATGTAATAATGAAGATATTGCAGTTATATAACCATGACCACATCCGTTTTCTTAAGAATTACTATGTATTAGTTTACTGTAAATATTAGTATAGCCAAATGTCCTATTGAACAACGAATTTTCAGCACACAAAAATGATTGGATTACTACTAATAACGTTAGCTTATTATAACAATAAGTATATGCATATATACATCTCATAATGCTTGACCTACCCCATGTCAGCTGGTACATGCAGGGCACCAATCAAGTAGTGGCTTCATTTTACTGTCCAAAGACAACGCACAAATTGACAGCTGTATGCTACTCTTTGTTAAAATTCATCGACTAAACTCATTAAACAACTTTGCAAAACACGACTGGAATTTAATTTCAACTTGCGTGCCGCATCAAAACTTTCCATTCGCTCGAATTCAATTAAAAGTGCAGCCTCATGGTGTATGCGTAATGTTGCGCATACGACCCAAGGGCCCAAGCTGAGATATGATTGCGTACGCTCTAGCCAACTGCCAAAGGAGTATATCATCAGACACTGTTGTGTTAGCAACAGCAGCAATAATCAAATTGAATGCATAGTCATAATACAGCCGAATTTTTACCTTTTTTGCTTGCAACTGTTGTAAATGTAAATGGAGTAGGACGTCCAATATTAACAGAAGTAATAGTACAGTTTCACTGTTCCAGGGTCTATATTTTAAGATTGATACAAAGCAAAAGACACGCTGGTAAACTCGCAGCCAAAGTCAGAAAAGCATAGCTTACTATCTTTCCACCTTCCTATTCTCTCTGCTTCTCTGCTCCTACTCCCTGCTCTGCACTGTCTACCACAGGTAAACTCTGCCAGTTAGATAAATGCAAAGCGACAGGCTAAAGATACCAGCAAAATCAGCATTGCATTTGCGAATGTGTGAAAATTGGTTTAGCTCCAAAAGAAAATAAAAAATACTTTTCTCCTTGTATATGGCCAGCATCATAATTCTGGATAAAAAAAAGTAGGGAAAGGTACTGTCGGACGCAACCGACAGTAGAAGACCCTATACTTTGATTTGCCCTGGGCGCCGATAATAGCATCAGCATATATGTACATTCATATACACATGGGTATACAAATACACTTATACATACAAATATACGCGCAAATACAAACAATAACCAATACTCATACAGAAATTCATACTTACAATAAAAAACTCGGAAAGCTACAGTCGGATGCAACCGACAGTAGGAGACCCTGTACTTTCCTTCGCACACACACACACACACTAACAAACACTCACACATGCATCGTTAAGTCGCACGCAACAACACATACGCTCGCGCTGCTCCCCCCTTACCTAATGCAGGGAATTGAATCTTGAATATCTCCGGTGTTTATTATCCGATTGAGCCACAATTCACAGAACAGATAAAGATTATCATAAGATTATCGTATGCCAAATCACAAGTTTGCATTGTGTAAATTGTGGGTGTGGCAGTTTTTCGCGGTTTTTGGGGGAGGGGGGGAGGTATCAAAAATCTAAAACAAACTTGATCTGCTTGCACTATAGGGGCATCTAACTGCCAAATATGATGTCTCTAGCTCTTACAGTTTCTGAGATCTAGGTGTTCATACAGACGGACAGACAGACGGACAGACAGACGGACAGACAGACGGACAGACGGACATGGCTAGATCGACTCAGCTCGTCGTCCTGATCAAGAATATATATACTTTATGGGGTCTGCCACGCCTCCTTCTGCCTGTTACATACATTTCGGGCTTGCACAATCTTAATAGACCCTTTTGTACTTTTTTAAAGTACAGGGTCTAAAAATCCCGCATACGCCTTAGTGGCCGCGTACACTGTGGCTTCCTCCCTCCCCAAGCCAAATTGATTGTCCAATATCTCCGGTGTTTATTTTCCGATTGGGCTGAAAATCGCACCAAACATTCAAAGCATCTAAAGCTTTATTCACGAAGAAGTAAGACAGTAACTCTAAAACTGTACATGCTAAGAACTTGTTTACAAATTTGAGCTCTTATAGTTTCCGAGATCTCGGTGTTCATACAGACAGACGAATAGACGGACAGACGGACATGGCTAGATCGACTTAGCTCGTCGTGCTGATCAAAAATATATATACTGTATGGGGTCTGCCACGCCTCCTTTGTATGTGTGTGTCTTCTACAGTCGGTTGCGTTCAACTGTAGCTTTCCGGGCTTTTTTATTTGCCATATTGTTATGCTTTTATGTTATTCAATGCAAAATTGAGTTGCGGTTTCGTCTCGCCACAATTTATTATCAATAAAATGCACATAAATTAATTAAGAGCGGAAATACAACTAAATACAAAAAATATGCATATATACTTATATATATATATATATATTTTATATATAGTTATAAACCGCGCTGTATTTAGGGTACTGATTGTAGAAATATTTATGAAGTTAATACCTTATGGACATGTTTGTTTTATTAAAACCACAAACTGGAATTCAATTTAACATTTAACTTAATTTTCAGTTTCGCTCTTTTTCCGGAATTTATGTTAATTTTATGTTTATCGAAACTCAAATTGCGTGCAACTTCATTAACAACTTATTAAATACACGTTCTTAGCCGTTTTGATTGAGCGCAACATCAACCCCCGGATTTTTTTTACCTCTTATAGTTTTGCTTTAACGCTTCTATTTTTGCGGTTCATTTCAAAAGCCGTAAAAATAATGTCGACAATTTGTTAGCTACTTGAACCGGTTCTTTGAGCTTAGACAAATAAGTAAAAATATAAACAAATCACCGTTCTGAAGATTTTTCAATGATTTATGCTGTTCGCATTGAACCCGAATTAAGAGGTTAAAACCAAAAGATGCTGTAGTAGTTCGTTCCTTCTGCTTATCGCTTTCAATTGATGACTTGAGTGAATGATTGACTGTTTGATTGAGTATGGTGGGTAGTTGACTCAATTAAGAATCATCTTAACTCTATCCGGTGATCACAAAAAAAGTCATCGTGTACACTGTTTATTAATTTCTCTAATCTTTTTCGGGTTCTTATGCCGATGAAGTGAAGATCTATTTTACTGTCAATAACTTTTCAGATAGCTACAGGCAATAAACATTTTAGACTCCCTTTTTACTTGGTGAGGTATAAATCTGATTGAACTCAACAGTACTAAATTAATGATGATACATATTTAGGTATCCTTTTCAATACAAAACTTAAGGAGTCGATATTATGGGCAAAAAAAGGTTAATAGTTGTGATATACTGTCGACATGCATTCCTAGCCGATACAAGAAGCGAAATGCGATTATTGATCATGCTGCTTAATGAAATGTTTAGGGAGTTTAAGGGCCGCCTAACCAAGTTTGATGTCCGAGCAAACCGAGCCCACTAGTACTTGTATATTTATTTATTTCTTAAAATTATATTTTGTAAATTTATAAATTAATTCCTCCGTTGTGACACTTATGAAGCTATCAAAAGCCGAAGATTATCCACATATTTATGAGCACCTCGAATTTGCATTAATTTTCAAAGTTGATTTTAATGCCCAGAAACCTAATCACCTATTTAGTTCCAGGCTGGAACGTTCAGCCCAAACACGCCCTCAGCTCATTTATCAACCAAAAGCACGAATTGATTAAAGAAGTCATTTTTTATTTTTTACTGCAAGATTTTTAACGAGTTTTGTATTTCGAAGAACTTTTTTAAGTCAAACTTGAATTCTGCTCAACAGCAATAAAAATAAAAGGGTATACGGCATAGCTGAGCTTAAACGCTGCACATGACTTAAGTATACCCTGTAACAGTTGATAGCCAGAGAGTTTGCTTTGGCATTACAGATTCTGCCTGTCTATACGTTTCATCATATACAAGGGTATTATACAGGGTATTATTTCTAGACATACCCGATGATGCTGCGCAGACATAAAATGTGTCTTCCATAAGGCTTTTTTTGGGTTGTGTTGATTGATTTGATTTGTGTGAATTTTTGTCATTTACTGGAGCTCTTTTACGATTTCGCTTCTCCGGATCTTGTTGAATTTTTAAGACCAAATCAAATCAAAAACATATTCGCTGGGACCCAATGAAAAAAGCTAATGAAAAACGCCAAAAGAAACAAATAACCAAAGTGACTTCATCGCAGCTGCATGTCTGATGGATGTAGCCATAAATCCAGCGGTGCTGTAATAATCAGGCAGCGCAGACACGCCCAGCCAGTTCAAGATCAAGGTCAAAGCTGGCAGATAGACGGACAGACCACATACAATCGTACTGTGTATCAACTAGATGTATAGATAGCTGTGAATTGTCATCGAATGCCATTTAAATGCTGTCGTCTCCCACTTGAAGCTACATGCAAAAGTCGGCCATACATCAGTCAAACTAAACGCCCACTGGCAACAACAACAACAACAAATACAACAATAATACTTATGAGTGAATTTACGACAAGTCATAGTTGTGGGTGTTGATGGGGCTGGCGTCTACTTATTGGCACTTGAAACAAATGTCAAGCTGTAATATGCATCGCCTTGGCTCGCAGTGGAAAATAAACAGAGTGAAATACAGACGGATGGACAGACAAACCGACTCAGTGCGAACAATTACTCTAAAGTAAAGTGAAACACAGTGTAAGGCCCATTGCCAATGTCAAGCCATGTCTCAGTCGTCATTATTGTGGAATTTGTCGTCCAACTGTGCCTCAGGTACAAGTTGCCAATAGGCACAACAATCACACACAGCCACAGTGTCTGCTCTGCCTAAGTTGTCAAGCCAGTTGTGCGTGCCGTTGAGCCAGCCAGCGGCAGCTCTACGTCTGGCGGCACTTTTAATTTGTGTGTCTACTATTCAGAGGCATGATTTACTTTAAAACAAACAAACAACACCACAACAAATTTAGCAAAAAAAAAAAGAATTATATACATATGATTAGCCGTGGAAATGACGCTTGAGTCAGGGAAATTCCATGCGGAGTAGCAAGAGTAGAACTCATACAAATGGCTCACTTATACGACACATGGTTCTCAGAGTAGAAATGGCCGAGAGTTTACGGAAGTTGGTATCTTATACTTATTGTTTTGTGTTTACAATTAGTGCTGCTATTTTTAGTCAGAATATATTCAAGCTGCACTGCAGCTGCAACTCATCCAACTGAAAGGCAGAAGGGGTAAATTATATATTTGCATATCATAATAGCTGTTCATAAGCGACTTATATAATATGACAAGGCTCTGCATTCTTAATTATTGTACTATGTTTAATGACATATGTATATTCTATTACATAAGTTATGCATATTATTACCTATATCGGTGTAAGAAATTGTTAGTATTAGTAAACTAAATTAAATTAAATTATATATGAAAAAGCCGAAAAAGCTACAGATAAATCTGACATAAACTTGATCAGCCTTTGTAATACACGAACTTAAAATTAAGTCTAGCTCTTATAGTTTTCGAGATCTGGGTGTTCATACAGACAGGCGGACAGGGCTAGGTCGACTCAGCTCACCGTCCTGATCAACAATTATTACAATTATATTTTATGGGGTCTGCCATGAATCCTTCTTCCTGGTACACACAATTGTCAATTTCATAAACTTAATAAACCCTTTTAATGTTCAGGATGGAACAAGGGCTGCTTTATTAAAATGTCAAATGTATGCATATTATCTTTTTTACCTTCCGTAAGATTGTTTGCTGCTTGTGATAATTTACAGTTCCTTGTATATTTTCCTTAAAATGTATTAATTTTCCTTAAATATTTTTATAGTCGGCTTTAATAACTAACCAAACGAGTTTTAATTTACACTCGCTTCGTAAAAATATTCACTGCACAATTCCTAGAAAATAGATAGGACATTCTAAATAGATATTGAAATGTTATTCTCTTATATACTTTCTATGACCAAATTCTTATTTTAATTTGTTGCATATTAAGCATATATTTAAAACTGTAATCAAATCGGAAAAATCAAATTAAATTCAAAAGGTTTTTTGGTGTTCAATAAAATAAAAAAAAGAAAAGAAAAAATTTAAAATAATTGTAGACTATAGGGTATTTTATTATGATAATAATGGTAACAAAATATGATAAAATTTTTAGACTCAACCTTAAAAAAGGCACAAGGCTCTATTAAGATTGTACAATTGACACTTGTATGTAATAGGAGAAGGAGACGTGTCAGAAAGAGACATGACAGACCAGACAAAGTATATGTCCGCCTGTCTGTCTGTCTATCCGTCTGTATGAACACCTAGATCTCGTAAACTGTAAGAGCTAGAGACATCATATTCGGCAGTTAGATGCCCCTATAGTGCAAGCAGATCAATCGTCAAAATATCCTTTAAGTAGGCATCAGCTAGCTTTAGAATTCATGAATAAATCTTAAAATGTTTGGAAAGAGGGGATGTTTGGGATGCGGTGTGATTGAAGAGCATTGCATAATATAACTTACTCTATTTAACTGATGCATGCAATAAGGCCCTTGGTAATAAGGCCCTTGTAATAAAATAAATTTATAAATTAAAAGAGAGAGAACCAAATTTAATTTTATTTTAAAGGCGCCAATTAATTTGAGTAATGGCATGTTCATAATTTTATCAGTACATATAACGAAAGTAATTTGACAAATAAATAAGGCGAAGCCAAGGGAGGTTGTATTAAAGCCATGAAAACACTTTTAAATATGTGAATTTCCAACCGCGCGATAATATTTAATATATAATATAATATTTTTAATACGTTTTAAGTTAAATAGTTATAAATTGAATACATTTAACAAGTCCATTTAAAATTTAAGTCGAGGGCCTGTTTTCAATAACAAAGAGCCAAAGGATTTAACTGCTAGAGCTTGAGTGTTATTATTGGGTTTAGTATTATATAATATATTTAACTTCGAAAATAAATAAATAATGAAAGTCTTACTGAAAGTGCGTTAAAGCCCGCGGGTCTTTTTTCTACAGGCATCATTGCATGTTCCCGTATTAAAAATTTAATAAGCCACAAAAAACTTTATTTACGTGCGTAATCTGTATTAACATCAACCATGTTAAGCAAAGCTTATCATAATGCCTTTAAAATGACAATGATTAAGAGCTTAATTTAGTAACAGTCATAGCCCACTATACTATGCCACTCACTGTTGGCATTTATTCCAAAGAGGAATGTATGTGTGTGTGCGTGTCACACCCAATGGACCAAGGCAAATTACAACGCATAAATCAACAGCATAGTAAATAGAATGTAAAACTACTACAGAAATATAAATAACAATGATCGGTACTACAGTAGCTAGGCAATCTATGAAAGTGTTAAGTGTTAAGTGGAATGACTGGGGGAACTGCCGAGACGTAAGGGTTTGTGCTGAAGCTAAAATGTTTGAATTTGTTTATGAATGAAGTGTTAATAAATCAAACAAATCTGTTCAAAAATTCCTGGGCCAGCTTAATTTGTCTCTCTGCGTTGGCGTTTGCGACGCCTCATTTATCAGAGCCAATTCTTGTTAGTGGTTTTTTATTTGTTTTTTCTGCGTAAAAATATTCTTAGTCATGCAGCGCATTATGATTATGATGATAAACGTGCTAGCCGAGAAAAGTTGCAAAGTTCAAAAACAAAGAACAAATGTACTTACATTTATTTTCTTTTCTTGCAGCCCTTCAGCAATGCACAAAATTTCCAACTGAGCAGAGCAAGGAAAGCAATTTGAATACATTCAGCAACTACAACTATAACAACAATAACTAAACGCAGAATATCAAGTGCCACATGAGCAGCAGCAGCCACATGATGTTGAGCTGCCTAGTAATTACCTTGGGTTTATGTGAGTAAATAGCGCAATTATCGCGTTGTTCAGCAGACAACTAATAATATAACCCTATCATATGCCACCTGCTCTCCTCTTTAGTGGCGTACACAAGCCACGCACAGCTACATACCAGTTCATCAAGCGCTGGTGTCAACTTTGGCAGTGACCCCGCTCCACAGACAGCGGATGGTGTGGCAGCTACAAAGCCGCATAATCGTCGCATGTATGCCATGTGTCCGCCACAATTTCAGCGTGTTGGCACCGACTGCTTCTCACTGGTATCGCAGCGCAGCAGCTGGCTAGAAGCCCACTTTTTTTGCAAGGACAAGAACGCCAATCTTGCCGAGCCCACAAAGTATGCGGATCGCAAGCTGAGAATATTCCTGCAGCGACAGGACGCACTGGCTGGTGGTAAGTGCAAACTATAACATAATCTTAACTGTGGTAGCAATTAACATAGGCTAATTACGGTGAAAATTAACAAGAGCGTGACAAACTACAGAAAAGCGTACTTGATAGTTACTTAACATAGATAAACCATACTATAACTTTTCAATTTTCTATTGCAAATATTGTTTCAAATTTTTAACTACGCTCTTCTCCCTTTAGAACACGATCCCATATTTATTGGCGCTACCTATGATCATCACAACAAGTTCTGGCAATGGAGCAGCAGCAGTCGCAATCTGACCTATAATGCCTTTAGTCACATGGATCCAACGTATGTATAGGACAGCTTGCAAATCTGAATTTATTTTCCATTCTATTACATATTATTCATTATGTGAAAGTTTTAATGTTAAAGCAATCAAATTTTAGCTATGTGCAACTTATCTCCAACAGCAAGCCATTGGAAAACAATTGCGCTGTGTATGATCCAAGCTTAAAGTATCGTTGGTCGGCACGCTCCTGTCCGGATAAACTACGTTTCATATGCCAACACAAGATGCCTAAGGTTAGCGAAGCGAATCGCTATAAGATATACAGTCGTTGGAATGTCACCTATCCCAATTCGCTGGCCAATGAGGTCGTTTTGGAGGTAATCGATCAACGCGGCAAGGATCGCAGGTAAACTGGAAAATATAAATTCAAAATTAATTAGTTAGACATTTGACTACAATTGAAATATACACACATACGTACCTTAAGCAGTGGCATCTGCTGCATGCGGAGGACTAGCCGTAGGGTTCTCTTCCGCCTGATGCCTGGCTGCTTCCTCGGCAACCAGATATTCATCCCACCTTCTTAGGCGCTCTTGAGCCTCTGCAGCAGATTCATCAACCCTGTGTGAGCGAAATACATTAGATTCAGTATAAAGGCATTTTATTTTAGACTGACTTGTATTTGGTTTTGCCGTCCCAGTGCTCGGCGCTAAGTTGACGCTGTCCAAAATAACGGCCCTGCATCATTTGTATAACCAAGTCCGCTTCCTCCGGCGTGGACATGTTGATCTGTGCTATGCCTTCTGGATGATGCTGCAATTGATTATGAGTTATAACATTTATAATATAGATTTTCCCCATGATCATACTCACATCATAAATCACTACTTTGCGCACTATACCGCATTTACTGCATTCTTCGCGTAAATTGTTTTGATACTCCAAGATGAGCTCTACTTCCCGCTCGAAGAGCTCAGGCATAAACAGATTTTTAATAATGACAGTTTTCTCATTCTTGGAGCGTTCACCGCGCATTTTGTCAGGGCGCCAGTCAAACAATCTGAACATTAAAAGGTTATGAACACAGTTCGATAAAAGATGAATTTCATACATACTTTTCTTTGATTTTTTGCAACTTTTCCTTGTCCTTCTTTTTTCGCTTTGGCTTCAACGCAGGATTGTATTCGCCTCGCATCTGAAACTGTGCACGCTGCACGCGTATTTTATGCCCACGGTACTCAGATTCATCCAGAATTTCCAGAGCCAACCTGACAGATTCCACCTAAAGAGATATAATCAGATTAAATTTGATATCAGTACGGTATATACTATAATTTATTTATCCATGTGCTTCACAGATATCATCGTCGTGTCAAGGCCGAGGGCAGTGAAGAGGAGATGATCATACCCGCACGCAAGCGTGCTCAGGGCAATCGTCGTTTCCCTCAGCGCAATCGGCCACAGCAGCAGCAGTCAGCGCATCCCAACGACATCAACTATCCCCATCATCAGCAGCGCCCTCGCAAGCGTCAACGTGTAAATATTACAACCCAAGCACCCGATACACTGATAGCAGGCAATGATGTGGCCGCCACCGCAGCTGGCCAACCCGGTACACCAACCACACAGGCACAGATGACGGCTTATGATCGCAAGCTACAGCGCCAGCGGGAGAAGGAACGACGCCGGCAACTGCGTAAACGTGAACGCCAGCTACGTCTGCGTAAGGAGCGGCAGGAGCGTCGCCGTAGGCTTCAATTGGAAGAACATCAGCGACACCAGCAGCAAATGGCTGAGACGCCGCAGCAACATCAGCCCGAGAGCGAACCCGAAGCACTGCGTCAACGGGCACAAGAGGAGCAACAGAGGATGGAAAGGGAGCACCGTGAACAGCTGGAAAAACAGCAGAAACAGCACCAAAAAGAACGTGAACTGCAGCAGCAGAATGAGAAAAATGCCGAGATCGAACGCCAACATGCCGCAGACAATGAAGCGTTGCGTCTGCGTCAAGAGCGTCTAGAGAAGCAGCGAGAACGTGAAGCAGAGGAGCGACGTGCACGTGAGGAGTTGCTGCGTAAGCGCAAGGCCGAGCAGGAGGAAGCCGATCGACGCTATGCACAGGAAAGGCTCGATGAGGAGAAGCGATTGCGTGAGGAGCACGAAAAGCGACTGTTGGATGCAAAGACAGAACAGGAGCGCCAGCTACAAGCAGCACACGAGGCCAAACAGCGTGAGCAGAAGGCCATACAAGAGCAATTGGCAGAGCAGGAACGCCAGCGTCAGGAGCAATTGAAACGCGACCAGCAGGAAGAGGAAAAGCGCCTAGAGTTACAGCAACTGGAAGAGACGCGTCGATTCGAGCAGCGCGAACTAGCCCGTCTGCACGAGGAGAATGCACGCCGCGAGGAGCAGCAGCGTCAACGAGCAGCAGAAATTGCACGCCATGAAGAGGAAGAGCGCAGACTTTTAGAGGCTGAGGAGCAACTAAAGAAGGACCTGAAGGAAGAGGAGAAGGCGCGCCATGCGCAACTGCTCCAGGAAATGGAACGGGCCGAAGAGGAACGCAAACAGCGTGAATCAGCTGAAAAGGCAGCCAATGCAGCCAAGGAAGCAGAGCAACAACAGAAATACAAGCAGGCCAATGAGATTGCCGATGCCCAGGTGGCCGCCACACTGGATGACAAGCGTCGTCAATACGCCTCTCGCATAGCCCATCTCAAGCCGGAGGATCAGAAACGATTTGCGGAAATGCGAAAGATGCGCAAACAGATGCGAGAGAAGATGCTGAAAACACAAGAGCAAAAGAAACTCAAGCGGATACAGGAGGCCATCAGGCTAAACGAAATGCAGTAAATCCAATACACACACACACGCACTATCACTACACTACACCAACAATCGTAGTGGAAGTAGTACCAAAAGGAGAACAAAGAAAACATATCGTATGCACTTAATTGGGAGTTTATGAATACTATTTGCATTTTAACTGTCGCTTAGTTTTCTCGTTTGATTTCGTTTTGTGTTATGCTTTGAAAACTCACGCAAAAGTATTATTTACAATAACGGAATGAAAGAAAGTACCATCATTACTGGCAATAGTCGTGCACTCATCTTTTTTCTATTTTGAACTTGTTCAAAGATATTTCCATGCAAAAACAGTCTTGAGCGCGCACTTCATATAGAGCTCTATGTACAGCTAAACTATACATAAATATATAGTATATATGTATTGATATACGATATATGTTAATAATATAGAACTAGCATAGACACGAACACACACCCAAACATATGCACAAAGTGTTTCCCAATTAGCAATTAGCCAACCGCATTTTAATTACAACTTAACACATACATATTATACTAGTCAAAGTACAATATGAACACGGTTTTTTGAATTAAATACGCACACCCAAACACCGAGTATAATAGAGCAAAGCATATAGCAATCAACTACATTAATAGCACTTGTTAAGCCCAAATGAGTCGCTTCTACTGCTAATTCCTTCTTCCAGCTCCCACAATTTGTATGCCTTTCTCTGCATCTTCCTCCATTTTCAAGCAATAATTTATAATCATATAAAACGAAAAAAAAACTTATATAACAATCTGTGTACATGCAAATATATACACATACTGTATATGAATATTTGTACATATATGTATTACATGCCTAAATGATACATATAGATTACACCCATTGCAAAGGTTAAGCAAAACTACTGTACTAACTAATTAGGTTATATATATTTTGTATATTTCATAATTATTGTATGTTTAAATGTAAATTTATTGTATTTTTTAATATGTACCTCAAATATATTACAAGAAAAACTGTATTAAAATAATAATCAAATAAAACATATGAGAAACAATCAGATAAGTAAAGCGAACCGACAGCGTAGAAATTTGTTGCTTTTACTTCAACCGTGTTTTGTTTGATAAACCTAAATTAAATGATTAACAGAAATTTTTTGTAGCCAAGTAAACGCATTTGAAACCAAGTTACCAAGTAAATGGAACTAACCAATTTTTAATATATATATATTATAGATATATATATAAATAATAATATATATACTATACATACATGAGTAACATAATATGTTAAATATAAACACAGAAATCCAAAATAGTCAACAGAACTAAGGTGAAGATTAATCACAACAAAAAATCTGAATTTTATGTGCATCATATATTATAATAATATTGATATTAATATACACACTAATATTACACTATCTATAAAATTAATGCAATCAGATTTAAGTTCATTAAAAAAAGCAAATAAAGTTTTAAACAAACCACTGAAGAAACAACAATCAAAAGCTTTTGTTATTATTAGACGATGTACTTTGAAAAATACAAAAGGGTCTATTAAGATTGTACAATTGGCATCTGTGTGTAACAGGGAACCCGCAAAGTATATATATTCTTGATCAGGAAGACCAACTGAGTCGATATAGCCATGTCTGTCTGTCCCTCTGTCCGTTTGTCTGTATGAATTTCTCGCAAATTATAAGAGAGAGACATACATCTTTTTTTGTTGAATTCGTGTAGTGCATAAGCATTTTAAGTTTTATTCTGAATTACGATATCTCCCCCCTCAAATTCGCAAAAATATTCTCTTAGCTGGCACAGCAGCTACAGTTTCAGAGTCACTGACTTCTTTCTTTGAATAAATAAAAGATAGGATGCGTGGAATATTCTCGGTGCGATTTGCAGGCGAAGCGGATAATAATCACCGGATGCCGGATAATTAATTTTCTGTGCTAGTCGTGGGGTAGGGGGCCTTTCTGGTATGTACGTACTATGTGTGAGTATTCTTTAGTGTAAGAGTTTTCGCGAACATCTGTATGCATATGTGTATGTGTTCGTGTATGTGTGTACATACAGATATGCTGCTGCTATCAACGAAAGACGTAAAGGAAAGTACATGCTGTCCTACTGTCAGCTGTTTAGACCCTGTACTTTAAAAGAGTACAAAAGGGTCTATTAAGATTGTGCAATTCAGAAATGTATGTAACAGGCAGAAGGAGGCGTGGCAGACCAGACAAAGTATATATATTCTTGATCAAGACGACGAACTGAATCGATAAATGTGGGTAAAGTATTGAAAGTTGTAGTTATGATAAGTGATTATTGAGCCTTGAGTTTACTGACGCTGCAGTTAGCTCGAACAATATATATCTTTAATTATCCAATGGTTCCTTTTTATTACATATCATTGTTGTAATATGTCCCATAATATTTAACACATATGTGTGTACTCTCTCTCTCTCTTCCCCTGTTTACATACATATATCTTACATCTCTCTGTAATATGGACCCCATCTCTCTGTAACACATCTTGCATTTCTCTGTATACTATTTCCAGCTTACCTTAATGTAATCACATAGACCATCACCCTTGATCTGACCATTCGCTTCAGTATACAATTTGAGTTTACATTTTTGAGTTTGAGGATCGCGCATGACCAATCCGCACTTGCCCATCAGCTCGGCAAACTCCTCGATTGTTATATCCAGTGGCAAATTGGAGACGTAGACCTTAGTGTTCTGCGACGGATCCATTTCAAACCACTCTGCAAAATGAAAATAATTAATGAAATAGTTTATAATTCATATCAACTATAACTTGATATATGTGCATACTTGGTGGTTCCTGTGCCTTGCGTTTACCAGCATTTTCTGTTTGTGTGGTGACCGCTTCATCCTTGCCCAGTGGCACATTCATTGCCGCTTGTGCCTCGGCTGTCATGCGTTGGAGCTCATCTTCCTTCCGCTTTACCTCGGCTGCTTCACGTTCTGCCTTCTCAAGCTCTCCGGCACTGGTATTGTCAATGAAGCCATAGTTCATCTGATACCGTGCCATGAAGTCATCATCAATCTTCGGAAACCAGGCATGTTTCTTGGCGTCCCAAAAGAAGACTGCGCCATCCTTGTCCGTGTAGGTGCGATCACCGTTCTCATCCACGCCATAGACCACATCCTGGACAGGTGCTGACTTAAGCTTCTGCTCTGACTGCTTGGGCAGCCACTTTTGCTGCTCTGCATCCCATTTGTAGTGATCTGTTTCGGTGTTTGTGGACTGCTGCTTAGGCAACCATTGCTGCGTATTCTTGCACCATTTATAGTGTTCATTCTCGTAAAGATTTCCGGCACTGGCTGCCTCTTCCTCGCTGAGTGGCAGCCAATTGTTTTCCTTATTGCACCACTTGTACTTTTGATTGCTGCTGGGATCCGTGTAAATGGCGCCACCATCGGCCGCGTAGCTTACATGCTGTTCATAGGCCGCAAACTCCTGCTTGGCGTCGATTTCGTCCTGACGCTGAATAGTTGGTGCATCACCCGCTGTTTCAGTTACACTGTCACTTTCAGGAGGTGCCTTACTTTCACCCTCATTGTCCCGAGGGGCGTCAGTTGCATCAGTCACCTTGAAGCTTTCCAGTGAAACATTTTCGCTGGCTATTTCCTTCTCCTCAATTCGACTCTCGCTTTCGTCCTCGCTCATGCTATAATTATAGAGTAGAGTAGGGCATAAAAAAAGCTTACTTTTTTCCATTTTCAGTTAATTTCCAGCTAATTTCATATTTTCGCTGAACTTCCTGCCCACATAATCACAAAAGGCCTCACGAACGGGGAAAAAATAAATTGGAAAAACGTGCTCATGACGTTGACATTGTGGAACGTACGGGGAATGGTATTCAAAGTAAGGGAATCCAAGAGCAACATTTTTGCACCTTATGCTTTGGATTTCTTTACACATACGCCCACACATACAATGAGTAGCAATCTGAGTGCGTGTGAGGGTCAAGATTCGGGTACCCCATGAAATGCAAACGAAACAAAGAGCGCACGAAAGTCCAATAGAAACACGGCGCACAAAAAGTCAAATTTCTATGGCGTAAGAAAAGCGAAACAAATAAAAATAAATAAGAATTCAACAAAGCGGAACTAAGAGATACTCCTTAATCTGATTTAATAGCAACAGCTGCAAAGGTGCGATAGACTTAGCTTAGATACACAACGCTATGCAACAAGATATACTCCATCCCCCAGTTTCTCCTTTAATAGTATACAAAAAAACTCGGAAAGCTACAGTCGGATTCAACCGACAGCAGGAGACCCTGTACTTTGCTTTGCAGCAGCTAAGGCTAACAATGCACACACACACACACACACGCGCAAAGTCAGACGCAACCACGCATACACATGCATAATGTACATGCTCGCTGCTCCCCCTTGCCTAATACGCAAACTTTAATCTCAAATATCTCCGGTATTTATTATCCGATTGGGCCACAGCACTGATGAAGATTATCATAAGATTATTGTATGCCAAAGCACAAGTTTGTATCTTTATAATAGTGGGTGTGGCTTTATAATTGTGAGGTCTGCCACGCGTTCTTCTGCCTGTTACATACATTTCGGACTTGCACAATCTTAATAGATCCTTTTGTACTTTTTTAAAGTACAGGGTCTAAAAATAGAACCTATGATATCAGCCTATGTAATATACCGCATAGTATGTTTTAGCAACCTAAGCTTACTTAAAACTAATAACAAGTAATAGGGTTTTAATTGTGAAGAATAAAAGTTCGGGTAAACTTGGCTAAGTCAGAGAGATATCAAGCTCAGCGCACGGCACTTTACAGGATATACTACTTGAAAGCAACTGTTGAAGGTCACTCAAACAATACTACTTATTGGGCTGGCGGGGATAGCTAGCTTACTCCTTACCCACAAGAAGCTCTTCATCGATTGCTTTGAACTCGCAACGAGCAAGTTCAATCAACCGGCCAAAAGCCACAAAAAGGTGACAACTTGACTTACGTTTTTAATGCCATGCCATCTACTTTAGCTCCACAACACCCCTTAATCCCACCCCCCTCAAAAATTTTAATTCATTTGTAAACCTATTGGCATTATCAGTGACTTGTGTCTTGAGACTTCTAACAGCTGTATTCCAGGAGTTTACGTCAGCTATGAAGACGTTCAATAGAGTTCATTAAACTCTAGGCTAATTATAACAATTCGATGAGTGAGTGCAGCATTTTCCGGGTATTTTTTTGGGAATGATAGCACGAGTTTGTGTGTGTGCGTGTGTGTAAAGTCAAGTATCGACCTCAGGCAAGAGTTCAACGTAACTGCAGAAACTTTGTGTAAGTTTGCATTCGCACAAGATTTGCCTTTTTGTCGGGTCACCAACAACGACTGGCACCGCCATTGGTGGCATACAACAGTAGCAGGTGGCAGGCAGTAGGAACCAGTAAACTGACACCACCTCCTCGATTTCACATTTGCAGTTAGTCGGGTTAACATAGTTGCAAAAGTCGCCTGGACGATACTCATAAATTACACAGACAGGCAATCGAGTAAATATAGTCGTTATACTCATTCGAGTACTCGTAACACTCACTCACTCTGCCATATTCATTTTACGTACTTTTATGGTCTGCCTTTCGTGCCCAACAAATCGTCATATGATATTATTGAAGGGCTTTTCCACTGTAGATTAAAAATAACATTGATAGAGATAAGTATGTGTGCTGAGTTATTTATAGTAGTCTCCAAAACATTAAAAAACAATTATTTAATATATTTTTCTTTAACATTTAATGATTCAAAAATATGCATTTCAATGAAAATGTTTTTAGCCCCTGCTCTTTAAAAAAGTACAGAAGGGTCTATTAAGTTTGTGCAAATGACATTTGCGTGTAACAGGCAGAAAGAGGCGTGGCAGACCCCCTAAAGTATATATATTCTTGATCAGGACGGCGAGCTGAGTCGATATCTGTCTGTCTGTCTGTCTGTCTGTCCGTCTGTCTGTCTGTATGAACACCTAGACCTCGCAAACTATAAGAGCTAGAGACTTAATTATTAGACCCTGTACTTTAAAAAAGTACAAAAGGGTCTATTAAGTTTGTGCAAATGACATTTGTGTGTAACAGGCAGAAGGAGGCGTGACAGACCCCATAAAGTCCGTCTGTCCGTCTGTCTGTCTGTCTGTATGAACATCGAGATCTCGGCAACTATAAGAGCTAGAGACGTAATTTTTTGTTTGGTTCGTGTATTACATAGGCAGGCCAAGTTTATGTTTTTAATTTGATATCTCATCCCCCTCCCCCTCAAATTTGCAAAAATGTCCTTAGTATATACAGTTTAGAGTCACATTTTTTGCAGGATTAAAGCTTTAGATGCTTTGCATGTTTGGTGCGAGTTGCAGCCCAATCGGATAATAAACACCGGAGATATTGGACAAACAATTTTCAGTACTAGGCATTTGGCTAGGGGAGGGGGGAAGCCGCAGCGTAAGCGGCCACTAGGGCGTATACGTGATTTTTGATTGTGAGTATGAATTTCTGTATGAGTATTGGTTATGGTTATCATTTGCGTGTATATTTGTATGTGTAAGTGTATGTGTGTATGTATACACACATATGTTTATGTGTATGTGTATGTGAGTATATACATACTTGCAGCTGCTATTATCGACACCCAGGATAAATCAAAGTACAGGGTCTTCTACTGTCGGTTGAATCCGACTGTAGCTTTCCGAGTTTTTTTTTTTTAGGTTTGTGTATTACATAGGCAGCTCAAGTTTATGTCAAATGTTTGAAAAATCATCCCCCTCCCCCTTAAATTCGCAAAAATATTCCCAGCAATCGGATAATAAACACCGGAGATATTGGACAAACAATTTTCTGTACTTACTGGGCATTTGACAGGGGGAGGGGGAAGTCACAGTGTATGCGTCCACTGGAGCGTATGCGTGATATTTGAATGTAAGTATGAATTTATGTATCAGTATTGGCTATTGTTTGTATTTGAGCAAATAATTGTAAGTATAAGTGTTTGTGTGTATTTTATGTGTGTTTGGTTGACCCCGACTGTAGCTTTCCGAGTTTTTTCATCCTATATATGTTAAAAACTCGACTTAAAAATATAATTAAAATACATACATATGTACAAACAAAATAAACAGTTATTGATTAAAGAGCCTGGCTTAAAGTGCAGAAAAGTATAAACTTATTTTGTATATAATGTGCATACTTAGTTACAGTCCTGGTTGCTTGCGGCATTTAACAGTAATGCAAATAATTTTGCAGCAATTGACTTTTGCACTTTTAGTACAAATACTCGTAGCTTATTTTATTTATTAATGAACATTTGCAGCTGTCCGTTATGTCTGTGGAATTACCTTGAAATCTCACTCTAACCAGTTATTTAAGAGTCGCACAATAATTGCATGAAAATTGAATCGAAGAGAATTGAATATTCTCATGTAGCACAAGAAATCAATTAATTGACGCAAATTGTCTGCGAATGCGACAAGTGTGTAAGAGTGTCGGGTATTAACTGGGTTTTAACGAGCCATAAAAAAGCAAACAGGAATCAGCCCACACCATTTCATTTTGAGGTTTTCGTTTCACATTACAATGTAAACGAATTAATTAGGTTTGTTTTTATAGTGCTGAAATCTAAAAAATTCTGCCGAATATTTTCCCAACTTTGTTATGCAAATGTCAACAGAGCAATGGGCGTGAGACACACTATTAATACGGTATTTTTACATTTCATTTGAAGATTTGAGCACACATTTCTATCAAATGCCATTAATAGTCGCAAGTTTGAGGACGTAACCCAAAAAGCGCACACTCTCTCTCTATATATACTCTAGCATAACTTAACTTACAATAAGAGTAGAGTGACTCACTGCAACTGAAAAAGTCCAAAGCCCTAATGAGCCTCAGCAACTGCGAGTTCTAAGCAACCAGGCGAACAGCACACAACAATTTCCATAGCATATTTATGGGGGCAAGTCACTTCGTCCACAAGCCAGGGCTGCGGGTGTCGCTGTATGTCGTGTGTGTGTGTGTCTGTGTGTGTGTGTGTGTGAGTCCTGTCTAGCACTATGACTAGCTAGCTAGTTTAGCTAGAAATATAGCTAGCTTGACCAGTTCGCGCTGAAACGTACAACTGACCACAAGTGCTGATTTTGTTTGCCGTTCCAGTTCTGTTTCCATCAGTGGAGCACACAATATCAAATAGCACTAGTGTGTTTCACAAATACACATACAGACATTCCCAACACTTAACTGTTTTTAACATAGTACAAGTTGGTGATAAAAGTATTTAAACGAGTTCATTTTTCCGTTAGCTGTGCAACCGGTTAAATATGCAAATGCCTAATGTCAAAATCGATAAAACTAAAAACGAAATGTAATACACAAACAGCTTAGACCCCTGGAACATTTTTAAGTAAAAAACAATATATAAACTACGTATTTATATAGTAGTTTCACAATATGGATATACCCAGCAGCGGCGCTATATTTACGTTGGGCAAATCCCACTTGGCGGAGAATACACAAAGCTATTTCTATATCAAAAACGATCCTGTCAAACGTTTGATATCCGGTCCGCACCAGAGTGCGGTTATATGCGGTAAATATCTAAGTCATATTAACAGCAACAACACAGACGACGACCCCATTTGCTGTACAGGTTAACATGCCTGATTCTCTGTCTGCCTGCCAGCCTGTCTATCACGCTGACTGTGAGAATGAGGAAATTCCGAGTAACTGCTGAATATTTCAATATGGTCAAGTTATAAGCACAACGACGACTTGCCCCTTGTCTTTTATGGTGTCTGTGGCATGTGTTGCAAGTCGCGTTGTATGTTGCCTGCAATTTTCTTTTAAATAACAGTCACGCAGCTCACTTTCGATTTTGTACTCAGCCCAAACATCAAGCCAGGTGGTACTAGTAGATTATCGCAACATGCTGCACATTATGCAAGAAATATTTTGGATATTTTTTGAGCTTTTATGTACTCGTACAACTGAAGACTGCTTACATAACTAGCTCCGGTAACGCTGACCAAGCACTTCAAACCACGGTAAATTGGCTTTTCAATCACAATGAGGTCAGCCGGCGGGGTGCTAACTGAAATATGGGACACACTCACGAATCATATATGTAGTATGTATAGAGAGAAATAAATAAACTGAACCGAAACCAAAGTTCAAATCAAACCAAAACTAAAGCCAAAGCAGCTATAACCCTCGCTCGTAATTGAAACGTAAAGCGGGTCAGGTAAAGCACACAGTTACAACTGCCACTTTTTGGACAAGTGGTACAGTTTGGGGGATTGGCAGTCAGTCGCACACCCACACACACATACGTGTATAAACACGCACACAATCAATAAAAGTCACAAGTAAAAATTCCAGTAAAAGTTTATGTCAAAACGTTCTTATCAATTACAGAATCAGGACGCCTCTTTGTTTGGGGCGAGAATCATTATGGACAGCTTGGCATTGGCGTCCACAGCAACAAAAACAACAATAATAATAATGGCGATATTGTTAGCAAACCAACTTGCGTTAAATCGTTAAAAACCCTGGGTTTAAAGATCTCCGATGCCGCCTATGGCAACAATTGGGCCGTGATAATGACGCGTAAGTATTAAAAAATAGAGTTAAAATACCAAAAAGTAAGATTGAGAATGAAAAGAAAGATAGAGGAAATTGAAGACAAAAATAAGTGAAAAGAAATAAAAGAAATAACATTAAGGAACAAAAGGATAATGTGAAAATGAAGCTAATCCAAAAAAAATTATAATCCAAGGGAACACGTCTAAGTAAAGTGAAAAGGCAGAAAAAGAAATAAAATATAAGATGGAAGGTAAAGGGTGATAAAAACTAACAAGTTAAAAACAGCAACGAAAAAAAGGGGAAAATGAAAGAAAAGGAAATTTAAAGAGTAGTCTATTTATTTAAAAACAAAAATAGTTTAATTAATTGTTAAGACTGCAGGCGACTCTGCGCTTTATCTTTGTATCAAGGAAGCACCGGTTTTTGATATATTCATAACGTCTCCAATTTCATTTTGGACAAATACTTTATGTTGTAGAGCAACACTACTAAAGATGTGTTATTTATGTGATGCCAAAAAATGTTGTAAAAACTTCATATAGTCACATTATGTAAAACAATAATAATAATATTTCATTTTGCAGTAAAGCCCCCCTTTTATTAAAAAGTTCATCCAAAGGTATAACTGTTATATATAAGTCAGCAAATAATAATTTTAATTTAATTTGCTTCAAATTTCAATGCAAAAAAAGTAGGGAAAGCTACAGTCGGACGCAAAGCTACAGTCGGACGCAACCGACAGTAGGAGACCCTGTACTTCGATTTGCCTTGGGAGTCGATAACAGCAGCAGTAAATATCACATCCATGCACTTATACATACACACATACACTTATACATACAAATATACGCGCAAATACAAACAATAACCAATACTCATACAGAAATTCATACTCACAATCAAAAATCACACATACGCCCTAGTGCCCGCGTACACTGTGACTTCTCCCCTCCCCCAGCCAACTGTCTAGTATAGAAAATTGTTTGTCCAATATCTCCGGATTTTATCCGATTGGGCTGCAAATCGCACCAAACATTCAAAGCACCTAAAGCTTTATCCAGTGACTCTAAAACTGTATATGGGCATTTCCACGGGTCGCGTACGTTCGTAGGCGTTTAATGCAAAAAGAAAATAGAAAACAAACGTTTTCTGAAAATTGTCTTTTGCTTTTCTATAGCATTTTGTTAGCTCATTGGTTAGTGTAAATGATGGGATTTTTTGAGTTTTCATTTTATAAATATTGGCAAAAAACATGCGGTCGCAAACGTACGCAACATGGAAGTCGACTTTGGCTTATTCTAGTAAAATGCAAAAATCAGCGAATTGGGATGGAAGTATCTAAAGCAATAAATTTACTATTAAAATGAATTCATGTAGCTTTCTATTGAACCTATTCCCAAGAAAATATCTCCGTTTGTTTTTTTTTTTTAATTTAATTAAGTACCGGTCGCGAACGTACGATTTTTCCATGTTACTTTATTTGTTTTTTTTTTTTGTTTACATCTACTTTTTTTATGAATAACTTCATATTTCCTTCTTATTAGATTGCAGTAAAGAAAAAGTGCAAACATATCATATGTTTTCCTTACGAAATAATTAAACATAAAAATGCCTTTAAAAGTAGCTAAAAGTGAAGAAATAACATTTTTTCAGTTTTTAGACCATAAAACAACTGAGATATGGTATGGATTCATTGTATTCTGAAAATGTTGACATTTGTTTATGATATTTAATATTTGATATTTCTTTCTTTGCAATCGAAAATAAACACCGAAGATATGAGATAATCAATTTTGAATACTAGGTATTGGGCAGGGCTAAGGGGAAGCCACAGTGTACGCTAGGGCATATGCGTGATTTTTGACTGCGGGCATGTATGTGTGTGTCAGTATTGGTTATTGTTTGCATTTACGTCAAAAGTGTATATGTGCATAAGTGTATATGTGTATGTATATGATGCTGCTATACAAAGTACAGGGGTTTCTAATGTCGTTTGCGTCCGCCTGTAGCTTTCCGGGTTTTTTGTTTTTCATATCTTATCCTCTGGCAATAAGCAGCAACAAAGAAAATCAAAATCATAAATATATATATATATATAGGAGACTCCATATAAAATAGAAGAAAATTAAATGGTGATTTGTTCAGTCCAGCTTGTCTTCTTGCTAAAGACTACCTAATATATTCCGTTGCATTTTGATGATTGTTGCTCTGTGACATGGGACATTCCCTTTGTGTGTTCTTGTGCAGTACTGGCTCTAAAGATTACTTATTTGTCTGCCACTTCTAGTCTCGAATGAGGTCTTCTTTACGGGTCGAAATATATTCCCTATGGACACACATGTTGCGCAACATTTTATTGAAGCCACGGTCGAGCAGCAACCATGTCAAATCATACGGAAACCGTTTCGTCTGGAGGAGTTTGATGACTACTTATCGCGGAATGAGGAGACGGACAACTTTATATCCTTGCAGGCGGGCAATGAGCACTTTGTAGTGATGACAAGTGAGTATTTGGTGGGATCTGACGTTACGAATGTATCTATAATTATAACTTTGTGATGAACTTAGCCAAGGGTCGCTTGATTGGCTGCGGTTGCAATGCACAACAGCAGTTGGGGGATCTGGAGGTGGACTACGATGGACATCCCGTAGAGATTGTTTTGGATGCTCCTGTTCAGCAGTTTGCCTGTGGACCCGAGTCCACATTGGTGCTGACTGGCAGCGGCAATCTATTTTTAACTGGACGTCTTAATGAGTTTGTATTTCCAAAGTTCGCAGAGTTGCAGAAGAATCTCTCACAGATGGAGCAGATCATCTTCATGCACATATCCAAGGCGAGCGAGATCTTTATAGTCACTAACGTAGGCAACATTTATCGCAGCTTCGAATCGTTGCGAAACAAGAGCTTGGTCTTTCAGCGCTTCTATGATTACGACAGCGAGGAGAATGGCCCCATCTGGAAGCTAGTCAAGGGCTTCTCTTTCTATGCGGTGCTCAGCAAAGCGAACAAGTTTTTCACCACATTCTCGGAGAGTGGCCACCATCTAAAGACCTTCCGTGAGATATCAAAGTTCAAGAATCTACGTCTGCTGGACATCGCCGTTGGGGATCAGCACATACTGGTGCAGGGTTTACCCAGATCATCAGTGCTTTCTGCGGCAAGTGGTGGTACAGCCGATTCGCAGACCCATTTGAGCCGCAGTTTTGTGCTGCAGCCGAAGGATCTGAATGACAATGCGGAAAATTCCAGCGCAAGTGGCAAAAGTCTCATAAAGCAAAAGGCAGTGAAAGAGCCGGAGACAGACACTGAGCAAGGTTTAGATGCAATTGGAACTAGCGTTGCAGCAGTTGGCACAGGAGTAGAAGGGCAGCAGGAAGTCGCCAAGGCGGAGCAGATAGAGGAAGAGATCATAAAAACAACTGAAACTACAAAACAAGTGGAGATAAATGGTAATATAGAGCAGTCGCTGCTGGAAAACAAAACATTGGAACAAAGGAAAGCACTGGATGTATACGAAACTCCAGAGTCTCAAGCCGTACCAAGCATGAAAAGTCCCCAAAAGGAAATTATACCTTCTGCTCCTATGGAAAGTCCGATCAGGCAAGCTGTGCACGCTGAATCCCTTGCTAAGCTACCCTCGCCACCGGCGCACACACCGTCCCCGCTGAAATCCCCCACGGAATCGCTTAACACGGTTAAAATTCCATCTCTAGAGAAACTACCCTCCCAAAGCAGCCCAGAGAAGCTGCTGCGTCCACGAACACCGTATCCAGAGAGTAGCGACTCGAGTACACCACAAACCATCAAAAAGACGCCTATACGCAACTTCTCCTACGAGGCGGCCATGGATCATCATCATGATGAGCTCGAGCACACCTCACCGGTATTGGTGGACAGTCTGGAAACCGTGGAAGAGAATTCGCTGGCTGAACACCTGCAGCATACAAACATACAGATATGCACGCCCACGCCGCCCACCGAAGAAGATGAGCAGCTTGCTGTGGAAATTACAACCACAGAGGATGCTCTGGACAGCAGTAAAGTAATCAACGAGATACGCTTTATCAACAATGGCGTAGATGTGACTGCCAATGTAAAAGACCAAATGCCGAATACGCCACTAGCTGATTCAGTTGAGGAACTGGAATCGGAGAGTGAGCAAATGCTGCAGGATCTGGAAGACCATGTAGAGAAAGTGGTATCAGACCAAAAGGCAGATGCAATAAAAGCCACAGACAACTTTGGCAATACAATCGAAAATAAGCTGGTGGACACCAAGAACTCCATCCAGACAGTAATGGAAAAGGCAGCAACAGATGCGCGAGATGCTGTGGCAGCAGCAGGCGAGCGTATGGCAACAGGTGCTCGTGATGCAGTCAATGCAGCCGGCAAAGGTGCACAACGGCTTGCGGATGGTGCCAGAGATGCAGTCGATGCGGCAGGCAAGAGTGCACAGCGCATGGCAATTGATACCAGACAGTCAATGGAGCAGGTAAGCAGTAATGCTGTCAAGACCGCAGCAAACACAAAGGAATCTATGGGCAAAGCCATGGACTCCATGAGCAGCAAGATATCTAGTGAAGTGCACGACGTCAAGGACAATATATCATCACTGTTCCAAATCAAAGCCGCCAAAGAAATGCAGTCCACTATAACACCGACTTCAACACCCGAATATGTTGCACCCAAGGGATACAGTGATACAGCAGGCTCTGTCGAGGGAGAGGAGGATGAACGTACCACAGCATCAGTGAATTCCAATCACAATTCGGCCGGCAATGGCAATCGTAATGGGAATAGCAATCTCTTTGAGCCCATGAACACCAACAGCAATGCTTTCGATGTTGATCCGCTCGATGCAGTTGTAGAGAGAGGTAAAAAGGCCATGCAGGAAGAACTGCGAGCTTTGGAGGAGCAGCGCGCTAAATCTCAAGTGCACCACAGCAAAACCGAAACACAACGGAGACAGAGCACCGAATCTAAGGGAATTGTCCAGCAATTCCTGGATGGTATGCGACTTTCGTGCCGCAACGAAAAGGCCGTGCAAATTGAAGGTAAGACTTTATTAATTTACAATATCCGAAATAATAACTAACCTGCACACGTTTTACCGGCAGATGAGCCACCATCAGCGTCTCAAGCGTCGCACTCCAACAAGAACAAGGTGAACAGTGAGCTGAGCCTACAGAATGGCCAAAATGGACCACAGCAATCGTCGCGCGTATGCACAGTTTTATAAGATTATCGCACTACAGCCAAAATGAAACGTACACTTTTATAAGCAATTGCAATAAAAATACATGCAGTTTTTATTTCGCATTACAAACTATTGTTTTTGCCCATAGTGTATCGATATACTAGTTATCGATAACAATACTACCACTGACCGCGTTCGCATGAGAATGGCAAAAGTCACTGGTACGATTTGTAAATCACAAAGTGTGCCAAAGTAAATAAAAAAAAAGGGCAATAGGTAAGAAAAAATGTCAACATATTGTTATAAATTAACATAACATATAAAAAAAATTGTTTTCCGCACTTTCTCTCTTTTAACCTGTAGTAGAAATGCAGTTGTCGCTCGCGCTAAAACTGTAAACAAGGCAAGCCGCATCAAAAGCAGAGCACACAACAGAATTTTTGAATTTAGGCGCGCAACTAACGCACAAAGTATACATATTTTTGACCAGAATGACCAGTTGAGTCGATATTGCCATGTCTCTCCGTCTGTGTGAGCGCTTCGATCACTGAGCTGGAGACACCATACGCAGAACGAGTTTATTTCGAATTGTGGATGCCACGGACCTATTTTGTTCATAAGTCAAAAAAAAAACGAACAAGCGCATAACATAGAAATATTTACCGTTCAGCAAATATACAGAACTGCCTTAGAATCGTGTAGGACCAACAAATCCAATAAAAAAAACACACGGAAAAGGTTTTTTCATGCATTTGAATTTTCCGTCAAACACGTTAATCTTCAATGCCAAGCTGCATCGCCTTAATTCGCTAGTACAGCACCAATTTTTAACTAATGACTCACATTTGCCGTTCACCACCATTACCTCTTCTAAATAGCAATAAAATCGTTAAAAAAAAAAAAAAAAACCACATCAAAACCAATTCAATTCGCCTTACTACAATGTAGTTTTTTGGCGCGCAAAAAAGTAAACAAAGCATGTTGTCTAAAGCTCACAAATTCAAAATCTTGCTGATAGATCGGCAAAGAATATCCGTTAGATGGCAAATAAATTGCAGAAAATTGTCTTCAAATTAACTACATATTACCAGAAATTAAGGTAATTTTTAGGCATTTTTAGACACTCAAATTTCTGTAATAGTTTGTCGTTCCAAATATTTATGCATGCTTTTGAAGAAAAAACGCAAATTTTCAAATACGATCTTTTCATTGCTGACGCGTAAAGACATTTTTCCAGATAAAATAATTTATTATCGAAAAGTGCTCATTATTTTGATAGAGTGCACATAATGTCCGTGTGAACCTTTGTACCAAGTTTGTTATGGAAAATGGTCTAAGTGCACACTATTTTATTAGACGCACTTATATATAACTAAACAGCTGTTTGTGTGAGTTCGATTTAAGCACTTGCATCACCATATCGAGTCTTTCAAGCTTATGCAGGCTAATTAGTATATAATCCACATGTCAAATATATATCGCATTATATATCATATCGTTGTTTAGTAAAATATCGTGTATCTGTATCGATTACATATCGATGTTGAAGTATCGATACCTATTCTTAGCCACAGTTGATAACACTTTGTTTACAAATCTAAAATTGGTTTAAATACATATGCATATTGCATTAAATAATTGGTTTTATTGGTTTTAACATATTATAGCAAAATACAAGTCTGCTTTTCAAAAATGCAAATCACCTGTGATTAGTCGCAGGTAGACAAAGCTACCATCTCTACCAGTTCATCGGTTCACTTGTACCAGTTCTCTCGCGTCTATTTGGTACGCAAACAGTAAATGCGAAAAAATACATTTTTACTATTTTTCTACGTTTTATAAATGAATACACAACAATAAACTATGCTTTAAATCCCAGTTTCAAGTATATTTAAAAAGTATACTGTGCTTGCTGCATTTTCACCTGGCCCGCGAAAAGTCCAATCTGAAAACTAAAAGGCCAGCGCTAACACAAAATGGAAAGGTAGGTCACAGAGTGAGCGCGCCCAGCTCCCGATGCACAGAGTGTACATGTCCGAAATAAAAAAGTGTTACTCTGCAGATTGATAATGTTATTAAACATGTGAAAAATAGTGAAAATTTCAATTGGTCCATAACCTCAAATGAGTATATTATTTTCGCTGCTGTTATAATGTGAGTGCTTATGTATGTAGCTGCTCTCCGTGCTTGTAATGTGTGTGTATGTGTGTCTGGTTGTTTGCATGCATGTATGTATGTGTCCGAGTGGCGCGTTGTGAAGACGTCGACGTCGACTGAAAGTGGTTGTCGCTTCTGGGCGAAGAGGGGAGCCGTAAGGAGGCAGATCAGCGACAAGGTGAGAAGCGCGAGCGCGAACGTGAACAAGATCGAATGTGGAAAAACTGCTTTAAAGTCGATTAAAAAAAAAAACATTTTTAAAAGGCCCAAAAGGACGCCCCCGTCCCTGTCTATAGTCTGGGCTGAAATCCATCCAGAAATTATGATGGAAAACACACATGTAATTTGCGAGAAAGTAACACGCTGTCAGTTCGCCCCAAACATGTGAATGTATGTGTGTGTGTGTGTGTGTGTGTATTTATGAAAGTGTATGTTTGCGTGTAAGGGTTTAAGCGTGTGCGTGTGTTTGTGTAAAAGACTGTTGATGGGGAGAAACGGGGGCGGGGGCAATTGGAACGTGGAACCTGTCGTCGCACGTAAAAACCAGAGTCAAAAATTCAAATTACATGCAATGGGCGCGTTTTCAAATGCATAATCGCCATCACTTTTATAATATATGCTAAACACTTGTTGGATCGGTAGGAGAGGGAGGCTAGAGGGAGCAGAACGTTTCCTTAACAAAAGCAACCTTAGGCAACAACAGACCCCAGCAGATTTGGTGAATAATTTGAATGGCATTATAATTTTTAACATTTTGCAGTTAGTCTGGGAATTCCTCACATATTTTTGCATAGTTCAGAAAAACCGAATAACATGTAAAGACGCCGCCAACTAATTTACTCACGCATTTCACTCTCCAAACTCGTTCTCCAGCTACAGTCTCTCTCCGTGAGCTGTGCCGATTTCTGATAGTAGTCACAGTGACAAGTCTTGTTTGCTCAGAGAGATCAACGATCTTTGGCTCGATATACAAAACATATACATAGCGATGTATAACATCGATTGCATGTTCGATCAGTGTTTCACATCCGAATCCATTGTTGATACTAAGGATATGTGTATGTACATTAAGGAGTTAACCATGCACTATTGCTCAGTTGGGATTTCGAATGTCACAACTTGACTCATCTCTAGAGTCGCACTCTCTTGCTGTACATTTTTATCGCTCACTCTCTAGATGTATCTTTTTTTCTTGCGCAGGCACTAGCAGCTACAGCAGCAGCAACAATAGCAACAGCAACAGCAGCAGAAACCACAAGCAGACCAGCCAGCATGTCGTGGCATTTGTGAGCAGCGCGCCAAAAACTTGTCACGACATTTCTTGTTATTGAAGACGAGAGCTACACTTCTGTCTCTGTGTCGGCGTCTGTAACTGTCCACCTCCACAAGCGCCCGCCTGCCTCTCCTTACTCCCGCCCAGTTCTCACGTCCAGTCTTTGGTGTCTAGGCAACTAATGATGCATATCAAGAGTCTGCCTCACGCACATCAGGCCGCAGCGGCAATGAGCAATTGCGACATTGTCATTGTTGCCGCACAGCCACAGACGACTAGCGCCAATAACAACAATGATACGGTCACACAGGCTAGCCATGCCAGCCATGTGGCAGCTGTGGCACATGCGGCACATGCACAGCATCAACAGCAGCAACAGCAACAACAGCAACAGCAGCAACACAATCAACAGCAACAACAACAACAACAGCCGCCCGCGCCTACAGAAATAGCCCTGCCATTCAATATGCATTTGAGTGGCATATCACCGGAGGCACACAGTGCTGCCCAGGCGGCTGCAATGGCAGCTGCGCAGGCCGCGGCAGCACAAGCAGCCGCTGCAGATCAACAGCAGACACCAGGAGGAGGTTCGACTGCGCCATCATCACATACGCTGGCGCATCTGGTGGCCAATGCGACCCACAGTCCGACCACACTTGCCGAGGGATCGCATTATGTAAGCAACGGTCACACTGGCAACGATCACTCTGGTGAGGGCAACGGTTCCAACAGCAGCAGTGGCGTTGGTGGCAGCGGCCGAGAACAGGAGAAGCCGTTTCATTGCACGGTGTGCGATAGGCGGTTCCGTCAACTGAGCACACTGACCAACCATGTCAAGATCCATACCGGAGAGAAGCCCTACAAATGCAACGTTTGTGATAAGACCTTCCGTCAATCGTCCACGCTGACGAATCATCTAAAAATTCATACGGGCGAAAAGCCGTACAATTGCAACTACTGTCCTAAGCATTTCCGCCAGCTGAGCACCTTGGCCAATCATGTTAAGATTCATACTGGTGAGCGTATAGATTTCAGTTTGTATCAATCGTCTAATCCTAGCCTCATTTGCAGGTGAAAAGCCGTTCGAGTGCGTCATATGCAAGAAACAATTCCGGCAATCCAGCACGCTCAACAATCATATAAAGATCCATGTCATGGACAAGGTCTACGTTCCTGTCAAGATCAAAACCGAGGAGGACGAGGGGTGACTAGGACGAATGGCGTTGGCGCAACATCATCATCATCAGCAGCAGCAGCAGCAGCAACAACAACAGCAGCAGCAGCAGCAACATCATCAGCAGTCGTCAACGCAATTGCAGCAGCAACACCACAACGAGCATCCACGGGGAGTTACCATTACGACGCTGCCGTCCACAACGACAGTAGCTCAGCACCAGCAGCAGCAGCAGTCGCATCTGCAGCCTACGCATGGCAATGGCAGCTCGCCGCATCATCATTTCAATGTAGCCGCTTTGGGTGATTTGTCCAGTGCAATGCAACTAGGCGCCGTCACGGCCGATGGAAATTTTGTGACCATGGGAGGTGTTGTCGTTGGGCGTATACAGCATCCCAGAAGCGAGGAACTGCAGCATCTGGGCGTCATCAAGATGGAATCGCCAACCAATGGCATCGCTACCGCTGCTGCAGCAGCCGCACAGCGCGATGGATGAGTCGATGATCTGCTCCTCGAGTATATACTCAAGGAGACAGACGACGAGAATAATGTCGCGAATGTGTCAGTTGATCAGCACCACCAGCAACAGCAACGGCGAAAGCGACGGCATTTGCATAAAAACTAAAGCGTTGTTAGTTGCACATGGAAGTGCATTGTTAGTGTTGATGTTACCGCTGTTGTTGGTGTGCTGCTGATGCAAGTTGGTGGTGGTGGTGTATACGCTTACGTTGTTGTTAGTTGTTTAATTGTAGCGAAACATTGTTGTTGTTGTTGTTAAGGTTTAAATCTAACTAAGAACTTTCCGAGATGAATTACAGGCCCCAAATAGTGCTCGCGCTTTAATCAAGTTCTCCCAATCAAGGGAACTTGACTGCAAAGTAAAAACCTGCCTAAGCCTTTTTTCAACAGTAGCTAAAAAAAAAAAGAAAATGAAAAGCGGTTGCCAACAACACCTAGCGCTCCACATTGAAAGTATCACACATAAGCAAATGCAAAACACACACAAACACAGGCAGAATCGTCAATAGCCAGAACCACACTAATACTTAGGAGGCAATAGGTTTACAGCAAGCTCCCCTTATGCTCTAATTACTATCTATATACTAACTGTAGCTCTGTTAGTGCGAAATCTTTGATTAAGGAAAAAGTCATTGCGTTTAAGTTGAATGTTTTTAAGCTTCACCAAGTGCAAAAGGAAAAGTGAAAAGAAACAAACTTTAGAAATGTTTTAAATGATTTGTTATACACAATATATAGTACTATACGCAAATTTCAAATTGTTCTATAGCATTTAAATTTTAAGAGATTGTTGTAAATTGTTTAGTGCGAGAGTATTCTGTTGCATTCGCAGATGGGACACTTGACATAGTCAAACAAAGCAAAGGAAATACGCGAAAGGAAAAATAGAAAGAGAGGAAAGAGTAGAGGAAATGTGAAAATCAATTTGATAATACTTGTAAAGCCATTTTAATGGATTGCTGTTCCGAGTTTAAACAAATTCAATTTGTTTTTTTAACACTAGCTTAATTATTTAAATTGTCCTTCCTGTACTCCCCACACACTAAATACAATTTTAATTACCTTAAGTGGCAGCAGAAGCAACCTAATTATTTTAGTCCTCGGAATATATTAAAGCATTACAGCAATTACTATAGAAATTAGTTTGAGACTTAGATTGTAAATTTCAATGGGCACCCATCAACCTTTGTGGCCTAAAAAGTGAGTTCTGTTAATTATGATTAATTTTAACCTTAGTCGATATAGTTTCATTTGGCAATTTCAAAGAAATTCAAGCAAATATAAACAAGCATAGCCCTTGTTTTCTATCTTAGTTACTGAATTAAAATCACTACGATTATAAATAATTCTAATATTAAACAATTAATATATTGCAACAAGCAAGTTCTGTACAAAGCCCAACTCCAATTCTGTATGTATAAAGTGTGACAACCGGAGGAAAGAATTACGAGAATACTATTTTCTAAAAATATAAAACAATTTTGCCTATTTTTTATAATTTGTTATTCGTATGTTGTCGTTGCTTCCTAAGGTTTTTCCAGATATTTGTCACATTGTGCTGAAACTTTAAACAATCGCAGTAAGAATTTCCTCTTGTAATTTCTGCATAAAGTTCCTATTGACTTTTGATAACAAAATAAAAACAATTTCAATGCGCAAAGAAAATACAAAATACTATATAACTTGAATGTATACGAGAGAAACGGCTACGGCTCGGTAACAGAACTACGACGAATACATAAAACATAGTACATAAATGCACATACATACATAAATAAATCGAGTAAATGTTGATAAATGTGTAGTGTTAAACAATAAAACAAACCATTGTAGCAACTAAATGTAAAAGCTAAAAGAAATATTCTAAATAACGCTTTAAAACAGTTTTACAGAACGCAATGGTTGAATTATCCACAAATTGCCGGATTTCATGTGCAGCAGTACAGGGTGTTTTGCATTCCATCTTCTACAGTTTTATATTGGCTAAAAGGAAGATTAAAAATGGTAACGAATACTGATTGGATTTTAGATAATTATGTACATGTATGCGACGAACTGAATAGATCATTTAATTTAAAAAGAAAGTAATTTGCAAATTATAGTTAAAGTTTATAATGATACTATATTGTTTATTGTTCGAAAATGTTTGCAATTATTTATTTATTTTAATTATTATATACACGTCCTTTTTATATTATTCAAAACTGCAATTTGATCAAAATCATGCACCTTTTACCACCTAATGCGATCTGCCTGTTTAAAAGATCGCAACATTTGTAATGCTATGGATATTACCGGCACTCGCTCCACCCCTATATAGATGTATGTAAATGTATATTTTTAAAAAGATTAGGAGCCGTAGTGAGATTAGCCTTTAAGCGCCTAATTCAAATAGTTGGTGTGTACAATTTAAATGGTAAAACTGCAAAGAATTTAGACATAAAATGAACAAAGACAAGAATATAAAAAACAGGAGAAACTAATTGAAAACATTGAAAGAATGAAAATATAATTTATATTAAAGCAAAAAGCTTAAAAATAATTTAAGAAATTAATAAAGAAAACGACGAGATAATATTGTATAATTATACACAAAATCTATATATGTACATATATATATGTATGTGCAGTAGATGTATTTATATGTAAATGTGTATGTAATTGTGTACTTAGTTACAAGCCTAAATATTATATATATATTTGCAAAGGAGAAACAAATGCCACAAAAAAATACAAAAGTATGAAAATGCAAAAAAAAACTGTTTTAAATCAGCGGCCCTTGTTAAACATTTTAATCGATAACGCAGATATCAGGCATCGATATTTAATTTTACTCATCCCTATTCGATGCTCGGTACCTAAAAAGTACTCACTAGAATTCACGACTGGATAAACATTGCTCATTCGCATTATCGAAACTATTAATTTTGAGATTTTCTTCAATACTTAAAATATATTCACCATGTTTCGCCTGCAACAATCCCAGCCTGACCCAGCGGAAGAACAGAAGCGAGTTGCGGCTGAAGTGCGATTCAATTTTCTCATGTTCGGAGCTCTCTGTGCAGCAATAAGACTTGGTAGGCCAATGAAAACGTGCACAGCTTATGTAAATACAGGTGTTTTAATTTAATTCGGCAATTGACTTTCTTTAAACAGCTCCTATTGTATTGCAACAAATGAATATGGCGTAGTATTTTGATGTGCACAAGAGGAAAAACACCTGAGAAATTCATTTTTAAGCGAACGCAGCTCATGGATTAAGTTAAAAGTTGTATACACATGATCGTCATTTTAAATGTATATGCTCCAGTGCACATTGATCACACTACACATTTGTACATATATATAAATGGTTTGAAATAAATAAATGTCATAAAAACAGAAAATATTTAGTAGATTACAGTGCAAAATATCGATATATCGAAAATATAATCGAGCACACGTTGCGCTCCAACACATCGCCAAACGGTAAAAAGTAAAACAAAGTATAAACAGTAGGCAGCTACGTAGATTTCAGAGGTTTATTTATAAAGAGTGGCCAGAAAACAAAATGCAAACGTAATATCATTCCCGCCTTCGCTACTCACTCAGGCAGATTGTGAAGCAATCCATTAAGCTACGTAGATAAGGCAGCAGGCCAAGTTAACAAAGACGACCAAAAGAAAGAGCAACAGCGCAGTAAACGAAGTGAAACATATGGTAGGCCAACAGCAACAACGATAGAAAAAGAATTTAGATAACGGCATGTAAAATACCATATAGGCTTCTGCATTTTACATGTATGTATGTACATACATACATCGCAACAATAACATTCGTCGCCTCACTGGTGTTTGTACATGTAAGTTCATAGATAATGGTTGCTCCTAAATATAAGCGCCTCAACACCGGCGACGCTGACGTTGGTAGCGACGCCGATGTCGACGACAACGTAGAAGAAGTCGAGTTGAAGTTGGAGTCGAACTCAAGAGTTAGTCAAGAACGCCGGCAGCAGCCAACGCATGCCAACTTTAAGTACGGCAAAACCAACAGTAGCAGCAACGCCAGTGGCAGCAGCGTACACGGCGATAGCAGCGGTAGTGGTAGCGCCGCCACGTCTGCACCACATCAACATCCAAACGACGGCATGAATCGGCATACGGATGCGCGCTTCATGCAGATGGCAATCTGTACAGTAGTTATCATACTACTGTATCTAATACTGTCAATAACTTTGACATTCTATCAAACGGATATCATTCGGGATTTGCCTATTCCATTAACCATAGTGACGTATCATTTGCTATTGAAGTTTATGCTTGCCGCTCTCGTTCGAGCCGTTTACAAGATGCAGATGGGCAAAACGCGTGTACAACTCGACTGGCGCGTGGCTGTGCGCAAGATGGCACCAACAGGCATAGCCAGTGGCATTGATATTGGTTTCTCCAATTGGGGTCTTCTCCTGGTGCCCATATCTTTGTACACCATGACGAAATCCTCGACCATTGTGTTTATACTACTGTTTGCAATATTGTTGGGCTTAGAGCGCAAAGTGAGTATACAATAGATATGTAGATATATTAATGCAAATTTCTAGAGTAATTTTTGTGTACTCTTGCGCAGAGCTGGTCCTTGTTTCTTATAGTGGGCTTGATTGGACTGGGTCTGTTTATGTTCACCTACAAGTCGACACAGTTCAATGCTTTGGGCTTCTTCTTTATATTAATCGCTTCACTGAGCAGCGGCCTGCGATGGAGCTTTGCCCAGTTCATAATGCAGAAATCAAAGCTGGGCCTCCACAATCCTATTGACATGATATATCACATGCAGCCCTGGATGATTGCCTCGCTCTTGCCGCTTGTATTTATTATAGAAGGTACGTAGCTACATTATCATTCTATTGACAGATATAATCAAGAATGTTTCTTCGACTAGGTCCTAAGCTATCTAAGGGCTTGGAAAATATGCATAATGTGTCTACGGATGATATAATTTGGCATATAGCCAAGGTGACATTTGGTGCTCTTTTGGCATTTCTAATGGAGGTTAGCGAATTCCTGGTGCTGAGCAAAACATCTAGCCTATCGCTATCCATAGCTGGCATATTTAAGGACATCTGTCAGCTTGCCCTGGCTGTCGAGTACAAGGGTGATCAGCTCAGTCCCATTAATCTGGTGGGTCTGGCAGTTTGCCTAGCGGGCATCTGTTGTCATCTGTTCCACAAATACCACGGCATGGCGCAGCTAAACAAGCAGCAGTTGGCCCTGCATTTAGACAACGACGGCGATGATATGTCCGCAGAGTATGACTTTGACAAGGGCAGCGCCGTCGTTGGTGTTCATGGCCATAGCGTCGGGTCACATACAACACTCAGTGTACCATTACTGGAGCAGACCGATTCCGACGATGATTCCGCCAATGATTCTGCAAACAAACAAAACGCATCGGATGTAATTTTCGATGTACTCAAGCGACGTGATATGCAACGATGAGTTGAAAAAACCATATTATTATCACATCTTGTAAATGTTGTAAATTCTAAAAGCTTTTCATTCAGCGCATTTAAGAACTACTACATTCCTGCTATATATGTAAATTGAGCATCATCAGGGGGCTTCCCCAGCCTTGTCCGCACAACATGAATTCACACCAATGTAAAATGCCGTTGTATACTTCTGTTATATTGTCTGTACAGTCGAAATCAAGTCAATTTGTCCGGTTTTGATTATTACGGTATTATTTACGGCATTCTGGTTGCCATATGAACAAATGTTCTCTTTTTGTATTCTTTTTTGACTAAGCAGTAAAAAGGATAAATGCAACGGCATTTCAGTTTCGGTAATGCATCGAAATGGATTTGAAAATTCCCCAAAGTGATTTTAAATGAAAGTGTTTTATTTAATTAAATATATAATATGCTTAAGTTTAAATAATCGACACTGTTAATTCAGCAATTGTGTATAATGTCTTAGAAATAATTTTTAGGGCTTGAGTGTTTGTTTTTTTGCCAATGGCTGCAGCTATTTTTAAACTACTACTTTTATTGTATTGTATTGTAATTCTAATCATTCACATTAGTCCCAATGAACTGGCAACTTGTCTAGATTTTGTAATTATTTTTAAAGCAAATGTAAATCGGCCAAAAGACTATAAACGTTGAAATATATTTTAAAATGTGCAAGCTTTCAGGGTCCTTAGTAAAAGTGTAAGTGTATTAAAAATAACTTACCAAAAGAGCTTTTATAAGGCAAGATTAAGTTAGTTAGTTAGTCGAGGTATAACTGTTTTTTCCATAACAATATGAACTGGTGGAACAAATGCATTTGGCACGTCATTTGAAATTCTACCGAAGACAGACACCTACATACTGATTGAATTAGTTTTCAATTAACCTAGCCACATCAAACACTTCAACAATGCTGCGCTTTCGAGGCATAATATGTGTGCTGTGTGTTGTTTCGCTGATCATCATATTGGGGCTGTGGGCCAGGGGGAATCGGAAGCAGAACATGCTCATAGAGTGCAACGAGGGCCACTTTAATGCCACGTTAGAGAAAATATTCAAACCACGTTGCATTACCTGCGCCGCTCACAAGGAGGTTCACGATTTTCTCGTCGCAGAGCTACATGATTTGGGATTTTATGTGCATGATGAACCTGTTTACAATCCTTTATTAGTATTTAACAATGTTATAGGCATTATGAACCGTGATGCAAAATATTTTTTGATGCTGACCTGCCACTATGATTCAAAGTATATAGAATCATTGGATATGTATGCGGGTGCCACAGATGCAGCTGTTTCCTGTGCCATACTACTTAACATGGCTAAGAATCTGAATTCGTTTTTACTTAATGAATTCGCAAATCCCAAGGATATTGGTTTAGTGGTGAGTAAATTACTATAATAATATAATTCAAAATATTCAGTGAAATTTGCACAGCTGGCGTTTTTTGATGGGCATGACTCTTTGGAAGGTATTAAAGATGACACATATCCGCTGTTTGGCGCGGTGAGCTTTATCCGGAATAAGGTTATACCGTTGGAGCGCCTTGTGAGTATAACTAAGCAATCTATTCATTGAGTTCTTTATACATAATAAAAAATAATTGAATATAATGAATGCTAACCCTTTAACAGATGGTGGTTATCACATTAAACTTAATTGGAGCACCCAACCACATTTTCTTGAGTCATTATGAGAAAACTTACTTTTTCCATGAGAAACTGGCGGATATAGAGCAGGAGATGAACAAATTGGGGCAGCTTACCAAATGCCATCAGCTGATTCACAAATTACAGGATCATGAAAGCGACATTGCCGATGATCATTACCCATTTGCTGAAGCAGGCGTGGCAGTAATGCACATTGTGCCTCACACTTATCCGGAAGTCTATCATCAATTGGAAGATAATATTCAAAATTTACATTGGCCATCTGTGCGTAATATGAACGCAATTATAACGAGATTTGTTTACAATTTAATCAAAACATAAAGATTAATGACTGTATACAAAATTATAGCGACAATAAATAAAGCAAGAAGTTTATATAAAATAGTATAATTGGTTTTAGGTTTTACACATTTCACTTGTCTGACTACAGAATAAAAATAAAAACCGAATTAATAAATTTGTATATTATCTTAGTAAATTCAATCATCATGATACGAGTTGTTTCGAATCGTTCAGAACAAGAATCTCTACTGATCCACATACATATATATGTTCTATTCGTGCATGTGCTTTTGGTCGCCTGAGTAACCTGTTATAAATCTTTATCAGTGGAATACTACAATAACTTACATATGAATATGACATTTGCGGCCGGTTGTATCTCCTCAATTAGCTCATAACCGAAGTCATTGCTGGACTGTGTGACTTGGAATGAGTGCTGTGTGCACTTTTGTTTCGCACAGTGTGTCAAAGATACTGCTCTAAATCAGAGGTGGGCACAATATTCAAAGTTGGGAGCAATCACGGTTTTCAAATCCACTTTAAATTTAGCTACTGCTCCATTGTAAAGCAAGCAGCAGGTTAGCTTCGAACGCCGATCAAAGGGTGTCGGTTTAACCTGACTGGAAGGAAGGCCGTCGTTGCTGAATGTGTGAATTTTCTTCTTGTAATGGTTTCGCGATCCAAGCAAAGCTTTCAGGGTTTTTTGTAGCAGACAGAAAGGCGGCGAGACTCGAAAACTAACGGAAAGAGCAACGCCTATCGCTGCTCTAGATCGTATAACAACAAATTATATAAAGTTGAGTATTAAGAAGATAATTATGAAATACAACTTACTGTCTTTCAGAGAATATATTGGCCAAAACTGCCAGCTAATATTGTCGCAGATTTTCAAGTTTTCGAGCTTCGATCTACTACTTCTTTAGACTCTGTACTTTAGAAAAGTACAAAAGGGTCTATTAAGATTGTGCAATTAGCATTTGGGTGTAACAGGCAGAAAGAAAGTGCCCAATAATGCCTAAAAATCATTATCGTGGAATTGCTCTACCTCGAGAGTCGCCGACAATTTTAAATAGTAGTTTAGCTCTAACACGAAGCAGTGTGCTTTTTTAAATTTTGGTTTTTTTTATTTATTTTTTGTATTAGTTTATATCTGAACAGGCCTTTATCTGATAAAACTTATCATAACATATCATTAGCGCACATAAAAGATTCGATATTACGAAACGAAATAACACCAAATTGGGCGCGAGATTTGCGCTCACCGTTATCGATATAATAACAAGAAGATTTTTGCATTAGCAACTCTAATATATCGATTGCCACGTGCGATATTAAGTGTGTTGCAAATCTGTATACCAGCTGCTTATATTTATTCACCGCTTTTTGTCTTTCGCGCGCATTTTTAGGCTGGTTTGGGTTTTATTTCGGTTCAACCACCAGAGATTTGACTATTTAGTTTTTCATTCGTCAAAAAACCATTAAAGGAGTCACTCGCCTAAGAGCATTTAATTCAAATTCCACCGAGACTACCACACGCGTTGGCATTATTTTACCTAACCTTACATATTGTGAACGTTATTAGTTTTTTAATAATACTCATATAAATATATTACCGAATAACTGCAAAGATGCCGAGACGCAAAGCAGAACCGTCAATCAACAACAATAAAGAAGAAGACAAGGTCCTAATGCCTCCACCGGTCAAAAGGAGGCGGGCGCCATTCGGTATGGAGCTGCCGCAACGCCGGCAAATAATTGGTAATGTGTTAGTCTGTGGTCAAGGCGATACCGGGCAGCTGGGCCTCGGTGAAGACGTTATGGAGCGGAAGCGTCCGGCCTTAATTGAGAGTATACCCGATCCCGTTGACGTTTGTGCTGGTGGGATGCATTGTTTAGTCCTTACAAATAATGGCGATATCTACTCATTTGGCTGCAACGACGAGGGTGCGTTGGGTCGTGACACTAGTGTTTCGGGTAGTGAATCAACGCCAGCAAAAATTGATTTACCCGGGCCGGCGTTATGCATTTCGGCGGGAGATTCGCATTCGGCTTGCTTGTTGGAAGATGGCCGTGTGTTTGCTTGGGGCTCATTTCGAGATTCCCACGGAAACATGGGACTAACGTTGGATGGCAACAAACGCTTGCCTGTTAATCTAATTGAGGGGACTGTCTGTTGCGGAATTGCGTCGGGCGCGGATCATCTTGTTATCCTGACCACTGTTGGAAAGGTATACACTGTGGGCTGTGCCGAGCAGGGCCAGTTGGGACGCATCTCTGAGCGTTCGGTAGGTGGTGAAGGTAAGTATTCTTTTCACCTTAATGGTCTGTTGCTAAAATTTTGTGTTATTAGGACGTCGTGGAAAGAGTGATCTACTACGGCCAGATGTTCTGTTCATTAGACGGTCCAAACCATTTGAAGCAGTGTGGGCCACGAATTATTGCACATTCTTGCGCGAATCGCAGACAGAGACGATCTGGGCGACAGGGTTGAACAACTACAAGCAGCTGTCATATGGAAGGGAAGTCGATCGCGTACTTATACCTATTAAGACGGAGCTGAAAAATGTAAAACAAATTGCCGGTGGACAGCATCATACTCTGGTGCTCGACCGTAATCAGAATTGCCTGGCAATTGGGCGTGCTGACTATGGACGCTTGGGCATAGGTGATGTCAAGGATGTTGTTGATAAACTAACCCCGGTTAGTGTGCTAAGCGGAAAGACTGCGTTTGTGGGCTGTGGCGAAGTCTGTTCTTATGCCATTACTGAAGATGGCAAACTTTTTACCTGGGGATTTGGCTCAAACAATCAGCTCGGTTTAGGTAATGACGACGACGAAGCTGAGCCTGTGCTGGTGAACAGCAAGAACACTGAAAATCGACGTATACTTGTTGCGGACGGTGGCGGACAGCACAGTATTTTCTTAGTTGAGACTGATGCTCAGGAGAAAGATACAAAAACGGATAAAAAGACCAAGGAGAACGGCGAAGCGACAGGGAAATCTGTCAAGGAAGCCGCTAAAAAGACGAGTGGCAAACGAAAGAATTGAATTAAAACTTTATGTTCTACAAACACAATTGGAACATGCGTGAATGTTTATTATTTGATTGATTATTACTTACTGTTTAGTAAAGCACTATTGTAGAATGTCGTAAAAAATGATCGACGAACACAAATGAATTGAATTAAACATTTATTTACAAACTAATCAACTTTTGAATTAATAGTTAGAGTTACTTTTTCATAATTTACAAATATCGTACATAGGTTTTGCGGGGTTACTACAAATTCATTGCTTCCAGGCGATACAATTTATTGAAACGATTCGGTTAACTATCAATATTAAATGATTAACTCAATTCTAAAGGAAACAAATTCTCAATACAATTGTAATTTAAAGATCTGAACTTAAAGTTATATACAAATAAATATCGAGTAATATATAAATGCATATAGCTTTGCTTTACTAGGAAAGGGTTTCTGCTGTATGTGGGTCTTGACCTGTAGCCGAAGTGCTGTTCATTCTGGTTGTGCTAGCCAGAGTTGAGACTGTTGCTGTGGTTGCCTGAGGATGTAGTTGTGCTGTTCCAACGTAGTTGCTGCCAAGATATAAACTGATAAATAATATGCAGCAAAGCAATGAGAGCGAGAGAAGCACGCGAGCTATTTTACGTGCAAAAGCTATAAGACCAAGCAGATGACCACCATTTACCACTCCTCCAGCCTGATTGGGGAACCCATCACTCTGGAAGCTGCATAGCGACAGTTGCAAATGTGATAATAGTAGTGCCTCCAAGCACTCGTTACTGTCATCTTCGTCATCAGCAGTAAACTCCAGTGCCAGGCAACACTCTTTACGTTTATTGTGATCCACGACGACGTTGTTCTTATTGTTATTGTTATCATCGTTATTGCTTTTGCTGTAGTCCTGGGGATTGGGAGTGGAGTCATCTTGCCTGGTCAGATTGCAATGAGATAGTAAATATTATTTGCGTCTGGGGCATGAATACGCCTGAGACTTTCCGCGTCCAAATGCCGCGGACTCAGGCAGTTGTTGGTACATCAGGAAACCAAAACCCATGAACAATAATAACAACAGAGCTATTGTAGCGTACTGTAGATTCCTGGTGAACTGTATTTGTGCCGCCATTTGCTTGGCTTGCTGCTGCATCTGCTCGGGTCCAAAGTCCTAGATTAAAAAGTGAATGAAGTACTAACACCAACAAAGATTTCAGTTACTCTTCACTTACAGCTTTGCCTTTGCCTTTACCGCCATCGTCTTTACTTTTGCCACCAATACGGCAGACTAGGCGGTGATTCTCCACATCTGGATCATGTGTAGCCTTTTCTTTCCACATTTCGGTAGCTTCAGTGGAACCACACTCAGGGAACTCTGCAGCTGTTGCCATGATAAGGAATTTATCCTTTCCGTCTGGGCTGAGGCTATAATCCGATTTAAGCCAAATGTTTACTTCGGCTGATTGCTTCGACGCCACTACACCGCACCGTGGTCGTACGCGAAACTTCTCCGGCGAAGTAGTTTGGATCTGGAAAAATTGAAAAATAAGCTAGCCACAATTACGTAGGGTAAAAGTATTGTACTCACTTTGTACGTGATCGTATGATCTGAAATATTCTTGATGTTTAACTTAGCTTCCCCGCTGAGTGGGCAGAAGTTAACATACTCGGCTGGTTCCACTTGCAACATTGTAATGGCTATATGGGAATGTAGGGAATATATGTAGAGTGTACTTTGAAATTTTCAAGCTACTTAAAATTTGTTAATATCACAAAAACGAATGAATCGTCGTAAAGAACAGATGTTCATTCGAATGACATCCAAAGCAATGAATGGCTCTTATGGAATAGTCATTTTGTTAACACTTAGACTACTCAAAAAAGGCAAAACTTACCCTCTGTGTCCGAGGGTGTGTGCATGTCGTTAATGTTTGTGTCGTGCAGCACCATTGGAGCGGTTTTGGCAAAGTGTACCTGGCAGATAGACAGACAGACAGATTGAGAGAGATACAATAAGAACACACATACACAAAGGCGATGGTTTGTAATTTAAATCGTTCTGCCAGTGAGTAGGGGCCTGTCCAATACTCGTGTCAAGATATGAACATAGTACATTCTTTCGATACATGCTGAGCTCTGCCATTTTCACAAGAGCCCATCTCCACAGTCTTAGCACCACTTGAGTATACACATATTGGGGCCAGTAGGGCCATTGGGGCCTTAATTGATTTGCTTTACTTTGAATTAAACTGCATACGGCTAGGAACAGCTGTGTTGCAAATAAAGATAAGTATATTGTACATATGTAACTCGTATGTACATAAGCAATCAAATTTGCGTGCTACGCATACCTTAGTTAGAGAGCTCGACACTTTGGCACCGAAAATATTAAACTGGGCTAATTGTGATATTATCGGTTTATGTTTTAGAGCAGTTTGCTAATTGTTAATATTCCGTCCAGTCGAAGAGATTGTGGACAACAATTGCATTGTGGAATGTGGAATGTGAACTGTGGTTCGGTTTTGCAACTATTCATATGAGCAGAACTGGTTCAGTGCTCGGGGAACAATACCGGTGACCAGAAACAATAGAATTTACATTAAAATCATAATGGGCTTTCTTTTACGAACTGATTTGCTTTTGATCTAAGAACATCGGACAACCTTTGCCAAACATTTAAAAATTAAAATAATTCAGTAATTAAGACTAAAACTGCTGATTGCATAGAAAGTTTTTCATTTCGAATTAACCAAATAATATGTGAATAACCACCAAGTGTTGTCATATAGTTTTCTACGTTGTAAACTCATAGAAGGAAATCAAAATCACCTTCGGAGATTTTGCTAAAAACTTTTAGTGTGACAGTCATTGCGTACTTTCTTGGCCACACAACAAATTTTATGTGAAGCAGCTGTGAACAGCTGATTCCCAATAAAAAGCAAATCACATTCAGTTTCAGGAATCCAATGTGAAAAAAAAATATGGAAATCATATGTAATTAATAATACTTAAATAATTAACATCGATAAAGTTTCTATTAAGACAAATTCTGTAATTAAACTTGCATTTGAATTTTCGACTTTTAAGCAAGGAGAAAAAATGCCAAATTGTCGGATAAACATTGGTTCCATTGCAACCTGGTTGAAGAGGGGCGATGCTCTCACGCATCATAGATGTTGCGAGCCGAAATATGTAGTCCTTGGAGTTGTTGTTGCTTTCGCCGAAAAAGGTAAATTCCTGCATTTACAATTTTATTAATTTGAATTTGCGGAGAGCATTAAGTTAACAAGCTCGATGGTCAACGCAATTTTGCTCAAATTGCACCTTAAACCCGACGCAATAAACAAGTTTAAATTGAATTTTCAAACAAAAAAAAAAAAACATTTTACATCTCACAAATTTTCCAATTGGGCAAAAATCGAATTAGCGCTAATTTGCTAATTGTTAATATTCCGTCCAGTCGAAGAGATTGTGGACAACAATTGCATTGTGGAATGTGGAATGTGAACTGTGGTTCGGTTTTGCAACTATTCATATGAGCAGAACTGGTTCAGTGCTCGGGGAACAATACCGGTGACCAGAAACAATAGAATTTACATTAAAATCATAATGGGCTTTCTTTTACGAACTGATTTGCTTTTGATCTAAGAACATCGGACAACCTTTGCCAAACATTTAAAAATTAAAATAATTCAGTAATTAAGACTAAAACTGCTGATTGCATAGAAAGTTTTTCATTTCGAATTAACCAAATAATATGTGAATAACCACCAAGTGTTGTCATATAGTTTTCTACGTTGTAAACTCATAGAAGGAAATCAAAATCACCTTCGGAGATTTTGCTAAAAACTTTTAGTGTGACAGTCATTGCGTACTTTCTTGGCCACACAACAAATTTTATGTGAAGCAGCTGTGAACAGCTGATTCCCAATAAAAAGCAAATCACATTCAGTTTCAGGAATCCAATGTGAAAAAAAAATATGGAAATCATATGTAATTAATAATACTTAAATAATTAACATCGATAAAGTTTCTATTAAGACAAATTCTGTAATTAAACTTGCATTTGAATTTTCGACTTTTAAGCAAGGAGAAAAAATGCCAAATTGTCGGATAAACATTGGTTCCATTGCAACCTGGTTGAAGAGGGGCGATGCTCTCACGCATCATAGATGTTGCGAGCCGAAATATGTAGTCCTTGGAGTTGTTGTTGCTTTCGCCGAAAAAGGTAAATTCCTGCATTTACAATTTTATTAATTTGAATTTGCGGAGAGCATTAAGTTAACAAGCTCGATGGTCAACGCAATTTTGCTCAAATTGCACCTTAAACCCGACGCAATAAACAAGTTTAAATTGAATTTTCAAACAAAAAAAAAAAAACATTTTACATCTCACAAATTTTCCAATTGGGCAAAAATCGAATTAGCGCATCCTTTAGCATTTATTTTTTTAAGTATGCAGAAGGTGAATTTGTAGCCAAAAGTTGTTTATATAACAACTCCGAGACTCCTAATATAATATAAGAAAATGTCTTTAATTATATTATTTATATTGTTGGAAATTAAATTCACTTAAACCCGATTTAAAAGCTTATCTCAAAAAAAGAGCCATTGGCCAATACATATAAAAAGCGTAAATTATGACGCAAAACGCCAAATGTGGGAACCGTGGGCGTGACGTAGCTGCGAGCTATCTCATGAACACACAATTTGCTCAATAATACCCAGAAATCAATTTGAAACACATGAGCTAATTTTGAATAACTACTGCCGGTTTATCTAATATAGAACCAGATATATTTATCGCTAGGTTAAAATCACAACGACGTCGTTGAAAATAATTAGAATTGATAAATAGGATTGTTTTGATGCTGAATTTCGGAAGTTAGGCACACACACTGAACACACTTGATCGCACACACATGCGTACAGTCGAAAATACATCCACGAAATTGACGCCACATACCTTGGGCATATTTGATGAAGAAGTATACAAAATTGTGTTTCTCTTTACAAAGATTCCTATTCTTTTCTTCAGGTCTTGGACCAATGTATCACAAATGCAAAAGAATAACAAATATGTGATTAATATTATGTGTATCGCGACCGCATCGATAAATCAGACAGCTGATGACGTTTCTTAGCAGTCGTGCTGCGGCAAATGTGGAAACACAACTGAAAGAACACCGAAGCAGCAACAAAAGAAAAAAGCAAAAAGCTCTGTGACAAGCAAAAGCTTATATAGTACGATCATCCTCTCGCAGCTGTTATTAAGTTTGCCGCATTACGATTTACATTAATTTAATTAACTTGTACAACTAAACGGAAGAACGTATGATAGGGAGCTGACCCATATTCATACAAACATATGCACGATTGTTTATATGCTTATGTATATATACATACATACATACATGAATGTATGCGTCTACTCACACTGTTTAATTGAACATCTGGGAAATATGTATAATGTATTTCATGACTGTTCTACTTTTTGTCAGGTCAACGCCTCGCAACGCTTCAATGGCCATTCTGAGCAAGCCGAAAATGTAAATGAAAACGAAACTTTTGCTATATGTCAGTTTAATGACTAAATAGTAGCAATCAAAATGTTGGCATCTGGTTTTTGTGGTTTCTACGGGTTTATTATCATCAGCGCTAGAGTTGGTCACTCGGAAAGGACGCACAAAAGCCAGCACACCCTTCATCAATACGTGCTTTAAAGTAAATCAATTAATGGGGAGGCAACTATAGGTGTTCGCGTGTCTACCTGATGGTCGGCAAAGCAATTAACAGACGGACTTCCGTCTGGATTAGGGCATAGCACACCCAAACACTATACAGAAAATGCCACATAAATGTGACCGTACATTGTATGTGTATTGGGTTTGTTTTTCTTTTTTGGGTGTGTATACACTGTTCGAAACAAACTGAGTTCAAAGCAAAGTTAACATTTATAGATAGATTATCTAAAGTATATAATGGTCAAAAACTCTAATACATACTGTTTTTTTCTCGATGTATTCCTTTTGCACGTACATACCTTTTTATCAAAACCTACATCCTGATGTGGTTGGTCGTCGTCACCGGCATTTGCTGCCACCGGTTTAGGCGGTGCTCGCTTCGCTTCGGGCACAAATTTGTATTCGTAGCTGTCGGTGCCACCCCAGCTGACCAGACAGTTGTCCTTGGGCACATACTGTGTGACGTCCTTTTTCGATATCATTTTCAATATCTCCACTGCCTTGGGCGGCAGCATAGTCCTAATGACCTTAAAAACGGCTATTTAAAGTAAATCAAAGTCAGTGTCAAAGTTCACAATTGGAGGGTCTGTGGGTTTTCATGCGAGCTTACCATTGAGCACCCAAGCGAGCTCAAAGACAAATATATAATTGAGTGTGTTGGGATAATAAAGCTTAAAGGTGTCAACAATGCGTTTCACAAAGTCCAGATCCATGGTGGCCAGTCCTGTTCCAGCCATGTCAAAGAAGATGCTCAATTGGGTAAAATCCATTTCCCGCTGGGTACGCTCCACCCAATAGACTACAATGCGTATGAGCTCATCCAGATTTTTCGATTTATTGTGTAACTTAACGCGAAATATGAGCAACGGCTTGCCATCCACGTCATGACCATGCACAAAAACAGAACCCTCATTAAAGTACTCTGGGTGCAGTTGCTCTGGAGTTAACCCATTGGCACCAAACGACTTGCGCCATGTGCAGGTTTCCCATAGATGTTCCATGGCTGTGTCCATGTCTAGATCGTACATTTCCAGAAACCGTTGTAGCCAGACATGATCATTGCGTATGCGATCGATGTCCAAAGCATGAAAGGGTTCTATAAAGGGTAAAGTGTGATATATTCCACATGTAGTACACATTGATAATGTATGCTGATACGATTAAATTTAATCAGTTATTTAATCAGTTACGGACAGTCAGACGGACAGACGGACATGGCTATATCGACTCAGCTCGTCGTCCTGATGAAGAACATATGTATATACTTTGTGGGGTCTGCCACGCCTCCTTCTGCCTGTTACATACATTTCTGACTTGCACAAACCTAATAGACCCTTTTGTAGTTTTTTTAAGTACAAACTTCAAGTTGGATAGAAAAAAAGTAGAGAAAAAAGTGTCTAGGGATAACTGATAGTTTTGCACTTTTATGTATCTTATATATAATCTATGTAAAATACATATATACTCGGTGTAAATATGCAGTGGATTTGCATGTACATCATGTTATTTATGACTGTATACGATGATATTAGTAAGCATTGTGTAAATATGCATAGATATTATCTACATATACTGTAGTCAAGTACACCTCACTGAACTACGCTGAACTCAACTAATGCACTGAGGCCATAGGCTTACCTGAAGGTGGCGAGGCTGCGTATTTAGTGTTGAATCTATGACGCAATTCCTCGATTTCCGATTTACTGGGATTCTTAACCTTAATACCCATATTGCAGTAGTGTCCGATGCAGCACTTGATTCACAGCTAGCACTCTGCGCAGACTAAACATTGAACTCTGTCAACAGTCAAGAGTCAACAAATGAACGTCGATAGTTCTTTGCTTATCGCTTGGTTGTAGTCTAATCTATAATCCACTTTCTCAGCACAGATATACGAAATTTCGATTAGATTTTACTTTTTGTAAAAAGCGACAAATTACGAACTCTCGAGTGCTTCACACGACGTACCACGACTAACTAACGGTGTTACAAGCTCCGTTGTCCGCTGATCGAACGTTGTCAGTCCGCCGGCGTACGCAACGATTTGGAGCACCAATACAACACCAATGAATGGTATGGACGGACGGACCGACAGTCATACGGCTTGAAAAGGGCAGTCAATGGCGCGGCACGCTGCTGCAATTGAACGTGATCGCTTGCCTATGCTGATGGCATTTAAATGAGTTTCGCGCTGAGTGTAAAGTGGAGCTTGCGGGACCGAAAGCTTTCACTCAAGCTTTGGCAATCATTGCACAGCGCTCAGTGCTGAAAGCACTCACAAACACATAAAATAGTAATATATTACGAGTCGCCGTATTCCGTTTGCAAATTTAAATAGTAAAATTAGTAGAATTTAAATTAGAGTAGCCTTTAATGTAAAACAACAGCTTCACACGTTTTCAACGATTTATACAAATTTGAGAGATGGTAATCTCTATAGAATCAGCTTTGCTTCTGGAATCGATCAGTGTTAGTTTGCTGAGAACTTGTAGACATAGTCATCGTTGCCGCCCCAGATTTTTAGGCAGTTATCCGCATCCACATACTCATTGATGTTCTTCTTTGTGGTTACTCGTAATATTTCCAAGGCCTCGGCGGGCATGAAGGTTTTCACCACTTTGAAGGCCGCTAAAGTAATATAGAATGTTGGATTATTTATAAATTCAGACTTATGAATAAATTATACTCACCGTTTAGCAGGAATGGCAGATCATGCACCACTATGTAGTTGGGCAGATTGGGATATTTGGTCTCGAATAGATTAATAATGCGCTTGATGAAGTCCACGTCTAGATTACTGAGGCCAGAGCCAGTCATGTCCATGAAGAGAGTGATTTTCTTCTGATAATTTGTCTCGAGTTGCACACGTTCCACCCAGTAGACGATCAGCCGTATGAGGTCATCCTGGTTCTTGCTTTTAGAGTGCTTGGAGAAGTTGACGATCAGTAGAGGCATGCCTTCTTTATCGTGGTTATGCACAAAAATTTCGCCATCGTTAAGATACTCCTGATTCACATTGGAATCGTTGATATCATTGGTACCGAAGCTCTGACGCCACTCGCAGTTCTCACGCAGCCGGATGATTGCCTTCTCCACATCTAGTTTGTAGGCCTCCAATAGCTGTGTAATCCAGACATCACTGTCCGTTATACGCGCCAAATCCTTAGGGTTACATGGAACTAACGCAATTCAAAATTATAATATGAATATATTTGGTAATCTGCTGCAACTCACCCGCTGGTGGTTCAGTCTCTAGATTCTTTAGGAAACGGGTCTTCACCTCGTTCACCTGCTCGGCTGTAGGTTGTTCTCCTTTGGGCATATTTGCATTAGCACTGGGCATAGTGATGGCTATACCTTGAATTTATATCAAAAACAACTGGGCGCTTATCGCAGAGCTACCGTACGCCGATCACTAATCACTGATATGTGTTATAAAATTCTCTGCGGGGTCTTGAATGCAGGGTCGCCGGTCCAAATGGATAACTTTCCAGAACGATCGCCAATCAAGAACTGACAGAGAACTGTGAGATTGTGTGTAAGAGAGCGAATAAACCCCAATTGCTCGATTCTCCCGTTGCTCTCCATTTTGCTGACGCCACAATTATGTGCTACGGTTCTATGCTCAGTCATGAATGCAGGCAATTGAACGCGGGTGGCAGTCGAAAGAGCGAGCAACCGACAGCTACAACACTCCCCTCCCGGACCAGCCCGTTCTTCAATCACTCTTAAAATAAAATTTAGGAAAACAACTGGAACAGCAACATACCCAGGAAGAGCAGGGGCAGGGGACAGGCCGGGAATGCAGTAGCGATAAGGCGTACGAATGAAGCAAGCACATTATCCGAACAACTGGCAACTGCTTTCGTGCCCGATTCTACCATGAAACAGTTTGAAATTGATTTTTAGTACTATTATCGTTGTCCAGGCTTTAAATGTATTAGTTTCCACCTACAAAATGCAGATAAGGTTGTATATGGTTTCATATAGGGCTTGACGAGTTTGGTTCACTAGCCAAGTTTTCTAGAAAATTTGATAAGATAATATTACACTCAATAGCCTGCTAAGTTATATTTCAAATAAAAATTTTAATTTTTTTAATAGAATATAAACAGGAATAACGAAATTAAATTTTTCAATTTATTTTTCAGCGTTAAAACTTTAGGTTTTTAGTAATCATTTAATTTTCACAGTATTTATTAAAATACATTTTACTGTTTTATTTTAAAAAATTGTTTATATAATATTGGAAATTTTCTATTTCTTTTCTTGAAGAACATCTGTGTTACTAATTAGAACTGGGTAACATAAAAAGCTGTTTTCCCTACATTAAAACTAATATCTTGCTATTCATAACGTTTAAAAACAATTGCCATAAACTGAAAGTCTCACATTTGTTCTATAAAATTTCTAATATAAGAGCCACACTGTGTTATGTTTCTTCAGCACTTCCAGGTATTTCAAAACATACGTTTAGTTAAGTTTATTTAAATACTGTATTAATTCGCAATTTATTAGCAATTTGTATTTATTTATTTATTTTAGCAACACATCCGTTGGCGCTTTGTTTGTTTTTTGTTTACGATGGTCAGCAGGTAATATGATGAATAGCAGAACAGCAGAGAGGACAATAATGATAAAACGAAAACATTTACATGAAAGCTTCGCGACTTTTCCTCTTCTCTTTTTCTCGTTTGTTCGCATCAAAGCATTGCCTGTCATGGCATTCAGGCCAGCATGGAAACTTTCGTTGGCGTTGGCCCAGTTCTGTTGTTTACGTGAAAACGAGCGCGTGGAACGCCTTTGTAGGCCCAGTGTCCATCCGTTTGGCTGCCAGTGTGGATGCAGTGCAGCGGGAATTGTGAAATAATCACTCAAAGATGAAGTTCGCCGAGCATTTAACAGCGCATATAACGCCCGAGTGGCGTAAACAGTATATTCATTACGAGGTAAGTCGCTTGCAGTGTGAAGAAAACTGTAAGGAAAATGTGTATATACATATACAAGCGTGTGCTTTCCTAGCTGTCAGTTGGATGCTGACGTCATGGGATGAACGGCTGACTAACTGTCAAATGTCAGCTGAAGCTTTTTTGCGCCGCGCTCCTGGCGCATGCGCTGTGATTTCTTTTCTGTTTTGTTGTGCTCGCTTCAAACGTAAACAAAGCACAGTCCCTACCAAAAGTAAACACACAACAGCACGTTCGTTCACACAAAAGGCACTAGTTCCGTGGGATTTGTTCTGTTGCATATATTATCGATAATTGTGAATATCGATATATGTTTGTGCTGGGTTAATTCGATTAACACTGCGTACTTATACGTATTTACACTAGTCAGTATTTTCGTATCGTCTTAGTGCCAACGTGAAGAATCTCAAAAAGCGGTTATATTGTACAGTGTTCGCGTTAGCGTTCACTGAACAGCTGTTAAATGTAATTTTCTGAGGTGTGCGCAAAATGGATTTAAATAAATTACTGGTATTAAGATCACTATTGGCAAAGGATTTGAAATCAACATTAATATAAGAAGACAAATAAGACTAGCCCGTGGAACCCATTTTTAAGAGCAGCAATGTTAAATAAAAAATGAAAATATAATTGTGTAATTTTCTGAGGTGTGCGCAAAATGGATTTAAATAAATTACTGGTATTAAGATCACTATTGGCAAAGGATTTGACATCAAAATTAATATAAGAAGACAAATAAGACTAGCCCGTGGAACCCATTTTTAAGAGCAGCAATGTTAATTAAAAAATGAAAATATAAACAATAAAAAATGACATTTTTAATTTCAATATTTTGATAGATTAATTTGTATTTTAGAGTTTGATCCTTTAGCCATTTAAATAACTTAATTATAATAAACATTTTTATATAAACATCATAAATTTTAACCAAAACGCTTTAGCATCCGAAAATCTGAAAATACCGCATATGATATAACGCTATATGGTATTTTCCGCGTTTGCAATGGATGCTGATGAGAATTTCACCATTCTCCCACTTCTTTTTTATCGGATCAAACGCTCGCTTGCCTCTTTTGAACGCTAATGTGTACGCGGCCCTAGTCTAAAAAGTCCTTAAAGATGATAATGCGTCTATAGATTCAATCTAGTAAAACAAGTTTAATTAATACACTTCTACAAATATTTGATTAAGTCTCCTTTCAAATTGTCAATAGGAAATGAAAGCAATGCTATATGCGGCCATCGAACAAGCGCCTTCAGCGGAACTGGTGGATCGCGAGATGCTCACACGTTACTTTGCCAAATTCGATGAGGAGTTCTTCCACTACTGCGACAAGGAGCTGGCCAAGATCAATACTTTTTACTCGGAGAAAATGGCAGAGGCCACGCGTAAGTACGGCAGCCTGCGCAGTGAGTTGACTGAGGCCATGGAAATGGGTCATGTCAAGAAGCAGCCTGCATGGAAGCGACGAACACCGCTGGGCAAAAAAAATGTGCCGGCACGAAAAATACAGGATCTCAAGTTGGCATTTAGTGAATTCTATTTGGGTCTTATATTGCTCCAGAACTATCAGAATCTCAATTTCACCGGCTTTCGCAAGATACTCAAAAAGCACGACAAGTTGCTTAGCGTGGATTATGGAGCACGCTGGCGCACCGATCATGTGGAGATAGCTCATTTCTATACGAATAAGGACATTGATCGACTAATACGCGAAACGGAGCAGGCTGTCACCCAGGACATTGAAGGCGGCGATAGGCAACGTACGTTTTCAAATATTTATGACCATAATGTTGTGTTAAACTAGTTTCTATTAAAAGGCGTCTATTAAAAAGACGTTCAAAGCCCCTGGATTTTGCAGAACAGTCACGGAACTTCGACAAAAGTCCCTCATTAAAATTATTAATCAATTTTTACCAGGATAGTCGGATTGTTCCTGCATGTTTCCTAGTATAGCTTATAACTCAATTTGTAGTTACTAGTTAGTTATTTGTTTGAATGCAGCTCGTAAGTAATTTGTGTGAATGGGGAATTCAAGATGCAACTCTGATATCTGATAGGAAAAGCGACTCGCGCCCATCTCTAGTTCTAATATATTCGCCCTATAATTAGAGTTGTAGCGATTAGTTCAGATCAAGTTTAATTGAACTATTCCCTTAACTGAACGAATGAACTAAATCTCTGATTATAGTTTACTAGTCTCGCTCCCTAGTCTCATTCAATAGCCTCGTTCAATACTCCTCTTTTTCTAGTTAATGTTCAGTGTTTTAAAGATCGAGTAAAACAAAAGAAACTGGAACTCGGAACAAAATGACAATGTAAAGACTTCTGAACGTGACTAGGGACGAACTCGAGAGCGGGCTCGTGACTGGGCTCTAGAGCGAATTTGGGACTCGTAAAAAATTCAAAAGATTCGTTTGTTCACTGCGATTTGAACGAACAAACTAAATCTTTGAATTGAAATCGAAAGAACAACTCTACTTATAATCAAGGGATCATGAGTTTTAATTCCATTGAGATTAAGATAACATTTACACGATGATGCATTTGCGTCATGAAGCATTGATCATTGTCGGCAAGGGGTGTAGAGTAGAGCTGCAAAAACATCGAAGCACTATCGATAGTATCGATGTTTTGAAATTTGTTCGATATATCGATGTTTTTTTTCGACTATCGATGTTTTTCTGAGTAATCACTTCCGAGTCATCAGTATCAACTAGTCCAAAAACTCAACTTAAACTCAGCCCTGGAGGCAAATATTTAATTTTGTTGTATAGATTTGAGAGAATTAAATTGCATTTTTGTTTTATTATTTACTAAAAAAGTAGTTCAAAATAAAAGTAAAAACCGAACAAATTAAACATGTTTTTTGTCAAAACATCGAAACGTCAAAACATCGATAGTCCCAAACCTAGATGTTTTTGCAGCACTAGTGTAGAGGGGTAATACTTCATGGTAATACATCATGACACTTGATCAGTGCAACATTTTTCTTATGTTGCTGTGACTTATTCCGATTGCTTGCAAACACAGAGTTGCACACGAGTAAGCAGTTAGTTACATATAAGATTGTCCAACCTGTTCATTTTATGTAATTTTACAATTGAAATTAATGCAAACAAATCTTCTTCGCTAATTAAACAATATATATATATATATATTATATATTTTTGGTTATCAAAAAAATATAATACACATATATCGATAATAAATGATATATCGATATATAATGAAGACGAAATGCTTCGTGAAGCAATACTTCATCGTGTAAACACGACAAGATTTTCGAATATGTTTTACAACGAAAACGAATGATTCATGAAGCAAATGCATCATCGTGTAACTTAGGACAAACTCTTACATCCAGACAGTTTGAGAATAATAATAATATCTGTAATAATTCGTGTTAAATTATTAATTTGTTTTTATTTCATCATTTCACAATGACGCCAATTCTAGAACTAGCGTCGCTCGATTACGATATTACAACAACTTATCGATATCGGCATACATAGAGTTGCCATCTTATTGGCATATTGCCATATTATTACAATATAGGGATTCCTGAAACTGATTTTGATTTGATTTTGATTTGCTTTTAGATAATCAAAATCAGTTGACGGAATGACCTTTTTTGCGCACTGATTTGATTTTGATTTGCTTATGATTTTCAGAACATCTGGCAACCTTGCCAAGACACTGTTCCTCTTTCTCTTCAAATTCTAAAACATATTTAAAACTTTAAATAATTCAGTAGTTTATTATAAAATTGCAGAATGCTTACAAACTATTCCATTTTCAAATAGCTGTAATAAACACCAAGTGTTGCCACTAGTTTTCTACATAGTAAACGGTCACACAAGGGTGAACGGTCTCACAGCAAGATAATCAAAATCAAAATCAGCTTCTGAGCTGATTATGCTAAAACTTTTAGTGTGACCGTCATTTCCGTACTTTCTTTGGTCACACACAAAATTTTGTATGGAACAGCTGCGAACAGCTGATTGTCATAATCAAAAGCAAATCAAAATCAAATCAAAATCAGTTTCAGGAATCCCTATAATATCTATAGTTCTATCTGACCAGCCAAGACTTTTCAAATTTAATTCTCTCTTGCTTTCTGATGTTGAGGTTAGGATCAGAACGATTAGTCAGCGACAAAATGACACTAAAATTACAATAATATGTACATAGTATGTAGATACTGCAGGAAAAATAATATTATTAATTTATTTATACTATATCATTCTTAAAATATTAGGCGCCATGAAGCGGTTGAGAGTACCTCCATTGGGCGAACAGCAAAGTCCATGGACCACTTTTAAAGTTGGTCTCTTCTCTGGCGCTTTTGTGGTGCTCTTCCTAACCGTTATCATCTCGGCCATGTTCTACGGCTTTGGCGAGAATTGGCGAGTGGGTTTGCGCATGTTTCGCGCGCCCTTTCTAATCACGGAATGCCTCTTTTTGTGGGGCGTCAATGTGTACGGCTGGCGATCGTCTGGTGTTAACCATGTGCTCATTTTTGAATTGGATCCACGCAATCATCTCTCTGAGCAGAATATTATGGAAATTGCTTCCGTTTTTGGAGTTATCTGGGCCTGTTGCGTGCTGTGCTATATCTTTTGTGAACCCCTGGGCATACCGCAGTATGCGGCTCCACTGTTTCTCTATACGCTAATGGTGACATTTCTGCTGAATCCCACAAGGACGTTCCATCACGAGGCACGCTATTGGGCTATTCGTGTGCTCAGCCGCGTCATTATGGCTCCCTTCTGCTTTGTGAACTTTGCTGACTTCTGGCTGGCTGATCAATTGAACAGTATGGTGCCGGCGTTCCTGGATATACCGTTTCTAATGTGTTTCTTTGGACGTAATCCTACATGGCACAAAGTTGGAGAAGGTGAGTGGGCAGAGAGTAAGGGAAATAAATTCCTTTATTAAATGCCATTAAAGCAAACGGAATTTGAATAAAAAGTTCAGTAAATTAAATTCTTGATAAGTTAGTTTTCTTTTTTAATAACATATGCATTTAAACTTTTAAAGCATTCTCAAGTTCGATTTAGTTTACTATTTCATTTTATACAGTTTCATTTATACAGCCTCGCTAAAATGTAACGTAAAAGTTATTTTGTGAATTATTGGGAAAAGTTATTCGATTTAATAAATTAATTTGATTGTATTTCAGCTGCGAACCACTGTGTGCAGCACGTATCCATTCTACACCCCATTGTGTCCATACTACCAGCCTACTTTCGCTTTGCCCAGTGCATACGAAGGTACCGGGACACTAAGGAGGCCTTTCCTCATCTGGTTAATGCCGCCAAATATGCGACATCTTTTTTTGTTGTGATCTTTGCGCACAAATTTCACACGACAACGGGTAGGTTAAGGTGTCTATGTGGTACACGTGTGTAAGGAGTGTGTGTATCTGTGCTTTTGTGAGTTCATTAAAGCATGACACACTAGGGACCAGGGCTCATTATGCGTGTTGTTTGTGATACGATGCCAATTAGAGTCTACATCATGCACTCCGCAAGTTCATGTTAATTTCATCTTCACACAAAACCACGTAGACATTCGCGCTTGCCCTTCCATTCTGCAATCTCACTCTCTTGAATTTCAGACACCTATCCGCTGTCGAAGGAGAATCCTTGGTTCTATTGCTGGATAACAGCAGCTCTATTCTCCTCCTGCTACGCCTACATGTGGGACATCAAAATGGACTGGGGCCTGTTCGACGCGAAGGCGGGCGACAATCGATTCTTGCGTGAGGAAATCGTTTATTCATCGACGGTGAGTTGGCCTTGGTTTCTGTTACTGATTCAATTCAGTGGAATTCGGGTTGGAGCTAATGGGAGCAATAAATATTTGTCTATGCGGTTGGCACGTAAAACAATCATTCAGCGAAACCATTACGTCTCCCTCCTCACGTTTTGCCATTTGTCTTGTTTTCTTGCAGTGGTTCTATTACTTTGGCATAATTGAGGACTTGATATTGCGTTTCAGTTGGACGCTGTCCATGAGTCTAATACAGGCTGGTTATATTGAAGGCGATGTTATGATGACCATTCTCAGTCCCCTCGAGGTATTCAGACGCTTCATCTGGAACTATTTTCGCCTGGAAAACGAGCATCTCAACAATGTGGGCAAATTTCGAGCTGTGCGTGATATCTCTGTGGCTCCCATGGATTGCTCGGATCAGGTAAAGGCCATTTCAACTATATCAAGTGCCAACAATTGTGCATTTATTTATTTATTCACAGACTACAATACTACGCATGATGGATGATGCGGATGGTGTGCTTAATCGTAGGCGTGGCAAGGCTGCTGGCGGCTCTGGTGGTAAATCTGGCAATAAGAAAAGCAAACATGAGCAGCAGCGTTTGCTGCTGCAAGGCGAATCTGTTGAGGATCTGTGTGCATAGTGCACAATCCATTTTATCTCTATGTGCACAAATATTAATTATACGTAAATACAAAACAACAAACTTTATATATGGATGTATGTATATACGGGTACGTGTTGTTCGATATAGTATTTGTGGTCCGTGTGTGCGTGTCTGTGGCAGATTGAATTGAACTGTTTGCCACACCATGCTGCACCGTTCCCCCTTCAGGGGTGAAACGTGCCAATGAGTTTATCATGCCACCCGTCATCAGCTGCAATGGTAACAGCACGTTTCGTGTTTATTGTATCACAATTTGGTAAAAATTTTACCCAGTTGTGTTGTTTCCGTTTCCTTTTCCAAGAATGCTTTTCGTTTTTTTACATTCATGGGGAAAATTACATGTCCTATTGTTAGCTAGGACATGGTAAATTGTAACTGCGTAAATTAAAACATCCAGTGAAAATTCATCACAGATATGTTTTCTGTATGGCAGATGAATGAAGTATTTTTGATGATATATTTCCAAAGAAATACAAACTAATTGCAAATACTGTGGATATTCCTGAATTATTTAAATTTATTACATTTACTCTGTTATTATGCCTATCTGGTTACTGTGCAAACTCAATTCAGTGAGCGAGTTCATTTAATTTTTGATATTTTTATCAGCCCACACATTTCACACAATATTTATTGCTGGTTTTATTTAATCCGATTCTATATGCAAAGTCCAGTGCAATGCCAGGGGCATTGATAAGCTTTCGCTTTCTATTTCCAGTATCAGGCTTAATCTTTAAATTTGTATTGTTCTGTTCCTGGGTATTTGTAGCATTTGTATTTTTTGTCCCAATATAAGTAGTGAATGCAAACAATTGTTCAGCTTTCTTTTATTTTATCTTTGTACCTATAGTAGAACAGAAGCCGCTTATATAACACACATTACGCACAAAGATATTTCTTTCTATACGCAGTGGGGAAAGCTACGTTTGGGATTGCTTGAAGCACTCTTGGAGAGCAACTGCTAACAATTGTGATGGCCTACCGTAAGCCTGGTCACAGCTGCCTTCGTTTGATATTGATTGATGGCCTAAAGTCAGTTTACGTTTTTTTGTTTCCTCTCCCAAGCAATTTAACAAACAATTCCTGAGAATTATATAATATGGTTAAAGTGTAGTTCAATTAACAGTTTTAATTGAATTTAATGCCAAGACTTTGTGAAAGAATTATTACGAACCAATAAATAATATTACTGTTAAAAAAGGTATTTCTCTTTACTGAAGTTCTTGCAATAGAATTTTCAAAAAGAAAACAAAGTTCTGCATCTTTAGCGAATTTTATCAAAACTTTTATAATTTGCAAGAAAAGAAAAGTTCTGCGTAACCTTTTTTCTACAGTTGGTAAGTTTAATTACTCAAAATCAAGAAAAATATTCGTTTACTGCATGCCAACTATTTTAAAACGCAGCTGCATAAAGCAGCTGCATAAAGCAGCTGATACTGCCTTTCCTTCTTAACGGTACTGTTCAATTTATAATTCCTACATAAAATGTGTATGTCCAATGTGGCGTATGATGGATGTGCTATGGATTTATGATAAATTCGTGACGTATTAAATTGATTTTAGCTGTGATATATGTATGTGTAAACCTTAATTAACCTTAGTTAGCTTTCATCTTTTTAGACCCTGTACTTTAAAAAAGTACAAAAGGGTCTATTAAGTTTGTGCAAATGATATTTGTGTGTATACGTGATTTTTGATATTGAGTATGAATTTCTGTATGAGTATTGGTTATTGTTTGTATTTGCGTGTGAATTTGTATGTATAAGTGTATGTGTGTATGTATACACACATATGTTTATATGTATGTGTATGTGAGTATGTACATATATGCAGCTGCTATTATCAACGCCCAGGGTAAATCAAAGTACAGGGTCTCCTACTGTCGGTTGCATCCGACTGTAGCTTTCTGAGTTTTTTTTTAGACCCTGTACTTTAAAAAAGTACAAAAGGGTCTATTAAGATTGTGCAATTGACATTTGTGTGTAACAGGCAGAAGGAGGCGTGGCAGACCCCATAAAGTATATATATTCTTGATCAGGACGACGAGCTGAGTCGATATAGCCTGTCTGTCTGTCCGTCTGTCTGTATGAACACCTAGATCTCGGAAACTATAAGAGCTAGAGACTTACTTTTTTTTTGTTAGGTTTGTGTATTACATAGGCAGGTCAAGTTTGTTTCAAATGTTTAAAAAGTTATCCCCCTCCCCCTCAAATTCGCAAATATTCCCAGCATGTACAGTTTTAGAGTCACTGTTTTCCTTTTTTGCATGAATAAAGCTTTAGGTGCTTTGAATGTTTGGTGCGATTTGCAGCCCAATCGGATAACAAACACCGGAGATATTCGACAAACAATTTTCTATACTAGGCAGTTGGTCGGTGCAAGGAGGAAGCTACAGTGTACGCGGCCACTAGGGCGAATGCGTGATTTTTGATTGTGAGTATGAATGTCTGTATGAGTATTGGATATTATTTGTATTTACGCGTATATATATATAAGTGTATGTGTGTGTGTATAAGTGCATGTGTATGTGTATGTGAGTATGTTCATATATGCTGCTGCTGTTATCGACGCCCAGGGCAAACCAAAGTACAGGGTCTCCTACTGTCGGTTGCGTCCGCCTGTAGCTTTGCGTCCGACTGTAGCTTTCCCTACTTTTTAATTATAGTTTTTACGTTTTTAAATTTATATTTTTACTTTTTTTTTCATTTATGTATTTGTTTTTCGTGTCTTTTTAATTTGTGCCTTGTTTAAATTAAATTATATTAAGATGCTAAGTATAGGGTCTCCTACTGTCAGTTGCGTCCGACTGCAGCTTTCCCTACTTTTTTCTTTTATGCAGAAATGAAGGCGAATAAGGATGATTCTGCATAGTAGCTTGAAAAAACTGCTCAATTCGTAAATTTAATTTTACAGTTACTGAATTTTATTGTAGTCAGGCCCCAAAATTGTGCTTAACTCTTTTTTGCAGAGTTTGTAATCTCTATTACAAGGAAATGCAACTGAATTGTTTAGTAGTTGTTATGAAATACTTTTCCATTTTATAAGCTTGTGTAATATTTTACAGCGAAAAAGATAAGCTTCAATTACAACCCTTTTTTGTTTTTCTTTTTGGAGATGGCAGAGATTGTCAAATTTAGCATTTGCTTTGAGTTCTGTTTTTCTAGGCACAGCTGGGCCTGTCACAAAAGTTTCATTGATGGAAAGCAGACGCTGCCTTTTGAAGCCCTCTGGCTCTTGAGATTAGATAAACAGCCAGTCGTAAGTGTTTTTATTGGGCATACAAACATGAGTTTGTGAGTGTCTAACCATAAGAAAGCTTAGGGGGCCTAAAAGATGGGATTCACTGTTAAAAACGCGCTTACGGTAAAGGGTTGTTGCTGTGTGTTACTCTAATATGTGTGTGGAGCTCTTTTATTTTTTGGAAAGCAGGGACTGGCTGACTGACTGTAAATTCTATTCAACCTGTTAGTACTTTGCCACAGTGTAAGCACAAAACTTTAGTGACATTTCGGCCTTTAACGTGAGCAGAAATCAACTTTCAAAGCAGCTGTGGGTAAATTCAAGACGAGTTGTTCGTTTGACGTGTTCTTTCTGAGTTCTTTGCTACTGTCACAGCAGATTTTTCATGATTTGACAGAGGCAGAGCTGCACACACAAACTCATGTGATATGTATAGTACATGCCTGCCGGGAAATCTGGGAACACTGTGGAAACTACGGAAACGCGACAGCAGCTCAGTGTGCCACTGGCACAACACAAACATATGTATATATTATTTCTATAGCTGTTGCTACGGATATTGTGACAAATATGAATAGAATATATATATATATACATGTATATATACTGTCACAGCAGATATATAGAATATACAGCGACCAGCAAGGCGTATGCGTACTTTACGCGCAAAGTGTTATGTATACGCAACGTCGCGCTGGCTTTGTCTTGTATTTGCCTGATTGCAATTTACTCGATAAACGACAACATCAACACCATGCGCAGTGCTTACGATTCTGCTGATTAACTGTCATCCGCCTGCAGAATCTCTGCCGCTCTTTTGTAGTCCACACGGGTTGCCATAGACGCAGAGCTGTTAAAAACTCAATTACTACCATTTGACGTTCTTCTATAATTGCCACCAATTGTATTGAATGCTTATGCTTGGATTTAAAGTGCAAACATATTTTCCAGACGTTCTATACAAGGGGAATAGCCCCTTTGGACGCCCCTTCAATCAGCATTCCGTTGACTAATTTGAATGCACAACGAATGCATTTGGCAATTTGTTTTGGATTTTACATTGTGCATAGAGCATATGCATTCAAATCTTTCTGCGTGTTGATTTGCTTTCTATTTGTTATGCATGAAAATGTAGAAGCCGAAACCGCATCATTTGTGTTTTGTGGCACAAAGAATCTAATTGATTTCAGTATGCAGAACAGAACCTGTGCTATTTCAGCCTAATTAAATCTCTTTACAAAATTTCGTATTTAAATTTGAACGCAATTTGCAGTTATGCTGGACTCCCACACTCTTCGTGCTGAACTGTTTATTGGCTACGTGTGTAGTGATATCCATAAAAGGAGCGATTGCTTTGATTACTCTACTGTACACAGATACAAAATACGGTTACAGTTACAGTGCTGCTAATGTATCACAGCATTAAAACGTCACCCACAGTGAAAACAGATTCAAATTGTCACACAGAGGATTTAAAGCGCTGCGTATTTGTATTAAACTTTGACACTAGCCAGATATTAATATGAACTGTACTACGACACCAAGAATACTTTATACAAATAAGTATGTACATACATTCGCTTGGGAGATATAAAACCATTCTTATTTTTGCATAAATTCACACAATATATGTGCTTTATTTTGTTCAAAGTCAGCAAGTACTTATACTTTCACAAGATGGAAAATAAATGAACTGTTAGCATTGCAATATTGTGATAAATAAGAGCCAGGAAAGCTATAGTCGGCCGCAGCGGAGGTCGATACATACATATGTACATACCAATCTTTACAATCGCAAAGTTAGACGCCTTCACACTGAGCGCATACATAGCTCGACATGCTTAGACAATACACGAACAATAAAAATTCGGAAAAGCTACAGTCGGACGCGACCGACAGTAGGAGACCCTGTGCTTTGAATACCAATATAATTTAATTTAAACAAGGCACAAATTGAAAAAACATAAAAAACAAGAACAAAAACTCGGAAAGTTACAGTCGGATTCAACCGACGTTAGGAGACCCTGTACTTCGATTTGCCTTGGAAGTCGATAACAGCAGCAACATATAAGAACATACTCACATACACATATACATGCACTTATACATACACACATACACACAGACATCTATACATACAATTATTCGCTCAAATACAAACAATAACCAATACTCATACATACATTCATACTCACAATCAAAAATCACGCATACGCCCTAGTGGCCGCATACACTGTGGCTTCCCCCTCCCCCTGCCAAATTCCCAGTACCGAAAATTGTTTGTCCAATATCTCTGGTGTTTATTATCCGATTGGGCTGTAAATCGCACCAAACATTCAAAGTCTAAGGCTTTATTCATGCAAAAAAGGAAAACAGTGACTCTAAAACTGTACATGTTGGGAATATTTTTGCGAATTTGAGGGGGAGGGGGATGACTTTTCAAACATTTTAAATAACCCACAGACCTAGAGCCGACAAAAAACACCTACTTTAAAAATTGGAAAGGTCAACACCAGTGAATTTATTTTAAATAAACTTGACCTGCCTATGTAATACACGAACCTAACAAAAAAAAAATTAGGTCTCTAGCTCTTATAGTTTGCGAGATCTAGGTGTTCATACAGAAAGACAGACGGACAGACAGACAGGGCTATATCGACTCAGCTCGCCGTCCTGAACAAGAATATATATGTATACTTAATGGGGTCTGCCACGCCTCCTTCTGCCTGTTACACACAAATATCATTTGCACAAACTTAATAGTCCCTTTTGTACTTTTTTAAAGTACAGGGTCTAATAATTTTCTCAATTGGATCGATGCTCATGCAAGGTTTATTTCACAGTTATATAAAGCGTTATTTTAAATTTGTGCGATGTAAATTTTGTAATAAAGGGTAATTGTGAGATACTAGCCTCAACGTAAAAAAATATCTTGGGTAGCCACATTAATGATCTCTACTGTACACAGCTCTCAACATTTGGCTTTGTGGCGAGGATGAGAAACGATTTAAAAATATTTAAATATTTATTTTATATGAAGAAATTTATGAAGCAATCTTTAATAGTATATCTATTTATAATAAACTCATATTAATGCTAGTGGTACAACAGCAATTTGCATTTTAATTACATTGAAAATGTTTACTTTTAGTTTAATCAACTTTGCAGCAAAGTCAAACTTTTAAGTTAGTAATTGCTTTATGCTAATTTCCATAAAAACAAAATATGAACCCTTTCTGCAGGTTTTACAGTCTGAGCATCAGTATTTACTAGTTACTATGTAACTTGTTCCAAACTGTTTGCCAGACCAATGGTCACGAAAACCACATCAGGGAAATTAGCTTCTAAGTGTGCAACAACAAGAACAAGAGACTAAGCAAAAATTAATTAATTAATTAATTTAAAGCCGCTGACAGCAATACCCGTGTTGGCAGGCCATCTTGGTAAATATGCAAAGTGAAGAGGCCTTTAATTAACCATGAAAACATTTTGGCATGTCAGACAGGCCAGCAGGGCCACTGGACAAGTGTAACATTATGAGTATATGTAGGTTCCACTTTTTGTGTTTAATACTTATAATATTGATGGTTTATGCTTTAAGGATCCAACGGTTGACGGTTGCCAAGGACAGCCTGAAATCTGTGTCCCACAAAATATGATGAGTAATGCGATGCGGAAGCAGAAATAAAAGAAAAGCAAAAATGGGAGTTAGGTCTTTAACCTTACTCTGACTAAGATTATTGGGCATTGATTGATGGCAAACACTGTGCGCGAAGCTATTTACATATAATACATACTCTTATTCGTATGTTTATTGTTTATTATGCATACTAATGTCAATATATATAAATGTATATAAAATGCTCGTAAGTATATTGGTATTGCCTGCTTGCTTATGAAGTTTGACTGAAACTAATGGATCCCCACTGAACCCTCAAAAATAGAATACAACGCCATCAAATATGTCCCAGCAGACGCGTCAAGCGCATTAGACATGGTCGCTCGGGTTATAAATTATAAAAAGAACGCGCTGAATCAACTGCGCAAATGTACGTACTTATGTGTATGTACCATATATAATGGCCTGTTGCGAAATGGCGTAGCGATGGTTATTGATAAGGATTACCATATTGAAATGGATTCGATAAGAATATCGTTATATTAAGTGCTAAACAACTTAAATCCTGTTTAGACTAGCATCCAATGAGGGCATACGTCCGTTTGATCTCTATAAAAGCATAGGCGGCAGCAGGATATATATACACACATTTACATACCCTTTTATATACAAATATATGCGCTAGTTTAAACGTTACCCAATACTAACTACGAAATAAAAAATCACGCAGACGCCCAATACCTAGTAAAAACGCTACAGTCGGATGCCACCGACAGTAGGAGACCCTGTACTTTTCTTTGCAGCAACTAATGCTAACAATACACAAACATCGCAAAGTCAGACGCAACCACGCATACACACAATAAGTGCATGCACGCTGCTCCCCCTTGCCTAGTACGGAAATTTTAATCTCAAATATCTCCAGTGTTTATTATCCAAATTACAGAACTGACGAGGGTTACCATAAGAAGCAAGCTTGTAGATTAGTGGAAAGAGGGGGAAGATATAAAAAATCTAACACAAACTTGGTCTGCTCGAACAATTGGGGCATCTAACCAAATATAATGTCTCTAGCTCTTACAGTTTACGAGATCTACGTGTTCATACGGACGGACGGACGGACAGAGGGACAGACGGACAGACGGACATGGCTATATCGGCTCAGCTCGTCGTCCTGATCAAGAATATATATACTTTGTGGGGTATGCCACGCCTTCTTCTGCCTGTTACATACATTTCTAAGTTGCACATAGCTAATAGAGCCTTGTGTACTTTTTAAAAATACAGGGTCTAAAAATTGATTATCCAACATCTTCGGTGGTTATTATTATTGAGCTGTAAAGACAGTGAACACAGTGACCCTAAAACTGCACATGTTAAGAATATTTGCATGAAATTGAGGAGGAGAGGTATGAGATATCGAAAATCAGACTTAAGACTCACCTACCTATGCGATACACAAGCCTAACAAAAAGAGAATTAAGTTTATAGCTCTTAAAGATCTTAAAGATCAAGATCTCGTCCTAGATTCTCCTCATTCTGCCTGTTGTCAACAATTTTTGATAACTTTTAAAAAATATGACGAATGCCACAGTTTACTTATGACACTCTGAAAAAAATGTATAAAAATGGGAATAAAAAAGTAGGAAAAGCGACAGTCGGACGCAAAGCTACAGTCGGACGCAACCGACAGTAGGTGACCCTGTACTTTGATTTGCCCTGGGAGTCCATAATAGTCCATAATAGTCCGTAGAGTCCATAATAGCAGCAGCATATATGTACATACTCACATACACATACACATGCACTTATACACACACACATACACTTATTCATACAAATATACACTAAAATACAAATAATAACCAATACTAATACAGAAATTCACACTCACAATCAAAAATCACGCATACGCCCTAGTAGCCGCGTACAGTGTGGCTTCCCCCCTCCCCAACCCAAATGCCTAGTACTGAAAATTGTTTGTCGAATATCTCCAGTGTTTCTTATCCGATTGGGCTGCAACTTGCACCAAACATGCAAAGCATCTAAAGCTTTAATCCTGCAAAAAATGAATCCAGTGACTCTAAAACTGTATATACTAAGAACATTTTTGTAAATTTGAGGGGGAGGGGGATGACTTTTCAAACATTTGAAACAAACTTGACCTGCTTATGTAATACACAAACCTAACAAAAAAAAATGAAGTCTCTAGCTCCAATAGTTTCCGAGATCTAGGTGTTCATACAGACGGACGAGACAGACGGACAGACGGACAGACAGACAGGGCTATATCGACTCAGCTCGTCGTCCTGATCAAGAATATATATACTTTATGGGGTCTGCCACGCCTCCTTCTGCCTGTTACACACAAATGTCATTTGCATAAACTTAATAGACCCTTTTGTACTTTTTTAAAGTACAGGGTCTAAAAATTAAAAACGTGTTCGACAACCAACCTTAAAGCTAGCTTATCAGTTCCATGGTTAATAAAATGCAATTTTGGTCGCTACTTGAGAGTTAAAATTTTCTGTTCCATTGGATATACAGTGCTGTTCGGATTGAATAGGTCCTGTTGGCTTTTAAAGGTGGTGGGCAGAGCCTCTGCGTGATGCTAGCCGTCCGTCGTCGTCCAGAGCCTCCTATTCCATCCACTCTGTTATTCGAGGTTATGGGCCATAATTTTGAACCAATGGGTATGACAGACAGAAAGTCCGAAATATCATGCGCCCCGGTAGAACGGTAATCAGTTATTACTCTCTAAGACGGACAGGTACCAGTGAGTGTTCAGTCGGTAACCCCGAACTGCAAATAAAGGCAATATGAACGGAAACGCATGCTATATGATTATTGTGTATTATCCCCATGGCCTACAGACCTCGCCTCGATGTCCTCTACTTATTAGACTATAAAGTTCATTAAAGGGCACTAATGCAGGTTCATAGTAAAATAGAAATAGCTTAAGTACTTCACGAAACCTGGAGTGCTGTTACCGAGCCAACTACTTTTGAAAAGCATTCAATTGGAATCTTTTATCAACCTTTATTTAATTTAATATTTTTTATAAAACTTTACTTTGAGTGGAAAGTCGCCAGCTAATAGTATGCTTTAACAAATCGAGATGGGGTTCTATCTCCATTTATTTCTTGTCAATAAAAGACATTATGTGCAAATCCATTCATAAATTTATCAATTGTCAGGGATAGAAGACTCTTAAAGATGTATTTTTATACTAAAAGCCGCTTTATCATTTAAAATACGTTTCACACAAATGCTACCAAAAACTAAGTTTCTCCCACACTGAAGACAAGGGAGAATCCTAGGGGTGTCTGGCCCCCAAATCCACTTCTGTGCTTAGGCCAAGGTTATTTCAACTTTTCGGCGTCAACAATGTCTAGAGTAGCTTCTGTCGTTGCAAGTTTTGACAACGAATTAAAATAAACAACAGTGAAACAACAATGACAATGAAATCATTTTAATGAAATATCAACAAAATGTGGCACTCACTCGAGTGAACTACTAGTATCGCAGAGGGGTACATGGATTGAGTATGCTTTCACAAAAGCCTGCAATTCATTCAACTGTAAATATTTATTACAGAATTTTAATTATATGAGTTTATGTTAATTATATAACTGTAAATGCTGCGGGAAAAAAACTAGTAACGTTTGTCATCTGTTAGACTTTTTCTTACTTTAGTTCACTTTCCTTATATTCAATACCATTTCAATAACAGTTGTTAGCATGATTGAGTGCTGATTGCATTTTATACACTTCAAAATTCAAAGGACTTACACATAATAATAAACATTCAGACAGAAAATACTATACATGTATGTATAAAAGTCAGAGGTCTAGCTTGGTAAAGTAAAATACCATTATTAAGAACACTTTGGGTAAGAGCAAGCATAAGTAAAGTTACCTTTATTAGCTTACTCAAAAGGTATCTTCAAATCTTATTATATAAAATTTTTCTTCCTCAGCTTATAGCCAATGAAAAGGGTTCTTTCATGCTTTTGTTTTTGCTTTTAATCAGCATGAATTCACTGCTATTTCAACAACATGTGGCCTTGTTTTTACTAAATAAAATATTCGTTACAAAGAAATTTCATGCTTTCGGCATCTTTTTAGAGGTGTCTCTCAGCATTACACATGGACTGAGTGGAGTGTTTACCGAGCCAAGTTAGATGCTTTTCTTCTACTTACTCTTACACATTTTCGAGCTAGGATTTATTGCTAAGGAATGGCTGATTAAGGGCTAATGCTGCTGATACTTGGACTTAGAAGACACTAATTAGTCAGGCTTTTGAAATATGTGGGAGCGGTCTATTTACATAATGTATACTAATATTAATTATTTTAATTATGCTAATAATTCCTTAGCTGGCAATTTGCGCTTTAACTGTTTAACTGATTTCTCTTTGATTAAGTTATTTAATACGAAATATTATTGCTCTGAGCAGTCCGTTTCATGCTCGTATGTAATTGTTGTAATTTGTAATTTGTCTAATGACATTTGGCAGACGGACGAACCTTTTGTTGAAAGTACGAGAGAGTATTTTTCAAGTAATTCCTTCTCATTTACACTTAAAGCATCAATTTTCATGTTTTCTTTTGGTTTCTTCTTTCGAGTACACACATTGATGTTCTTCAAGAAATATACGGATTTTAATTAAATAATTTAAAATTTTGAATTTCGTCGTATTGTTTTTCAATTCCATCCAAGCCAAACTTTCATGACGGAATGAATGACGAATTGAAAGTACAAAGGAAAGGCAAACTGAAATTCAAATTTAACAAACCAAGTACATACATTTTAATAAATACATACTTTGTTGTAAAATTCATTCAATTATGATTTATCATTTGAACTCCATCTGAAATAATTTTGGGATGCAATTAATATATAATTACATACTTGTGTTGTTGTCATGCTAAGCTGATGAGCTGAAATTTACTTTTGCCCCTCTTTGTGGGATTCATCAAAATGAAAAGCAGAATATATAAATAATAAACATTTTTCAGAATGCCATGCATATTTCATATATTTATATTAAATTTTCAATGCTTTGCTCTTGATAACTCATACTTATTACGGTTCATGCTTTTACTTATTTCAAGCCATTTTTATTTTTTTTGAGGTCTAGATTCATTTTACAGATGTGCTAATCTGTCTCATTTGATATGCTAAATTTACCATTGAGGGGCTGTGGCATAATACGTTTACAAAAAACAGACCCTACGCATAAACTTGTGCACGCTCATAAATGTCTGGGTGCCATAGAAAAACTCGCTGTGGCTCACGCTGCGTATACGCAATTCAGTAAAGTGACAATCAGGCCTTGGCGTAGTCGTAATATGAGGGCGGGAAGTTGGAGATGTTTAGCTGTTGGATCCTTTTAAAATATACCAGCTTTCTCAGATGCTATGTGCAATATATCAGCAGGCAGTTAAACATTCAGCTTCAGCAAGGAGTCACGAATGGCTCCACTTAAATTTGTCAATATTTTGATACGTGTGAGAGTGTGAGTGTGGTTCCCGGCAATATTAAAGATGCCTGTTCATAAATTTGACGACAGTGCCATTTGAATAAAGTGTACTCACAAAATAACTGCAATAATATGTGTACTTTACTCTTGTCAGTGGATGATGAGCTGCTGCTTCAATAGACACTTAGAGCGAAAATTATTATTCCTTACTAATCCCAAGACTGCATGTGTGAGGACAGCACTTGCTCCAAAAAGTTAGACAGGCATTGTTTTAGCTAGGAACTTTGACAAACTTGGCAGCAAGAGTTTCGCTTTGCCAAGGCCAAGTTTGATGGCCACGATTACAGGCCAATCACGCACGAACTGAAGCAGAAAGAAGGCGAAAACGAAGTGGAAGTGGATGGTGAACGCGCAAGGAAATTCCATTTCACTTGTGCAGTAATTGAATTTTCACTTGAGCAATACCCCGCAAATATTGTTATAGTCCGGTGTACTTCAACGCTAATGGAAAACTCATTATCTTCTAAGGAGGATGTGATGTAGAGGGAGAGTCCTGCATAACGTAAACTATACCACTAACAGCAATTAGGTGACGCATACTTAAGTATTTCCTGTGCATGGAGCTGGGCGTAGTGTGCTTATTCCGGATTGTTGTAGCATGTGAGGTTGTGGCATCTCCGAGGCCACAAGGCGGTAGCATTCATGGCGGAGTCAGGTATATTGCTCGGCTTATCACTTTGAAATGCAAATATTGCTACTCTCTCTCTCCCTTTCCCCTTATATCTCGCTCTCTCTCTCTATCTCCATCTCCATCTCTATTGACAAATGCCACAGTAACTCATATACATTCATGACAGTGGTACTCCTTACACGAATTTACTCTATATGCACGGGCTTTCTTCCTCTTGAGATCATGTCCTCTGCAGATTCTATGCAAATTAGTTTATAACACAACACTGAGACTATGTTGCAAGTTGTTGTAACACAACGATAGAATATTTGTTGTCTGCATATTGAACTTGTGTATAGATGTGCTCAGATGTCTAATTAAAAATTGAGTGAAGTAAATATATAACATTCATTTAAATCATTTCGAATAAAATAAATATGATAATGCACAAGTAATTGGAATAATATATTGTTACTGTATATACACACACTGCTGGTCATAGGTTGAACGCACGCATTCTCGCATTTAACATTTATTTTATATCTATTTTTTAATAATGATAAATAAAAAATTCGGAAAAGCTACAGTCGGATGCAAGCGACAGTAGGAGACCCTGTACTTTCCTTCGCACACACACACGCTAACGAACACGCACACATGCACAAAGTCACACGCAACCACGCATACACTCTTACATATATGTATACATAAATTATGTGCATGCTTGGTGCTCCTCTTGCCTAGTACGAAAACTTTAATCTCGAATATCTTCGGTGTTTATTAGCTGATTGAGCCACAATTCACAGCACAGATAAAGATTATCATAAGAATATTGTATGTCAAAACAAGTTTGAATATGTAAAATTGTGGCTGTGGTGGGTTTTCGCGGTTTTTGGTGGAGTGGTGGGAGGGGGGGGGGGGGGAGGTTAGGTATAAAAAATCTAACGCAAACTTGATCTGCCTACACTATAGGGCAGTGGTGTCTAAACTCACACTATCAAACAGTGTGCTTGTGTGCGTAGCAGCGCAGCACGCGCTGTGAAAAAAAAAATAGCCAAACGCGAGCGTTCGTAAAATCGTACAATCAACGAAGCGTGACGCCTATACATGTGAGAAATTCTACTGTATGTGTCAAAGCAGCGCTGCTTAGCAAAGCGCACATGTGATAGGGAATATGAGTTTTGGGCAACACTGCTATGGGGGCATCTAACTGCCAAATATGATGTTCGTAGCTCTTACAGTTTCCGAGATCTAGGTGTTCATACGGACGGACAGACGGATCTAGATCGACTCAGCTCGTCGTCCTGATCAAGAATATATATACTTTGTGGGATCTGCCACGCCTCCTTCTGTCTGTTGACAATTTCGCCTACAAACAGTCTCCGTCTTTCTGCGTACTAAGGGGGAATATAGAGTCCATTAGGTATCCTGAAAAAATTATGTCTTACAATTTGGGATGTGGGCTGTTGACTAGTCAGCCAGTGAAGGTAAATAACTTTGTATACATAGATAAATTAGGGTTTATTTTTTGTACAAACATATTTCGAAACATCATTTCCAAATCCACTACGTCCATTTGGTTGGGAATATAACATATGGCAGCTTGTCGTTTCAGCGTATTGCGTGGTCTTTCCGATAATTCTGTTGATTTTCGCATAGAATTTTTTGTGACTGTTTCGTAGATAATATGAGTGCACGTGTAGGTAGCGTTAAGTGGAACATGTGACTCTTTTGAATGGGTGAGTGGTGCATTGTGTGTTCGCTTTGTTGCATGGTAGAGATTCGGTAAATACAGCTAAAATTGTGCTCATTGTCTGCATTTTGACCTTCGTGGCCAAATTGTTACTGTCAGCTAGCAACTGTTGTAACAGAGATAAACAGAGAGCCAGACGGATTTTCGTTTTGTGTAGTTGCAGGGTTCTCATTTGACGCTGCCATCCGCAGTTCACAGTGGTCCTTCAGGTGCATTGCAATAAAGTTCGTAGTTTGCAATTAAGAGAGACAATCTGAAAGAGTGATTAAGTGGCATTTAATGACGCCATTTTTCGACTGGATAAGCAAGTGTTGCTCTAGGCAAGCAAACATACCGAGCAACAGTTTCATTAGAACGAAGGACTCAGTTAAATGTCATAACAACCTCTACCAACCAACTTAATTGGAGTTCAAGGGTTTCGTATAAAATGTAACTCAAAGTTAAAGCCATTTCCAGTAAACAAGATTTGATTGCATAAACTCTCTGGCGACTTTTTAGCTTAAACAAACATCCAGTACGTCTTATGTTACTTTTGGCCTGTGTCCGTCTCAATTTTTCGCACTCAACATTAAAACATTGAGATGAACTTTTTATGCTTTTGGCTACATAATTCTATGCGACTATGTAAAGCGGCTTTGCGTAATATCCCATTAGTGGAATGAATTTCATTGTGTCTTTTATTTGTTTGCCCAAAAAGTTGCAGTCTATGCCAGTTGCTGATTATACTGGGAACACATCAGATTAGGGCTCTGGGTACGTTAAAAATTAAGCTAATTATTTGGGGGGATTGGATGATGATTGAGTCGAAAGCAACTTGTTTTCGAGCAACATAAGAAACACTGATTAACTAAGTGATGGGCTTGACCTATGATAAGGCCGTTAAATATACTTTTATTATTTTGAATATTATCCTTGTGTTTACTTTGTATGCTAAATCAATATTGTATCAGCCATTTTTGTGAACATTTTCAAATTAAAATAGTTTAAATACACTGTTGAGTTGTAAGCACTTGTACTCATACTTGTTGTGTTCTGCGATATCTACTTGAAAAATGCTATGCAAATACCAAAACTAGGGTAAATTTGAATTTCTAGGAGCCCGTTACTCACTGTCAATCACATTTGGTCTCCTCTGTTGCTAAAGTAGGGAGAAACATTTAGTTGCATGCCATTCAGCAGTAGACAGGAAATGCCTGCGACAGCCGGAGGAAGCTGTAAATGAAATTGTTGTCAAGGAGTGAATAAGACTTGAGTACTTAGTGGATTTCTGCGAATTTTGTTTTTGGACTTTATTGCAAAAATATGAGAACTCTGCACAGTTTCGCTTAATTCGACTTTAGAGCAACTGCCTTATGGCAATGAATTGGGATCCAAAGTTATAATTGGTATATTGACATTCAAAGGTCCTTCTGCCTCACTGGAGTCACTTCTGCCCTCTTCCGAGAGCTGACTGCAATCACCATAGCCATTGACACTAGTATTTCCATTGGCACTAGTATTTCCGTTTCCGTTTCCATTCCCATCGACAGCTGAAAGAAGCAAAGCTAAAGAAGCTGTTCTCAGCCGTGGTGGCAATATATATGTAGTATGTTATTACCTGCTCCTGATTTGATGTGCAACTGCTGCTCCTCCTCTTCGGTGATGGTGGAAAAGTTTGTGGGTCGCTGTGATGTGATCAATGGACTGGCTGCCAGCAGGCGATGCGTCTGACGTTTGCCATTGCCACCAGCAGGGGATGTGGCCAGCAGTTGCTGCTGCTTTGACTTGCTCAGCTTCTCGGGTGCTTTGAAGACCACAGTGGGCTTGGCATGTCATGGAATGCATATGTTTGGCTGTGTGTGTGTGTTGTTTGAGTTGTAATCATATAAGTATACTTACAGACATTGCAGGATGTTGTTGCTGTTCAGCGTGCTGTATGCAATAGGCTTGATACTGTGATATGACGCAGAGTAAACAGTAGAGCTTGAAAAAAGGATGAAACTGAGTTAATTAAAGGACTACGGCATGGCAGTGTGAACATGTACTACTTACATTCAAGCAGAGTATGAAGAAGTCAATGGTGAATATGAAACCGACAATTGGATCAAAGTGCACGCGCCGGGACAGCGTCAGGTGGACGAGGTGGGCGCACTCAATGAGCAAATCACATAGCATTAAACCTATCCAGGGCAACAGAAATTGACGTTTGTTCTGCAAAAGTAGGGGCTACATTCATGACCATGGAGCTATGAGGTTAAACAAACTCACATGCCGCAGACCCACAATCAATAGAATGGAGGATAATACCATTAGTACGGCACAAAACAAAAACAAAACGTTGAATATCACAGTTACTGCAAAAAGCAAACGTAAATGAAAATGGTTTAAGCAATCATTTCTCTCTCTCAAACTCGGTGTCCTTATGTCTGTGGCTCACCCACCTACAGTTACATCACCCTTCTCCAGAATGCTCTCTCCCACAGGCTGTGTCCTTTGGCCAAGCAAGAATTCCTGCTCCTCTTTGACATAAAACGTAAACATAAGCATGGACAAGCCAAAGTAGATCTGTAACGGAACATTGTTAGGGGAAATGTTTAAGAGGACCACACAACAGGCGAAAGGTTAAACGGAAATTAAGACATTAGCCGAACCCTTTTTAGGCGCTTAAATGGCAGATTACCGACTGCTCTTGGCTGAATGTCATTATATAGATGCAATTAGTGTAGTTACAGATAATTATATACATTAAAGCCGGCTCTATTAAAACTGAAACCGAAAGTTAATAGTTGAAATATATTTAGTGAATTTTAACGTGTGTATAATCATACTTAATACTTAATCTTATTCAGTTGTCACTAGATAACATCAATTTGTAAAATCACAATTTTAGGTACATTAAATAAATTTGTCTTACACATTGTTAGATTGCATTATTTATTTGCTAACAATAAGTTTATTTCACGTTTTATTGTCTTTAGCAATTGTTTACATTTATAACAGAATTTCTGCAAATTGAGCGCCTTTTGTTATAAACTTGATTTTCCTTGGCTGGGCTCTATCACTCTTGTTATTTTTATTCTGCTTAATGGAGCAATTCATAAACTGTTGTTTACTACTTATACTAGCTCAAATATTTGCAAGAAATACGAAGAAAATATTGTTTATAAAGTGATTTGCCTCTTGCCTCCCTTGTATTGTAACTTTTGTAGTTCGTTGCTTAGCGATTGCAGACGTATTTGGTTTCTAAGCTTTTTATTTGTATTCTGCTTTGCTATAGTGCATGAAATTATGATAATGAGCGTGAGTGATGAAGACGGGGGATAAGCGAACTTCACCAAAACCACACAGGCAACACACAATTGAAGAAAAAACTGTAGGCTCTTGCTGAGGCCTAAGCTGATTTTAATTCAACCTTCTGCTATTCATGCCATTTTACTTGAGCTCTTTGTTTGCTTAGTTGCACACATTGCATCAGTGTTTCTCGTCTTATCTAATTTTATCTCTAAAGGCTTTTTACTTCCACAAAACGAATTCTTTTCATCATTTTGCAACTAAATAGGGTGGTTAATCTCTCTTTCGTCCTGGATATTTTTTTAACTTTTCTGTTTTTTTTAATGCTTTAAAAAAGTACAAAAGAGTATATTAAGATTGGGCAACAAGTTGTGTGCAAAAGGAAACATGGTAGACCCCGATGAGCCGAGTTAACACGGCGAAATCGGCCTCATTGTCCGTATGATCTAGATCTCGCCAACTATAAAGCTTGAGACACAATTCTTTCTTTGGTAAGTCTGTACAGGCCTAGGCAGGTCAAGAATATTTTTTTTTAGATTTTCAATATCTCCTCACCTTCCCCTGCCCCACCCCCTCAAAATCGCTCAAATATTGTGGCCGCCACAGTGTAAGAGACACTAACTTCTGATTTTGCATGAACAAAGCCTAAGATTGAATGGATGGTGAGTGCAAATAATAACCACTAGGAATAATAGATAATCAATTGGCTGCACTATTCAAGGGAGGAGTGGGGAATTCGCAGCGTGCATGCGCTCAGTGTGCGTGCATGTGGTTTGGCGATTGCGGGTATATATACGATGTTACTATTTGTTACTGTGTCTGTATATACATATATAATATGCATACATATACAGTAAAATCCGGTTATAACGACTCTGCCTAAAGCCTCCGTCCGGTTATTGTGACGAAAACTCGATTGCTTGGTTGGTCCCCATACAAACTTATATGAAAGGGACTCCGCTTAGTACGTTTCCGCTTTTAGCGACAAACCGCTTATACAGACGAGATTTTTCACAATTCAACCGGATATTGCGACGTGCCGAAAAAAAATACAGCGAAATAATGCCAAATTTAAGCATCAAACGACGCTGTTAGAAATGTACATACGTATGTATCTATCAGTGATCGGCACCCTTGCTTGTGTGTGTAGCAGCGACTCTACTCTCTCTTAGTTTTAGTTGTCGCCTTAGCAACGCTGCTGAGAGAAAGAGAGAGAGAGAGTCGAAGTGCAATACCGACGTCACACAATTACAGCGTGCGTGTGCAGACCTCATAGCCTATTCCATGAGATGTCCCGTTATATTTCTAGTTTTTTCTGATTTTTTTCAAGTAAAACTGAATGCGTAAATTCACCAAATGTGAGTTAATGCGCAAAATGCGCCATAGTGAGCTTCTGAATAATGCATATGTATACGACTAAAAAGCTATGTTATTGAATTGAATTTATTAAATTTTTTGTTTTGATTAAAAAATAAATTTGTTTTATTTTAAAACCTATTACAAACATGGCAACCCTAAAATAAACAAAAAAAAAATTTGTTTGCTCCTTTTGGTTAATGCGTCTTCCGGGTATAACGACGTAAAATCGTCGGTCCCTTGAAAGTCGCTATAACCGGATTCTACTGTATGTTGCTGCTATCGACGCCCGGAGCAAAAGAAAGTATATGGTTTCCTTTTGTCGCTTGCGGTCGACTGTAGCTTTTTGTGCTTATTTTGAATGTCTATGTTCATCGCTTCGTTTATCAGTTTGTTTTTCACATCACTGTTTATTCAATTAAACGCTCATCTTTTGATTTGATTATCTTTTCTCTCTCTGTTGGGTTACCACTTTGCCTTGGAGTTGCACTTAGAGCTTTAATTTTACGATTTGTCTCAATTTAAATTTGTGATGTTTTTTTATCATGGCTCTAGACTTACGAAATTGATTTTCATTGCTTTTCGCGCTTGTCTCTCCATGCACTCTTTCTCTTTTCTCTTGTCTAGCTTCTTTTACACCGTTAATACCCTTTCATTTATCACTGCTCACTTTACTCAGATTTGCTTTACATATCACTTAATTTCTCGCTTTGTCGCTCACAAAGCTTTTTAATGCTTAAGCCGATTAAAGACCATAAGCTGTAATTGTTGTTGTTATCCTTGCTCAATTAAGGACACAACAAATCAAGTGGCGTCTAATTGATTGCTTACCAGCGTATAGATGCCACAAGCGAAGCTGCCCTTGCGCACATTCTTCCAGAAGCAGCAGGACTCGAGTATTGCCATTTTGGAGCCTATTATTCTTGCCACATACTACACTAGCAAGCCGTAATAGCCGGAGAACAGGGGGAGGGTAGCAGAGGAAGGGTTTGTATAACGGCAGCCGCCACTTTCACTTTTCGTTTTGACACTTGCTTTGGACTCGGTTTGCCTAAGAAAATGCTGCCAGTTAGTTTATTGGCCTGCTTTTTGTTGTCTTTTGCTTTCCGATATTTTATGTCCTGGCATTGGGTTGCTTATCTTATGGGGACTGGCACTTAATTTCATATACAACACACGCAGATTTATGACACTGATTTATTTGCCCTAGTCGACCATTTCATAGCGAACTTGCGCCGGATTCGCTAGTAAGCAATGGCACCGTTGCCATTGAAAGACGCGCCACAACTGATGCGAACTCTGATCCAGTGACAGCGAATACTTATTATTCGAATAGCAGCGGCAATTTTATGAATGAAAGTTCGAATACTCTCCTCAACTGTCTCAAAGGAGAAAGGTGGCTGGGAGGTACAACGCATGCGCTGTGCGTGTTGCTTGGTAATATAGCAACAGGCGTTTTTGGCATTGGCAATGGCCACTTTGCATTCCAGACGAAACAAAACATAGCGAGAGCCAAGTCTATGGGCGGTCGCGTCTCACATGGCGTATACGCAATATGCTGATAAAAAATACTTGCAAACGACGCCAACTGGGCGCATATTTAATTAAATTATACAGCTTGCAAAATGTGCAATATCAGCGGGCAGTCCAGATATCTCTGCAATTAAAGCACGTCACCCCGGAGATGGCTTATACTTATGCCCATCATTGGCGTCGATAAACCGTTCCAGGATTCGGCAGAAAAACTGATTAATCACAGCATGAAATGTAAGTTCTATAGAAAACCCAACAGGCCACGACACGTACTCCCAGCTCGCTGGAATTGCTTATGTCAGTTTGGTACTACTACTGACAATGGATGGCAATGAAAGCAACGATGCTGGCCCTGATAAATCGCAAGACCAGCAATCCAATGATGAGTAAGCATCAAAACATTAAATGAAGTATTTCTGATATATTATATTTTCCATGAATTTTAGCAATAAGCCAAAACAAACAGTCAGTAGAGGCCAACAGACTGGTGTATTTAGAAAATCCTTTGATCGCAATAACCTAACACCGGTGGCCTCGAGTGTTGGATTTGTATCAAAGGACATAGAGCGGAGCATACCGATTGATGAACAATTATTTTTGGATTTTGATGATCTGCTTCCCGAAATTGGCGAGTTTGGTCTATTTCAGAAATTGATGTTTGTTTTCATGATACCATTTTGTTTTATCGCTGCCTATGTGTATCTCAGCCAGATCTTTATAACGCTACCGCCTGAGAACTATTACTGCAAGGTGCCGGAGTTGTCGATAATTAAGAGCGAGAAGGAACGCAAGAGGCTATCCATCCCAATGGACTCTGATGGCAGCTACAGTCGTTGCCGTATGTATGATGTCAACTATACGGCCATAGCCAGAGCCCTAAGTCCGAGTGCCTTTATAAATAGCTCATTGCCCACGATACCATGCAGGGATGGGTATGTGTTCAACGAGAATCATCGATTCAGTTCGGCTACAATGGATTTTGGCTGGGTCTGCGGCAACGAAAGTTATGTCACCTATGCCCAGATGGTCTTCTTTCTGGGATCGATTGTGGGCTGTCTAGGCTATGGGCACTTCGCCGATCATTGTGGACGTGTGGCTGCACTGGTCAGCAGCTGTGCTCTTGCTTTGTTTGGGAGCATATTCACGGCTCTAAGCACAAATTTTATTGGGTTCGTCATTACGCGTTTCTTTGTTGGCGCCTCCTTTGATACTAGCTTTACCATGGTCTACATATTGGGTAAACCGTGAAGTATACGCTGCTGATATTTTATTTTACCTCTAACCCATAGTACTGGAGTATGTGGGACCATCGTATCGCACCTTTGTGGCCAACCTGTGCCTGGCCCTCTTCTACTCCCCCTTTACTATGGTGATACCTTGGATAGCCTTGTACATGGAGAATTGGCGTAACTTCGCTTGGCTTGGCGCCATGCCCGTAATTGTGGCCCTCTTCTCATACTGCGTGTTGCCAGAATCGGCACGCTGGTTGGTATCTGTAGGTAAGGTAGACGATGCCATAGAGATTCTGCAGCGTATAGCAAGATGGAATCGTCGAAAGGTCCCCAAGGAGATGTGGGAAAGTTTTCGTGAGAGCTGCCAGCAGTTCTATAAAGAGGAATTCGAGGGCCGTAGCTTTACAGTGTGCTCCATATTCAAGTGGCGTCGATTGGCCCGTTACATGGTCCTGTTGGTCTTCATATGGATGAGCATTTCCTTAGTATATGATGGACATGTACGTGCCGCCAGTGTGCTGGATAGGGAAAATGTGTTTCTGGTCTTTAGTCTGGCGTGTGCCACAGAACTTCCAGGTGATGTTGTAGTGGTCCTCACCCTGGATCGCCTCGGCCGTCGCTGGTGCTCCTTCATTGCCACAACACTTAGTGGTATATTCAGTATAGTAGCTGCCAATATCCACAATCCTTTTTATATCTTAGTAGCCGCCTTGGCTGGGCGCTTTTTTGCAAATATATCGTATAACATTGGACTGCAGTGGGCAGCTGAGGTGCTGCCGACCGTGGTGCGTGCTCAGGGTATGTCATTTATACATACAATGGGATTTGTGGCAATGTTACTCTCGCCGCCGATTAACTACTTATCGCATTTGTCCATCTCACTAATGCTCAATACCCTGGGCGCATTGGGCATTGTGGGTGGCTTGGTGGCTCTATTCTTGCCCGAGACCCTTCATCAAGATTTGCCGCAGACGCTTAGCGATGGTAATAATTTTGGTAAAGAACAGCGTATTTGGTATTTGCCCTGCTGTGGACCAGGTTCCAGAAGAGCTCACCGGCCTAAGCGACTGTGGCATGAGGGGTCTAGCCTGCGTAGCCTGTCTAAGGAGGAGTATCGATCCGAAAAAATGCATCGAGTGGCACTCATAAAAAGTCGTCAACGAAATATTTCAACTACTCTGCCTTCCGTAGTCAGTGATGACTCACATGTTCTGGAGAGAATGGAGAAATCATACAAATATGACAGCAGATGATAAATGAGACGCTGATGTGAAGAAAACGATCTTCGGATAGACAGTAGACCGAAGTCAAGTGGCTTTTGTTAGGATTCTTACTTTTCAAGAATTATGCATTTTAGTACTGTTTATGCATTTTAGTACTGTCTAACAAGATTGCAGTCTAACTAATCTCTCTATTGACCAACAATTTGGAATATAATTAGCAGATTAGTTTATTACAAATTGGATCATATAGATGATATGGAAAGCACTGTCCTTTGTTTTAAATATATGTATTTTGGTATTTGTTTATTAATAATACTTAAACTTAATTTGGTGGTTCCCGAAAATTATAAATACTAATAAATAAATTTAGGTTACTGTACTTATGCTGTTATTACATAATGAAGTAAAATGTTTACTGCTATTTTTCATTAATATTTCTACCCAGAGGGAAACAAATTGTTATGTTTTATTTCTATTTACCTACCTTTTCTTAATATTTACCATCTTCACCTGTGGGATGATTTGAACTTGCGAACTTCATGCACAACACGCTTCAGTGCAATGGAAACTTAAGCACCTCAGCTACGATAATTGCCTTAATGAATTCAGTGACGAAATAATATTTTAAGTAATTCTCGGTGCTGAAGCAAAGCATTTCCAAACATAATTTTAGTATTTACAGTTTCATATTTAAAAATTCGGAAAAGCTACAGTCGGATGCAACCGACAGTAGGAGACCCTTAGCATCTCAATACAATTTAATTTAAACTAGGCACAAATTATAAAAACAAAAAAATACATAGAAGAAAAAAAAAACAAAAATATAACTTAAAAACTCGGATGCAACCGACAGTAGGAGACTCTGTACTTTCCCTTGCAGCAGCTTACGCTATTAATACACACACACAAACACATATCGCATAATCATACGCAAAATCATACACACTTATGTATGTACATACATTATGCTCGCTGCTCCACTTGCCTAGTACGAAAACTTTAATCTTGAATATCTTCGGTGTTTATTATCCGATTGAGCAACAATTCACAGTACAGGGAGGTATCAAAAATTTAACACAAACTTGATCTGCTTGCACTATAGGGGCATCTAACTGCCAAATATGAAGCATCTAGCTCTTACAGTTTACGAGATCTAGGTGTTCATACATAGCATAGAATTTTTATAATTATTTTGAGATAAACACTCTCATTTGAAGAATTTTTATTTACGATTGCAAATTCTTAAGTTCAAACTTTATTTTAGACGACAATTTTTCCCTCTGTGTACTACTTTCATATGCAACTGGAAAATGGTGAAGGTATTGACCAATATTACTGTTATCGTATCGACGCATCATATGTATATACATACATACATACATGATAAGTTTTTAGGAATTTAAAATTAAAGTTGAAAAATAATATTGGCGCCAAGTCGATGCACGAAGCTTTTACATATCAAGTTTAAATTCAGCTTTTAAGTATGAATGAAACAAAGCTTTGCTCATGCGGATGCCAAGGTGAAAAGCTTTTGTCTGTGTACATGCGTGAATACAGTTGAATGTTGGGTGTGTGTGTGTGTGGGTATATTCAAATATAACAACAGTGAACGTAAGTTGGGAGCAGATCGTTAACAACAACAACAACAACAATGCCAGTGGAGTTTAAACAGATGTTGTATATAACGCTGTTTCAGTGCGCCGTCATACATCACAGAGTACGGACAGAGATTGGGAGCATGGCGCTGTGGTTTCTGATCATGATTGTGTTATGTCTGCTAGCAGCTCAGCTTACATACGCACAACAAGCAAACGTAATAAACTACAGAAAGAAAGAAAAGAAATCCCAGTCGAGTGCTGACTCACAAGTTTTTCATTTGTCTTTTCACAGTTACAAACCACGCACTGGACAGATAATGAGAGCCATTTTAATCAGAGCTTACAGGCGATTCTCGTGCCACGCGTCGTTGGTAGCCATGGGCATGAGCAGGTACGTAATTACCTGGTGAATTCCCTCAGTGGCCTTGGTTTTCGGGTGGAAACAGACGAGTTTAAACAGCGCGTGCCAATATTCGGCGAGCTGACGTTTAGCAATATCATTGGTTATATTAACCCGGAAGCGGAAAATTTCTTGGCTCTTGCATGTCACTACGATAGCAAATATTTTGCAAATGATCCCGGTTTCGTTGGCGCCACAGACTCAGCTGTACCCTGCGCCATACTATTAAACACCGCTAAGACGCTAAACACATATTTGCAGCAACAGTTCCTCAATCGAAGTGACCTGGGTCTGATGGTGTGTTAATCAGAATTGTTTTTGTTTTACATTCCAACTAACCGAATTCGTAATTAGTTAATCTTCTTTGACGGCGAGGAGGCATTCCGAGATTGGACGCACAGCGACTCTGTTTACGGCTCTCGCCATTTGGCCAGCAAACTGGCGCGCACACGTACTTCTCAGCCAAATGCCGGTCAAACTAATCTGGCATCACGGCACATTGATCGAATTGTAGGTTAATTTTATGTAATTTAATTGTCTTCAATAAGTTGTACTGTTCTCTCTCTCTCTATCTCTCTTTAGGAGGTCTTGGTCTTGCTAGACTTGATTGGTGCTCGTAATCCGAACTTTGTCAGCTTCTACGAAAACACGCATGGCCTGCACTCTAGTCTGGTTCAGATTGAGCAGAATCTACGAAATGCTGGCCAGTTGGAGGGCAATAATAAAATGTTTTTAAACCGCCCATCTGGTGGATTGGTCGATGATGATCATCGTCCGTTCCTGGAGGAGAATGTGCCCGTACTGCACTTAATTACAACACCTTTCCCAGACTCCTGGCACACGCCCAGGGATAATGCGGCCAATCTGCATTGGCCATCGATACGAAACTTTAATCGCGTTTTCCGTAACTTTGTGTATGAGTATTTGAAGCGTCACAGCGCACCTGTTGATCTGCGTTTCCGTGGTTATAAAATATAAGATTTTGATGGATATTGTGTTCATCTTAATTATTATTTATCATGTAAATTATGTTTTGTAAATAAAAGTTTGTCCCTATTTGAAAATGGTGGTCTCTAGCGACGTTTACGACCGGCTTGGCCTTTTTTGCCTGGCGCGCGCTGGCCCTGATGACCCTTAGGTTTTTTGCCCACTGCCTTGCGACTACCCTTGCCCTTCTTGCCACTTGTTTTCGCTGGCCTATTTGCTGCTTCAGCTTCACGCCTGTAAGCAAATAATATGTAAGTGTGAAAACTATTATTGTTGCTTTTAGAATGACTCACTCCATTCGCTCGTCCTGCTTTTGCAATGAAATCGCCTTTTCTACATCCATTTTGGGCTTTTTGTTCAAAACGCTCTTGATAAGATCCAGGTTGGCTTCTCTCTCGGGTTGAGCTGTAATATGCGATGATTTCCGTTTGCCGCCTGGTATTAATTCCTTTACACCCAAGCCGCGTGCGTCCTTTTCTTTGGGCAGTTTGTTTTGGAATTTACCAACCGATGCAGTGGAAGCCTTTGCTACAGTGACTGCGGTCAGTAGTTGATTGGATGATGCAGCTTCAGGTCCGAGATAACCGCTGCGTGGCAAATCAACTTTCTTGGCACGCACAATATTCTTCATACGTTGAATCTCGTTCTTTGCTACTTTTTCGTTGCGCAGGTCAATCTTTTTCTGGAACATATCAGTATTAGGATCTACATTCTGCGGCACTTCCAGCACCCAATCCTTGTCCTTTTCTGCTTCAGCGCGTTTGAAGCCATACGTAGGCACCCATTTCTATATGAATCAGGTTTTAATATACAATTCAGTTGAATGTCTATGAATTAACTTACGTCCAAGACTTCATCGTAAGCTTTTTTGTCCTTCTTCTTCTTGGTAATGCCCTTTTCCTTGGCAAACTGCTCCCACTTGGTTAAAGGACGTGGACCAGGTGGTTTACGTAGACGCGGCACCACTGTCGTTGGCTCTGGCAACTTTGCAACAATACTCTCGTCCACACGTTCTGTTGGCAGTTCCCAGATAGCATTGAGAAGCAATTGTGTGTTGTCACGCGTTAAGGCGGTAAGATACTCCTCCTTGTTACCTCTGTCGGTATATTAATTTATTAATTGCCTATGCGCTCTAAATACTTTGTACTTACGCTAACTGCCGGTCTTCCAAATCGTTGGGATCTGTGATTAGCAGTGTGCCTACATCCAAACGACATTCGAGGTGCTTGTCAACTGCAATTGGTTTATATTTTTCCAATTCCTTTTGGTGTTTCTCCAAAACAGCTTTAACGACATCCATTTTGCATAAAATAAACAGCAGCCAAATTCTTTTCGTATTTATACACGTGCTGTCGCCCTGCTGTTACTTATCGATTAAATGCTATATCGATATTTTGTGCACATGAGCAACCCTAGTCACTAGTGCTGAAAAGTACAAAATGCGCGGGTAAAATAATTATTTTTGAAAGCGAACTCTAGTTGAACCAATATATTTATTTTGACGATTTGCACGGACATAGTGGTTGCTCACGCCATAGTTTCTCTGCTTCATCAAGCGTAAGCGGCAAATTTACTTTTTTAGTTTCAGGAAGAAGTAAAGTCAATACTAATGCAATCGCGCACAACAAACCAATAATTATCATAGGCAAACTTTTAGAAACAAGTTCTGACTGCACAATAAACGGTGACACTATAGATGCAACATTTCCCATTACATGTAGGATAGCTAGACCTTGTCCACGAATAATTGTGGGCAATATTTCAGCTGACCATTGTGTTACAACATTAAAACTAAGTGCACCAAATAATCGACCTAAAACAGCCGCTGTAATAATACCCCATTTATTTTCCAATCCTGCAGCAATAAAACAACTAGCCATACATCCCAGACATCCAATAAAATTTGACCATTTGCGCCCTATGCGATCCAATAAAAATAAAGGCAATATCACTGCAGGTATCTCAAACAACATTGCAACTGAAAACGTGATGAATATATCGGGTCCAATTGTGATAATAACTCGAAGATGTGCATCATATACCATAGCCGTAATCATCCAGCAGATGATCATAATTACACTAATACGAGCCATTGTCCACGTTTTAAACATATCCAAAAAAGAATACTTTTTAATTTTGTTGCTTTCCACTTGATTATTATAGATTAATACGCAACACTTTTTAAATGATAGCAACACATCATCAGGTATTGTTCTACCATTTAGCTTTGCAACTTTTTGTACATTTCTCATAGCTTTATCTATTTTGCCAACGCTTATAAGCCACCTGAAAATATGCATATTGAAAATAGTTGGTAGTAGGTGCACTTATTTAACTTTTAGAACAAAATATACCTGGCTGATTCGTGCATTAAAAATACCATTAGAAGCGGTATGGCGTTGGGGATCGCCGTGACCAAAGAAAGCAACCGCCAATCCTTGCACCAATATGCTATCCAAGGCAATAAACAAGCACCAGCAACAAAGAAAATTGAATAACTAATATTTGTTATATATCTGCGATACTTGGGACTGACATACTCTATGACTAAGAGAATTTTATAGTACTAATTAAATTGTAATTACCACGAACTCACACAGTAAATAGTATGGAAAACAGCAGTAATCGTCTGACAAACCCATTACAAATCTTGCGCTTGAAAACTGAGGAAAAGTATTACAAAAGAAGCTTAGGACGCCCCCAATAATTGCGCATATATTGGCTATCATAAACGCTGGAATGCGGCCACAGTGATCCGAAATAAACCCAAGGAAAAGACAACCTACTATACTGCCAACGAAATAAATCACAAGGGTATAGGAGCCCATTTCATTATTGCAAACCCAATTATTTTCTGTAGCAATGGAGTCATAAGGAACCTGATCCTTGTCATACACCCAACTGTCACATGGTTTTTGGGGCCAGCTCTCATTTGCGGTGGTCAAATTAATTTCAAGTACATTTGTATAATTTGTGTCGTACATCGAACATCTATCGTAATCAATTCCTATCCTTGGTATGCCGAGTTTTCTTTGCTCATCTTTCGAGAGTCCTTGTAATTCTGGTATGTGACACCAATGATCTTTTGGGACGGCAATTAGATAAATTTGCGTAAAATAAATTAAGGGCCACAAAAAAAAAAGGGAAACGATATTACGAATAGTCGCTTTTGATAAAATCCAAACTCTCCGATGTATTGCGTTAAGAACTCGTCAAATGATAAGCAATTATCTACTTTAGCTTCCATGTTATTTATTATTATTGTTAATAAATTGTATAAATGACGAAAATTTAGGTAATATATAAAGAAAATTAAATTTTTGCAGTGCCTTCTTATTTATTTTATTTCAAATTACGCACCATACCTATCGACAAAGCACTACTATTTTTCAGTGTTGGAAATTAAATTAGTTCAGAGGATAAATTAATCGCTACAGTGCTGTAAACTGTTTGTTCAACAAGTTCCAGTTCGCCGATTGGTTCGCTCATTAGTTCATAAGGCGCCAAAACAAGAGTGTTGATGGCAACAAGTTTCTACTTATACTTTCTGTTTAAAATTGAAGTGATATGGATGAATTGGCGCAATTGCGTAAACGTATCACAACTTCGTTTAAATTCTGTGGTTTTCTGATTCGCTCTGAGAACAGCAGTTATCTGGCCGAGCAACTGCTCCCCTTCGATGCTGCTGAACGTGAGAAATGGCTGACAGTCATAACAGAGAATTTACAGGGCCAGAAGTTAACGACACCACATGTGGAGCGAGAGTCGTTGGAAAAGGCTATCAATGAATTGAATCGAGTAGGATTGGATGATGGAGAAACGGTTTTCGCATTAATCGATGCCTTTACCATACCGCGATACCGCTACAACGCACAAATCAAGAAGTTTGAGAAGGATACCCAATCCCGCTGCCTACTTTCACAGCCTCGCATGAAGTCAGACTACCTGCAACAACGGTATGCAATGTTGCTACAGAAAACACTGCGACATGACCTGTTTGCACCGGCGGTCATACAAGATGGAGTTGCAGCTGCAGCACAAACGAAGAAATTTAAACTGCAGTATGCTGAGAATTTACTCGCAACATCTCATCTGAAGGAGGCTGTAATCTTGGGTCTGCTCACACAGCTCAAAGAAGGCAAATTCTACGTTGAGGATACTACGGGATGCGTACAGCTGGATCTGAGCGGTGCTCGTTTCCATGCTGGCTTTTTCTGTGAGGGATGTTTTGTACTTGCTGAGGGAAACTATGCAAACGGTGTACTAAAGGGTAGATTACACAAAAATGTGGTACTAAAGGATGACTAAAGAATTAATTGTGTTTTCAGTTGATGGCCTGGGCTTTCCGCCAGCTGAACCAGCAAACAGTAGCCGCGCCTTTTTCGGCACTGCCAATACCTGGGGCGGTGAGTCGACCAAGCTGCTGAAATTGTCACCACGCTTACAAGAACTGGAGCGCACAAATACGGAAACAACACTTGTATTTCTCTCCGATGTGCGATTAGATATGCCTGTGGTTATGGAGAAACTGCGACAGCTCTTTGTTGGCTACGATTCTTGTCCACCGCAAGCAATTGTTTTGATGGGACCGTTTACTACGAACTCTCGTAATCACCACGAATTGCGCCAGCATTTGGATGCTCTGGGTGGACTGGCAACCGGCTGTGATCAATTAAAGAAGCAAACGGATTTGATACTGGTGCCAGCGTCAGAGGATCCAACAGCCCCTAATATTTTACCACGTGCACCGCTGCCCGAGTATTTAAGCGCGGGTCTTCTCAAAGCATGGCCACGCGCTTATCTGGCCACCAATCCCTGCCGCCTGCAGTATTGCACGCAGCAGATAGTCGTCTGTCGTCTGGATCTAATGGCCAAGTTCTGTCGCAATACTGTACACTTTCCGACAGACACAACACATATCGAGCAGCATTTTGCTCGCACACTCGTCTGCCAAGGGCATTTGGTGCCCATACATCCGATTGCTATGCCCGTGCACTGGGATTATGATCCAGCCTTATGGCTCTACCCACTGCCCGATTTAATCGTAATTGGGGATTCATGCCAGAGCTTTTCCAGCAATCAGCATGGCTGCACAGTGATGAACACTGGGTCTTTTGTTAAGTCCAAGTTTGCGTTCAAAGTGTACATACCAGCAACTCGCACCATCGAGGACTCCGAGATACCTGGTGATATGGATCTGAGCTAAATAATCTAGCTGCCTCTAGTTAAGCTATATTTCTAGTTAGGTATTTATCGTAAATATAACATATATACATAATTACGCAAGCGTTTCACACACACACACACATGATGCATTACCCTCGATGTCCCATGCGTGTTTCCCAGTTGATAAGCACACACAGCTTCATGCTCGTCAGTCATCATATGCGGCACAGCATGTGTTCCACAATCTTTTTTTATATTTTTTGAGGCTGCTGACGCGCTTCGCAATCTGCTTTTTACTACTCGTTGTTGGGGGTTGTCTATTATTTTTCATGACTTAAAGCCGATTTGGAAGAATATTGTTGCTCTGGTGGCGTCGACACTTAGAGCCGTGGAAATTCAATTTCGTAGCATACACACATCTACTTCAATATTTGCCAGCTGAAATGGCAATTTTCTTAATGCGTTTGACCTGAGGACATCAATTGCCCTCGTTTTGTGACATTGCGACTTCTTTGCGTTCGTATTTTAGTCAGCCTGGGTAGCAAAATCGTTTTTTAAGACATCATTAGCCAACGCCAATGGGCAGGAGTACGACACGAGGGACTCGACTCGATACCGGCTCGTATTGATTTATGATTTATTGTCAAATACTTTGATAGTTCTAGGGAGTATACTGTGAGGCTTTTATCATGTATCAATTTCCAGCGTGCAAATTCGATTGTCCGGGCGGGCTGGCAGAAGTTAGAAGTGGGCGTGTCAGTGCAAGTATGTATGTATTCGTCTATGTTCCGACTTCTATTGTTTTTCATTCAGTTGCCACAGCTCTCATTCCTCTGCTCCAGCATAAAATAAAATACATTTATCAGAGCGTCGGTATGGGAACGACAATCTTGCTTCTGCTTCATTTAACTGGTACACTTGGAACTTTTAAAATTTAAATATTGTTTGCCGCCGCTCTGAAATTGCCAAAGTGGAGCAATAACATAAAAAATATCTTATCTCTGCTGGTCATTATTTTTTATGGCGACCACAGTTGACACCATTTACATTGTTTCTTTTCCCTTTGCCCTGCCCATGTGACTCGCTTAAAGGAACTGCTGGCTCATCAATCAGTGTCACAGCTGTGCCTCAAGTGGCCAGACCAACTCCAATCAAGGATCAAAGCACGACGGATTATCCAGTGTCATTATCAACATCCACCTTCTAACTCTTTCACACATCCTGTGGCACACACACACACACACACACACACAAGGTGCGTTCAAGTGCAAGTCCTGCGGTTATTTGCCAATTGTCCTGCTAGTCCTGCGGCTTGTTATATTCTTCAATGATTTGCCAATGCTGCCAAGTGGCCATATGTCAGTCATGTCACCAGACGCTTTTGTGGTGTTTAGCGTTTTTTTCAACGTTTTTTTGTGATGTTTTAATTACAGTCAGTGGAAAGGGGAATGCACAGAAAGCTATCTTCGAGGTTTTTCAGGACACACAAGCATTCAATTCCCTATTCAAAATCCTGATACCTTTTTTTCGCATATGGTCAAAGATCTTATTTGAAACGAGTCTATCAGCTGGAAAATCAAAAGCTGCCTTTGTTTATAAAATACTTCTTTGTTTCATTCACAGATTATTACAGGGGAAGCTTATTAAATTTTTTATGGAATGCAGCAAATGAGGCTCCTTGTAAGGTTTATTTTTTAAACCCTCTACTATGATAAAGTAAAAAGGGTCTATTAGCTGTGTGCAAGAGAAAAATATATATATTCTTGATCAGGTTGATGGGTCATGTACGTCTGTCAGTATAAATAATCAGATAGCAAAGTTGTGAAATATTAGATAGGCAATCTGATTCACCAGGCTGGGAGGGAATACGCAGTATTCAGGCTTAGTGTTTATATCTGCGGTTGTGAGCATGTATGGCGTGCGTGTACGCGTAGATACATATGCATTTATGTATAGGAATGTATATGAGTTCATTAACGTACAACCATTGCAGCACGGTGCTATCGACACCCGAGACACGGCAAAATACAGTCTCTTCTACTGTCGGCTGTGCCCGACTGCAGCCTCTCTGACTTTTATACGTATTATTGTTTTTTTACATACTGCATAAAATTTTGATAGCGTTATCAGGAACTACAATACCATACTATGTTGCAGGGATGACAGTCATGAAAATCTCTAATAAAACTCAGCACATTGGACTCGTAAACCCCCTGGAGTCAGTTAAGGGCGGCAACAATGAGCCAAGATGAGTTGCGGATTGGTTAGCAACTGGCAAGAGGAAAATGCGGACGTGTGTCAACATTTACGCCTCAATTATCAGCCGCAACACAAACAGCAGTCGGAACTCTCTAAGCCCGTATGGATTCGATAATTTGTTGTACAATTCACAGCCTATATTCTGTTACACACACGCAGACCACCCAGAGTGGGCAGTTTGGCCAATGCTTGAGTTGCGCACCGAATCACAGCTCGATTCTAGCTGTGGCAGCGTCAGGAACACGTGCCGCCCATTAATTTACGCACTGGCTTTATCTGCGATTCGGTTGCGCATAGCCAGCCTGACTAGGATCATTCCGCAGGTCCTGGCACGTGCCGCCTTTGGCAAATCAAATGTTTTTATTATTTAAAGCGACAAACTCTGTGGTACTTTATTGTCTTCCTAGTGGCGATAACAACTTAACTGTGGCAGGACAAATTACAGTCAAGCCACATCTCCTGACCGCCATTGTTCTCAAATTGATAACGAATTGCACTTTGGGGACATCAGCGCTGCTCAGGCTTGTCTGGCTTGACTTTTGTCTGTCTTAATGAAAACAAAGCGATAAATTTTAATTGATTTCACTTAAGCTTGTTCCTTCTTCTACAAAAGAAACTTCAGGTTGGCCAAGTGCGGCTCATTAGCCAAGTATAATGCATCAAGATACCGTAATACCTGAATGTTTGACATAATTGAATTTTTTAATGTCTCCTTTAGATTTGTTTAGACCCTGTACTTTAAAAGAGTACAAAAGGGTCTATTAAGATTGTGCAACTGACATTTGTGTGTAACAGGCAGAAGGAAGCATGGTAGACCCCGTAAAGTATATACATACATATATTTCTGATCAGGACGACAATGAATCGATATAGCCCTGTCTGTCTGTCTGTCTGTCTGTATGAACACCTAGATCTCTCAAAATATAGGAGCTAGAAACTTTTCCTTTTTTTGTTAGGTTAGGTTTGTTAGGTGAAGTTTGTGTCTGATGACCAATATCTCCTCCCCCTCAAATTTGCAAAAATGTTTTTAGAACTCGTATAGCATTCACAGTTTTAAAGTCACTGGCTTTTGAGCTAAATCGTAACATAAACGAAGAAGTTATGAAGGAAAGTAGTGACGCACAATTTTCATTAATACGTTCGACTTACGATTCTGTAGCCTACTGCGTAGAGCGTTGGTCATGAAATCGAATGGTTTCGGGTTCGGACGGTCGTACAAAAATGTTTTTTAGACCCTGTACTTTAAAAAAGTACAAAAGGGTCTATTAAGATTGTGCAAGTCCGAAATGTATGTAACAGGCAGAAGGAGGCGTGGCAGACCCCATAATGTATATATATTCTTGATCAGGACGACGAGCTGAGTCGATCTAGTCATGTCCGTCTGTCTGTCTGTCCGTCTGTCCGTCCGTCTGTCCGTCCGTATGAACACATAGATCTCGGAAACTGTAAAAGCAAGAGACATCATATTTGGCAGTTAGATGCCCCTATAGTGTAGGCAGACTGTAGTAGCTTTCCCTACTTTTTTGGTATACCATCAACATTATAATAACTGAAGACTACTAAAATTTCGCATTTAAGTCTATTTGTTCTCAGGTATTTTTAGATAAGAATATAATTTAATATATGCATATAATTTAATTATGGTCAAAAAACATTCTCGGATGTTTTTATGACTGCAAGTTTCTTCCAGCCTAAACTCTTTCTACCGGATTTCAAATTGATTGCTTTTAAATTAAAACTGGGCATAAATCACACTTTGCCCGGTCGAAAAGGTTACCCAGTCTCAGCTCTGCTTCCGCTCTCTATCTGTTGCTCCCTTTATCTATGCTGTCTGTTTGATTTCAACTTTAAAACAAAAGCTCCTCTAGCATTGTCAGCACAATGCAGGCGACATAAGCCGATTTCAGATATCTGAAACTGGACGGTCCACATCTCCGTAAACCCCTCCTCCCCTCACATTACACACACCCGCACACACACACACACACACACACACACACACACACACACACACACACACACACACACACACACACACATTGGGTCCATGGTTATAGTATCTGTGCCCAAAAATGTAAAAATTATCATCAACGCACAAGTGGCTTGTACTTGTCATAGCCACACCCTGGCACACCCACCCCTCTTTTATTACGGAGGGCAAAAGTATTTTCATTGTGTTTCAGCAGATTTTCAACTGAAACTTTCCTCTTTTACGGGTAGGAATTGAAAATTGGGTTGTTTTTTTTGGAGAGGTTTTTCGAAATGCGATTACCTGCGTTAACCTATTTGTAGCTTGTTTTCAAAGATTCGAATTGGAATTGGACATTTCAGTATTTAAGGAACCCCCGGCCATGGCATGCTAATCGACTTTTGATTGTGTGTGTGTGTGCCAAGGTTCAACCATAAATATGAATTTATGTGCGAGCTATAGCCACTGCGATTTATATTCACAGTTGGTTAGTGAGCAGTGAGGGATGATTGAATTTAGCTACAGTTGGGTCGACTTCTGTGTATGCTTGCAGGTGACATATTCCTGTCACTCTGCTGACAAGTGTTAACGCCTGTTTTTGCTATTATTATTTATCTATGTCGCGCTGTTCCACTCACTCAGGTGATAAGGGCTATGGCCGGCTCACTCGTTTATTATTGCTAAAAAACTTAAGCTGCGTGAAATCCCAAGTTTCAATTTAACGCACTCCTGATTCGTACGGGATTTGTGGTCAAACGTTGGACCTTATGCAACCCCCACTCTCCAGCTGTACCCTTCCCTATCGAGTGCATCCCACTTGTGGTTGTTTGTTGCAAATCTTATCTTGTTTTGATTAAAATTTTTAGCATCCACTCACTTCTCATATTTGACACTAAGCAGCTGCGTGCAGCACATAAAGTATGTTTCCGCTGGATGCTTTCGAAATTCGAATTCGAGTTCGAGTTCGAGTTCGCCTTCGAACTGGCGCTGAGCATGCGCCTTGGATGGCGTGGGGCGTGTCTTCTGCCAGCGCCAATGGTAAAATCAAAATGGAGTCTCCGCAGTTCAGTTCATTGGAGCACTGGGGGGTGGGGGCGGCTGCACATGATTGCACATATGTGCCGTTTGCGATTGTTGCCCAAGATTGGAGCTGGCGCTGCCAAAAAATGGCGGCTGACGTCGACGGCGACGCTATCGCTTGTAGGCAACATACGTATGTGCTCGAAACAACATGTGTGATGTGCGCCCCGCCGTATGGATGCTGCAGCAACCGGACCAGCAGCAGTTGTTGTGCCAGAGCCTATCATCTACCTCCCTTCCTCCCTAGCTGGCAACACTACTTCTATCAGCTGAAGCCCGGAGGCGCCCATATGTAAGCTACTACATACGATGCGGCGTAAATAAACAGACTGTCAATGTATATGGCGCTGTCAGTGCTTTCCCTTAGTCCTGCTGCTATTTCTTCGTTTTTTTGTGTATGTATGTACATATATTCTAAGCATTTTCCTTTTATAAAGCGTCTTAGGATTGCTCCTATTTTCTCTGCCCGGAAGTAACGCTTAAGCTGAGCATGACTGTTGCTCAATCAATGCGGATGAGGTTGTGCCTATCGCCACTGGGCTAAATTGTTTGCGTCCTTAATTTTACTCTCTACTTGGATACTATTTCTTTTTAGCTTTGACCCTTAGCTTGATTTATGTTCCATTGCCTGGTGATTGATGACCAGCTTCACTTGTTTGTCCATTAGATTTAAACGTGGCCAAGAATCATAACTGATCATCCCGCAGGCAGTTTGTTTAGCAGCGTAGAAATTATGCTTAGGTATATGAACATATAGTGTTATGTACATTTGTATATACACTTGGCCCTCGCTTAACTCGGGGGTTACGTTCCTAGAAATCCTCATGTTAAGCGAAACATGGATTCAGTACGAAATAAGAGGTTACGTTCTCAAAATTCAAAACTGGAAGCAACAAAAATTTTTAATTCTTTAATTTTGGTCTGTTTTTATTAAAGTTTCATACATTTGTTCAAAATTAACCAAAAGGTTTTATGTATATGCCTTTAATAAATTCATAGAATTCATATATCCGAAATTAAAAGTTGGTATTAAATTAAAAAAAAAAGTAGGGAAAGCTACAGTCGGACGCAAAGCTACAGTCGGACGCAACCGACAGTAGGAGACCCTGTACTTTGATTTGCTCTGGGCGTCGGTAACAGCAGCAGCATATATGAACATATTCACATACACATCAGAGAACTGCAAAACTCACTTTTTTTTTAGTCAGCTCAGATGCAAAAGTTTTTACTCAATTCCAGTCGCTGAGCGAAACACAGCATTGAGCGAAAATCAGCTCGTGCTGCTGAACAGCTCATTCGTGTATAATACGAATTTCGGTCCGAAATGCTTTGCTCACGTTTGCTCACTTTACGAAGCTAAGCATTGAATAAACTCAGCCGTTCCTGACGAACAGCTCATTTGTGTATTTTGCTTTTGTAAAATTTTGATGTGCGTCAAGCTGTCGACAAAGCGCATGTATGCATGTATGCATGTACATATGTATATTGTTTTTGTATGCTTCGTTCGCGATCAGACTCACAGCTCATGCGTCAGTGTGGCGCCAATTACCAAAAATCAGTATGAGTTTCACTATGAATTCCAAGCACAATTTCTTAGTTCTTAGTATGTATTTGTAAGTATGTATAAGTAAGAAGTTTAATGAATGTTTTATTTGCTCTTAATTTGAAAATATTGTATTATTATGAAAATAAATACACATATATTATTTGTTATGAAATTTCATTCATATTTTGATTTTTTTTCTGTTTCACCTTCTTCACAGTCATCAGAAGCGCAGCAGCGCTGCTGGCTGCGCACTTGATCAAGCGCAATGAGTTTACTCATATGCGTTGAGTTTGCTCATATGCGTTGAATTTGCTCATACGCGTTGAGTTTGCTCTTTTGTGGTTTTGTTTTCACTCAACACTATCATTGTTGAGCCGAATGAGCGAATGCCCGAAGAGATGGGTTTAAACACGAGCATGAATAAACTCAGCAAGCAAACGAATTTAACGCTATTGAGTGATTATAACTCAAGAGCGAAAACATATACGAATGCCATTTTGAGCACTTGAGCAGAATGGGCTGATTATTCGGGTATTGAGCGTGTATGAACATTTTTTCGCTCAACGGAAGCCGTTCTCTGATACACATATACATGCACTTATACATACATACACACATACACACAAACACATATACATACAATTATTCGCTTAAATACAAACAATAACCAATACTCATACATACATTCATACTCACAATCAAAAATCACGCATACGCCCTAGTGGCCGCGTACACTGTGGCTTCCCCCTTCCCCAGCCACATGCTCAGTACAGAAAATTGTTTGTCCAAATATCTCTGGTGTTTATTATCCGATTGGGCTGCAACTCGCACCAAACATGCAAAGCACCTAAATCTTTATTCATGTAAAAAATGAATTCAGTGACTCTAAAACTGTCATGCTGGGAATATTTTTGCGAATTTGAGGGGGAGGGGGATGACTTTTCAAACATTTGAAATAAACTTGACCTGCCTATGTTATACACGAACCTAACAAAAAAAAAATTAAGTCTCTAGCTCTTATAGTTTGCGAGATCTAGGTGTTCATACAGACAGACAGACGGACAGACGGACAGACGGACAGACAGACAGGGCTATATCGACTCAGCTCGTCGTCCTGATCAAGAATATATATACATTATGGGGTCTGCCACGCCTCATCCTGCCTGTTACACACAAATGTCATTTGCACAAACCTAATAGACCCTTTGTACTTTTTTAAAGTACAGGGTCTAAAAAATGCTTCATATAAGTAATTAACAGGTTAAACTTTATAGAAACTTAAAAATGTTAAAAAGTAAGGAGATCATATGTTTCTATTCATATTAAATTTAAAATGCTTTTGGTGGCATTTATAGTTTGTTTGCGTGACAGACCCCACAAAGTATATATATTCTTGATCAGAATAACGAACTGAGTCGATATAGCCATGTCCGTCTGTCTGTCCTACCGAAAAGCACCATATTGTGTGCTTCAGCACACAAAGAGCCTTTGTATCCTTTATCTGTGCTGTAAATTGTGGCCCAATCGGATAATAAACACCGGAGATATTCAAGATTCAAGAGTCTCCTGCTGTCGGTTGCATCCGACTGTAGCTTGCCGTGTTTTTTTGTTGTTGTTGCAAAATTGAGTTCCTCTTTAGTTTCACCTGGCACGTTTTGGATATTATTTAAACTGATTACAATGCCGTCATAAAACTGAAATGCTGCTTATCAGTGTGCTTTCTTTTCTTTGTTTTTATCAGTGACTTTGTAATTTAAACGTTTGCTGCGTGACTTCTTTGTCTGAGAAGTTACGCGGCTTAGTGTATGTAGTATATCAATTAAAATGCTCAATGTACGCCACTGGTTCTCCCTCCTGACACCACCATGCTCGAAGTTAAGTTTCCGCATTACCCAAATGCTAGAGTTAGTCAGGCACAAAGTGATTTCAACAATATTTCACTTAAAAGATTCAAATCGCGCGCAAAGCGAACAAAAAAGAGAGAGGTGTGCAGAATAGGGAAAAACGGCGAGAGAGGAAAAGTGACAATAACAAAGCAGAACATGTGAAAATATAAATACGCATACGACAAGTGTAGAGGGAGAGTGGAGACATGCATAATGGGGACGCTTGCGAAACGCACGCGACAGAAGGAAACGGATACGCTTGAAGGGGTTGCAAACAGATTCAAAATTTCCAACCACATATGACAATGCTCCACAGCGGCACCCTATGCTACGCCTCCCCTCGTGCTGGCGAACAAAAAAAAACAGAAATCGCCAACAAAAATTCAAATTTACCCGCTATAGGGAGCCCGCGGCAGCTCTAGGGGACGCGAGAAAAATGGGGGCCAACTAACTGCTCCCTTTTTGATCCCATACTCTCGAGAATGCTTTCAACGGAAGCTCTAGTGGCCGCATGTGTTGGCTGCTTGGTAACGGGGAATGTGGCGGGACGGGGATCTAGTATTGTCGTCCTTATGCCAAGGGTCGTCAAGCGCGAACATTTGCATAATCAAATAATAAAAATTTGCATAATATTATTTTTTACGATTCGCATTCTCTCTTTCTAGATACAGTTTTTAGTTTCCAGTTCCACTTTTAAGTTTCTTTCTGTTTTGTCTTCTTATGCACACATAATGTTACCGTTATCTGTCTCCGTTGGCTGCTCTGCCATTTTGGTAGTTCAAAAACAGCAAATGGTGTCAATATTTATTGGCGAACCTGTTTGTTATCGCTGCCAAAGGAAATTTGCAAATTTTAGCTATTAAAAAGTTTCTTCGCCCCTATCAGAAAATATATTTATCGTAAATTTTAAGCAACCGATATTAATTTTAGTTGAGTGTTGCTGCACTTTAAGTGACACAGATAACCAAGGGCAATTCGCTGCAAAGTTTAGCAATAATTCAGATTCGGCAGCAAATTAATTAAAATATATTACACATGGGAAAAGAATAGTACATATTTTCAATAATTTATTAATGCTGTGATATAACAGAACGATCAATACAAATACTTTTATAATGTTTTCTAACTGCAAAGCAAACTCGCATAAATATTCACTAGAAAAGCAAAAGCCATTTAATTAAGTTGAGCGTTTATGTGTCTCATAAATTAGAGGAAAAAGAACAACAAACGGTGGGCAACGAATGAAAAAATGGCTGAAACAACAATCGAAGGTTCACATGTTCCATATTCATGAAATGTTTCTGCCCCTGCTTCCCTATGCATGGCAAGGTGGCTGACTACCAAAACCTCGCGGCAAATAAAATAAATGGCTCAGGCAGCGCTCGACGCTGACCATGTTGTTACCAGCACTGCCCCCTCTGCTGCAATACCCGTTATCACGCACTGATTTTGTTGTTGCTTTTAATTCACCGTTGTGAGAGACTGCGGGTAGCAGGAGGCGCTGCATATGCGTGGCACATTATGAAATTATGAGCATTAAAAATATGAAGAATGACCACTTATCTAAATTACACCATGTGTGAGAGATGGAATAGCAGAGGGGGAATAGACTGACATCGAACCAAATGACACACTACCCCTTGGGTTAGTGGATGATGATGCTGTTGCTGCTGTTGCCTGACTTAAAGTCCTGGTCATATATCATCAGACGAATGCTTTGGCCAGCAAATAAGCTAGGAATATGGAAATTCCGACTACTCTTCGAGTGATAAATGAACCACGAAACAGCAAAACTGGCGACAACCAAAGCAAACGCAGATTCCAAAAGATGGGAGTAGAGAAGTGAGCCCTATAAAAGCACACACATTTGGGCAATGAAGAGTGAGGGGCAGAGTGGAACATATCCTTGCTAACTTGCCAAGGGATAAAAAACTTGCAAATATGTCATTTGACATACTAAATATTTTGCGTGTGGCGTTTGCACTTTGTCAGGTGAGCAACAGCAGCAAAAACTTTTTTTGCCTCATCGAAGGGTTAAGTGTATATAAACACATTTTGAATACACCTATAACATGTTCCCAAAGTCTTAAGAACCCATTTATAGAAGACCAAGAACTTACAGCACTTGTGAACTCTCGATCAAGTAACTAAAACTCTAATTTCCATATTTTCTAAAACTGTTCAAATATTTTTATTTTCTTTTGCCCTCGATGGAACACGCATCCATTCGTTTTTTAGTAACGCTCGAATAATAAAATATATCCCGGATTTTATTCCATTATCTTAGGTTCTTAAGTCAGGGCTATGACCCTTAAGTTTCTTACTATGAAACATTACAAACTTATAGCTGAAATAAAGAAGTTGTAATGTTCAACTTGGTTGCCTTTGAAACGCGTCTTAAGCTTCAATAGACACCATAGATACAGTAAAGCTAACTGAGTAAAGTATCTTAAAGATACACTTCAACTTACGGACTCCCACGCAGTGTGGTAAATCAATTTCAGAACCACCAAAACCAGAATTCTAATGGAGAGCTTTGTGGTTTTTGAAAATTAACTACCTGCTAAGTTAATTGACCAAACAAGTCCGGACAAGCAGCCATAAAAGTTGCGCCTTGTAGCTATAAATGTGCTCACGGGTTATACAACTATTAATTATGTGTGCAAAGTTATGACAGCAGAAAACAGGCGCAGGACTCGAACAACTTTTCGACAAACTAAAAACTTGCAACAGCAGCGACAAAAAAGGGAAGCCCACATCATAAATTACGGGACGAAAGGACATGGACACGCGGACACGCCTGGCTGGTACTGCTGCTGCTGCAATTCAGTCAGTAAGCCGCCTGTCTTGTGGCAAGGCAAACAGCTTCCATGTATCCAAAAATCATTTCAATGGAGCTCTGAAACTGTGACTCTGTCTCTGTGTCTGTCTCGAAATCCGGCCACAGCCACAGCACTGCAAAGGTATGCAGCTGCATTTCATACACAAATACACATATACACAGGCACACACACACAAAATGGCTGCCGGATCGCACAAAAAGTGTCATGGCGCATGAAAAACTTCCTTTGCCATGCTCAGAACGGCTTCATCATGTGCCTTGGCCACAAAACAATGGCGGCAGCTCTTCACGTTGCTGTGGCACAATCGCAAGTCCCTCTCACGGCTTCCCCCAAAAAAGTCCACCTCACCAAAATGAAAGTCGCATTGTCAGGCTCAATGTTTCCGGCGGCTCTTGGACGTTATGGTATGGCACGGCAAGGAATATAACCGTGCCATACAACAGCCTGGCAGACTCCTCCGCATGTAGCCTGAAACAAAGCGCATCCGTTGTCGAAAATTGAAATGACAAAGTTCAAAGTTTAAGCGGCTTGGCTGTCAGTTTTGTGCGTTGTTTTTGTTATTTTCGGCCTTTTTGTCGTTACATTTTTCATTCAGTTTTCGCTAACAGTTTTAAGTTGACTTGAGGCCGGACAGCCTGGGCATACCTGTCAAAACTAATCAGTATGCATGAATAACAAGGCGTCAATTGCAAGGACATGAAAATTAAACGCAAAGGCAACTGAAATTGCCTGCAGTTAAAAACACTTTACTCGCGCTTAATAGCCCTCAACAACAACAACAGCAGCAAAAGTCATAAACTGAAAGTCAGCTACTGCCACGCCCCTCACAGTATCAGCAACCCCTTTTGAGAGTTGCCCGCAAAGAGTGCTGAATATGTATGCAAAAACATTTGCATACTTTTAAGCGCTGCTGGGAAAATCACTCATACGCACACGTCTCTATTACAAACGTGGGATGGATTGAACTGCGATGGGTGGTGGGGGTGCAGGCGTAACAAGCCCCCTGGGCTCTGCGGCTTTCCCAACTGTCTGGTTTTGTTGTCCTTGTTGGGCTATTATAACGGTATTTGCATTGTGCTTAAACGTATTTGAACACGATGTCGACGTCGCTCGTCAGGGGAGCTTTACCTACTCTCCCCAACTACGCGTTCATTCTGCTGCTCAATTTGAAAGGAAACTGGTGGGAAATTCACTTTCAGGGTTTTTTTTCTGCTGAGCCATGGTTTAGGCCAAGTGCTTACCAAATGAGCAGGCAATTTATTTACGGTCAAATTGCGAGGTTAGGCAAGGCAAACAATGCGCAGGTCGAGTTCCTCCACCCCTGAGTGCTTCTTTGCTGTATGTGGGCGTAAAATGTGATAAATATGAAATGTGATTATGGCTGCTATTATATAGCCAGCCATGATGAGGCTTATTATGAAGTTGCCACTGCGGTTGCTCCGGGCGTCGTTTTGAGTGAGTGGCTGGTAGAGGCAAGGGGCAAGTGCTCCAGTCGGAGCTGAAGCTCTGCTGCCTTAAATGAGGAAATGTGATTTTGACGATGTGTTGGGTTAACGAGTAGCAAAACAAATCTCTACTGGGCTATGTGTGTGTGTGTGGAGGAAGTTGTAATTGTTTTTAAAGGAAGTTGAAATTGCTCGTTGGGGAAATGTATAAAATAAATCAGTGACAGTGGCTGGGAAAACCACGAGCCTTGGCAATTGTAAAACTGTCATTAAATAAGTGTACAATGCTTAAAGAACAACCTTAAACTCTTTATGAGTATATATCAAAGGATTATTTGTTTTAAATTCGAAGCATTCTGCTTTAAGTCTTATTGTGTGAATGGGAATCATAAAACATCTATAAAGATTAAGTATGATACTACAAAGACGACAAAGAAGCCTATATACAATCAATAAAATATAATTGAAGTACAACAACAAATTTTATATCCATTACAAATTGTAAAGCTAAATGAAAATAGAGACTACATTGTTGAAACTCTGGGCAGAAAAATAAAAACCAAATATAGAAGTTTAGCAATTGCTGTTTAATCTTATTTATATAACATATAGTTATTAAGCATTAATAAGTCTGCCAGTGAGCCTAGACACTGTGTTGAGATAGGCTCACCAAACAGAGAATAAAAGATAGACATTGCGTAAATATAAAGACCAGATAGTCCAGACTAGACATAAGTAAGTAGCAGTCTGGACTCAAGATAATAAAATATGGGAAATGTACCCTAACAAGAGATAAGATAAGATGGAGTTTTACCTAAGTTAAATGTAAAATGTAAACTAATATGCATGCCTAACAAGGGTAAAATAAAGTTGACTGGCCGTTTGGCCAACAATGTACATCGGTATGTGTCATTGAGTTCTTGTTTAGCACTCAACCAGTGTCATCCTATATTTTTCAGATACAATTAGTACAATTAGTATGTATATGTATATACAGCTTGTAAAGTATCCATCGACTTACTATAGCTACTTTCAATTTGGTTACTTTCCACAATGAAGCCCACTCCACATATATTTATCAAGTGGTTGTCTGTGAATGTGACTACAAGGCCATGAAACGCTAAGCCTATCATGGGAACAATGCGGCCCAAGTCTAAGTTGTAGAAGGGGAATGACTCCGCTTAGCAACGCCATCAATTGATACATCAGTTGATAAAGCCAAAGATCCTGTGAGAATCGTGTGGCTCTATGGCACGGGCTAACAGGATTTGGCCACGCTAAATCAACGCAATTCGCTGTGCCTCATTTGAGTGTGCAACAAAACGAGGCACCTTCAATGGCACTCACCACCCAGCACATTCGCTGCGCTTTGTCGGAATTCGGCATGCTACAAATTTGTGGCTCATGGGAATCAATTCCTTCTTTGCGGAGGGTTCACCATTGAGCATAAAAATATTGAAATTCGAAAATGATTTCTGCCAAGCACTTGAGTTACTATACATTTACAGTAGTAAAGTTGCCGGCAAAATGCCACATTAGTTGTGCCCTCTATCAGATGAGCTTCTAGGCTGTGGACCACCCTTCGTTCCAGCTCTGTTCCCAGTCTCAGCTCATTAGCGTCGGCGTCGACGTCAGCATCAGCATCGCAGTTTTTGTCGCCGTATCTAATTGCTGCATACGCTGCGCGACTTTCGAGCTGCATGCATCGGTCCATACGTCCTTATTTTGGCTTCACTGCGTTGACAACCCCAACATATTCTCGCCCACTGATATGACGTATGCTATGTCTGTTTTTCTAATCCTGGGAACCTATGTTTCTTACTTAGCAATGACATCTGGTTTTAATTGCTAAATTGCTTAGATCTTTTGGTGTTGTAAAAGAAAGCTCAGTAAACGAGTCCAAGTATGCTTAATATGTAACTAAGTATTGTTAGTTCGTGTTATGACTTGTCGCTTAATACTACTAAGATTACAGGTACTGTGTGTATATTGCTTTATACAGTCTGATATTGTTCTATTACGGAGATCAATTTCCCAATTTAATAAAATCATTTTGTCTAAGCGAAAATCCTTCAATTTATAAGTATTTCACTTTTTAGATAATACGAAAAACTGGAAACTAAAACTATATGAATATGTGTAATATGATAATAAAATAATAATTTAAATAGTTTAATATTTTTAATACTTCCTACACAGAAAAAATATTCCGGGATAAAGTGACCAAATTTAATCCGAAACAGGATTCGAATTTGGATAATCCCGGATATTCTTAACCCAAGTACGAAAATACTTGTATTTTTATATACAAAATTTAATCCCGACTATTTTTATATTTCATCCCGAACATTCTTAAATTGCGGCATAAAAAATGCAATCCTGAATATTCTTAAATTTAATCCCACACATACTTAAAGTGCGGGATAAAAAATGTAATCCCGATAATTATTAAATTAATCCTTACCCAAATTTTAAAAAATATAGTCATGAATATGTTTTGATTTCAATCAATGATGCAACATAGATTGTCAATTTTCTGTACGAATAGCTCCAGCTCCTCCATTGTCATCTTCTATTGGCCAGCTTCCTGGTTATGATCGGAGCGGGGCTCACCTAGGTGGTCAAGAAACAAAATAGATTTTAGGCATGACATGAAAGCCTCATCCCGTGAAGAATCTCTTACCTTATTATTGCCCAACTGTTGAATGACCGTAACACATTTCTCCGCCTCAATGGCCGCCGCATTCAGACGATCGATGAGCACCGATGAGGGGAACTTCTTGGTTTTGGCCTCCTTGCACAGCTCCTAGAGTTCATTCAGTGGAACCGTTGTTGGTATCTATGTCCTTGCAACGCGATAGGCAGCACTTTAAGCTGTGAGCCTTGACTTTCAATTTCTGCAACATAAGCGGCATTTCGTCCAGGGTATAGCGATAGATGAGCGTATGCTTTTCGGGGGCGCAACCGCAGAGGACAGTGTAGTGTCACAGACAGACAATCAGTTTGTCGTAGTACTCACAGGCAACTGCCGATAAGAAACAGGTGGTATTGCATTCCTGGCAAGGGCGGTTATCGTCGTTGAACAGCTCAATGGCGCGCCGCTCGCCACGCCTGACGCCCTATTCCAGCTGAGATTTACGCAGCTTCTTCTCGGTATCGACCATTTCAGCCATGTCTATGTAACAGGCGGTCGCAATGTTAAAAGTCCGTTTGGCCGGCTACAGAGCCATCTTACAGACCAGCTTATCGTGCGAGAAGACGCAGAAGCGACGCAACATCGAATAATATTATGATGTATCGCAACCTATCAAAACTTACTTGTGCATCTGTAAATATACATATATGCTTCATATACTTACATAGTATGTTTGGGCGCATGTACTGCCGTCGAAAAAATACTTTTCCTGAACAATTTCTTTCACTTCATTATTTTACTTCACATTTCAATTGTATTTTTATTTAAACTACTTACCGTTTAAGTAATCAAACACCTCTTCTAATTCAAATTCCTTCAAGAGGTTTAACAAAGGATCCGCAGCTTCTTGCTCACCCATTTCACAACGCGTCGTTACATAGTATGTTATTCTATACATATGTATGTTATTACCACAAATTTGCCAATTGTCGCAAACGCCACGGAAGCTGCGCAGCAGAACAAACTAAAAAAGTTCATCTCAGCTGCGAACGAATACTGTCCACTGAGTAAGCACAGAAGAAAATATTTCTTTCTCTCTCAGAAAATGAAGCGATCAACTGGCTTTTTTAAGAAATTTGTGATTGAATTAAGTAATTAAGGTTTACATATTTTGCCATTTTAATACTGAAACAGGATTAATTTGACAACTTAATCCCTAATGCATACTTAAAAAATTCAAACTAAAATTATGTATAAAATACTTGATTTTATTAAGTGGCCATTTTTTCAGTGTACTACTCGCTCTTAGTTTAATATTACTGGGTGAAAAGGGTATTATGGCTGTGTACAAATCAGTATACAACAGGAAAGAGGCGAGGATGACGAGCTTAGTCGATCTAGCCATATCTGTTGGCCTGTATGAACGCGTCAATTTCGGAATCTTTAAAAAAACCCAGAGACTTTTAATTTGAAATGAAAAAAGGTGTATACCGATTGCAATCCAGTTTATTTTAAATTGTGAATTGAAATACAAAAAACAACAACACAAGCGAGAGCCGTAGCACACGAAAAATATCATGCTATGCTCTCATCTCGCTCTCTCTCTTTTACTATTGCTACGGCTACGCATAGCACAGAATTTCATATTTTGCTATCGCTCTTGCTATAGCTTACTACAAGACGAAACTACAGAGCATAGCAGCTCAAAATTTTTCGTTGTTCTGCTATGGCTCTGCTACCGCTCTGGTAAAAGTGAGAGCGGTATGAATAGCAAATTGAAATACTACGGGAGTAGCGTAGCTTTTCAAACGCTGCGTATAACAAATACAATTTTAAACATTGAAATTTGCCTTGCCGTATGTATTCTTTGGCACCATATTAAACAATCCTACAAATTGCATAACAATCGATTAATAAACAGAAGTTATGAACTAAACAATTTTGAATGCTTTCACAGTTGACAAGGCAGCGCTGCCATTGCGAAGTTAGCAACAACGGAATAAGAAGCAGTGTTGCAGCCAGTGTTGCCAACTGCTCACCAAAAAAAAAAGGACAGATGAGCCCGGAAAAGGCGATAGAAAAAGGATCAAATTAAAAAAAAGGACAAAAAACAGTACAAACTTTTTTTCACTAATATATATATATTTATTCAATGAATTTCACTATTTACGTGTATTCCATACAGATTTCGTCGAAAACTACGTCATATGAATCATTTTCTTGCATTTACGCAGCATTAGTTCCAATTTGCTGAAGATAACGGTTAACATTGCCAGGGCTACTTTCTGACGACGAACAGCAGAAGTTAAAACTGTAAAACTGTGTAAATGCACTTGCAATGCTTGCAGTACGCCTTATCCGGGACTTGTCATCTCGGCCCACCCAATTCTATAAATTTTGTTCGCTAAACCAAGTTTCGCGAAACTTTTCTTTATAAGCGGATCATCAAAGCACAGTCAACCGCCAATCGATACACATCATTTCGACTACACTCAACTAAAGCTGGGCTGCATCTCTTATAAAAATGCTTATCGAAAGCGGAAAATTATACTTTGAAAGCGATGCCATGTAATTGCAGATGATAAATTGTATTAGCGATTTACAAAATTAAGAAAGGATGAAAAGAGGATAGAATAAAACAAAAAAAAAAAAGCATTTTTTCCGGATAGGGGACGTTTTAAAGTTTGTCCGGCAATACCATTTTAAAAAAGGACAGATTTGTCCGAAAAAGGACAAATTGGCAACACTAATCGGTGAGTTTTAAAAAATAATTATTGATCTTTTCATTTCCTTTAAATTTTCATATACTTTTTTTTTTGATGGTAAAAGAACCGGTTCTTTGAGTAATATTTAATATAATTGTTGAGTCTATACACAGAATCAAAAAAGGAATGGAAAAAATTAAGTATTTTATACTCCTTGGCACTTATTCGCGTTAGCTGGTATGTATGTTTTGTGTGCCCAACATCTACATACAGTGCAAGCGCTTCATCAGGTGAGAAAGGAACAGGTAATTTCACTGGTGTGCCCAATGACTTCTTTATTTGTTGTCCAGCACTCTCATTTGTATTACGTGTGGCAACAATTTTTGAAGCCGTTCGCATTCCAGATTTATACAAACTGGAGCTTGTAGCCACCATCAATTGTTCACAAGTTGCTTGTTTCATAAGAGTAGACACTTGTTTGATCTGCGCCTTAGGGCACAGATCACCAAAATCCTTTTTAGGCCTACCAATATCTGATGTTGACGTGAAATGATATAAAATGAGCGGCATATCAAGCCATTTCTGATTTTTTTCTCAAAAAACTTAGTTTTGTAATAGCAATCCTTCCATTTCACAGCAAGCCTGCTTACAAAATTAGCCAATTTTTTTTTATTAATTTCTGTAATATCGGTGTCAGATAAGTTTATGTTCTTCAAAATTCTGCCAAATACATATTAATTTAGCACCAACAATTTCCTTGATGCGACATTTTCGCCAAGCCACATGTAAAACAGAACGCGCTTTGGGATTGAAATTTCACCTAAAAAGTGCAATAAGCTTAAGAGTTGGACGTAGTTGGTTATCATTTTGGACATTTTCACATCACAAGATCTCACACTTTACATGAATACTAAAATTAGCTTGAATGCGATTGAATAACGTTAATTACAGTCCAATGAAGACAGAAAAACGCTTAAAAACAATTCTTGCTAAGTCAATTTACAAATAACACATTTTTAAGCTACACATGAAAAGACGGGCCACGAACATACAATTTGTATTTAGTACATACCTTATTTTAAGGGAAACAAAAGTTATTTATATCAATATACTCAAATATATCACTTGTTTTGATAATTTAAAACGAATCACAAATAACCTTAAATCTTTTTGTAGACACGTGCCACAAATAAGTTGAGTTTCAAAGCTCGCTGCCGATCAGAGATGCACTGAAAAGCTCATTCAAAAGCTATTTTGAGCTTTGCAGAGTGTAGCCAATTAAATAAAATCAAAACTAAACGCAATATTTATATTTAAAAAATATACTTTTATTCAGCTAGATTTTAGATTGGATACACTGTGATACGGCCACGTACACTGTGGCTTCCTCCTTCCCAAGCCAAATGCCTAGTACAGAAAATTGTTTGTCCAAAATCACCAGTGTTTATTATCCGATTGGGCTGCAAATCGCACCAAACATTCAAAGCACCTAAAGCTTTATTACTGCAAGAAGGAATCCAGTGACTCTTAAACTGTACATGATAAGAAAATTTTTGCAAATTTGTGGGGGAGATATCAAATTAAAATCATAAACTTGGCCTGCCTATATAATACATACATTTCTGAGTTACATACATTTCTGAGTTGCACAAACTTAATAGACCCTTTTGTATTTTTTTTTAAAGTACAGGGTCTAAAAAGCCCGGAAAGAGACAGTTGGCCGCAGCCGACAGTAGGAGATCCTGTACTTTGAATTGCCTTGGGCGTCGATAACAGTGTGGCTTCCCCTTATACCTGCCCAATGCCTCTTAAACAAAATTCATTATCCCATATCTTCGCTGTTTATTATCCGATCGGGCTGCGCATCATACATTCAATTCATCTAAGATTTATTCATGCGAAGAAAGAAGACAGTGACTTTAAAACTATACATGCTGAGAATATTTTTGCAAATTTGAGGCGAAGGGAGATGAGATATATGTAATTATGTAATTCACGAACCTAACAAAAAAGAATTGAGTCTCCAGTTCTTATAGTTTACGAGTGCTCATAGAGACAGACGAACAGACAGGGCCTGCTACGCCTCCTTCTGCCTTTTACATACAAATGTCATTTGCACAAACTTAATAGACCCTTTTGTTTTTTTTTTAAAGTTCAGGGTCTAAAAATAAATAAAAATATAATAATAAAATAACTCAAATAAAGAATTATATGTTTATGTATAATATATTAAAGGAATATATACATACATAGTTTAATTTTTTTATTTGAAAAAATTAATTCGAAATTTATTAATTTATGAGTAAAATAAGGATTGAAAAAGATTATAAAAGCAATAGCAATAAAAATCAGATATGTAAATTTTCATAACAATAAGATATTTATTTAAACATTAAGTCACACATCATATGTTAAATTTGTTGAGCCCGAAACTTACAGCTAACCAATTACAATGATAAATGCGAGACATACCAGATGGTGTTCAAATTGAAATTGAAATTGCACTATAAATATTTATGACTATGGGGGAAACTTAAACTTAAATAATATCACAATAAGAGCATTTCTGTGCCTGGGGTCGGGGGGAAGAGTGTTACATTAACAGAAAACACACAACGAGTGGAGTTTAAAAGTATCCGAAGAAATGTTTTGATCATTTGGGCATACTTCCGGTTCTGCGTCCCGGCGGCGTGCCTCCGACCACATTAATCTCATTATCACTGGACTCATCCGGCGTAGGCTGATGATCACTGGCCTTGTCCTGATGTGCGGTCATGTGTCGTGTGAGGTGATGACGTTCCCGAAATGTCTCCTGACAGACGGGACAGCGAAGCTTCTCCTCGCGTTTACGTCGATTCGGATCACAGGCCACCTCGCTCTTGTGGTGGGAACGCATATGGTAGACCAGATCACTGGTCATGCGGAAGCTAATGTTGCACTTAGCGCACACATTCTGGGCGGTCAGTGTGAAGGTGGAGGCCAGTGTGGGTGGTATAAGCGTGGAGAGAATTGCAGCAGCTGCTGGATTCTGTAGAGGTTGCGCCACACCAAATGGATGCGGCGGTGGACCAAACCCTGGGTAGCTGGCGTGCAAAAACTCTGGTGGCGGACCCGTTGGTGGTGACGAGAGATTCGCTGAACCATTCGGACTCTGACCATTCGTGGAAAGTGGTGGCCTGTAGAGTAGTTGCTGCTTGAGCCGATGCTGCACTTGCAGTGCCTGCATGGGATTCACGGCTTGAAAGGCGCCATTGAATTGATACTCAGGCCGAAAGTTATGATACACAATGTGATTGGCTGGCAAAGGACTGGGCAGAGATGTGGGAACACTGGCATTGGCACCGCCTCCGCTGCTTGTACGTGGTGGAGGAGTTGCTGCTGGGGGGCTTATTGAGTGGCAGCTAAGTTGATCCGGGCTTAACGGCGGTGCACCTACATCCACTGGCGACTCCAAACGTGATGCCGTCGAGGGTGAAGATGAACTTGACAGCGAGGATGATACCTTGGTAAAGGCGCTACGCAGTGGTGGGGGTGGTGGTGATGCTGTTGCCTCTGGTGAATCCACCAGAGGTATGACCAGCGTGGGATCATCATAGACTCTAGGCGAGCGAATCGCTAGTTGTGGATAACGTTGACGCGCCTCTAGCATGCCAATATATTCCAGGGCAGCCGGCGAGGACGGCTGTGCGGGTGCTGCTCGAGGAGATAGATCCGTTGGATAATGATTGAATTGAAGCGACTGTTGCTGGTGCTGCAGTGCCTCCTGCAGGCGAGCCTGTTTCTCGGCTTGCTTCTGCTTGATGCGCTCATCGGGCATCATCAGAAAGGCCACATCAAAGGATCGCTTTAATGTGGTTTTAACATTCGGCGTTTCATTGTTGTTGTTATTGTTGTGGTGCTGCTGTGCCATTGTTGGTGCCGTGGAGCTTGTGCAGATGCGTAGCTCGGTCTGTTGTTGCGGCGGCGTTGAACGACGCGTGGCGGCGCCGTTTACATGCGATGGCAAGCTATCCATCAGCAGGTTCATTGCACAAAACTATGTATTGGATTGGAGCACTTGATGTGTTCGTAGTGGAATCTGCTGTTGGCTGTTAGTCTGAGATGATTCACTTGTCCACTAATGAGTTCTGGTACCGTTCGCTACGAAGCTCTGTTTTCGACTGCTACCCGCATGCAATCTGTTCCTCTTTAAGTACTCGCCACTGCAGCCACCACCGGGGCAGTCGCAGTCGAGTCCACTTGGAATTTTCATATTGTCCCATTCAAACGAAACTCTCCGTACTCGCGGCACTCGCACATCTGTCCTGATTCTGTTTGGACTCCCAGCCAGAGTCTGTTTCGCTGCTACTGCCAGAGAGTCACATTCGAGTCTTCACCCTTATGCTATGCCATTGCCGATGCCGATGCTGATGTCAACTGTTCTCTCGCTCTCTCGATATTCCATCTGCTTTGCCAGTTGCCAACATATTCTGTGGTTTTATTGTATACGAAGAGCCTGGGCTCGCCTCCTGGTTGGCTAACTGCAGGTCTATGGCAATAGGCTTCGCCGTTTTCGCTTCGCTGTTTTTACCATGCTCTGCATAGTATGTCATATATTGCACAGTGTCACAGGAGATTGATTAAATAAATCTGTGTAAAATAAATAGAATTTGGATTTTGTTCAAAAGCCTTAATTGTGATTTATTGCTTATGCATTTTACACCGACAAATGAAATGTAAATAAAGGTAAAATATTACAAAATATATACATTGTTTTTTTAATTTTTACTGAAAAATGATTTTTAATCTGAGAGTATTGTAAATGTATGTAATACAGATGGCAAGGCCTGCATGGCATAAGCTCTCATATACATAAATGTATGTATGTATTCACGACCTTAACTTAAAAAAAAACTCGGAAAGCTACAGTCGGAATCAACCGACAGTAGGAGACCCTGTACTTTCCTTCGCACACACACACGCTAACAAACACTTACCTCGCGCTGCTCCCTCCTTACTTAGTACAGGGAATTGAATCTTGAATATCTCCGGTGTTTATTATCCGATTGACAATTCACAGCACAGTTAAAGATTATAATAAGATTATCGTATGTACAAGTTTGTATCTATAGTTTGTATCTGTTTGCACTATAGGGCCACCTAACTGCCAAATATGATGTCTCTAGCTCTTACAGTTTACGAGATCTAGGTGTTCATACAGACGGACAGACAGACGAACTCAGCTCGTCGCCCTGATCAAAAATATATATACTTTGTGGGGTATGCCACGCCTCCTTCTGCCTGTTAAATACATTTCTGCACAAACCTAATAGACCCTTTTGTACTTTTTTAAAGTACAGGGTCTAATAATACAAATGGGTCTATTAAAATTTTGCATATGTAACAGGCAGAAGAAAGCTTGGTAGATTTCATAAAATATATATGTGGTTAATCAAGACGACGACTGATAAAAGAAGGCTGTAATGTTTAAAATGTTTGGATAATAAATACATCACTTTTTAGACCCTGTACATTAAAAAAGTACTTAATGTAACTTAAGTGTGTCTGTGTGCGTTGTAAGTATTAGCTGCTACAAAGGAAAGAACAGGGTCTTCTACTGTCATTTGCATCCGACTGTTGCATTCCGGGCTTTTATAAATTGCTACTTTCGGCTATGCGATTTTGATTTAAAGCATAAGATGTGCAATAAATCATTGCGATTAGACATTTATTGCATGATTGTTAAATATTTTTTGGACAGTTTTATAAACTCATCAGCTAGAGGTTGCTCAGTGTGTATTCGTTATTTATGATTGCGAGTATGTATGTTTGTATAATTTATTGTTAGTGTGTTATTTGTTATTTGTATGTATATGTGTACCATATGTGTATATAGTCGGTTGCATCTGACTGTAGCTTCCTGGTCTTATTTATTATTTATATTATTATAAACTGTGGACCTTGTACCATACGAAGCGAAGAGAGCCCTACTGCAATTTACAGCCAGTACTCCTCATTGGCTTACAAACGACTGTACAAAGTACTATTGCACAATGCTCAAACGAACTTGGACATATGTCTCCGAGCTACAGGGAATCGCTTGCATTAGCAATTTGGAAATAATTCAGAGACCTCAATTGAAGATACTAAGACCCAGGGCACCATGGTACGAAAAGAAGAGACTTAAATATAGGACTTGTTACTCTCCTTAAGTCCAAGTAATATTGGTATTTTCATTAACTAGCCTTTGAATTAGATTTTGCTGGCACATTGACATGGTACCACTGTGCCAAAGTTTCGAAAAGAGGCGGTGCTATGCTGCTCACAATGCTCTCGTTCTCGTTCTGGTTCTCTGTCTCATTCTCTATTGCTCGTCCCCTCTCTGTCACTGGCTCTCACTTCCACCCTCTTGCATGGCAATCTGTTGTCTATCTCGATTCACCTCTCTGTCGCGCTCACGCCGTGCACATCTCGCTCACTCACGCCCGCTGTGTTGCTGCCGCACGATGTAGTCCTACATCCTTGATGTCCTTGTTGCAAGTGTTTCCGAACAGGTTGTTTTTGTCGATTTTTTGGCAGCAGCAGCGAGATTGTCTGAATATGTATTCATGTTTTGTGTCCATGTTGTCGCTGTTGTCGTTGTTGTTGTTGTGCATTTTGAGTATATGCTGCGCGTAGCTTTTACATATTGTATGAGAGCTCATACACACACACAGATACACACACACACAACACACACACACACACAGGCGGACTTCATGTGGAGTGTTGTTGAGCGCAAAAAGATTTTGCAAACTAAAATATTTATCCGTATCTGTCTGTATATAAAAATAACAACAACAAGAGCAACAGCAGAAGGGATTGCGCTCTCTGCTCTCGACCATTGTCCAGTAAATACAATGCACAACAACAACAAGCACAACTGCAACAAATTGTGCTGTCTCACTTGGCCATGTACTGCGTTCTTCTCCTCGCTGGCAGGATGTGGACGCTGCTAGGGCAAAATATGTGTCCTTTATGGCCACGTTATGTTAGCCAGGGACAGTGTCCATTTCCACATACTCAATTTATTGAAATTCCACGCCTTTTATACCCTATGCAGTTGCTGTTGTTGTTGTTGTCGCTTGTCTGCAGTTGGCAATTTAATGTTTGCATATTTTCAGGTGCTAATTGCTCCACTTGCCATATGAGCTGCATTTTTAATTAAAATTTATAGGTTCCACTATCCGCACTATCCCTGTGTGTGCATGCGAGTGTTTGTGGGGTCTATAACTCGACTTTCGCCATGTTGTCTGTCGACACGAAATTAATATTTAACACATGATAGCTTTCGACATTCGGCATTTCATAAAAAATATTGTTTAGCTTATATTTAATTAATTGCGGCAGAGCTATTAAAGCTAAGGTCTATATAATTATGAATCAATTGAGAGATAACGCTGTTCAATTCCATTTTAATTTATATTTAATATTGAGTTAGACTACGTTGAAGCGAGAAGAGTTTTGAACTTTGTCCATCACTGTTCAGTAGGTATTTGTGAAGGTCACCGATTTCTGCTTCAGTATAACCAGTAACCATAGTCCTATTTCAGATTTAAGATCAAATATCAAATCTATTATAATTAATTCTGCTAAAAAACATCAATATGTCGATATCCCAACACAAACGCAGAATAGTTTCTTTTTATTTATCTCGTTTTGATTACACAAATAATTGAGTTTTAAATTTACATCTTAGTGCTGATTTTTAATATTGTTATAAATAAGAAACTCAAGCTAAGAGTTCACATACTGATATCAAGTATGCCAGCTTCTGACATTGCCCTATTACCATTTGTGGACTCATGTGTGGCACGTGACTGCAATTTGAGTCACTTGTAAACCCAAACACATTCCAGGGGATTCATACAAATATTTTCAGGGGAAATTAACGTAAATCTACGATATACAAATCGAGCACAAAATGTGCTAAAGCCTAAACCAATTGCTAATCTACCCTAGAAGATCTCTCCAACTAAATCAATCTGATGAACTGTTTGCCAAGTCATCCCAAAGGGGCTGGGGTGCAGGGAGGGTTGTTGTCATAGTTGTTGCTGTCGATACATCAAACTGCCAAGTGACAAAGTGATTACCCTTGGTTTCACTCCGTGTCCCAGGCAGCACGCAAAAAGGCGTGAAATTGCCTTTGTGTGATTAAGTCAAACCGTCTAGGGGGGAAGGAAGAGTAGACGGATAATAGAGCGCTGTCTTGGCAAGTGAATTAAAAACTAAGATGACAATCTAGGGAATAAGTTTTGCACTGTGCTGCGTGCTCCTTATGCCGACTGCTCGCCCCATTCTGCCTTTCTCTTTGTGTTTCAATTACGGCGAGAGATAGCAAAATGTAAATGCTAATTGCTTGCAGCATCCTTGGTAGAACTCTTGGCACTCGAACATTCTGGAGACAGCCGACACCTTTTCTTACGGGTACTGTTAATGTTGCTGTTGCTGACTCGTAATCTGCATTGTTTGCGGCATTTTCTTAGCCAGACTAAAACAGATTCTTGGTGCCGCCAGTTCCATGGAACCAGTGCCAATGAAAGTGCTTAGCTTAGAAAGTTTCACTTCAACCGAGATTGCATCGCTGTACTGTTGTACTACTGCTGCAACCCTCTGCACAAGTCGTGTCCCTGGAGTGAGGCCCAGTTCCAATTTGGTGTACGGCTTCAGTTCAATCAAGTGCTTTTCGCGCATTATATAGAAATTCGAATTGGATTTCATCGTAGAGCACCTAATTTTCTGGGGGTTGGAGGGTTGTTTTTATGCCTGGTGCTCGACCCAGCCCAGTCGTGCCTTGGGCTGGCCTTGTTGCTGTTTGTTTAAATACCGTGAATAACATGTGGTTTTTTTGAAGCATATGGCAAGGACTTTGTCACCATTATTTAGACCGTTGCCCCTGTACTGTTCTCACCCAAATCCTCCAATTAGACTGTCATTCATTTAAACGGATTAAGCATCTAGCACCAAGGCCGCTAACAAGACCCGAGGGCCATTCCTCGGTGGTGGCTCTTGTGGTTTTAGTCCTTTAGAGTTATAGTTAGTTACCGCCTAAGCGGCTGAGCGAGCCAAGCGGATTAGACCTCTTGTTTTGTTTATAAAAATACGCCTGATGACAACAATTCCAATAATCAAACCCGGTTGCTACTATTTGCTGTGTACGCATTGTGTGCGGCATTCAATCAGCACGGTGGCGTAGTCACAATCAAGCTCAACCATTTTTATGCTGTCATATGCAAAAAAAATTCACTCAAAGAGCAGTTGAATGATTTTGCATCTGTAACTGACTCGGCACCTGTACTCAAATGCTCTGACTGCCTCCCCACCCTCACTCCCCACTCTTTGAATCCCCCATGCCAACCATCCACTTGTTTCGTGCTTTATCTAAAATGCTTACGCTCGAGAAAGTTTCAATCGGGTGAGGGCATAAATATTTATGTTCGCTGCCAACGGATGTGCCAATACGAATCCGGATCCGAGTGTGACTCTGAGTATGAGTATGAGTCTGAGTACTGTTTTCAAAAATACTTGCATTCGCATAAATTCAACAATATCACACAATGCTTGCTTGCAACAGTTAACAGTTGCCGAGTGTGCTGCTTGGGAACCAAGCTTAGCCAGAATGTCAAGGACACTTCAGTGTGGCACTGGACTGCCACAAGGACTGCAACAGCTACTTCAGCCACTTCACTTCGAGTGTGTATTATAACATTATCGTTATGGTTTTGTTCAGACAAATATGGATGCTACTACCATTCTCATTTATGGTCCTAGCGTTAGGTATTATTATTTCAATTTGACATTATTTTACTTTCAAATTTAAAATGTAAAAAGTCTCTGATACAGAGTATGCATATGTCGGCTTTAAAATTTTTGGCCCATAAACATATTCCTGACAAGTGGGCCACATTTGTTGGGAGTGCAGGTCCTTGAGCCCGTCGAATGTGTACGCGGATATGCAGCGTATGCTCAGCGAAGCTGCACAAATGAAGCGACCGCTAAGTCACCACCAGGCGACACCATCATTACCACCAGCCACCAGTCAGGGCAGCACCAGCTACCCAGCTACACAGCTACCCAGCTGACCCGCATTTAAAGTTGCTCAATACGTTTTCTCTGGTGCTATAAATTTATGACCCTGTGCAGGAACCTGTTTCTTGTTTCGCTCTGTTCTCGGGTTGTCTCTGACAGTGCGCAATCAGAATCAGATCTAATCAGAGAGAATTGCTTAGTGGGATGTGGACCGATTCCAATTGCGCAGAGACCAAGAGTCCAAGTGTGGAAACGTTGAAAACTACCCTTTAATAAACTATGTATTGTTGTTGTCTTTGCAAATGCACACAGCACCAGAAACATCTGTGCAATTTTGCCAGCAATAGCAACAGGAGAGCGGGAACACAGGGATCGTTTTGCTCTCCCCCGGCAGCATTTAAAAACTGTTTAGTTTATGGTCCATTGATGGCTTTGTTAACTTGCCGAACAGCTCGGGCCACAAGCTTATGAATCTCAATTCTCGATTCCCTATTTAAGATTTACAATTCACAATTGCAACCCTATGCACCTTACGTTTTTCGACATTTACGATCTGTCCGGGGCGGTTCCAAATGAATGAGACAAAGTCAGGGTGAGGGCGAGTCAGTCTGCCTTTAATTATGCTGAAAACCACAAAATGCTGTTAGTGCAGCGTTTTTCTTTTCGTTTCCAATTTGAAAATGCTGACATATGCGTGGAAAAATGTGCTACGCCGCGGGTTTCTTTTATCCTTGTGCTCAGTGGAATTCACAGGATTCCCGCGGGTGCCTTTCGCTCTTTGACTCTCTGATTGGAACTGGTGCAATGATAACCAGCACTCTAGACTCAGCCCTCTTCTGTCTGACAGCCTGACAACTGAGTTGTACATCTAATGTGGCATCAACATATGCTGATATTTGGGTATGCCTCTGGCTCTGTTGTAAACGACCATAGATATATCAGTTGCGGTTCCCTTTCACTATGTTGTCTTCTTTTTTAGTTGTTCGACTTGGCTCTATCGAAATTAACTTTTAGATTGGTATCTATGTTTTGTAGAAACTGTAATTACAGGAAGAGACCATAGAGATGTCGAAGATCGACAATATCTTTAATAGTCGAAGCAAAAGATCACTGTAGACCAACCATAATCAAGACTACTGCTACCCAAGATCAGCCAAATAAACACTGTCGACAGTCCTGATTAGACCCTGTACTTTAAAAAAGTACAAAAGGGTATATTAAGATTGTGCAACTTAGAAATGTATCTTACAAGCAGAAGGGGGTGGCAGACCCCACAAAGTACATATATTTTCAGATATGAACACCAAGATCTCGGAAACTATAAGAGCTAGAGACTCAAGTTTTTTAGACCCTGTACTTTAAAAAAGTACAAAAGGGTCTATTAAGTTTGTGCAAATGACATTTGTGTGTAACAGGCAGAAGGAGGCGTGGCAGACCCCACAAAGTATATATATTCTTGATCAGGACGACGAGCTGAGTCGATATAGCCATGTCCGTCTGTCCGTCTGTCTGTCTGTCCGTCTGTCCGTCTGTCCGTCCGTCCGTCCGTCTGTATGAACACTGAGATCTCGGAAACTATAAGAGCTAGAGATAATTTTTTTTTTGTTTGGTTCGTGTATTACATAGGCAGGCCAAGTTTATGTTTTTAATTTGATATCTCATCCCCCTCCCCCTCAAATTTGCAAAAATGTCCTTAGTATATACAGTTTTAGAGTCACTGGATTCATTTTTTTTTTGCAGGATTAAAGCTTTAGGTGCTTTGCATGTTTGGTGCGAGTTGCAGCCCAATCGGATAATAAACACCGGAGATATTGGGCAAACAATTTTCAGTACTGGGCAGTTGGCTTGTGGAGGGGCGCAGCGTATGCGGCCACTAGGGCGTATACGTGATTTTTGATTGTGAGTATGAATTTCTGTATGAGTATTGGTTATTGTTTGTATTTGCGTGTATATTTATATGTATAAGTGTATGTGTGTATGTATACACACATATGTTTATATGTATGTGTATGTGAGTATATATGTATGTACATACTGCTATTATCGACGCCCAGGGCAAATCAAAGTACAGGGTCACCTACTGTCGGTTGCGTCCGACTGTAGCTTTCCGAGTTTTTTTTGTTAGGTTTGTGTATTACATAGACAGGCCAAGTTTAGGTTTTTAATTTGATATTTTATTCCCCCCTCCTCAAATTTCCAAAAGGGTTTTTTAAACTTGTACAGCATTCACGGTTTTAAAGTCACTGGCTTACGATTTTGTATAAACTAAGCGTATAATACTTAGAATGATTGGTGGGATTGGCGGCTGAATCGGACCATAAAGAAAGAAGTTATGAAGGAAAGTAGTGACTCATAATTTTCATCAACACGCTCGTCTGTAGCCTCCTTGGTCGCTAGAGCGTTGGTCTTGAAATCAAATGGTTGAGGGTTCGATCCCGTTGTCGGACGGTCGTACACAAATGTTTTTTTAATTTTAGTTTTTGCTTTTTTAATTTATTTATTGTTTTTTTTTACGTTTTTTCTATGTATTTGTGCCTTGTTTAAATTGAATTATATTGAGATGCTAAGTACAGGGTCTCCTACTGCCGGTTGCGTCCGACTGTAGATTTTCCAAATTTTTATTTATACTGCGCGTTAACGCGACTGAACCAGAGTATGTTCAAGTCGTCCAGCGCCAAGTCGTCAGTCATGCTATATTCGAGGTGCACATCGCATAACGTGCGAAACAAACGAACTACAAGAATATAAAACATGCATGCAAGAATGAACACAAAATAATATAATAATAATTATGAAAAGTAATTAAATACATAAGTTACGAAAAATTACTACATGAAACATGATGAAGAATTAAATATTTAATTGAGGTACTAATGTTAGCACTACCAATTATATTGAAGAGACTATTATACTCACTACAAATCAGTCTAATGAGATTATACTACATAGCGTAAGTAGAAGTACAACTGCAAAATTAATCTGACTAGTCAACAAGAGTTAATTTCACAATGTAATGTAATGTACAACTCCTTCCAGATGTTAGGAAAAGAGCAAGACTCCATAGATAAGAAGAAACAGTTTATAATAAAGGTTTATAAAGACCTTCAGCACAGTACCTTAGCGCACAAATGGGCACTCAATCAGGCCCTGGCGAAAATGCAGGTTTAATAACATTTAATTCAGATAGAAATAAACTTTCAATAAGAAACGGATGTTAAACAGTGCATGACTCATTTACATGAGAAGAATAGGTCTGCTGTTTGTTGAAGATACGTGAGGACAGATTTCGGTGAAGATTTGAGCAATAGCATGACTCTTCGTGTCTGTGCTATTCAAATACTTCAGAAGCTAAAAGTGTTGTTGTCTGACGCTTCGAATTAACAATAGTAATCGGTAACAAAAATTATTTCTAAAGGTTAAGGAAATTTGAATGAACAGTGACATAAAATGAGTAATGTTTTTCTTTCAACCATAAAGGTATATTCAACTCAGCTGCTCGCGTGATCATCAATATATATATATTTTATGGGGTCTTCCTTAGATACATTCTTTTGTACTTTTTTTGTACAGAGCCTTTAGATCTATAATTTAATATTCAGTGAAATAAAATTGTAATTCTAGGAAGATTTCAGTAAGAGATGACTTAGCATGCCGGCGTGCCCTAGTTAAAGAGCTTGAAAAATACGCACATATGTGATAAGCATCATGAACACCCCCATCTAAATGCTGAAAATCGTAAATCTATGTATTCTCAAATAGCATTTAACACGTTGTTCAATTGCTGACCCAGTTTAACGTGGCATTTCGCAAAACATTTGGTGTAATTGCGAAACTCCATTTGCGCGAGAGTAATAATATCCACACTGGATGATAGGTTTTATATTCATATGGACTGTCACATATGCATGAATCCTTAGCGCTAATGGAAGCCATAAGTGAATTGCTAATTCTGTAGTAATGTTGCAAAAATCTCCGAATAACAACAATGGGAACAACTAAGCTCATAAATTACCATGACAATGGAATTATGCTTTAATCCACCCCGAGAAAAGTTATTGAACTCCAAATAGTATACCAAATCGGAATCCAGCCGAAAGCCACAAACGTAAATCTCTGCGAGCTGTCATAAATTTACGTTAGGTTTTTGCTTTCGATTTGCTACTCAAATACGAATTAAATAGATTATTATATTATTTATGTAGCTACCACATTTTCTATTTTAATTCAATTAATCAATAAATAACAGGCGATGAATATTAAAGAATACTACTTTACTTCTTCAGTTGGACAATACACATTTTTGTCTTATTTTTCGATTCACACAATTTTGAACAAATTTAGAGTAAATTTATTCCGCATGATTAATTCAAGATTCGATTCTCCCAAATCAACGACAATCGAAGGGAGGGGACAGCCTCCATCAAATAAAGTAAAATATTTGTTCAAGGTGTTTGAACATGCCAACCAAATGGCAATTGAAATCAGCAGCGTCATTACATATGATAATGCCCTACTGAAAATAAAGAAGAGCCCCGAAAAAAGAAAACTGTAAATTGAAATTGAAGGTGAAACACTGCACCATTTACTAATGATAGCAAATTCAATGAACATTCAATATTCAATAAGTACAAGCATCAGCCACATTAGTGTCGACTGCCAGTCAAAGTAAGATGAGTTTAAGTGATAATCACACACCAGGTGAGTTTATAAACCTTTCCTGATGCCTTTAAAATTTCAGCTTTAGACAAACAAAATGTCAACAACAAAATGTAACTTAGAATCGAATTAAATACTCTGACATTGAGAATGCACATCCCAAAATACGCCAAGTACGTAGATTAAACCCACAATTCCCACCGTTCCCACCGGATATTTATAATCAGATTGGGTGATATAAGCCACGTTAGTCTGCCAATAACAAACACTCTAAAACGCCGCAAATATTTGCGCAAATGGTCAAAAGTGTGCACAACCACCGCACCACAGAACCGTATTCTAATAAGCATTAGGCTGGGCGGCATTATGAGCTCAGAAACAAGTGGATTAAGGGGTTAGACGAGTGGGACGAAGGGATGGGGATGAGAGTAATGCTGTTTTTGACTTTTGCGTTTTGCATTTGTTTTTATGATTATTGTCAAGATTCTTCCCTCTAATAAGTGAAATGTGTTTTTCCCCATCCGCATGAAGCATTGAATATTGGTCAGGGTCGCCACCCCATCGCATCACCCGCTATTCGATACAGTCGACTACATTTGTCAACACGCAGTCCCAACAGTTGTTGGCGATTATCATTTTGATATTCGCTTCTACTTGTATTCCTTTCTTTTCGCTTCGTTTTGTTTCAGTTCCCTTGGTTGAGTTCTGAGATTTGATTTATGCATTTTTAAGCGTTTCGCTTATTGTTTTTGCGCATAAATATGTCCAAGCGGCACAAAAGTATCGGAGTATCTGCTAGATACAAAGCAAACCCTTCCGAAATACTAGTGCCACGCGTAATTTGTTGATTTATTGTGCATTCTCCTTTGATTTTCACATTCTTTAAGGCCTTGCCGCGGCCCCTTTTCCTCCCTTGACTAACCCTAAGAACGCCTACACCACTGTCGCATAATTCGCTTACCGTTAGTGTTCATTATTATTATACTTCACGAGCATTGTTGTTATCCTCGTTTGTCATGCTCTGTGCGTCTGCTTAAGTTTTTGCACGCTTCAACGCGTAAACTTCCTTGGCGCTCGACCACGCTCCCCTCCCCCCCTACACACACAGCAAACCTCTGCCCATGGCCATGCCCACTTGCCTGCCTTGTGTAAATTGAATTGAAAACGTGCTGAAGCGTTAAATACTCAGTGTCAACTGTTGTCGATCCTGGTTGTGTCCGCATCCGTCTGTATGTCTCTGTGCTGTCAACATATGAGAATTTGTAACCTCAGCACAAGCTGGTCGAACTTGTGGCCAACTCCAGCCAGACAGTGGGGACAAAAGTCTTAAATCTCTATAGTTCTCATTCCAACAAGTGACCAGACGTAATTAATTCTAAATTGAATTTCATGCCAAGTAACGTGAAACTAACTAACCTGCTGCATAGAGCACTTCAACATGCTTATCAAAATTCAACCAAGTGCATAATAAAGTTTATTTGTGCACGGATTGTTTAAAATCTGTTGAACGTGCAAGTTTGTCAAACAGTTCATCAAAGTTCCTAATTTGCTAAAAAATAATTCTGAAAAAAATGTCAGGAGTATCAAATATAAATTCATTTATAAATTTAAATTTATTTATAATGGCATCCACTTACAGATCGATTCAACTTTAATTTGTAACCCGTTCACTTCGATTAAAATAAATTAACCTGTCTACATGCTTTGCGATTGATACGTCTCTTCTTCTCTTATAATCAATCCTGTCTTACTAAGCATCCGCCTACATTCGGTTGAAGTAGTAGGAATAGCAAAACCAAACGCACGAGAAAGCCGTTGAAAATGCTCTTCTACACTTCGTCTTAGTTTTAGCTACTTTACATTATTTCATGTTTTGCTATTGCTATGGCTACAGTTTATGACCCGACAAAAAATACGAGCAGATCAGAGCAGAGCTTCTTAATTTCCTCAGCTATTAATTTTAGAGATTTTGAGCTCTGTTCAGCGGTATCGAGACCATATCAAAATTCTATTGCCCTTGCTGCTATTAGTAGTAAGTGCAAAGGCTGACAAGAACCAATTAAAAATCCATGCAATAAGAATCTAAAATGTCAACTGTTTGCTTTGTGGCTGTGTATATTTATTTGATTTTGTCTAAATTTCTTGTATTTAATTTAACTAGTATGTATCGATGACAAAATTTTACATTTTAAAAAATTACAAACAATCCTTTTGGTTAACGAATTTTTTTTGTGTGACGCCAGCAGCGGCTAGAAATGTCAGCTAGCTGGCACCATCTATCAGAAAATTTAATTCAGCAACTAGCGCCATCTGTGAGAAACTTAGGTAAGCACGAGAATCTTTCCATTCTTTTTAACGTGCAAGTTTCCCACATTCATTTAGTAAACACGATTGTCTAAGTTTACTAATCTAAAATGTTGCTTTATTTAAACAAAAGAGTTACAAACTTATGAGAGTCGTATTGGCGCGACGAGTTGAGTTAGAGAAGAGTGACGCTTAACATCGATATATGATATTTTAGTTATCGTTGTCCGATAGGTGGCGATTGGGGTTGCCACATTCATTCAGCAACTAGCGCCATCTGTGAGAAACTTAGGTAAGCACGTGAGTCTTTCCATTCTTTTTAACGTGCAAGTTTCCCACATAGTACTATTGTCCGAATGCATATTTCCGCATTTGCCAAACTATCTTTTAATTTAAAATTTATTTAAAGAACTTTCATGGGTGCCTGAGAAAATAGTCAGCTTTTACAGAACTTTGATGTTTCTGTTTTGGTAAGTAGTTAGTACACAAACCTTTACAAACACCAAAGACAGAAACCACAGCGAAGACAACTTGGATGTGCATCAGGTCACTTTTCGCCACTACCACCTTATAAAAGTGACGTGCGCAACAATACTGCAGAATTCCTGAAAACAAGTTGTTAAAATAATGTTCAGCTCTCTTTTAAACCGAATAACATATTTATCAATATACACTTATCAAATACAAAAATCGAACACAAACTTCATCTGCTTGCACTATAGGGGCATCTAACTGTCAAATATGATGTTTCTAGCTCTTACAGTTTACGAGATCTAGGTGTTCATACAGACGGATAGACAGACGAACGGACGGGCGGACAGACAGACGGACATGGCTAAATCGACTCAGCTCGTCGTCCTGATCAAGAATGTATGTATATATGTGTGCCAAGCCTCCTTCTTCCTGTTACATACATTTCTGAGTTGCACAATCTTAATAGACCCTTTTGTACTTCTTAAAGTACAGGGTCTAATTATTATTTTCAGAACTTTTTAATTTTCAAGTAGTAACCACATTTTCAAGTAGTAACTGTGGTTGCCAGTAGCTGTCGTAAACCTGAAAATTACGACAGATGGTGCTAGTTTGTGTCGCCACCTATTAGCGAACATATTAGTAAGGTTTTGTAGTTCATCTTTCAAAGTGTGGATGGCCTGTGACTGTGCCACCACTAAAAATTTGCTGAATATAAATAATATTGCCGTTAGAGGCGGCTCAAAAAAAAAACGTCTTTTTTTTCAAAAATTCATTTTAATCACCTATATTAATTAATTACAGTATCTAGAAAATTTTCAATTTAACTCACGTTCTATGAGGAAGGAGTGGCCAGCCAACAAAAAAAAGGATCAGGTGTGTTCACAATGTGTTAAAAATTAAGACAAAAATCAAAATTAACATTCTAATTTATACAAAATTATATTAATTTTTGAATCTTATATTATGTACGCTCTTATATGAAGGGATTATAAATTTTATTTAGTATTTTGTGTTGGAAAGTTGGACACTTGTATTTCAGTTGCCAGTTTTTTATGACTTTCCTTCCTCAAGTCACAAAAATGTCAACCTGCCTTAATGCGAAATTCGTTTTTGGGTTGGTTGGTGGTTGATTTTCAGCTCATTCGTGACAAAAGGGACGAGAACTGGACGGGAAGTAGGGTTGGGACAAGGCGGGCGACAAGAAACAAATAGACAAAATGCAAACTTTATTTTTAGTGGTTTTTTGGCGCCACAATTCCTGAAACACGACATAACCAACACACACATAGAGAAAAACACACAAACTTAGCAGAGTAATATTAGTGATTTCTCTCTTGGCTCAGACTTCTATACGTTGCAGCTGCTGGAGACTCGGCCAAGAGTGCTGGGATAAATGGAAATGTCTTGGCAAAATATTTACAATTGCTTCAGTGGAGAATGTGCGTTTTTATGCAAAGAACATATTGAAACTGTCGTCTGGAAAAGTCAACTGGAATTAAAAACTCTGCCTTGAAATTGAAATTTGTAGCGCAGTTTGCGGCGCAATTAAAGCAGCATCATTAAAGACCAGTTGCCGGATCGGGTCGCGTCGGGTCGGGTCGCTGCTTTATGTTCTCTACTATGCCTGGCACGCAGCCAGTGCGACGACTGTTCTGATGCTCTGTAAATGCTCTGTCCATATCTGCAGCAGCATGCCAGGAATACAAATGCCTGTCAACGGCTGACTAAATTGATGGCAATCTGAACATTGCAAGAGGATGCAGCAAATGTCCGTACGCCTTCTCAAGTGGGTGGCTTGCAGTTTGCTATGGGGTTCACTGACATGGAAAACTTGGGTAAACGAATTGCGTCATCGCTGATTATAAATAGACGCAGACATCAAATCAATTATAGCAAATGGAATTTCATAATCATGGTTTCTATTGTTATGTTAATTTCTCAATTTAATGCAAGTGTTAAATTAGAATTCAACAAAGTGCAAATTTGAGTTTATAAGATGGATAACAGAGATGGATAGTTTTAGTTTATTGAAGAGTAAAGTCTACATTCTTTCACCGAAAATGTATAAATAGAGCTTATTTATTAAGAATAAGTTTTGGGCTTTGGGCCTAGGATTAGAAATGATCAATGTAACTTAATAAAGTGCATAAATTCTTTTATAATTATATAAACGCCCTATCCAAATTACGAGTACGAATATATTAATTAATTTCAGGCAATTATTTGCTCTTTAAACCGCAGTTTTAATTACTATCTGTTGTTATCTGTAACTATCTGTTGGATAAGCTCCTGTCGAGTAGGGCATAGCCACAACTACAGTAACTCTATTTGGACAATTTAGCTGTTTAGCAGTTTAGAGGTTTAACTCTAAGTCTGAAGTAGTCCGTTCCTGATGCTGCTGAGAAAGCCTTATGCAAAGCTTTAAAGCATTCCCATGCTCACATCAAGTAGGCGTGTCATTTGGGGGGCCCATAAACAAGCACTCAGAGTTCCTGGTAACAATCCGAGGCTAATCGCTCCGCTGCCACTTGAAGTAGCCGCTGCCGTAGCCTCTGTTTTTGTTGCTGCCAAAACAAAGTCAGAGGTTAAGCACGTGCGTTGCATCGAGGCAGACCCACAGGTTGGGCTGTGGTGGTGTTTTCTGCACCATGGTCTAGGCTGTGCCTGTGCATCTTGGCTGTGGCTGTGGCTGTGGTTGCCGCCTTTCGTTGGCTTTTTACGAGCTGCGCCACTCGTTTGTCTTAGCGCCCGCTTTGGGCCAATTATAAACTTGGCCTGCTGCCGCCATATCTCACATTTTTATACTTAGCACCCATTGAAAATGGATAAAATAGGGTATAGTTAATTTGTGTAAATGTATACAGAGAAAAACCGAAGTTATAAAACTCGGAAAGCTACAGTCGGATGCAACCGACAGGAGGAGACCCTGTACTTTGATTTGCCCTGGGCGTCGATAAGAACAACAACATATATGTAAATACTCGCATACACATACACATTAACTTATACATACACACATACACTTATACATACAAATATACGAGCAAATACAAACAATAACCAATACTTATACAGAAATTCATACTCACAATCAAAAATCACGCACACGCTCTAGCGGCCGCGCACACTGTGACTTCCTCTTACTCCTGCCCATTACCTAGTTTACGAAATTGATTATCCCATATCTTCGGTGTTTATTATCCGATATGGCTGCTTATCGCGCCAAACATTTAAAGCATAAAAAGCTTTTTTCATGCAGAGAAGGAATCCAGTGATTCTAAAACTGTACATGCTGAGAACATTTTTGCAAATTTGAGGGAATGAGATATCAAACTAAAAACATAAACTTGGCCTGCCTACATAATACACAAACAAAACAAAACAGAATTGAGTCTCTAGCTCTCATAGTTTCCTAGATCTCGATGTTCATACGGACTGACAGACCAAACCCGCGAAAAGCTACAATCGGATGCAAGAAACAGTAGAAAATCCTCTTTGTTTTGTCTCAGACGTCGATTGCAACGACAGTATGTATATACACACATACACAATAACACACACAAATATACGCGTAAACACTCACAATAACAAATACTCACTTACATACCCTCTTCCTGCACATTGATAAAAAAAACTTATTAAGAGTTTGTCTTTGGAAACTTTTTTTTTCACATAAAATATATATTTAGCATTGGATCAAATTAACCCACCCTGAAAGAAACATTTTAATCGGTTAGTGAACACAGACTCAGTTGAAGAAGCATGCAACTGCGTAGAAAAATTGAAACTGGTTGCCGCTAAGCTGGGTGCATGGTATTGTACTGTCGGGTGCGCTCGACTGATCGATATGTTTTTCTTTCTTTTTTTGCTACGTGGCCGGCAAATGATGAAGATGATCATTTTTGGTCTCGGACTGTGTAGGGGCTTAGGGATTGAAATTGAGCCTGGCGCTTGCTTGAATTTATAAATGCGCTGTGCGAACACCTCGACACACGTTGGGGCGTCTCCGTCTGGCTCTGACTACTTCTCTCCCTTTTTATTTTCGTTTTTTGGCCACAACTCAACGACCTGGTAATTTATGATTAATGTTACGCAGAGAGACTACTCGAAATGTTGTTGGAAATTCGTATGGCGCGTACCATTTTGGGCAACCCTCCCGTTGAGCAGCGCTTTTTGCTTATTTTGTTGTTGATTTTTTTGGCAGAAGTGAAATGGCCAAGGAGAGATGCAAAGGGACAGTAGGAGCATAAGGTAGCTTGTCAACGCTTCGCTGAACTTCACTGAGCTTCGCTTAGCCTGTTGGAAATTGTTGCTTCGATATTTTTGTAATTTTATTTTAGTTTATTTTTTTTGGTCACTATGATGCACTTCCTGGCGGCGCGGGGTCTTAATTAAAGAGTGCGGCGATTGTGTTGCTCATTTGACTGCGATTGGGACTGAGAGACAAGCTGAGAGTGGGGGAACTGTTGCTTCCTGGAAATCAAAATCAAAGAAACAAACTTGCTAAATATTTCAGTTAACGCTTTGGTGGTCTTGGCCTATAATTTGCTTGAGACGATTTGCAGACTTGACTCGGCGCTTCAGTTGGAGGGTTAGACATCTGCTGATCGTGCCGCCGCCTGTATAAACAAGTCTCCAACTTGAGTTCAGCTCTCAATCATAAATGAATCACGCGCAAATTATATGGTCAGTAGAGTAGAGTTGGAGTAGGAGCTGGATCATGCGAGAGGTGTGGACAAGGGACAGCAGACAGGACACGCAGTGAACGGCAAAATCTTGTACGCTTGGCGCTGCTTAATAAACAATCATCAGCAGCAGCAACAACAATAATAATAATAACAACAAGCAACAGCCAGAGCAACAGCAACAGCAATAATAACAACAGCAACAACTTGAGGTGATGAAGCAGGCTGCAACGCCAACGCCACCGTCGTCGTCGTCGTCGTCGGCTTGCATGTCCATGTGATAATGATGATTTCACAACCAATTAAGCGTTGAAAGCCAAACACCGCCAAGAGCAGAAATTTGAGGTTAATCCTTTAGCTGCTGCAATTTTCGGGCTACCCCTCGTAAGGCAACGTGAGCAGAAGGCGGCAACAACAACATGATGAAGATCTGCGATGTGAGATCTCTTGTTGATGGCGTTGATGCAGGCGGCTTCAATCAGCGCGCTCGGTAACACACTTGGCGGCATCTCTTGGCTAAGTGGAGTGCAGTGTATAGTAGTTGTTACTGTTGTTATTGTTGTTGCTGTTGCTGTTGCTGTTGCAGTTGTTGGGTCGGCAAACGCCACGGGAAATTATGGTGGCCAAACTTCCCAGACCGCAACTAATTTAACCAAAGTGCGAATTGGAGGAGTCGCAATTCGGAGTCAAGCTCAAGAGTCAGTGCGAGTGAGACTTGTTGCAATCCGAAAGCGAATCGAAATGGAGAGCTTGCAGCTGTGACTGAGGCAGCGGCAGACAAGCTGAAAACGGACCGCAACAAAGCTGCCGATGACGCTTGTTAGGGTCTGCAAATGGCACTGCAGACAGGGAGAGGGACGTGGGCGAGAGCAAGGGTATGGGAAATGGGGAATGGGGAATGGGGAATGGGGAATGGCACTGAGATCTGCTGAGAATTATGAGCGCTGCCACAAGCTGCGAATTTGTGAAGCGTGATGAGCGCATACTGAGCAGCTGCAGGCAGAGGGGGAGCGGAAATTGACGTTTGCTTTACTGTAACTCCAACACGCGATCTTGACGTTGGCAGTTGGCAGTCGGCAGTTGGAATTAACTCATAAAATGTACATTATCATAGCTGAAACTGCCGCCGTCGACTGTGGCCAATAACAATTGGCAACTTGCAACGTGTGACGTGCAACTGGCAATGTATAACCTGCAACATATTCAACTCTGTTTGTTCTGTCTGCCTTTTTGGCGCTTTCGTGTGCCACCTGTCGTTGTCTTCTGCTGGCAGTCTGTCTATCTGTCCTCAGTGTCTGCCACATTGCCTGATTGGCCTGGGTCTACTCGTAGACTGATGACGATGGCCTGCTCATCAACTGGTAGTACTTGCCTTTAACAGATTTGCGCAATTAGCCAAGTCCAGCTACTTCCTCAGGCCAATGGGGAGTACTTGGTGTGCTCGATGCCATGGGGACTTTTATATAGTAATACTCACCTCACATCTTCACTCACTCTGCCACGTTAGCCAAATGCAGTCGTGCATACCAGACTTTTTAGTGCTCTAAATGGAACAGAATTCGACGCCCTATGCATACATCTGATAAGCAAAACGTAACACGTACCTATATCTCAAAAACTCCAAGACACGAAACCCAAATGATACTAGCCTGAGATCCCCGTGAAACTATACGGAGATATCACTTCAAAAGTAATCATTTAAACCGCAAAATGTTAATTTGTGGTCTAATTAAAAACGCATATAAACATTACGTTTAAGGGTACTTAGACGATGTAATTAAATCAGACAGAGTTTTTCATTCTTACAGTTACTAATAATCAAAATAAAATTATATGTAGAGCTTTAGATTAAAATGTGTATAATATTTTGTAGAATGATTTCTGATTATTCAATTTATTATGTGATTTTTTTAAATATTGTGAATTTTGGACGATTATAAAATAAGTTAAAAAGATTCTTAGCAATATATATATATCTATATATATTAATAGGGCATAAAATTTAAATAAAATAACTTTATTCAAAACTAGTTTTTAAAATTTTTTGTTTTAAAAATGATTTAAAACTTTAATGAAAACATAAGCAAAACATAAATTGATGTTGAAATTAACAACAATTACCTAGTTCATATAAATGTATGCTAAAAAATATTGTTTCATGGTCATTTCTAATACTTTAATATTTTTTCAATTAATTTCCTTACAAATACATTTTAATAGATTTCTCTCTTACTTTCGCAAATTTATTTGTTACTTTCTTTGCATTCAGTTTTTGTAACTGTGGGAACTAAAGTGGATGCTTAGCCCTCAGACTGTTGGTTGTGTATGTATGTGATATGTGTGTATGTGTGTGTATAGGTGTATGTGCTTGTGTGTGTACTTATGTACCCTTATGGCTTTATTGTCTACATTTGGGCACATCTATTTAAAGCTAGACGCTGACGGCAGTAGCAGTAGCAGCAGCAGCAGCAGAAGCATCAGTAGCTGTAGCAGGAACAGCAACAACGACTGCCACATCGAGCTAAAGCGTTGCATTTTCGGCTTTGCTTTTATAACGCCGCAACATAGCCCTTGCGCGCCTAGCTGCTGTCGCTAGCTACAATTCCTGGTCCCTAGTCATTGGTTTCATTGTTTCGTTGGCGGCCCTTCGTCATCGTCAAGACACTCCAATGCCTGACCAAGTTGCTGCTGCTGCTGCTGCTGCTGCTGCTACCAACGACAACAACAACAGACAACGTCTGCGCCTACCAATTTCAATTCCAACTGCAACGCCAACAACAACTGCGTCTCCGACTCGAAGTCTGGCGACGAATTAACTTGTTTTGGTATAAACGGCGGCTATTTTGTAAGTTCATAAAGGATAAATTGCCAATTTTGGGAATTGAACTGGCGAATGTTTTGCGTGTCTGCTAGCACCGCTGGCCCTTTCCCCACTCCAGTGTAGTCGCAGTCGCAGTCGCAGTCGCAGTGGCAGTGGCAGTGGCAGTCGCAGTCGCTCCATGATCAGCTCCATTGCCAATCGCCATCTCCATCTCCATCTCCACTGAGACCTGAGCTCGTCTACTGTCTTTGCGGTCTTTAGTCTCCCGTTGTCCTCGGTGCTATATTGAGTTTTCAATCTTTTATTGACTTGATGTGGCCACCGATCGACTGCAGCCATCAGGCATGTCTTTAGGGAAAACTGACAGGCAACCTTGAGTTGCTTTTTTAAGGTAGTCTGTCAACTTCAGTCAGACTATATAGTATATACTTATATACTTGTTGTCTGTTGGCCAGAGAGACAATGCCCCATGCCAAAACGCTAGCCACTGTGTCTCACATCTCCATCCACGCTCTATGGATGCCTCCTTTGCCCTGCACTCCTGGCGGCATTGCCGCAAAATTAAACAAAACCAATTAAAAATGTTTCGTTGCACCCAAAAACGAAGTTGCAACTGCGACGCCGACGCTGATGCTTACGCTGGCAGAGGCTGCGCTGGTGGGCATTGCCTGACCACAAAGCGCCATTGGGCCATAGTTGTTGTTGTTGATTGTCTTGGAGATATGCAAGCGCAGGCGCAACGCCGGCGCACGGCCTACACGGTGGCAAGTTAACAAAAAGCAGAAATTTTGGTTGCAGCTTTGCTGTTTATATATATATACACACACACTTTTACACACATAAAGTTAGAGTGAGTGCAAGTGCAGGAGGGGGGGTCGAGGGGGCTGAATGAGCGGGCAGGCAACATGCATTCTTCTGGGTCTCCGGTCTTCAATTTTAATGAAATTCTTAACAAGGCGCACAAAGTACAAGCGCTGGCAGCGACGTCCCATCAGCCACTAACTAACCAAATCGCAGTCGCAACTTGCAACTTGGACCTTGCAACTTGCAACGAGTTCGCCCGCCTGAGAAACGGCGACCGCACACCGCGTAGTAGCCAAAGAAGCAGGGCCCATTGGAATTCCTTAAAATTCAGGTGTGTGTGTATGTGTGTGTGCCTGAGAGTCGTCTGCCCAAAAAGCCGGTTGAAAATCCAACAAGAACAAAAGCAATGCAATATTATGCATGGAATGAGAGCAGCTTGAAAAATTTACGAAATTAGTTCACAAGCTGACAACGAGAGGGCGGCAGGGAGTGGCGTACAGTGGTAGGGGCAGCAAAAGATGTTGGGCCAAAGCATACCAGCGCCACTTTAATTTAGTCATCAGGTGATTTTTCGCGAGCTTCAAGTGAAATCTTTAACGTGACGCTGGAGATTGTTATGCTGTACGATCTCCCAGGCGCTGCCTGATGCTGGGACCCCGGACCTCACTGCGTGCAGTAAGTCCCAACTGCAACTTGAATGTGCACTGCAGCACTTTTTAGACACTGCTCAGTAGCGTAGTGTGTGGGCAATTGCCTTGAGCTGCTCGCTCTAAAGCATTTATATATTGGGAAATTAGCCTTAAAAATATGTAGAGTGTTGTAGAGTTGTATGTGACACATTGAAAAAAAAGAGCACATAAGTTATATTGGAAATATTAAACGGGTTGTGGCTTCCGCAACAGTGTGCAAGTGTACACAGTGTGGGAATCTGCGATTGTGACTCGGGGTAGTATATACATATTTGTGTATGTATGTATTTAGGTATGTATGCATGGCTTAGATGTAGGTGAAAGAATTTTAGAGTGACTTCATAATGATGCCATAATAATCTCATAATCTCATTTACGAGATGTTTAACAACTTGATTTAAAACTATTTGCGTTCTTTTTAGACCCTGTACTTTAAAAAAGTACAAAAGGGTCTAATAAGAATGTGCAACTCAGAAATGTATGTAACAGGCAGAAGGAGGCGTAGCAGACCCCACAAGTATATATATTATTGATCAGGACGACGAGCTGAGTCGATATAGTCATATCCGTCTGTCTGTCCGTCCGTATGAACACCTAGATCTCGTAAACTGTAAGAGCTAGAGACATCATATTTGACAGTAAGATGCGCATATAGAGCAAACAGATCAATTTTGTGTTAGATCTTTTATACATCCCCTCCACAAACCGCGAAAAGCCACCACAGCCACAATTTTAAGGATACAAACTTGTGCTTTAGCTGTTCTTTGAATTGTGCCTCAATCGGATAATAAACCCCGAAGATATCCTAGATTCAAATGTCTGTATTTGGCAATGAGGCGAGCAGCGAGAATGTACTTAATATAACATAATGCGCGTCACTTTGCGAAATGCGTGTATGTATGCATGTGTGAGTGTTTGTTAGCGTGTGTGTGTGTAAAGGAAAGTACAAGGTTGCATCCTACTGTCGATTGCATCAGACTGCAGCTTTCCGGGTTTGTATACTACATTGTACTTTACTTTGTAACCTAAACTGTAATTATTGTAAACTTTAGTCAACAGATTAGATTTGTGGGCTTTAAAATAGAATAAATAAATAAATCGGTACAATCGGACGGACATACGGACATGGACTCAGCTTCTATGTTTATTTTTATATTTTGAGGTTATTTCTTTTAATTTAAAATTGGAAAGAGATATTTTCAGAACTTGTGTGAGGCTCTGTTTGAAACCGCTTTGACTTTGGAACACAGTGAATTTGATCTCAAGACAAGAATTTCGTTTTTAAAAAAATCAAGCTTAAAATGAGTTTTTCTTCGCAACAATTAATTTTTCCAACTTGGTGTACTTCTGACACCGGTAACTCTAGATTCAAGACTAAAAATCAGTTTTCTTCCCTCAGCGTAGAAATTTCTATTACATTCGTGTGACTGAAGCAACAAATTCTTATCTGCTCTGTTTGAAGTATTAAATATTAAATAAAACGCATTGATACCGTTTACTTTAAATTGATTTCATTTACCGTTGTGAGTAGAGTGGAGTGGATAGATTTATAGTTAAATTGATTAAACAAGTTCCGCATTACTTTAAACGACTTCAGCATTCCAGCGACAATTTCTGGACAAATTCCTTGGCTCAAGTTGATTAGCCTGGGTAATAATAAAAATATCTGATAGTTTCAGCTCGATATTTATACGTCTCTCTCTTTCTCTCTCTCTCTCTTTCTCTCTCTGTGTGCGTCTGTCACTGCGACGGCAATTGAAATAAATTGCAGGCATTGGCAGCGAAACTAAAACGATCTTCAGCTTGGCCTGACAGCAGTGACATTTCTCAGCTTGCTTCAAGGCAGCAGAGCAGAGTGGAGATCCAATTGAAGGAGAGAGCGGGCTGAGTGCTTGGACGCCGTGCAGTCTAGAGCAATAATAACAACAACAACAACAACAACAACAACTACTACTTCTACTACTACTACTACTATTACAACAACAGCAGCAGTAGTCTGTGGAGTCAGGGCATGCTTATCAACAAATGCGGCACACAGATATTTAGAGGCGAGCAAACGCTTCCAGGCTGCCTTTCAGTCTGCGACTGTCAACTTGACTAAGCACTGATGAAGTCAGCCGCTGGATAGAAGGAATAAAGTGGAAAGAAGAGGCTGCTCATGTCATGGAAGGCAACATTGAAATATTTGACCATAACAAGTTATTTACTATGACGATGACGACGTGGATGTGGATGTGGATGCAGTTGCAGTTGCAGCCTAGTATGCGCTGGTGCATGGGAATGTGGATGAGGATGGGGTCGGCTTGCACTGACAACAGCCTCAAGGACGGCTAGTCTGCCTGCATTCCGCTTGTGGAATTGTGGAAAAGCTGCGTCAAATTGTAAACTATTTTGTTTAGGAAGCCCATGGCAAAAACTAGAAGCCATTGGCAATAGTAACAACGGCAGCAACACTGGCAGGTTGCCAGCAATATGTTGCTGCAACATGCAGCAGACAAATTTCAATAAGCCCAGCTGGCTAACGGCAGTAGTGCAACTGGTTGTCAGCAGCTAGCAGCTGCGGGGGCAACACCATTACGAGCTACGTTTAATGACAAGATCAAGCGCAGATCAACTTTGCTTTTGCCACAAACTCAAGCATACCTACAGCTGAATTAGTGTGTGTGTATGTGTATGCGTGTGTGTGTTTTCTTGTTGTTGCTGTCTGCTGATGATGAACGTCAAGTAGAAAAAAAAACCAGCTTCGGTGTGGCGCAGCAGCAAATACATACATCTCACCTGTTGTTGTTCGCTGCTGCTGTTGCTGCTGTTGCTGCTGCTGCTGCTGCTGCTACGATGAGTAGTTCACAAGTCTAGCCGACCGCCGTCTGCGCGTCGTCGCAATGTCTGGAAAGTCACTGTGTACGCTGCGCCCTAGTGGCAGTCATGGGAATTATTGTTTATTGGCATTGGCCACGGTTAGTTACGAGCAACAACAGCAACCAGAGTAACTCCGCTCTTTTGAGCAGACATATGAAATGCTAGCCATACAGCACGGTTTGCCCTTAACGCTGCGGTACAACCTATTAATAAAGAGATACATATATCACTTGGTTCAGCCATAAATTCTACCCATTTTGTTTTTAGGCCGTCAGGTAGGTCTATGCTAAAGGTTTAACAAGTGAAATTTAAGCTACATCTTCAACTAAATATGAAAGTCTCAATTTATATACCGGACAAAGAAAGGAGCACTATAACTATTGATCGAGTTTCAGTTGCAAGCAGTAGCATACAATTATTTATACATATATACACATACACCCACTACCACATTAAATACATGATTAAATCAAGTATTTTATTCATGGATTTTTTAAATATGCATTTAGGATTAAGTTGTTAACTTAACCCTGTTTCAATCGAAGTTGCTCTCAGGTGACAAACTTTATTCGTTTGTTCTTGTATATAATAAGAATATATTCACAGTGCAATTTTTTTAAGACCCTGTACTTTAAAAAAGTATAAAAGGGTCTTTTAAGATTATGCAATTCACATTTTTGTGTAACAAGTGTGGAGGCGTGGCAGACCCCACAAAGTATGTATATTCTTCATCAGTACGACGAGCTGAGTCGAAATAGCCCTGTCTGTCTGTCTGTCTGGCCATCTTTTATTTTAGACAGACAGACGGACAGACAGACAGGGCTATATCGACTCAGCTCGTCGTCCTGATCAAGAATATGTATACTTTATGGGGTCTGCCACGCCTCCTTCTGCCTGTTACATACATTTCTGAGTTGCACAAACCTAATAGACCCTTTTGAACTTTTTTAAAGTACAGGGTCTAAGAATAAAATTAAATAAGGAATAATATAGTATATAGATAATAGCAATTATACACTAAGCTGTGTTCTTTAGCCTTTCTGGCGCAGTTCATTGAAGACTGCCCGAAGGTGATAGACTGCTAGGCTGCAGTCAGGAGATATCGTCTGTCGCACCTCACACTGGAGCAAATGATGATGTCGGGTATGCCTGCAACAACTGATGATAGAGATCATTAAGCCTATAGTACCAGTATGTACAGAATGTACATTCAGAAAAATAATAAAGTATTTTGTACTTAATCTAAGCCAAATCCGTTCTAAATAAATTTAAAACCCAACTAAATTCGGGTTTCATAAATTTGAGAAGAAAATTCTTGGGTTAAGTGCGTTATTGGTAAACCCGACATTCTTAAATTAAGTATGATATAAGAACGTACCATACTTGATCTTTATGTGATCTTTAAAGTTTAAAATTAAATGTTTTTTAGTTATTAAGTTATTTAAAATTTAAAATTTTTATTCCTATATTAAGAAAAAAAAAACCGGATTTTTAATCGTTATTTTCAATTTAAGTTTGATACGTCCTAAATTAATGATTTTAGTACAAAACACATACTTAAATTATTCATGAGCGAAATAGTAAAAATTCTTTTAATGTTGTACTTAAATCGATTACGGCGTTTTTGTCCTGAGTGTATGCATGTTCAATTGTACATAAAGTGCGTTTCATAATCATAAGACACTTTAGAATTTATTTAAATAAAATTAATAGGATTCTTGCCAAACCGATTGGTAGAGGTTCTCAAATGTCTAGAAAAATATACTAAATATAAAAAAAATTCAATAAAATGTTTCCTCTTATTTATGATAATGAAACAAGATTTTTAGAACGGTTTAATCACCAACTATAAGTTATATTTAAGTGTCTTATGATTATGAAACGCACTGTATGTATATGTGTATGCGTACAACTCACTAAACCAATCATTTTTCATATGACTAACCTGCTGTGAGTAGTTTAAATATATTGAGGTAAATGCAGACGAATTTGACCTAAGCCTTTGGCAACCCTTGCATGTTATTGTACTGCTAGCAGCTGCAAAAGTTAAATGCAGTTAACCGGAGCGACAATAAAAAGGCTAAAAGGCGGACGTGAGGTTCTTTTGAAAATCATAAGACAAGCTAAGCATTCACTGGGCAAGTGGCAAAGCAATCGATCAGTGCGACTAATGAACAGTTTGCAGGCAGCAGGTGTCGGGCAGCTGTACAAAACGAAAAAAAACCAACGCGTGCTAAAAAAGATACAAATAAAAACTTAATAAAATATAATATTTTGTTGCTTAGGGAATTACGGCGAGTGCTTCTTGGTGCTGATGCTCAGAGACTATGAGTCACAAGTGGTACCATGACTAGTGTGGTCCGGCGTCAGACATGCTGCTGATAAAAGGGCTATCTTCATTAATTAGGCGCACACCAAGGTATACGATGAACTGACAACCTTGTAATTGTGTAGCCATAGTCAGAGCTTGATAACGCGCTGGGCAGTGGCACGGCACAACTGCATCTGCAACTGAATTGTTATTAGACCCTGTACTTTAAAAAAGTACAAAAGGGTCTATTAGGTTTGTGCAACTCAGAAATGTATGTAACAGGCAGAAGGAGGCGTGGCAGAACCCACATAGTATATATATTCTTGATTAGGACGATGAGTCGATCTAGCCATGTCCGTCTGTCTGTCCGTCTGTCTGTCCATCTGAACACATAGATCTCGTAAACAGCAAGCAGATCAAGCTTGTGTTAGATTTCTGATACCTTCTCCCCATCCCCCAAAAACCGCGAAAAACCACCTTACCCACAATTTTAAAGATACAAATTTCTGATAGCCTATATCTGTGCTGTGAATTGTGGCTCAATCGGATAGTAAACACCGGAGATATTCATGATTCAATTCCCTGTACTGGGTGAGGGGGAGCAGAGCGAGCGTATGCGTGGTTGTGTAGGACTTTACGATATGTGTCCATGTGTGAGTGTTTGTTAGCGTGTGTGTGTGCGAAGGAAAGTACAGGGTCCCCTACTGTCGGTTGAATCCGACTGCAGCTTTCCGAGTTTGTTTTTGTTTCTTTTAGACCCTGTACTTGAAAACAGTACAAAAGGGTCTTTTAAGTTTGTGCAACTCATAAATATATTTAACAGAGAGAAGGAGGCGTGGCAGACTCCACAAAGTATATATATTCTTGATCAGGACGAAAAGTTAAGTCGATATAGCTATGTCTGTCTGTCCGCCTGTAGAAACACCTAGATCTCGTAAACTGTAAGAACTAGAGACATCATATTTGGCAGTTAGATGCCCCAATAGCTGCAAAGGAAATGACAGGGTTTCTTACTGTCAGTTGCACCCGGCTGTGGCTTTACGGGGGGATATTTTTGTTGGGTGGGGGGCGGAAGATGCACTGTTTGATTGAGCACACAACACGCCCCAAAAGTCGAGCAGGTGCTCGTGGCACATCCCTTGCACAGTTCCTTTATTTATTTTTGTTTTATTTGAGGACAATTTGTGGCGCAGGTTCTGGATTACAGCCGCTAGCCTGATGCTCGTCTTTGTTTGCAGCTGGCAGCTGCTCTTCCTCTGTGTGTTTCTCTCAGTGTTTCCCTCTTCCTGTCATTTGGCTGTGCCTTTACCTTGACATTGGCCAGGATCAACGACTTAGCACGTGGCGCATGCGGCGTTCTCTGGACACAGGGATGCCAGAGCTCCAGTTCAGGCTCTTGCCAAATTAAAACTCAAGAGGGGAACCTACAAAGTAAATACATAAATACAAAAAAGGTCACTCGGGAAGTGTGCCCATCGCTGCTGTGAGTCCTGCATTGTGCTGAGCAAATTGCGACAGCTGCTGCTGCTGCTGCCTATGCTTGCTTCTCTCTCAATTTCTTCTTCTCTTAGGGTCTTTTGGTTTGGGTCTTTGCCTTAGGCTCTGCCTTTGCCTTTGCCTGCTGTCTTGTGCTAGATTTCGTCTGTTTAGCTCTTATTTGGGCTGTCATTATTTATTATTTTTTGTGCTTTTGTTTGATTGCGCTCATTTGTTCTGCGCTTTAATTTAATTACGATTTATGCATGGAAATTTACTGTGAATGCAACCCTGTAACATCAGACAATGCTCTCCCTTTCCTCGCTCAGACGCTCTCTCGTTCTCAATTCAATAATATTTGGACAGATCGCATAATGAATTGGCGAAACAATTTAAAACATAACAGCAAACTTAAATCGAGGGGTTGGAAAAGCAGGAGGAAAATCGTTTGCCACTCAATTATTCACGCAAACGGTTTCCTCCTTCCTAGCATCAAGGGATGTAAGGGGATAGATGTACATCCATCCATGCACTCATATGCTATGAAATCACGGACATTGTGTGAATTAGTGAATTATTATTGAATGTGTGAGATTGAGAGCTAATTAAGACATAATTTCATCAAATTATATAGTATACTCAATGCTGCTTAGGATAATGCGCGTTAAGGGGCTTAGCGCCCCAATTTCACACTGTCGGGGCAGATACTTTTCCAGATGCTTTGTCGCCGTGCCGCTTTAATATGTTTCGCGCATTTTATTGCGCTTAACTCGATCTCTCTCTCTCTCTCTCTCCGCTCTCTATATTTGTTTCGCTCTTTTGTTTCTGCCTCTCTCTCTCTTTGGTGCTCGTATAAATTGACAATCTTATGGTCAAGTTGGATCCTTCCTCAAACTCAAGCTGCCATCCCTTCGGCATCTTAGTGATCGGCGTGTGCGGCATCTCTTATTGATTTTATAATTAAGCGTTGTCATTAAATTTTATGAGCTGGCAGAGCAAAGACTCCCTTTAACAGAGAGGAGAGTGGAAGATGCGGAGATAGACAGCCTGAGCTGGAGCTCTTAATTGAGTTGTTTGGTTACCAACATTGTGGCTGCATATGCCAATGGTCAAAACCTACGGCTCTGCCATAGTTCTAAAGTGTTGTGACGATCGTAAAGTTAGTTACGCTACGTTCTACGATAATGATCGCTTTAAGTCTTAACTCTACCCCCTACCACTGGCTCTCCGTCTGCATCTTCTGCTCTGACTCAGTGCTGGGCTCGATTGTTCCATTGATTTATACATAAATCATCAGCATAAATTTAGCACAAAACTGGCACGGAATTTCTTTTGTTTGACTTCTCTTTGGATTCGTTTTCCATTTGGATGTGGCTTTCGTTTTCAATTGGTATTAGCTGCTGAGGCAGTTCATCATGAGCCACAATTGTTGATTGAATGTCGTCTGCAAATTTCTGAAATACATTTAAGCATTGTGTTGAGGACACGTACTATAAATCTCCAAGCAGACGTTCCATTGTTAAACTCCATGTCCAGGTACATGCACTTTATCTAAGATATGTGCAGTATCGGTTATATGATGCAACATTTGGATTTTCGATTTTTATAGGCCTCATCGAACTAACTTACATTTCTATCACCTAAATGAAAAAAACGTCCCTATGCAAATCTAAGGTGGTGCTTCTTGAATTGGTTCCTAGTTTAAATTGTAGTTTTACTGTTTTATAATGTTTCCAAATTTGCGTTCGAAACAAGTGCGTTTAAATATTTTTACTTAGACTGAACTTACATAAAGGTCGTACTACATGTTCATATCTCACTCAGCTATAATTTGAGATAGATATTGACAATAAAAATCAATGTTTACCGAATAGTAGTGCATTATCAACCCAACAACAATTAATTAAACGCTCTAAATGATTGTGTGCAGTAATCAGGAACCATGTTGTGCAGAGGGTTAAAACCATAAGAATGTAATAAAGTTTAAAACGATTTACAATACGTTATACTATGTATGTCTGAAAATGAATATGAAATATAAAATAGTAATTAAAATAATTCACTTAATTCACTTAATTCAAGCTAAAGGAAAATATAATGCATTTTTTAATGAAATTTACAAGCAAAAAAATATCTCTGGCATTTGTGCGATACCGTATTGGTTTCAGTCTGCAGGAACCTTCTGCTCTATTGATGCACTTAGGATGAATGATTGCCGCATAGCTTGGTAGTTGTAATCGGTATTGACTGCCACGCCCAACGCCTTTGGCCTACAGCAGCCGTATTAACAGCATTTCATCTGGCCAAAGATCAGCTGACAACTGTATCTACTATAGTAGCTGCTGAGTGTGTGGTGTTCGCTTTCGTCTGCCGGAACATACACGCACACACACACACACACACACACACACAAAGAGAACGGGAGAGTGAGGTTAGGGCAGAGAGTTGGTCTGTTATTAAGGGTGAGGCATAAAGCCGCTCGTCTGCATCTCAATCTCATTGTCTCGCTAATTGTCTGACTGTGTGAGCGTCATAAGCCGAAGTCGTCATCATCTTGGTTATGTCTCTGTTGTTGTTGCTGTTGCTTTTGCTGTTTCTGTCGCTGTCGCTGTTACTGCTGGCGCAATGAGTTTGGCTTTAAGGTTGAACCTGGCTTTGGTTTCTGGCCGTTGACGACGTGCGTTCCATTGCATTGTGTGTGCCAAGAGCAGCAGGTCATTCTTCCTGTTTATCTCTGTGCGCGCAGAACTCGCTCGCCCTTACTTCCTGGCAGACACCGTCTCCCTCTACCTTTGTGATATTTTCATGCTGCAACACGCACATTTTACCACACACACACACACTCGCACACACACACACATAAACAAAAGAAAAGTCAGCTGACTCATGCCAGACGCTGGAAGCGCTAAAAACCTGAAGCCTGGACAACTGGAAGTTGGATGTCTCAAAGCAGGGACCAAGTAACTAGAGCCTGGTACCTTTTTGGCCTAGGGGCGGAACGTTTAATGACCGGAACGGATTTCTGTCTACCCCTCAGTGATAGCCTCACATACAGCTTCCTCAGGTCTAATACACAGTGGGTACCCGAGGTGTGTGTGTGTGTGTATTTGTGTGCGTGTGTTTGTGTGCGTGTGCACTTAAAATCCTATTAGGATCAATTATCCGCTGATATTGCGTACACGAACGGAATTGTTTCTGTACGGTTTCTTTCTTCATTGTTTCTTATATATTTTCTTCATTCATTCAGTATTCTCTGTGACCCTCTCTCCTCCCTCTCTCTCTCTCTCTCTCTGCCTCTCTCAGTACGAGAGTATGTTCTTGGAACTAGTTTGTTTGTTGTTGTTTGCATTCAATTTGTCCGCTTTCTTCATCTCTATTCGTGCCGTTTCGGTAGCTTCGACAAAAGGCCTGTTGTCCTGGAAGGACACCCAGCAAGCTGCGTCTTTGTGTACCCCAGACATTGATTTATACATAGTGTATGGATGTGTATTTGGTTTGAATTTGACTTACAAATTGGGTTCTAGGCATTTCCATTTGACGCTATCTCTAGCTGGTGCTATGAACGGAGGTCTCACTTGTAGGTGAGGATCAGGATCAGGATCAGGGTCAGAGTCAGGGTCAGGGTCACAGCAGCTGGTGAGGTGCGTGTTGTTTGTGTAAATGATCTGATAACACCACATTTGGCAATCGTCAAGGGGTTAAGAGCGCATCAGCATCCGTACTGGCATCCGACCTGGCTTTGCGCTCTAAGCTCTATAAATGCTATAGCTGCGAGTGGTATGCGTCTCTTAATCATTTGATGCCACTTCAAAAGGCGCCTCTGGGCCTCAGCTTACCGTTAAATGAAATCACTTTTAATTTCAGAATCTCCAGGTCGAATGCTTCCAAAAATATAAAGTGTCGTATTTCAAATGCTTCATAAAGACATCAGCTAAATCAATAGCGACAACAGCTCTTAAGGTAAGGGGCCCTCCATTGCCAATAAAAACAGCAGCAGCAACAGCAGCAGCAGCAGCAACAACAACCGTAAACATTCAATAGCCCAGAGCTGCAAGTTGCCGCTTGTTTAAAAATTAATAAAATTAGTAATCAGCGCTTTAAATCAACAGAAACACAAATCAAGAGGCAGCCACTGCGAGCGCCACAGCAGCATCAGCCGCAGATTAGATAGCAACGTGGATGCTGCTAATGATTTCTATTGCCACTTACAGATGCCTCATAGAATGTCTGCGATACAGATAGAAGGATGGGACGGAGGGGACAAGACGACAGAGAGTTGCTACCTACAGCTCTGGCCCATGGACTGGTTGCCGTTCTGTCTGCCTGGTTGACTACTTTGGGGCTGGATGCTTTTAATGATGCCACAACAATAACAACAACTAGCAGTTCGAGTGCCGTAAACACCGCAGTTTAATTACCCTTTAGGGCTCATATTTATAAGGCTTTGATTTTAATATCTTAATCATACTCCACAGATTGAACTGTGATGGGTTGAAAGAGGTGGGGTAATTATATAATATAAGATAAAATATAAGATATCTTATATGTAATATAAGATAAGTGTTTGAGTAATAATTGGCGATTAACCTTATAGAAAGTTGTGTTTATTACTGTTGTATTTACTATCAACTAAAAGTGGCCAACAGAGAATTTAAACCGTAAGTGTAGAATGGTTAATCTATTTTTAAAAAAGCGAAAGTTATGTATTTGTACTTTATGAATACACATACTACATATACATATGTAATTAAAACAAAACTAAAATTTATTAAAATAGTTACTAGCCTAAGAGTAACAACTCTTATTCTCAAGTATATTTATTTCATACCATATTTAACTTCAGAAATAATAATATTAAACTGATACCAACATGCCAAGCAGTCCGAGCTACCTTGAAATCGGTTAGCGTATACTAGCAGTCCAGGCAGGCTTCTAAAATGTTCAAGGTCCCCAGAGGGGACACTGCGAGACGACGTACGGACTCAGCGCTGCGGCAACCAATTGACTCAGCTCACACTTGGCACTGGGCATGGAGATCGCTAGCATTAGATAAACTTGCCACCAACATCGATGTGGTCTTTCAGTTGTGGCACAGCTTTGGCTTTGGCTGAGGCTCACTGTGTGCTCTCGTCATCATTATAAAACGAATTGATGCGTGATTATCGCCTGAGGTTTTAGCGCCAGCTGGCCATGGAGGATGGTCAGCAAGATTATGGCAAACAGCTACCGCAGTCGCAGTCGCAACATTACACAGACTACTAGGTGTAGGTTGGTCCTCCTCGGTTAGCTCTTGATCTGTGTGGGAATGTGGTGGGCTGTTTGCCATTTTTTGATTCTTTTTTATTTTTATTTTTGAGTATATTTTTGCTGGGACTGCCAAAAACAATTGAATTCGATTGAATGCACCGGCATACGGAGGCGACGGCCACATTCCAGACGACAACAACAATGCAAGCCACTGGCAGAGCCTTAGCCGCGACCCAAACGGCAACGACAACGGCAACAACAATCACAATCACAACAACTGTCAACGCGCTCCCTGGCGATGGCGGCGCCGCCGTTTCCCGATGTCTCTTAAAAGACAATCAGCGACACCTTTTTGGACCAAAATACTCTCACTGCAGTGGCGGCAAGTTCAGCAAGTAAAATGTAAAAAAAGTGAGAAAAATGAAACGAGAATGAAACAGAAACAGAAATCAACCGAAAAAGTAAGAGGCGAGTTTTTTGCTTAAGTCTTTTGTTTCAAATGCAGACAGAAAACCAAATTGAACTCTATCCCTTTGTGAAGTGCGAAAGCGACAGTGCAAAGAACAATGCTCAGATCTGCACCTGAATCCCAACTTGGTAACTAGCTTTCCAGCAACACAGCGTACCAAGTTCCCAGCTCTGCAGTTATGTCGCGCCATGTTTGGCGTATGATTTCAAAAATTGCCCTTTTTGGGGTTTCGACTTACACAAGAACGGGTCAAGAGAGGGATGGAGTGGGAGACTGAGACAGCAACTCAGACTCAGACTCAGACTTAGAGTGGAGACTAAGCTGCAGTCAGATCCTGGGGCAGCGGCCATGACATCATATTTGGGTGCTAAAAGCGAGCCGCCCGGCTGTAAATAGAGACTGCAAAAGCTGCCTGGCGCTGACAGGCAAGATGGTAGAGGTCTCGATCCCGATCCCAATGCCGATCGCGATCCCTATTCCGATCTCGTTACCCGTTCTCAATACTCATTCAACCTCATTTTCGAACTGATTCTGCCTGCTGCATGCGCAGTGGCAATAACATTCTCAGTCAGCGTCGCTTCTGGGCTGCTCCTCCTTACGATGGTGTCGAAGTTCGCACATCAATTGCACAATCCGCAAACAGCAATAATCACTGTCAGAAGAGATTAAAGCGATAAGCCGAGCCGAGGACCAAGCTGAAAATAAGAATGAGAATGAGGATGCGAATGCGAATGGGAATGAGTATTGAATAAGAGTGAGTATCAGTTTGAGTATGGGAATGGGAATGCGTATGGGATCTGCGCATGCCCAGTGGGGCAGATAACGAACGTTCAACATGGCATCGTCGGCATGCCGGCAATTGGGTGGCCAAAAATGAAATCATTAACACCTAAGATAATAAAAAATAATATATATATGTATATATATATATATATGGCTGGAATGCGTGAGATGTATGCTCCGTGTGGCTAAATGGAGCAACTCCAGCTGATATCTGATTTCTATCTAAGCATGGGAGGTTTTTAGTCATTCAAAATCTGAAGAAAAAAATATTTAACTGGACTCGCTTCCCCTTACACTCCGCCGAAAATGGCGACCGAGCCGCAGCCAATTAATTTATTAAATCGAAGTATGAGATGGCTGCGTTGAGTCGAGTTGGAGGTCGAGCGGTTTGTCATGAAAGGAATTTTGGCGACAGACGCCTAAAAGCAAAATGGGCTCGCGGTGACCGTTTTTGGTCAAGAGCAAAAGCCAACGTGTTAATTTTTTCTTCGTTTTTTGACCAATTTGCGGAGCTTCAGCAATGACCAACAACAACAGCAAAATTTTGGCGACTTGGCGACGCTGCAACATGTTGCAAAGGTGCAAAACTAATGGATTTCAACGCTGTTCGCAACGTGTGTTCAACCGCCACCACTCCCCCTCCCACCAGCGCCGTTGAACCACTAAAATTGAAGCCAAAGCTGAAGTCAATGTCCAGCCGCAGTCCAAGTGCCATGAATGTGCTTTGCTTCCCAGGCGCTCACTTGCTGAGTGTGTGTGTGTGTGTGTGTGTACGCGTTTATATTGATATATTATGCCCACGGTTTCTTTGGGACAAACTTCTGCTTATTATATATATAAAAAAGAAAACGAAACGAAAACAGCAACAAAAAGAGTCGCACCACAGTCCGCCGCCCCAGTGTTCAGTCTGGACTCAATACAAGACCCCGTCAACACAACAATACGCGCATACACACACACACACACACACACACACAAACATACAAAGGCCCACAGCAGAAGGCATCTCTGCGGCAGATCTTGAGATCTGATAAGAAAATGATAAAAAGGTAGACGCCAGTTTTTAATTTGATTGGAATGGAATTTTCAGATGATTGCAATGTTGCTAAAACGGCAGCACCGTCAAGGCAGAGAGGACGGTGGGGAGAGCAGAGCTCAATGGTGGCGGTAGCGCGGCGACTGCTGTGAAAGAGAGACTGCAGCAAAGACAGGGTGGCTCGAGAGGCAGGAGAGTACTCGTATGCTGAAAGAGTTTTGTGTTGGCCAGGGGAACCTTTTTTTTTTTTGTTTTATTTTGTTTTTCGAGCATAGTTACAGTCGGTTGCATTGACTGTAAGAGTGTACTATACTACGTTATATTAGTATGCGGACTAGATTTAATCAAGAGGCTAAATAAGTGTGAGAATAGACTTGGTATCGTACTTGTCAAACATATTAGTTGAGCAAATGGAAACTGTGAAGTATTCATACTTGTAAATTGATGACATGTAATCTGAAAATATGATCAGTTATAAACAAAATGTAGCAGATGTTTTATTCGTAAACTAAAAAATAAATGAAAAAGCCGTTAGAAGTATTCTTAAACTATGTATCAATCATTTTTCAAACATATATGCATTCAAACATTTATATACAAATACAAGCGTAAACAGACACACTAACAAATAATCACACAAACATGCAAACCCACAATCCAAGATAGATAGAACTATATAGACACGGCTCATCCTCATAAAAAGAATACATGTGCATACATACATATATGCTTTCTTCTACCTGTAACACACATATGTAAAATGAACAATATTAATATACCCTATTGTACTTTTTTAAAGTTTAGGGTCTAAAAATATGCCTTTATTTAAAATTTGACTTTTTTCCTATTCCGCAGCATTGATTGCATTGATTAGCTGCTCCATTTTTCTCTATATAGCATATGATATTAGACAAATGCCAATATAGAAAAGAAACCAATTAACAATTAATTTGGTTCGAAATACCAGCTCTGTTCACAACCGTAGTGTGTCCCAAATTCTATGTGGCTTGATCAGCATTCCGTAGGTAAATTTGCATCTTTCGCCGTGTCTGTCATTTGATTTCACCAAAAGTACACATACCAGTAACATGCACAGCAGCAACAACAACAACTACAACAACAACAGCAGCAGCAGACGTTGACGTCGCCACTGGCGACCTGAACGCACTGCTGGAGATGCAGTCGCCATCGGCGCAAGGATGCGATCAATAGGAAGTACTGTGAATAGACTGATGCTGGACTTGTGCTGCTGCTGGTGCTGGTACTGCAGTCGACGCCGCCACCTTAATTTATTTCATCTCATGCAATAATTTTTGTGGTTAACAAGTTTTGGCGGCATCGTTAGCGTCTTCACACGCTTCGCGGGATATCAACACCATTTATTGCCGTTTTGGCATTTTCCGTTTGCCTTTGCCTCAGCTGCTGCCTCTCTCTCCCTCTCTCTGTCTCTGTCTCTGTCTCTGTCTCTCTCTCTCTCTCTCTGTAAGTCCCTCTCCTTCAGTCTTAGCCTCAGTTTCAGCCTCAGTCAGTCAGCGACTCCGACTGCTCTTCATTTTGCATTGTGTCTCTGCCGCAGTTTAGTGGCTTAGCTTTAGCATTGCCTTTTGCTTGTTGTTGTTTTTCCCCTTTTTTAATTCTTTTTTGTATTTGTTTTGTTGTTGTTTTTGCTCGGGCAGTGATTTTATACCTTGATTTTTGCGGTTTATCTGTGCGCTCTCATATAAAAATCGATTGGATTCCCGTGAAATTGATAAGTCAAGTCAACGCCGCTGCCGCTGCATCCACACTTCCCTGCTCTGGTCATCCCCATTCCGCCATCCCTCCTTGACTCTCTTGATCCTTTGGCAGACGCTGTCGTAAATTATGCGCCTCGACTAGTTTTCTACATTAAAAGACAGACATCAGCGCCACAGATTGCCACCGTCTACTGCAAATCTACTGTAGACCGTAGAATGTGAACTTAGTAGACCAGATGATAGTGTGTGTGGAGCTGTGGAGAAGCTACTCGATGCCCAGTAGTGTTAAAATTTTCGACCACCTAAGGTCTCAAGGAATTTATTTCGCATTGGTCTGGCACATTTCAGCGCTTTGTATTAACGTTGGGCATGTCATCAACTTGGCTATTGTTTTCTGCGTTTTTTGCTGTTGCTTCTTTTCTGATTGTATTTCCCAATGCCTAATTGAAATATTAGTTGAGCATTTCAGCTGCTACTGAGATGAGTCAGTCAGTCTATGTTTCGGTGCCATAGCTATATGTAGGTCCCAGTCTAAGGCTCCTAGCACCAATGACTGCAGTTATGTAGTAATTCCTATCTGCAATTCAGTCTGCCGGGTGCTTATTTATAGCCTAGCCATAGCCTGTCGTGACTCGCCGCGTTTTTGGCTATTTATGCTCCAGACGGCGCAGCCACTGGAAAAAGGAAAATATAGTAGCCACATGCTTACTCTATATAAAATATTTGAATACTTGAGTGCCGGATTTTTTACTTTTTATAATGTAATGATATGACAATTTTTAATCGAAATCAATAACGTTTTATTTATATATGTAATTTTATTGTTTATGTTTATGTATTCCAATTCTAACTACGATATAATTTCAAGAATTAGAGTATTAGTGCTTCTACGCAAATTCAGGTAATACTATATTTGAAGGTCGGACTAACACATACATACATACATACTCACACACATACATATTCAGCATGCCCGCTAAAGGTATGTAATATACTCTATTAAATAGAGTATAGAGACACTTCAACGACACTAGGCGGGGCTAATTACATGGTGTTTATTTTTAGGCCTAGACACGACGCTGATTATCTGCAAAATGCACGTGTCATCATCTTGACATCACTTTGCCAAACAAAAACTTTACCAAAAATGAAAAAACTGAGACTTTGGTCATACATATCGTTATCAGCCGAACACGATGGGTCAACTCATATTAGATAATAACTGCATCTTATTCTATTAAGCATTCTATTCAATTAGTTAGAAATCAGCTGGTATCTCATAATCTTTCAGTTTCCTGTGCTCAGGGTCGGAAGCATCGCTTAATGCCAGATAGCGCCCAAATTGATAAGTTTAACTAAACTTTGCTTTTGATTAGTCTTTAGTTAGTTACACAGATCTAAAATACATTTAAAAAAAAAACTCGGAAAGCTACAGTCGGCTTCAACCGACAGTAGGAGATCCTGTACTTTTCTTCGCACACACACACACTAACAAACACTCACACATACACACATATCGTAAAGTCGCACGGACCACACATACGCTCGAGCTGCTCCCCCTTACCTAGTACAGGGAATTGAGTCTTGAATATCTCCGGTGTTTATTATCCGATTCAGGTACAATTCACAACACAGATAAAGATTATCATAATTATCATTTTGAATCTTCAAAATTGTGGCTGTGGTGGTCTTTCGCGGTTTTTGGGAAAGGGGGTCAGGTATCAAAAATCTAATACAAACTTGATCTGCTTGCACTATAGGGGCATCTAACTGTCAAATATGATGTCTCTAGCTCTTACAGTTTCCGAGATCTAGGTGTTCATACAGACGGACAAACGGACGGACGGACAAACGGACTGACAGACGGACATGGTTATATCGACTCAGCTCGTCGTCCTGATCAAGAATATATATACTTTGAGGGGTCTGCCACGCCTCCTTCTGCCTGTTACATACATTTCGAACTTGCACAATATTAATAGACCCTATTGTACTTTTTTAAAGTACAGGGTCTAAAAAAGCCCAGAAAGCTACAGTCGGACACAACCGATAATAGGAAACTGCACATTCTGCCAATATATTTTGCGAATTTGATGGAGAGGGGGATGACATATCGAACATTTGACATGAGCTGTCCATGGAATATACGAATCTCACAAAAAGTTTCTAGCTATTATAGTTTGCGAGATCTAGGTGTTCATACAGACAGACAGACGGACAAACAGTGAGGGTATATTGACTAATATATATAATTTATGGGTTCAAATGTCAGTTGCACAAACTTAATAGACCCTTTTGTACTTTTGTAGAGCCTATACTTTAAAAAAGTAGGGAAAGCCACAGTCGGACGCAACCGACAGTAGGAGACCCTGTACTTTGATTTGCCCTGGGCGTCGATAATACCAGCAGCACATACATATGTACATACTCACAAACACATACACATGCACTTATACATACACACAAACACTTATTCATACAATTATTCGCTCAAATACAAACAATAGCCAATACTCATACATACATTCATACTCACAATCATAAATCACGCCAACGCCCTAGTGACTGTGGCTTCCCCCCTCCCCAAGCAAACTGCCTAGTACTGAAAATTGTTTGTCCAATATCTCCGGTGTGTATTATCCGATTGGGCTGCAACTCGCACCAAACATGCAAAGCATGTTAGGCTTTAATCCAGTGACTCTAATACTGTATATACTAAGAACATTTTTGTAAATTCGAGGAGGAGGGGGATGAGATATCAAATTAAAAACATAAACTTGGCCTGCCTATGTAATACACGAACCAAACAAACTATAAGAGCTAGAGACTTAATTCTTTTTTCGTTAGGTTCGTGTAATAATCAGGTGAAGTTTGTGTCTGATGACCAATATAGTTATAGTTATAAAAGAAAGAATTCACAGCACAGATAAAGATTATCATAAGATAACACAAGTTTGTATCTTTAAAATTGTGGGAGTGGCAGTTTATAGCGGTTTTTGGGGGAGGGGGGGGGGGGTGCAGGTATCAAAAATCTAACATAAACTTGATCTGCTTGCACTATAGGGGCATCTAACTGCCAAATATGATGTCTCTAGCTCTTACAGTTTCCGAGATCTAGATGTTCATACAGACGGACACACAGACGGACAGACGGACAGACAGACGGACTGACAGACATGGCTAGACCGACTCAGCTCGTCGTCCTGATCAAGAATATATATACTTTATGGGGTCTGCCACGCCTCCTTCTGCCTGTTACATACATTTCGGACTTGCACAATCTTAATAGACCCTTTTGTACTTTTTTAAAGTACAGGGTCTAAAAATTAGCTGTTATGGTAGTTATTATAAATTTTGGGATTTTAAGAGTGTTTTGTTTCTTGCTATCAATAAAAAGTTTATTTAAAATGCGTAGTATACTACAATTCCTCCAAATCAATAAATAAACACCGTAGATATGACGTCATTAATATTGTGCTTTTAAACTATGTAGGCCATAAATTATTACTATGTTATTATTGAAATCGAAAACCAATTCCTTCAATATTTTAACATTTAATATTTCTTAGATCAAAATGCTCAGGAAAGTATCTTATCTTCTCTTATACAATATATCACACCTTCAACCCGCTCTCATAGTATGTAGTTTATTGCTAGGTTGAGTGCATTAGGAATTTATCACTAATGCCAAAGGTATGTCTCATCGACAGACTAATTAGACGCCAAGTCAACACTCAAAGAGTCGAGTGAATTTAAGTAAATACATTCATTAACCCTCGAGCTCGGGTCGAAGCTGAGGTGTGCTGAACTGAAGTCTTTTGCTCTGAGCTCGCCACAAATCATCAAAAGTCATTTAGCAAACATTTGAAGTTGAAAAATAGCCCTCAGTTTGCTTCAATGCACTTGAAGAGACGAAACCGCAAAGTGGACCACCAGACAAGGGGAACGAAGTCAGAGCCCGGGAAAAAGGAAGAGAGGGGGAACTGGTTCAGAAGCAAACGGCGGTAACATTTTACGGAAGCGGCTTAGGTACAGGTACACAGGTACAGAAAGTCAAGCCAATCCAAAGAGTCACGTCACGCGTGGGTGCCTTGCAGTTTCAGTACCAGTCGTAGTCCGAAACCCAGTCAGTCCCATAGTCTTAGAGTCTCAGAGTCGAGCGTACTTAGCACTGTTGAATAATTTTCACAACCACGAAACCCAATTGAAATTAGAGCCCTGGCTCAGTAACAGGCAAAGAGTCTCAGGCCCAAAGTCATAGCCAGACCGAGCCACATGTCGCCGTTAACAACCTGAATGGATCCCTCCCATGCCCATGCCTATCCCCTGCCACTGCCACAGCCACTGCCGCTCCCACTGCCACTACTACTGACACTGCCTCTGACTTGCTATTGCTAGTTGGTGTAAGCCAAGTGCATTTTCATTTCCATTTGCTCGCCGAGTGACTTGGACTTGGACGACTGTTGCTACTGCTACTCATAATGCGGAAGATTGCACCAAATACCAAGCTGAGTTCGCTTCGTTCCGATCCGTTCCATTCTCGCGCCCCTGCCACCGAGCCAAACCAAGCTGAGTCGAGCTTATCTGTTCGCTCAGATCTTGAGGTTTCTGCCTTCTGTTCTCTGTGGGCTAGCAAGGTTTTAACACAATTTAGTGGCTGTGGCGGCTGATGATCGCAAGGGTGGCACCCGGAGACAGACGAGAAACAGTGCCACGGGGGGCACGGGTAGCGGTTGAGACTATAACGGAGCTGGCTGCTGCTACTGCAGTTGCTGTTGTTGTTTGAGTCTTGGGTTACCAGACTTAAGTTCGGCGCGGGCATTCATCAACAAGTGCAACATCAACAAATTTGAATCTTATTTACTTTCATTGTAATTACATAGAGGTAACCGCACTAAAACAGAAAGAGACAAGCGAGAAGAGTTACGCCTGTGACTGAGCCAACCAATCACGCAGCTTGTGTGTGTCTACAGTGTAAACTTTGCTCGCATCAGTGCCAACTGATTTGTTAAACTGTAAAACCAATACAACTCAGATAATATATATGTTTGTTAATGGCGCGTGTCAATGGATTGCGGCATTTCAGTAGTTCGATGACTAAAGTCACAAGTGATATCATGGCTCAATCATGTTCTTATCTAACGACTTGTAGTATGAGCTGCTAGCATGGCGTTAAAGAATTATCAACTTCTAATACACAAGTGCGAATCAGCTGTAAATAACAAAGAACGATGTGTACGTAATTTACTGCAGTTTGCTATCTATTGACGTTTGTAAAAATAACTCAAGTATTACAGAAATAGTATTGAATAGCGTAAAAGAGTGATACACTAGAGCCAATCGGTACGATTGAAATATATTTCACTGCAGGAGGAGTGTTTGTCGAGTGTGTTATTTATTAAAACGTCCTACTAAATTAACTTGTAACGTATAATTTTTAAAAACATTAACTTCTTTTTAATGGCCAATTTCAGGACTTATGTTATGTATAACGTTTGTTTCTCTACACCATCAATAAAAGTCTCACTTTAAACCTTTCTTCGTGTAATCCCTAACTCCAAAGTTACAAATATTTGCGAATTTTAGCTAAAAACCATACCGATCACTAGAGACGCTGCTGATCAGTCGTACGCACATACATATGTATGTACGTTACATTAGTTAGTTTCAGTGACAGCAATATTTTTTCCTTCACATTTTTCCGTCCACTTTAGCTGTAGCCAAACAATCGGCACAAAGCCAGTTGCATGGTATTGTGCTGCCGGGTACGTCCGACTGATCGGTGTGTTTTAATTTGTATTGCTATTATATTATTGATAAATATAATCCTATTAAATAACTTGGTACTTAGTATTACTGATTATACACAGCGTTAAAACTAATTTAGTACAAGTGAATCACATATTTGTTTGTTTATGTTTTGGCTTTTAACCACTCTGAAAGAAAATAGACAACATAGAGTCCAACTCCTTCGGATGTTTAGATTTTTCGGCAATTAATTTGAAAAATCAATGTACATACGAATATTTTCTTTAATTCTGCTCACTTCCTTAAAAAAAGTTGAAAACGCGTCACGTTGCGTCGCCCTTGCGCTCAGTTGAAATGAAAATTTGTTTTTATGTTTGTTATTGTTGTGGGTTCGCAGTGGAGCGTTTTAATGTTTGTTGTCGTTGCTTTAATTTGTAAGACAGTGAGTGTGTAAGTGTTTCTCGATGATGCAATGACGCTGCGCTTGGCAGCTGTTGTCTATTGCCGCCTGCTGCTACTACTGTTCCATCTTCGCCTCTGTCGCTCAGTCTTTGTATTTGTAGCTGTATTTGTATTTGTATCTGCATCTGCATCTGTATCTGTCGGGACTGAGTCAGTTTGTTTGGAGTTCGAGTACGAGTATTTCCTGCACTTCCGCAGGCAGAGAGAAACGCAAAGTACGAGAGCGAACAGTTGATTCTCAGCCAGAGACAATGCGCTCTGATTGTTGTTGGCCTGTTGACTTTTGCAGCTTTTCAAACACAGACTAATGCATACCTGTTTGCATACTACGCCCACCAACAATGACAGGTGCTGCCCTGTGTCTATCACTTCCTCGTGCACTTCCGCTTCCAGTTGGCAGTTGCTCGCAACGTTTTCCCCCACACGTCATAACCGTAATAATAACAGTAGTAATGCCATACAAACAACAATTTTATGCACTTCATTCACAAATTCGTCAAGTGTTTGTTTACAGCCAATATCGGAGTGTAGTGATAAGAGCTAATAGTACGCGATAATTGTAATTTATGCCCGATTTGACACCTATAACCTTATTTCGCTTAGAACGCCTCTCGGTCGACTTTGAGCCTCACCCCTCTGGAGTACCGCCCGTTCATTGTGTAGGGCTCCCCCTTATTTCACGGTGAGGTGATGGAGTCAGCATCGAGTTCAGCTTTTTCTTACAATTGCCGCACTTGTCAGCCGCGTTGGGGCGACGACATATTTTTGTGCTACGCTTTTTATATTGTCCCCCCTTTACTTTTTTCCTCTGCTTCTGTTATTGTTATGCGCGCTGCGTAGAACAAGTGGAAGCTTTGTTTGACAACAACAACAATTATAACAACAATAACAGCATTAGCAGACACAGCCAGTAGCTGGTAGCTGGTAACTGGTAACAAAAACGAAGAAAACGTTAAGTTTACACGACTTCCAACCTCCGCCGACAGCTCCACATGTAGGTCTCCTTCTGCGACCGCTTCTTCTTCTACTTCTTCTTCTCTTTATGCCTCTGTTGTGGGCTTGACATTTGACAATACAGCAAATAATCATGGGAAAAAGCTGAGGTACCAACTCGCTTTACCTATCTGTTGCTGTGAGAGTGTGTGTTAGATAAATGTTTTCGTTTTCGTTGGCTACACATTAAACAATAACAAAACTACTAAACAGCAACTAACACAACAAGTTTCAAGCTGCAAATTTCTATCTTCTATGCGTCATCAATCTAATCTAATTGACCAATACACAATTTCTTGCCATACACAAATAATAACTATAAACTATTTAGCAATTTATTATCGTTACTTACAAGCAGTGTCTGTACTCGAAAACTATATATGCTATATGATAACAGCTAGTACCTACGACAAGCTACCAAGTTTTTCTCATAAATAGTAATTAGACTCGAGGAAAGTGATTCCATTGCACTTGTACTATCCAAGTGAAAAGTTATAAGTCAAAAGCTGTTTTCATGAGCTTTTTAAACATTCATTTATGTAAACAATGTGTACATTTGATAATCCAAAAGAAATGCCCTTTAAGTAAGTACATTATAGTACATACATATCTGTGTATATATTTCATATTTCATTATCTTTAAAAAATCCAACTAGAAACCCAACTACACAAATTAACTTAGACAAATGTGCTTCACATTGTTTGATGTTCCTTTTGTTATATAATACATATAATTTTTGTTACACAATAAGAACTTATTTCAATATGTATGTATGTATGTATATGGAATATTTGCTTCAAAAGTGCACTTTAATCTTAACACAAAATTTCATTAAATTGCAATAAAAATTAAAGCTCATAAAGTGCTAATATTTTACCAAATCATACAACAGACGAATCATACAAATTGTGACGTGTAACGAGTGACGTAAGCATTAACATCCCTATTCGGTAATTCAAGCGTACAAGAATGCAGAATTATACATATATACATTAGGTCCTTCCCGCAAAAAAAGCGTAAGCGCCAAAAAGCAAATTTTACAGGAGAAGGTTTTTTTTAGTTTATTTCAATATTGCATGACGGATTTTATTGAAACTTGAAATATAATCCTTTTAATGTGCATGTAATATAATCGTTTCAAGGTTTTTTTTTTTTCAATAAATACTATAGTTTTTGGCGCTTACGCCCTTTTCGCGGTTCCTCGCGATGACTATTCACCTGAAAATAGTGACGCTTGCGTCCCATAAATTGATTGGCTTTAATTTATATTTGAAATTATTTATTACATATGTACAATTTTATCAACTTTTTAACAAAAGTGTAATCAGTCTTATTAGAATACATTTGAACATTTTTTTAGACCCTGTACTTTAAAAAAGTACAAAAGGGTCTATTAAGATTGTGCAAGCCCGAAATGTATGTAACAGGCAGAAGGAGGCGTGGCAGACCCCTCAAAGTATATATATTCTTGATCAGGACGACGAGCTGAGTCGATATAGCCATGTCCGTCTGTCCGTCTGTCCGTCCGTCCGTCCGTCCGTATGAACACCTAGATCTCAGAAACTGTAAGAGCTAGAGATATCATATTTGGCAATTAGATGCCCCTATAGTGCAAGTTGATCAAGTTTGTTTTAGATTTTTGATACCTCCCCCCCCCCCCCTCCCCAAAAAACCGCGAAAAACTACCACACCCACAATTTTAAAGATACAAACTTGGGCTGCGAATTGTGGCTCAATCGGATAATAAACACCGGAGATATTCAAGATTCAATTCCGTGTACTAGGTAAGGGGGGAGCAGCGCGAGCGTATGTGTGGTTGCGTTTGACTTTGCGCTATGTGTGCATGTGTGAGTGTTTGTTAGTGTGTGTGTGTGTGTGCGAAGGAAAGTACAGGGTCTCCTACTGTCGGTTGAATCCGACTGTAGCTTTCCGAGTTTTTTTTATTAAACTCAAAATTTAAATATTCAAATGATTATAGCAGTAACAATGGAGCTTACGAATTTTTTGCGAAAAGCGCTCGGTATGTGAAAATAAAATAAATCATGTTGTCCTCATATTTATTAACTCCATAATATTACTAAGAACCATAAAAAAAAATTCATAAGTAATGGAACCTCCGCAAACATAGGTAAAATACTACAACAATTTAAATCGGGGGTGAGGTATCAAAAATCGAACACAAACTTGATCTGCTTGCACTATAGGGGCATCTAACTGCCAAATATGATGTCTCTAACTCTTAAAGTTACGATATCTCGGACAGACAGACAGACATGGCTATATCGACTCAGCTCGTCGTCCTGATCAAGAATATATATACTTTGTGGGGTCTGCCACGCCTCCTTCTGCCTGTTACATACATTTCTGAGTTGCACAATCTTAATAGACCCTTTTGTACTTTTTTAAAGTACAGGGAATACATTTAAATTTTTGGCAGCGCGACGTTGTCTGACACAAGTATAAGTCGAGTGGAGTATAAGTCCACAAAGTTCTGTATAACTATGCAACCACTGTCACCACTTAAAATTTTGTAATAAGTGCGGCAAAAGTGAACAAAAAAAGAGCCAATTAGGGAAAAACACAAATAAATAGGTTAATACACACACTGCCCACCACTTGAATTGGACACCTCTTAGTCCGTTTTCTATAGCTTATTGCTGTCAAAAAGCATTTTAGATATAAGATTACTATATTTTATTAAAGGTTTATTTAATCGTTGTAATTTTAGCAATGCATGCACCTAGGTCAACTGATTGAACTTTACTGCAACAGCTTTCTTAGCGCTGCAATTTATTTCCCTATTCTCCATTATTTGAATAATATAGTGGTTTGATGACTTAATTTCTGCGACATGCTTTTATTTATACAACAACAAATAGCGGCAATTTGCAAACACGGTGCAGAATATTTGTATTATGTTTGCACACTAGAGCGAACTTTGATGCAACTTCCTTTTTTTCGCGCACTTGAACAAGTGAAAAACAAAAATAATAATAATAATAACGCCAATTCGATTTTTGTCCATTTTTTAAACTTTTTATTCTTTTCTAAACACGGGCGCACAACGGCATTGCGAAAGCGGCGCGCAAACAATAACAGCAAAAAACAGAAGGGGATGTTGTTTTTTTTTTGTTTTTGAAATTCAGTTCAAACTTGATCGATGCGACGAGTATAAGTCCGCAACGTTCTGCACAACCATGCAACATCGAACTCAGACATCGAACACGTAAGCATTTGTTGATAGCTGCCCGCTAGCCACACACGGTGTTTTTTTCTGACAAACTGATAATATTTTCACCATTTCACCAAAGAAAACTTAATTGGCTTGAAACCAAAAATAATAATTATTGAACAAGTATTATCCATGAACAATTTTAGTTCAAGTAAAAATTGAGATTTGTAGTGAGATATTTATTTAATATATTTAACATTAAAAATAAAAAAGAAGTTTAAAATTAGTTATAATTAAAAATGTTTTTGTTATCTTATTTTTTTTACCTAATGCTTCAAATGGCAACCATGCTCTCAACAGACGGCGAACTTAACCGACAGCGCAGCTCTTCGTCTGCTCGAACGAACTTGTTCGGTGTTAGATGTTTGGCTCGGTGCCCGGTTACGATGCGTTGGCGGTTCGACGTGCAATGCAACGTAAGAGTTTACGTGTCGAGTTACGTGTTAGTGTTAGTCCGCGGCAAACACTCAACGGCAACGGGTCAGCACGCGCGTGTCGGCAAACCGCAGAAAACAAAAACGGCGAATGATACATAAACATTTCAGAGACCGAAGCTGAGGAGCATTGATAAAGATATTGATACAATCAACAGCAGGCCGAGACACTGAGGCTGCCTGCGTATCTGTGGATTTCAAATTCAATTTTAGTTAGTTTTATCAGTGCAGTGTATGAAAAATATTTGACAAAAATACAAAAATATATTTGAAAATAAATATATAACAAAGTTTTGAAAATTTAAAAGATACGCTCGAACTAAATTGCTCAAGCTGATCAATGAATGGATGCAATATTCATTTATTCCCACAATACTAAGTGCAAATGAAAAGTTTTCGAGAATTTCGCCAGCTGATGAAAAATTAAATTTCGTGTTAGGAATCTCGAAGTCGTATTGATATTGATTGATTAATGGCTAAGCACAGTTCGTGAAGTGACGACAATTCCATAAATAAATAAACTTTGCACATAAGCACAACTGCAACATCAGCAACATCTGCAACATCGGCAACTGCAGCCCATAGACAACGTCGCCTCCTCCGTCCAGCAAACAACTGACATCGTCTGTCTACGCCTGCTTACATATATGCTAAAATACATAAAAATATAAGCAGATAGTACATATATTATCTGTATACATCTACTATATGCATACATATATAGAAAACGATCGCGATCGATTTGGTGTGTGCGTGCGCATACATAATACATGCAGACAATCACACATCCCAGCATATGTGCTTTATGCGACGATCCTCTATATAATCGACTAAACACACACACCGATACAGTTATATTATTTACATATATGTGTGTGTGTATATATAGTATATCGAGGCAGAAGAAGGAGATATATGCGTATGAGCTGAATGCGGCGCACTCTGCTCTGCTTTTTCTTTTATAATTACTTTTGTCTAAAATTAGAAAACGTGTGTGTTGTGCTCGTCGGGTGTGTGTACTACGAGTGTGTCCCTGTGTGCGCGTGTGTGTCTGCTATTTTAACAACAACAATAACAGCAGCAGAACCAACACTAACTACAACACCAACAACAGCAACAGCAGCAACATCAACAGCAGCAACATCATCATCATCGTCATCAGAGACAACAGAGACAGTTTGTGCGTGTGCGTGTGCCTGTGTGTGTGTGTGATTGTAGCTGTGGGTGTGTGTGAATGCCAGTGTGAGTGTGCCAGAAAACACTCAAGAGTGAATCAAGCAACGGGTACGACTACGTCTATATAGATAGATCGCGTATACGTCGAGACAAACACTAACAGTATCGGGGGGCCAGCCAACGAAAGAAATAAAAGTGTATCTCACAGATACGCACTCAGCGAGGATTACAATTACAACAGCAGCAGCAGCAGCAACAGCAACAACACGAGCAACACCAACAGCAACACGAACGAAACGTCGCAACGTACGAATCGAGCAATCGGCAATTGCCGACGGCAGCCGAATGGCCAAACCGAGTCGTGCACGAAAGTCGCGCGCGTGAAAACGCGCAAAGCAACAACAAATAGCAAAAAGAAAAACAAAATTCCAAATAAAAAACAACAATATACATACATATATACACATATATATATATATTTAAACTAAACGCCACGCGACGACCTTAAGTCTACGACTATCAAAGAGGTTTTGGGGGCGTGGCCATAGTGCAGTGCGTCGACTCCAAGGCGCTCAAGTGAAACGCGAACAGCAACAGCAACAACAATAAAGCAAATAAATACGAAATCAAATAATACTAAGAGATAAAAACAACAACACGAATAAGTGCAACGACAACAACAACAACAACATCAACATCGGCAACAAACGAAAGAACGGCAGAAAAATCAAATACATGCAGTAATTTATTTATTTAAAGAAATACGTATAGAATTTTGCACAGCCGAAGCAGACGTTTCAGCCACAATGAGTCACGAGCAACAAGAACAGCAGCAACAAGAACAAGAACAACAACGACAACAGCAACATCAACAGCAAGAGCAGCAAGAACTAGAGCAACTGACAGCAACGTTTTCATAAATATTATGCTAGAGATTGTTCAACATTGAGTCTGTCCGCCTCTCCGTCTCTTCCCCACACACTTTCTATCACACTCACTCTCCCAATTGCAGTCCCTCCCATTCTCAGTCTAGTTCTCTCCCACGCTGCCTCTCAAAATGCTACGAAACTATCGAAAGTATTTGCAGGATAAACGGAAATACGATAAAGCACAGCGACGACGCAGCGACGGCAACATTTGCCAGGATTAGACAGTAGACAGCAGACAGAAGACAGCAGTAGTAACAGCAACAGCAACAGCAACAGCAACAGCGACAGCGACAACAGCAATTGCTAGGAGCAGCAGCTACAGTGGGAGACTAAGCCAAACGATAAGCGACAGACAGCAATCGATTGTTGATTTGTAAATACAGCCAGGGCAACAACAACAACAAATTTATAGGACGCCATGTATGCGCAACATGTGCGCAAATGGAGTCTAAAAACGCAACCGCAACTAATGCCATTGATATCGCTAGCAATCTACGTCAGCAACATGTTGCTATTGATCACATGTGCGCCGACGACAGCAGCCGCCGCAGCAGCAGCAGCAGCAGCAACAATATACACACAACAGCAGCAGCCACAACACAAAACATGGGAAGCTGAAGAAAGCAGCTATTATATTGCATTGCCACAGCAGCAGCAGCAGCAGCAGTTGCTGCTGGCGGAAAATGGCAGCGGGAGCAGTGAAAGCGTTGCCAACAACATCGACAACAACAACAGCAATATATTAAGAAGGCTGCTGAAACGGCCTAGCAATAATCTTAGTAGCACTAGCCACATTAAGTTAAGGCCAGCAACAGTATTCAACGCCGGCAGCCAACAGCAGCAACAGATTGCTACGGTGACAACAACAACAGTGCAGCAGTCACAGCAACAAGTTCCAAATAAGCTAATAAAAAGTCAAATATATAAAATATTATACAATGGCATGCCCAGTAGTAAAACGCGACGTCATACACTGACACAGCTGCAACAGCAACAACAACAACAACAGCAATTCAGTTCAGCGAGGCTGCAGCCACTGCAGTTGCAACCTCAATCACAACAACATATTGTAGCTGCATACAACTACAGCAATAAAGCACGAGCGGCAGCAACAACGCAACGCTTTTTCATCGAGTCCTACGAGGTACCAGAGAGCCTCAGCCAGGAGCAAATGGCGCGCAATCGACGCGACTTTGGCAACTTTGGCAGCGGCAGCAGCAGCAGCAGCAGCAACAACAACCAGCGACTGCACAATCGACAACAACAACAGTTGGATAAACGCGAGCATCGCCGTCAGCGTCAACGACAACGCCAACAACCGCGGCAACACCAACATCAACACCACCAACATCAGCAGAAGCAGCAGCAACGTCGCAAACATCCGCACAAGCACCAGAATCGTCAAAGATCCGGCCGCTATTGTTCTGCCCGTGATCCCGCCCAGCTGGCTTATGCGGCACCTACGGTTTTCAGGGGTGTATTTACCTCTATGACGGCGGACAGACGCACCAACTTCTCGGCCACCATGAAGGTGTTGCATGTGTACAAGCAGCAAAGGGATCTGCAATTGCCACAACTGGTACGGCTGCAGTTTGCATTGCGCTCCAATGGTAGTCAGTGCGACATCTACAGAGAGCAACTCTTGCCGCGTGGTCTGGTGCGTGGCAATGATCTGGAGCAGTCGTCGGACATCAGTTACATGATGTTTGTTCAGCAAACGAATCCTGGCAACTTCTCCATTCTCGGCCAGCCCATACGTGTGACGCATTCGGTGCTGGAGTCAGTCCAAATGGCTGTGAATGAATCTTATGGTGAGTTGCATGATGACAATTGACTACAAACATATTGCGTGTGCAGAGATGAGTATCGAGGTACTAGGCTTAAACCCAGAAATAGTCACGTTATTTGAAACTGAGACTGGAGATTCCAAACTACGAGCATTCTTAAAAGAAGTCAGTTCTGTACGTATCCGATTAGTTCTCAATGTTTTAATTCTGAACACGAAAATAATATATTAAAACATAATCGTTATAAGTCAGAGGGGCCACGGGTTTGCTCTGGCTCAGTTGTCGATAGCAGAGGTGCAACGTTTGTGTATTTACACACTTATATACTCACACATACATGCCCATCAATGCCAATACTGACTGTGACAAGATTTCAATATTATATACTTATAACCATAATTTGTATTGTTTTATGTCAGTGTTCATACATCTGCTTGAAGTTAGCAGGGACTAACTGCTCTAATTCTCCATAGACAAGTGCTTATTTCTGCTAATACTAGCGGAAAATGCTTGTGCAAACTAGTATATGTACTAGCTTAGTTCGCTTAACGAAATTGTGATACTTCACACTCATACATTGCGAATTCCCAACATTTACAGCTCAATGAGAAAAACAGTAAAATTAATCCCCACACTCGACCTTTTTTCAAAAATACCTCTTCACCAAATAGTTACTCCTTGCAAATTATTCTTAATTTGCGGTCTGAAGAGGTTCAAAATTAAAAAAATAAAATAAAAATATCTGCTCACAGTACATTCTTTATTTGGCTAAAACGCTTTATCGAGTCTCTACTATATTTAAATGAAACTAATTCACAGCATTTATTTGGCAGATAAATATACATCAGTTCTCTTTAGAAGTGCATAACTTTTTTCAAAAGAGCATGTCTTTGCCGCCCAGTAAAGTCCATTTTTATTATTCATATTGTTGTTGTTGTTGTTGTTGTTGTTGTTGTTGGTCTGGTTGCTGTTGCTTTTGCTGTTTAATGAAAATTTACCTTTTTTTATAGTGAATTTCTTATTTGCCAACTTCACGCTCTGCTAATCTTCACCAGACCGAAATAATTTTATGCAACACACACACACACACACACACGCGTAAATATACATGTGCAGCCAAGATACACACAGATACAGTTGGGCCGACGATTGCAATTTTCCATTCAAGTCCGCATCCAGGCAGTTGGTGCTGCTTCTTGGTATTCTTCTGCTTCACTTTGGCGCCTGCACTGCAACAAGAAAACTCAGCTTTAGAATTTGTTGCTCTTTCTATTGCTTGTTGAACATTTTAATTTAATTCGCATTAATTTCCAGCTGCTTCCCAAGTTGGAAAAACTTTGAAAACTCATTTCTTCTGGCCTTCGTAGTTGACGTCGGCGGCAGCAGCAGTCGACCTTTGCGGTTAGCATACCCAGCCCTAAGTTGTTGTTGCTGTTGCTGTTGCTGCTGCTATTGTTGTTGTTGATGTTGCTACTGTTGTTGTTGTAATTATTGTTGCGTTGCGGTTCATGGCGTTTGCGTTTGCGTCTGTAACGCGACTAAGTGCGCCCAACCAGATGCCGACTTTAACTACACACACATATTACAAATGTGTATCTGTGTGTGGACCCCCCTCGCCATAAAGTTTGTCGCGTTTCGTTTTATTCTGCCTTGTTTTTATTGCCTTTTGCTGTCTTTGCTTTGTTTCAGCGCGATCGCAATTAGATTTTTAATTCATTTTTTGCCGCTGGTGCTGCTGCGTCTTCGTCATGGTTGGAGCAACAGCAGCAGCAGCAACAGCAGCAGCAACAGCAGCAGCAACAGCACCAGCAGTCAGAGGCGTGGTAACCAACCGGGAGGTGGTGGGAGATTCGGTAACCCTTTATATGAAATCAGCTGCAATCAGCTGTTCTCGCTGTCGCTGTCTCTGTCGCTGTCGCTGCCCTCCCTCGCTCACCACTCTCTTGCCACCCTGCTCAATTAATATTTATTTACTTACCCCACCCTCGAGGCAAAGCCCCGCTGCAATTCCTTCATGAATGACAGACGGCGAGGCAGCGGGCAGACAGGATATTTACTTTATCGCATGCGAGATTGATTTATTTTGCTTTGAGTCTTTTGAGGCTTTTGTGTTATTCGCACACGCTGCAAAAGTGAATTTGGTTGATTTTGTTCGATTTCAACTGTAAATAAATGATAAACAAAAACAGAAGTCGAATCAAACAGACTTTGCACTAAATGCATACTAATCTCTTTGAAATAAACATCTTAATTCAGAGTTGATACATTAGTCAACTGCCCACCCACACGCCCACGTCTACGCATTTTCGCCAGATTTGCATATGAATGAGCAGAGGTCATAAAATAACGTGAAAGATTGTATGTAGCCGCAGTAGCAGTAGCAGTTAGTGGCCGTCATAAAAGTCTCTTTAGTCTGATCTAATCAAAGTCAAACGAATCCCAGTTGAGACTCAATAAAGCTGAAACGAAAACAAAACCAAGACCAAGACCAAAACAAACTGTAAATAAGCAAATGCGACATTAAAGGAGCTCGACAACAACTGATTCAATTTGGTTATGGCCAATATCAGGCGAAATACGTTAATCATACGCAGCGTATGACGACAGCAACTCTACAGTCCGTGCTCTACGCTCTGGTTGAAACTAATTAAAATGCCTTTTAACTTGAATGATTCGGTATTTTCATGAATTAACTGGTAACCATATTGATTACCAATTCGCACCCACGCCAACAGTAGCACCATGTCTCACAGCGTTCACAAAAAATGTGACTCCAGATATAAAAAATATAAAAAGGCCATGTGAAAAATAAATAAAAAATAAATGTTTTTTCTGCCTGTTTCTATTGTTGTTGCTGCTGCTGCTGCTGCTGCTATTATAGTTGAGTTTTTGATTGTCTTTATCTTTATTCTTGCTGCTGCGGCTGGTTTTGTTGTTGTTGCTGAGGTGTTAAGTAAATTAGCTGCTCATAAAACATCATTTGCTTTTGCGTGCTTGTTGTTACCAGCAACATCGATTGCTGTTGCTGCTCGTTGTTTGTTTTGGTTAAAAGCGGAGACAAACTGGCAATGCTTGAAACGCTGACAAGCACACAGCAACAACAACAACTGCTGCTGTTGCTGCTGCTGCTGTTACGGCAGCAATACCTTCAACCAGTGCAACCCACAATGACCCTGTCTTTTTGAAATTATGCTATATTGTTATACCTATCTACAATATTATATAATGCGAATGCAGCATTGAAAATCAATTTGCGGTTTTATGTTCTGTCACAGCGCCAACAGCTAGGAAATATGGACTCTATCGGTAGTAGTATAACATGACAATTGTTGCGACTGTGAACCTTGACTGTGAGTATCTACTTACAGCAGAAAGAACATGTGGCAAAGTGAAGCTGGCGTAGCTACTTACGATTTCCATTCTCTGATTGCACTTGTCGCCAGCAAAGGCATTGCAAAAGCGGAAAAGCGATTTAGCAGACATCGACGTGAACAACGAGTATAAGAGCAGCAACAACAAGAATTTATTTAGGTCAACGCCTACGCAGTGCACAGCGAAAGAGTGTGAGAGAATCAGAGGCAGGGAGAACCAGAGAGAGAAAACTTACTCAACGCCAGCCACAATTCATCATCTTCTCTGGCAGCCAGACTACCTGGTCAAAACATTTTCTTATTGCTGCTGCTGTAGCGTCACGCCAAGGCACATACAACAATAACATCTGCAGAAGAACGACAGCAACAACAGCGATACTTTAAAAAAGTACAAAAAAGTACAACGAGTCTATTACACTTTACGTGTTGCAGAAGAAGGCCTAGCAGACCCCACAAAGTGCAGATAAGTTTGAGCAGGATAACGGGTTGAATCGATGTGTGTCTGCAACGTCCCGAAGTCTTTGCTAAGTACAGGGCCTTGTACTGTCGGCTGCGCCCGACTGTAGCCTTTTCGGCTTTAATTATTAATGAATACCGGCATTAGTTGCTGCAAAATCCAATGAACAACTAGTCAGGGCAGGAGCTCTTTAGGACGCCCCATTGGTAGCGGGCCTAGGGGCCGTTCGGCATGCGGGAAATAGAAAAGAATAGCGAAAACCGAAATGAAACGAAATAAATTGAAATGAAATGAAATTTTAAAATGGCATCGTATGTTGCCCACTCGCCACTTGCCCACGCTGCTTGCCCCTGGCCATGCGCCACTTGCCCCACGACAGCATGCCGCCGTTTATGAGTTTTACGCTATTTCTGGCCCGCCGGCAGCAACTACAATAACATCAACAACATAGGCGTTTTGAGTATTGAGAGACATCGACGTCGTCGCCTTCGTCATCAGCGCTGCCTTTGCCAAAAATATGATGCTTGTTAGCCCAGCAATCGGCTGCTGCTGTCCCTGCCCCTCGCTCACTTCCTCAGTCTGAGTCTGCCCCTCTTAGTGTCCCAATGTAATTTGCATTGGGAAATCAGAAATGAGCTGTCTGTATTTCTCTTCCTCTTTCCCTTCACGTTCATGTCTTTTGCTCTCAGAACACCTCGTCAAGTGGCGCTAATGGAGCCACATTGCATATGTATCCGCAGCATCAATGGCCGCCACTGTTCAGCCCTCAAGTGCGCCATCGAACCACTCGACTGTAATGGCCACCACTCAGCCTATTCTAACACCCTTCAACCCACCCAACAACCTACCATCTCTGCCATCAACATGCACATCATCGCAGCGGATGTGACATAATCCACATTAGCCATTGCCTGTCCATATTGCCCACATAGTAAATGCATAAAACGCATTCATAAGAGCTCTGCTCTCGGCAGTTACATATGCAGATATATGTCGGCGATATCAAAAGCTGTACTAGAACGCCCCACAGGTGGCGCTTCCCCTCAAAGCACAACAAACTCATTTTGCTCATTTAATGCCGACTTTTGAATGCCTTCCCAAGTATTTTGTGCTACCTATAGGGGAACATTCAGTCTTCTTGCGAATTAAAAATAATTGGGTGAACTAGAAAATAGTGCATTAGTAATTGAAATCTTTTATTTAAAGCAGGCTATAGACATGATCTCAATTAATTTGCAAATAGGTGAGAACAAATATTTTGTGTTCAATTTAATTTCGAATTTCGCCAGTTTTTCAACAAAAAGTTGTTCGAATTTAATTTAAATAAAATCTATAAGATATCATACATTTAAGAAGATCCCAACATTTAAATCTTTTTTTACCAGTAGATCAAATTACGCGTTAATAAATTAGTAGAGAAAATGTCCTTAAAATCTAGTATTTACAATTGATCTTTCAGATTCCATATATTATTACAATTTCAGACAATATTTGTATTTGCTTCGATTTGGTTTCTTCTAAAACACTGAAAATAGTTAAAAAGTTGAAATATAAATATATAGTAAAATGCTGAGTTACAGCTCTATATCTTCAGCTAAATTAGGTAGCCTCTTACGCGACAAACTAAAAATATTATTCAATACCTACATGCACAAGTATCGTATACAAATCCTGTGAAATATTCAAAATGCCTCACCTTTAGTTTCAGCTAAGACAAAGGCAGTCGAGCTCAATTAGCCAGTCTCAAATTTTGCGTTAATTTTCGCGGCACTTGCGGCACATTCCAAATAAATAGCCGCAGCAGCTATGATAAATAATAACATGCTACGCATATACCAGTACGTTTATGTTATTGTTGTTGTTGATGTTGCTGTTGCTGCTGTTGTTGTTGTTGTTGTTGCTGATGCTCACCTGAATGTTGTTGCTTGATGCTTGTGTTGTGTTGGCACTAATTGTTTTGCTTGGCTGTTAATTTCTACCCGCATAAACGCATTGCCCTGGGCCAACTTCTGCTCCATAAAAGTCCCACTTCCCACTGTCTCTCGCTCTCCTCCGCCCGCCCCCCACTCCATTAGCCTTAAACGCTTCAACAGTTGAGCACGCGGCCAAGATTAATGAATGCATTGAATACTACTCGCAGCTTATTGAAATTGATTGATATTTTGTTAGATATTTGAGAAATCGTTTCTGTTGCTCTTGCTTGTTCATTATTAGTTTCCCATGGTATATTTTCCAACTTAATGATTTCAACTAACCGTTCGATTTCAAGCTGAGCAATTTGCGTTGGCGGCTTGTTCACTTTGAACTTGGCCTGAGCTAGGGCGGTGACCAAAAACTGAACACTGAATACTGAAAACTGAAAACTGAAAACAGCGTCGAAAGCATCGGTTTTTAGCAAAAACACTACAAACACTTCATTGGGTGTTCCACTGTGCAGTCAGACTCGTACAATGTTACAACTTTGTACTACTGCTCCACTGTACTGCTGTCTATGGCTCTTCTTTTCTTGCAGTTTGTTGGCTATCTTAATTTCGCATTAATTACATCAAACATTAATAATGCTCGTACCTTGACTTTGTCCCTATTTATACGTCTATGTCTATGTCTGTCTCCAGCCTTATTCCTATCTTTGCCTCTTGGTCTGGGCGTCTGGGCTGGGCTCATCTGTCTACTTCAGCGCCAGCAACACCTACTTGCATATCGACTGTGACTTCAGTGGCCGCTTTTGAGCTGGCAGCTTGAAAAACTTGCCGTTGATATGTCCACACTGAGACAAAAATGAAACAACAATTCCAAGAATTGAAAGAATTGAAGAATTTAGTTTTGAATGCAAATGTCCCCTCAGTTACACATAAAAGCTGCGTTCATTACATTCACAAACTCAGTCTAATTTCAAGCATTAATGCATCTTGAGATTAAAATAATAAAAGCTGGATATAAGCGTGAAAGATCTTAGAAGTAGTTCACCAAATCCATCAGGATTTGTATCGCCTTATTAATTATTAATTATACTACTCCTCTGTGGAGTAGAAATGGGAGCTAAACACTTTTACACAATGCACGATTCAACATACTAGTGGCGAATTCTAATTTCAATCACAAATCTATGTTAACTTCAAATCGACTTTTTCTCTCAGTGTAATTATACAAGTTCTGTTACGGCCTGCCATATGGCATGCTGTTGTTGCTGTTGTTGTTGTCGCAAGCATCTCCCGCTGCTACCAGGCAATATTTTCTTTTTAGCTGACGATTTAGCCGATTTCACGATCATAATCGCATTGCAACAGTTGCTGCTGCTGCTGCTGCTGATGCTGATGCTGCTGCTGCTGCTGCTGTTGATGGAGTTGTTGCCACTACGCTAAAGCTCGGCAATTCAATTGAGCTCTTAACTTGTTAATGCCGCTTGATAGCAGCTCCATCAGGTCTTGGCTATTTGGCTATTTAACTATTTACCTGCTCGGTAAATTCTAATCTCTCAGGTAAAGGCAAGGTGTAATATCTATGCCACATGTTTGACCGGAAATTCCCCGGCGCGCCCTTGCCCGCCTGCAATTTATGATGAATTTTTGTCACTTGGCGTGAGCATATCGGGTTTTTCCGTTCCGTTCCGTTTGGCGGAAATTCCATGCTGCCCCAGGCAACAAGGAACAGGCAGCAGCAAGCCTCTGAAGAAAAACAGTGCAACATTTGCGCTTATGAAAATGATATAAAATGTGTATTATTAAAAGCCAAATTGCTTCCAATCATCCGCAGTTGCTGCTGCCGGCCGGCGAGCTGACCGTGTGCTACATACTACCAACAGCAACAGCAACAGCAACAGCAAAAAAGCCAAAACAAAATAACAACTAAAATTGCCACTGGCTGCTGGACAACGCGCGCGGGCCACTGGCCACTGGCCACTTGCCACTGGGGCAATGCCTGAGCGCGTGTTTAACTTTTTTAGTTCCCATGCTTTATTTGCAAAGACACACAAACATACACATGCATATACAGACTCAGTTTGAAGTTGGAGTTGCATTTTTAGCAGCATTTTTGTGCAGCATTTTATTCGTCGCCGCTGGCAACAAATTTGCTGCTGCTGCTGCTGCTGCCCCCGGCCACCGGCAACAGCTTCACCTTGTTCAGCAAGAGCTATTTGAATGGTATTTAAATGTGTCTAAATGTAATTTTTGTGCTTTTAATTCGCATTTTTCGCTTATAAATGAAAACAACAGCAAATGCTTCACATAATTGGGCTGCTGTTGCTGTTATTCACATTCAAGGCCGCAGCAACATGTTGCTAATTTGAGAAATTCATCAACTTTATGCATATATACATTTCAGGAATTTGTTATCAACATGTTGCTGGCAATTCAAAATATTTTCACACACTAAATAATTGCAGCTGACCAAAAAAACAGCAACCAACAACAGCAATATCAACAAGTTGCCGGCATGCCACACACAGCAGCAGCAACAAACAAAAACCCACAGCAACGGCAACAGTTTTTGCTGCCGTGGCCAACTTGCGACTTGCTACTTGCTGCTAGCTACTTGCTACTTGCTGCTTGCTACTTGCAACTAGTGGCCGTCGCCACATGTTTGACCAGCCGTCCAGCGCATAAAGCATAAGCAAAAAGACCTACCAATCGGTCGGACACATCCGACACTATAATACCCTGCACCTGACTTTGCTGGAGCCATACATTCATATGCACGAATATAGTATGTGTATGTGTGTTTGTAAGTAGGAGTTGTCCTTTTCCTGTCGACAAAGTTATTATACCCTGGATTGCCAATTTTCTATAAAAAGCACAGGCCGAAAAAGTCATTATATACGATGCAGCAGTCGCGGTCGCAGTCGCCGGCGCAGTCGACGTCGCCGTTTCTGCCGATGCGACGTGAGCTGCGACTTTGGCTTGGCTGCGTTACATTTGCTTAAATAACAACAACGACTGTTGCCGCTGATGGAAAATGCAAGCCAAAATAAAGAAAGAAAAAAGTCAGCAGCAACTAAATAGCAAAAGTAAAAAATAAAGTCGCTGTTATGTCTTGGGTGTCTTGGATTTCCAGTTTTTGGTTCCCACAATGCAAAATTAGGTATGAAGCGTCGTCCCCATGACGTAATTAGCATAGACCAGCTCGCAGTCGCAGTCGCTGTCGCATTCATAGTTGTTGTTGTTGCTGTCGGGGGCCATAAAGCGAATTTACCGCACAACGCGCCAGACGCATAGTCACAGGGGGCTAGGGCAGCTCTGGCATGGTGGCAGGGCAGTCGGTCTGCCAGTTCGTCTGTCTGTCTGTCTGTCCGTCCGTCCGTCCGTCCGTCCGCCTGTATGTCAATTTGCCTGGCAATCAGGTGAGCCATTGCCATTGCGCATGTGTGGCGTGCGAACGCGCAGCTGGATGAGAACGTCGTCATAACTCATGCAGTGGGCAGCCGTTGGTTGCAATGGCATCACTGTACGGCATCATCGACATCGACGTCGACGGCGACATCGGCAGCGACAGCGGCAGCACTGCAATTGGCCGCGAAACATACGTCGTCATCGGCTTGAAATAAAAACATTTCGTTTAACGTTTAACTCCGATTATTGATTGGGTGGCTTTTGTTGCTGTTGTTTTAGATGGAGCATGACCAAAGAAACACGCAGCATGTTAACATGGCTGCCTAGCAACATGTTGCGAAGGAATTTGATGCAATAATGTTGCTACGTTTTATTTCATGCAATTTCAATAAATATAAATATATCAAAATAATTTTAAATTAGCTAATATGTGAACATTTATGTTTACAAACCACAATTTTATTAACATAAAATATCAATAAATTTAACTAAATTAAGAGTGCAATTCTCAAAATATGATGTTCCACCAAGAGTAATAGAAAACTAATGTTGTCTTTTATTAAATAGTATGTAAATCAAAAATGTATATACATATGTATGTAAATATGCATTTTATTTATTAGTTTATTTACGATATTTTTAATCCAAGTCAAGTAGTACTCTTTAAATATTTAATTAAGTTTAAATTGGTTCTTTCTTTTTGCACTTCAATAGAACTCGTTAGCCAAGTGAAACAACTTACCACTGCTGGTCACAGGCTTATCGCTCGATCGTCTGTCGGGTGTCTGGCTGTCTGGCTTCGTGTCTGTCTGACTAACTGACTTTTCACTTCTGCTGTGGTCGGCACTCAGCGCGCGCTTTCATAAAAAATTCTTGGCATAGCTCGACTGACAGGCCAAGCTGCTGTTTTTATGTCCGTCTGTGTGTGTGTGTGTGTGTGTCTGTTGGCCAGTTATTGCTTGTGCTCTGACTCTGGCTCTTGGCTCCTTGCTGCCAGGCTGCCGGACGGCCAACCACTTATTACGTAATTATTTAGCCACGGCAGCATCGCCCTGGGCACGTGTTGCCAACTGACTAGCAACTGGCAACTCTTAACTACCAACTGGCAGCTGGGCACCTGTTGGTCTCAGGCACAGGCAATGCGACTGTGGCTGTAGCTGCAGCCATAATTTGAGGCATGCAGCGCTATGACAAGGGCAACGGCAGACAACTGCAACATCAATTCAATTTGCATGGCTTTGCCTGCAGCTCAACTTCATAGTCGGCTTCTCACAGATTCTGTTGCTGATGTTGCAATTGTTGCTGTTGTTAGACTTCCTGTTTGTTGCTGTTGTCGTCTAGCACACTGATAACTTTCTGATAATTTATACAAAAGTTTCATATGCTTAACCTTCATGAGCAGCCAATTCAAATGGTTGCACTTCAGCGCTTACACGTGCCCTCAGTAACATAAAAACACAAAAAGGAAAAACACAAAACTGTGTTAAAAACAAACATGAGATATGTGTCTGGGGAGGTGAGTTAACGGCGCTTGCCAACTGTTTTACGGTTTCTGAGTGTTGCAATTAAGCCCAAAGCGTAGAAATTTTGATCGTTTCATAGACCATAAAGCGCTACGCGCTCGCCACGCTCTCACTAGCCCACAAATGACGCGCCAGCCAAAAAGTAAACGGTGCGTATGAGGAATCTCTTTAAATATATGTCTTTGTATTAACAGCAATGACAACAAAATGTGAAAAGAAAAGCTCTACAGTTAAAACAGCTAGAGGAAATGGTTTTAATAACATTATTATTTGTGTGAATTTATTCTGCATTTTTTCTTAATATTTGTAAATAATCTGATCATACCTTAGGCAGTTTTATAGTTATAATAAAATGCTCCAAGTGCTTCAATGTGTTCAAGTATTAATAATATTTTTAGACCCTGTACTTTAAAAAAGTACAAAAGGGTCTATTAAGTCTGTACAACTTAGAAATGTATGTAACAGGCAGAAGGCGTGGCAAACCCCACAAAGTATATATATTCTTGATCAAGACGACGAGCTGAGTCGATATAGCCATGTCCGTCTGTCTGAATGTTTAGTGCGATTTTTGCAGACCAATCGGACAATAAACACCGAAGATATTGGGCACCGGAGATATTAAATATTTAAGGAGTCAATAAAAATGAACATACCTTAGCCCAATTCTTTGTTTGATCCTTTAAAATTTATAAATAACTTAAGTGTACTTATCATTTTGGCCAACCCTTTTTTATGTTTTTTAGACTTAATCGATCACAACATTTTTATTTGAATAGAAAAATGCTTATGTTATCTTTTTTTATAATCTCTAATATGTTTGAAAACTAAAAGTATCTTTATCTTTTTCCTTATGTTAGAAAAAATAAGTTATACGAGACGTTTAAGAAACCTCATCAGCGTGTACTTATTATTTTGGCCAGTAGTGTATATGCTGCTGCTATTATCGACGCCCATGGCAAATCAAAGTACAGGGTCTCCTACTGTCTTTTTTTATGTTCTGATTTTAAAATATAAACATTAAATTGTATTTTTTATTTTGAATAATTTATTATATCGATTAGAATACCACTTTAGTTTAATTTCGCGTTTGGCATTTTAAAATAATATTTCGCATATTATAAATATATTCAAAGTCTCGCTAGTTTAGTGTTTCATTTGGCCGTTTTAGTTTATTTTAGATAATATTATTATTTTCTTGTTAATTTTTTATGATTTTCGTTTCATGTTTGGTTTGTTGCTTGCCAAAAATGATTCGCTTGGCATTTTGTCAACTGTCAGTGGCCACAAATTGAAACTCATGAGTTTCACTTATGAATGTTTCGTGTCTCATGTTTTGTGCTCTGTTTTCGACATTTATCGACATAGTTTTAGTGTTGGTCTTAACAGCAAGTTTTAATTGTTTATTTATGCGACGCGACGTCTTACAATTCAAACATTAGTTAATGCGTTTATAATACGAAAAATAGCAACAACAAAAATGTTTCATTATATTATTTTTTTTTTGTGCATGTCTCTTGGCGCCTTTCATTCAATTGACGGGGTAATTCCCACGCTGCGTATGAAATAAATTTCAAAAATTGTGCGCTCCTCTGTAAATTTTAATGATGCCACCTAAAGACAGAGCTGAAAAAAGAGAAAAAGACCAGCAATCCAAAATACAAAAAAGTGAACCAAAACGAAACAGCTTTGAAGCCGCCGCATGGACGGCCAAGTAATTTTCTTGTTGGGCAGGCAGATTGTTATTGTTGTTGGATTGTTAGGCGCCCCATTATAAATCTGCGCCAGTCTATGACAGTTTGTGGCCAAAAATGTGACGCCAAAGTTAGCGTTTGCTTTTTTGATTTCTGATTTTCTGGGGGCCATTGCTCGGTATCTGACGCCTGTCGCCGCTGATGTGACTGCAAATGAGCAGCGTGACAAGCTGAATACGATCGAGATAGTCATAGCAACAGAGACAGACACTGACACAGACGCAGACAGAGACACAGACACAGACACAGGCAGAGAGAGCCACATAGACCTGTTGAAAGTGGGTGCTCCAAAAATCTCGTGATTGCCTTTTGTTGGCATTACTTATCGTATCGGCGTGCATTACTTAGATAACTTTAGTTATTCCCAGAAATCAAGTAACGAACTTTACGCCCATGACGTACATCCCTATATATTTATCCCCAGTGTACGTATATACATACATGCCCATAACTGTTTGTGGACTCGCTGGTCCCATGTGACGTATGCGTAATGTGGCTGAATGACAAACCGTTTGGCGCCGACAAACAGTTAACCACTAGCTCGTTACATGTGATGATATAATACGAGCATTGACAGATAATAGCGTGATAATGTCCTTTTTTTATACCTATCTACATTTCGATTTTATTAGTATTGCCATTACTGTTTATGGCAGCCAATAAACAATTACTAATCACTGGAACATACGATTAGAATGTTTTGACAAGCAGACAGAAGGGCTTATCTAAGTATTGAAATCACTATAATTTAAATATGATAGATGAGTGCATTGGCAATACGCAATAAACCAATGTAAGTTAGTTTAGGTTAGGCGGTAGCTGAGGAATAGACCTCAGCTCACTTAGGCCAAAAGAGGTCCATTGTAACAATGCAAATAATAAATAAGTAATCCATGTGTTGCAACAGGTATTCAGGTTTTTATATTTCTATTTATTTTAAATCAAAATTAACAAGCAAAATTATAATTTCATCAGCGTTCCTTATTGCGCGTCACTTCAGATAACAGTGTTGGTTAAACTCTACTTTTACCGTTTCTTAGCATCGATACATTACATTCATAATTCATTTCTTATCGATATATCGATATACTTATTACATACGTTATGTTAAATTCAAACATTAAATTCAAATATTATTTATTAACTGTATTGTTTCCGTTATATGTAATAATCTCACAATTTTATCTTTAATACTGTTTATGATTTGATTTAATTTTGTTATTCAAGATGTTGGTGTGTTTTGTCAATAACAGTAATCCTCATGATCAAAAAGTGTCGATTATTCAGTTAATCATGTGTTCAATCGATAGCTATTGGGCAGGTGCTACCGGGTTTGCTGACTAAGCCGTTTGTATTTGCAAGCGAAATGCTGTTTGTTGTTGCTGTTGCTGTTGCTGCTGAGATAGTTGCTGTTGTTGTCAGTCAACATCGCATCTTTATTTAGACACAAAAATGTTGCATGTTGCGCGCTTTTCACCAAATGCGCACCTTGTCCACATTATTATGCAAAGAGGGTTGCACTATTTACCCAAAAATGGCCGTGGCTAATGATGATGATTGTCAGGTGGACAGACAGACACGCAGACAACATTGTTGCTGCTGTTGCACTTGGCCAAAAACGACTGTTGCAAGCAACTTGTTGCTGCGATCTGTGTTGCCAGCGTCTGCTTATATGTCATTGGCAATTGTTGCCGTGCGTGTGCGTGTGTGTGTGTGTGTGTGTGTGTGTGTGTGTGTGCGTGTCTGTTTATATAAATACATATGTAAAGACATCTGTGTATTTGTTTATGACGCTTCCTGCTACAGCTACAGCTAATGTGGGACTATCTAAATATTTTGCTGTGAAATTTTTGGCATTGTCTTACCAAAATGCAGTCAAGTACTACACACACCCTCTCTTCTGTGTTTGCGTGTGTGTGATTATTTGTATTAACTATATTTATACAGCACGTTCCAGCCTAGTGATACATCCGATACATCACAAAAACTAATTAAACTTAAAGCAGTTTCTGTTAGTCCACACTCGCCCCTTTTAGAACTGACAAAATGACGAAATATTTATTTGAAATCTTTCATGTTTCATAAATTTATGTGCAATTTATTTTTAAAACAACAACTTCAACAACACCACGGCGACAACGTTGACAGACAAAAGCGACAATGGGAGAGGAATGGAGAGGAGACAGAGCGACACAGACACAGTCACGGCAACACGCAGCGCTGCCCTGCATAAAGTGTGCCTAATTAGAGCTGCAGCAGCAGCAACACTAATAACAACAACAACAACAAGAACTACACAACAACATATGGCGCCATGTTCGTTGGGCAAAAAAATAACAGAATTGGGTATGAGATCAAAGGGTCTGCTATGCGTCAGTCCTGTGGTTGCTCACTCAGTGTTGGCGCCTTCGCCGATTGCGCAAAAAAAGAACACTAGAGGGCGCCAGCTAGGAAAGATTTTTCAAACAATTCTATTTGCTTAGCCCCCGCAAAGAGCAGAGGGCAAGAGGGCTGTTACTTTTTAGACCCTGTACTTTAAAAAAGTACAAAATGGTCTATTAAGTTTGTGCAAATGACATTTGTGTGTAACAGGCAGAAGGAGGCATGGCAAACCCCATAAAGTATATATATTCTTGATCAGCACGACGAGCTGAGTCGATATAGCCATGTCCGTCTGTCTGTATGAACACCGAGATCTCGGAAATTATAAGAGCTAGATATGTAATTTTTTTGTTTGCTTCGTTATTACATAGGCAGGTCAAGTTTGTGTTTTTAATTTGATATCTCACCCCCTTCCCCCACCCCATAAAAATTTACAAAAATGTTCTTAGCATGTACAGTTTTAGAGCCACTAGATTGCTTTGCATAAATAAAGCTTTAGATGCTTTGAATGTTTGGTGCGATTTGCAGCCCAATCGGATAATAAACACCTGAGATATTGGACAAACAATTTTCTGTACTAGGCATATGACTCGGGGAAGGGAGAGTATGAATATCTGTTTGAGTATTGGTTACTGTTTGTATTTGCGCATATATTTGTATGTATAAGTGTATGTGTGTATGTATAAGTGCATGTGTATGTGAGTGTGTACATATTTGCTGCTGCTCTTATCGACTCCCAAGGCAAATCGAAGTACAGGGTCTCCTACTGTCGGTTGCGGCCTACTGTAGCTTTCCCTACTTTTTTGCATATCAATCAGCAGTAAAGGCTGCTTCTGCTGTTACTGTTGTTGCCGCTGCTAATGCTGCTCATGCTTCTGTTGATAATTATCAGCTGTTGATCATTGCGCGAGAGATGCGCTGGAGCCATTAAAGGTGTTGAAAATACAAACAGTTTGGCTGTTATCAGCTTATGGCATTGATATTGATATAAAAGCAATTAGCAGCAGCGACCTGCTGCCAGCTGCTCTGTCTAACGCTTTCCGTAGAAATTGTCAAGCTGTGACTTTGATCTGCGGAAATGTTTGAATTTTTGAATTTTGTATTGAAAATTCGTGCTACCCTAAATAAAAACACACGTACACACATTCAGTTAAACACACATGCAACAACTATAACGCAAACAGTTCCTACTGGGTCTTATTTATAGCCTGAATTTTTATGCTCCATTTCAATGAGCCGACATGAGCGGCGCACGCCGACGCCGACGTCGCCGTCAACGCCGCGCTGCCCCTTTGAAGATTGCACCCCTCGCCCCTTACACACACCACACTCGGCCCTCTGCGTCAATGCCTACTCTCTTAACCACTTGATTGCACTTTTCGCAGCATAAAATATAAATTTATGTGCATGTACGTGTATGCGTGAACCTACAAAATAAAATTCCCAACAAGATATATAAAATAGCAGCAGAAGCTGGAACAAAAAGAAATTGATTTCCCCAGCCTCGCAATGCCCGACAATGAAGCGCCATTGAAGCGCAACCAAATTAATCTTTCAACGACAATTACAATTAATTATAAACGCCCCCGCCGGCGCAGTCACAATGAAAACCCACAAAAAACTGAACCACAAAGAAAAAACACACACACACGCACATCGCAAAGTCAGACGCAACCACGCATGCACACTTGCGTACATACATACATTAAGTGCATGCTCGCTGATCCCCCTTGCCTTGTACGGAAACTTCAATATCGAATATCTCCGGTGTTTATTATCCGATTGAGCCACAATTCACAACACAAATAAAGGTTGTCATAAGATTATTGTACGCCAAGTTTGTATCTTTAAAATTGTGGCTGTGGTGGTTTTTCGCGGTTTTTAGGGAAGGGGGGTAGGTATAAAAAATCGAACACAAACTTGATCTGCCTACACTATAGGGGCATCTAACTGCAAAATATGATGTCTCTAGCTCTTACAGTTTACGAGATCTAGGTGTTCATACGGACGGACAGACAGACGGACAGACGGACATGGCTAGATCCTGATCAAGAATATATATACTTTGTGGGGTCTGTCACGCCTCCTTCTGCCTGTTATATACATTTCTGAATTGCACAAACCTAATAGACCCTTTGTACTTTTTAAAGTACAGGATCTAAACATACCAATCAGTAGGGCGCACTCGACAGTACAATACCCTGCACCCAACTTTGCTGCTGCAATACATTTACATACACTAATATAAACCGTTACAGTTTCTATGCCCTGCAGCAATGCTTTTCCCTTTCACAGTGATAGCCAGCAAAATTGTTTAGTTAATAACTTATGTGCTTATTAACTGATTGTTATGCAATTTTTAGAATAGATTATTGCTTGTTATAAATTGTTATTGAATTGTGGGGTAGAAAGCGTGGCATCCACAATTTGAAATTAACTTCATCCGAAACCGGTATGCAACTATCTATATTCTAAATTTGAAGTCTTTCACAATTTCCGAAATCAAAGCGTTCATAGAGACAGACAGACATGGCTAGACTGACTCAGCTAGTCAACCTGATCAAGATCATGCCACGCATCCTTCTGATTGTTACATATATTTACAAAAAGCTACAATACCCTTTTTTACCCAGTTTCAATGGGTGCAGGGTAAAAAAAGCAAGCATCCAATTTAAGTATTTGTGTGTGTGTTTCGACAGCTGTTGTACGGTGTGTGTGTCTGGCATTTCAGATAGAAACTCATGCAAATCGCAGCAAATGTTTTAATACTCTAAGTGAAGCTCGACAACGATATTAAATAATCGATGCGTGTAATCAAGCTTAAACCGTATGAATTCATTTGAAATTTGGTACTTTATGTTTTTGGAACTTAAAATTGGTTCGATTTATTAAAAGTAGATCGTACCATTTAGATAAAATAGCAAATAGAAAATTTCGTAATATTCATTAATCACTTTAAGTGGTCTTCATAATGAATGAGTCTAAGTGGAACTCATTATCAGAGAATATTTTGAAATGTGCAAAAAATTCTGATCAAAATCTGGCATTTATAGGCAATATTTATATATATATATTTATAATATATTGTTTTTAATCAGTTTAAGCATTCATTCAGTATTTATTAGTTTTAAATTCGACTTGCTACTTACTATTTTCTTACTGCGTGGCAAGCAGCATCAACAACTTGTTATGCCCCTTGGTTTGCCATTACAATATGTAAACATCTGACTTACATATACTCACATACTTACATATACATCCACGCGTACATATATACTCCATACTCATTACATACTAATGTATATAAAATTCAATCTGTATCTATCGCAGCAGCTATCTATCAGTCTCTGCGCGCACCTAATTACAAAAAGATGAAAGCGCTACTTGAGGTCTGCCCTTACTTAGCCAGTCCCCCCAACCCACACACACACACACACACACACACACACACACACACACACACACACACACACACACACAGCCCACCCACACCCAAAAACAACACACAAACAACACCTTGGTATTGTTGTGTTCGTGCTTGTTAACAGTGGCTGATACTTAATTTCGTATTAATAAACATCACAAATGTTGTAATCTGTAGTTTGGCACTTTATTTATTTATTTTGAGAGAGTTTATTTGCCAGGGGGGAAGGGGTCAGGCTGTGGCTACACTACACTATAACAGACATTTACATATTCATGTGTATATTCTACATACTTTTATTGCACATGGTTGCCAACAAATTTTTGCTTTGGTTTTTCCCCAAAAACCAAAATTTCAACTCGGTTGATTGACGAACTGTTCCACAAGTTGTTTAAACAACATCCGAAACATTAGTTGTAGTAGTTGTTGCTATTGATATTGTGCAATTTGGTGGCAAGCAGCTGGCTGTAGGTGTGGCAACAGTAACCAAACCTTTAGCTGAGGGAATCCGCACACACACCGAAATCAGTAAAAGCAACAGAATCAGAATCAGCATCGAAATCATAATCCAACCAGGCGTAACGAGTAACTGTAAATGTGATTCAGTTTGAATTGAAATTTTGCTTACTTCGATTTCTTAATCCCACTTTCAACACATCATTAATGTATAGTAGCAGTAAATGCTCCAATAGTTCAATGACAACTCGAAAGAAATTCAAACCGGGAATACCCATAATATTGGGCACTCAGTCAACCAAATGGTGCGTGTAGGTGATTCACATAGGAAGCACAATTCTCGGAAATAAGTATTTAGTGGAAACAGTTTAGATGTTCAGATGTGTACAACAGAAAATAGATAACAGATCAAAGGTTACAGAAACTGTGAAGCGGAACAGAACAGTTTTGCCAAAAAAAAAAACAGATAAGAACGAGAGATGGATGTGAGTGGACGAGAGCGGAACTCTGACATAACCAGAGGGCGTAACAGTAAAAATAACTTCTTTGTACATATATTTTGTAGCACGTTTTACTTTTACGTTTAAAAAGTCTCTGCTTAAAGTTTTTATGGTATTAATATTAAATTGGAGAGTTAATTCCACATTTTCTCTCGTTGTGTTAGATGGTTAGATTATGTTTATTTTTAAGCCCGAAAAAAAGTTTTTTAGACCCTGTACTTTAAAAAAGTATAAAAGGGTCTATTAAGATTGTGCAAGCCCGAAATGTATGTAACAGGCAGAAGGAGGCGTGTCAGACCCTACAAAGTATATATATTCTTGATCAGGACGACGAGCTGAGTCGATCTAGCCACCTTGATCTCGGAAACTGTAAGAGCTAGAGACATCATATTTGGCAGTTAGATGCCCCTATAGTGCAAGCAGTTCAAGTTTGTGTTAGATTTTTTATACCTGCCCCCCCTCTCCCGAAATCCGCGAAAATCCACCACAGTCACAATTATATAGAAACAAACCTGTGCTTTGGCAAACAATAATCTTATGATAACCTTTATCTGTGCTGAGAATTGTGGCCCAATCGGATAATGAACACCAGAGATATTCAAGATTCAATTTCCTGTACTATGCAAAGGGGTGAGCAATGTGTATGTGCAAGTGTGAGTGTTTTTTTAGCGTATGTGTATGCAAAGGAAAGTGCAGGGTCTCCTATTGTCGGTTAAATCCGACTGTAGCTTTCCGAGTTTTTTTTATTTTGGCAATGCAATATAAGCCAAGTGCCTTTATACCTTTTGAGCCTATGACTCTATGCACAGAACGCGAAGAACTTGGCCAGTTTTTCCGCTTGCATGTGCTAAAGAGCATTTTATGTGGCGTGTCAAAGAAATTTATTTTTGCGCACAATTTCCAAGAAGTCAACGCATTCGGGCGTACGCTGTGGTGAGTGTTGCTGCTGGCTAGACAGCAACAGCAACAGCAGCAACAACAACAGCAGCAACAACGACAATGTCAACAACACTGACAAGTTTCGATGAGTGCTTTTGAATTTTGTTGAAAAAAGCGTACACGAATCATGGCTAAAAAGACCAAACACTCGGTTGCGTCATTCGTTTAATGGGGCGTATGATTAATTTTGTTTCACAGCAGCAACAGTCACAGCAGATCTGTTGGCCGGAATAGTTTCCCATAGCAGAACTTGGCCACAGTTGACTTTTCACTACACATTTTCACATTTTCCAACTTGCAGCAGTTGTTGCAGTAGTTAGAGTTGTTGTTGTTGTTGCCCACTTTGGACATTTAAGCCGCTTTTGGCATGCGTACAACTGCCGGCTTTTCCTGCTATCCAGCTTTAGTTGCTACTGGCCAACAACAGCAATAATAGCAACAGCAGCAACAGCAGCAGCAGCAGCAGCTGATTTATGCGCCTTTTGCTGCTGTTGTTGTTGTTGTTATTGTTGCTGTTGCTGTTGCGATTGCTGTTGTGTAGGCGCGTTTCATGTAATCTGGCGGGTAATCCAAGTGGCCAAGCGTGAGAATTTTACTCATTGCCTTAACGTCGCTTAGTGTACTAAACCTGGCCAGGCCAGACAGGCCGACCGACTTCCGTATCATTTGTGTTCAATCAGCGAACATGCACCAAATTTTATAGCTTTGCCAGGTGCTGCACAGCTGCAGTTACAGCGCCACCTAGCGGTGTGTTATTTCAGTGGGTGTTCAGCAGCCCACCAAAGCTTGAAGGTCATACAAACCCATAGACACACAGACACACACACATTGCTATTTTATTTGAGTTGATTTTCCCACGCTGATTAAGCGACTATTTTCAATTCTCCCCTCTGCCGTTTTCCCGCCAGCTTTTACCCAAAAGGATATGCGTCAAATGTCAGTGTCATCGGCTGAAAATGAAGATTAGGCTCAAGTCGCCAGCCAGCCAGACTTTGCTAAAAAATCCCACAAAGAAGAAGAGAGAGAGGGAGGGGATACGGCGAGCGCAAGCCAAAGTCTTTTCTCCAACTTGTTTTTTCTTGTAATGTGCTCATTTTCCTAAAGTGGCAAATTGGGTTAAGTTTGGTTTTGGCATTGCATTTGTTATTGTTGTTGTCGCTGGTCTAGATCATAAATTGCTGACTATGATGCACGTAATGATCATCTTGATGATCATGATAATAACGATGATGATGATGATGATGATGATGATGATAGTGATGATGAACTTGGCTTATGGTAAAGTTAACAGCCTTGTGGCTATTTTTAGAGCCAAAAAGGGCGCACTGTGATCTGCAAGCTCTGAGCGATAAGCTCAGAGGCAAACCTCTAGCTCAGACTGAGACAGAGATTGAGACTGAGACTGAGAGAGCGCTTAGTCATTCCACTTGTTGGCAGCTCACCCACGTAACCCAAGCGCTGACTCAAACCGGCCAAGACGACGATATTGTCAGTGCACTGTGGTGCAGTGGTTTTCATTGTTGCTGTTGCTGTTGCTGCTGTGTGTTGTGTTTGTGATTGCTCGGGCTGGAGCTGGGGCTGGGGCTGGGGCTGGGCATGCAAAAATAATGTCGTCAGTGGAAATTGATCGATTTAAATGGAATTAAGATCATCGGTCGAAATGCAATACACAAGAGCACACTGCAAAGCACTGACTCACTGACTTAGTGAGCGACTTAGCGTCAACATGGGGGAAACAGGGGAGGAAACACTGGAGGAAACGGTAGCAGCTTTGCCTCTGCGATTTCATTGCGATTTCGAGTGCAACTTAATTATGGCTTGTTTGCTTTACAGCCAGACCAGGCAACCAACCTACTGAGCCCAGCTGCGAGGTGCGCTCTGTCATTGCCAGACAATTGCAGTCGTTGTTGCATGTTGTATCAGCAATCAGGCGCATTGTGCGCCAACCACAACAACAATAAAAACAGTAACAACCACTAAATCTGATGAGCAGCAGACAACAATTTCAGCAGTTGCTAGTGCATTTTCGAGCATTAACATTAACAGCAACTAAGCCCTAGAGATACGACAACAGTGAGTAAAAGTTAACAAAATTGTCATTAGCCGAATAATATCCCTCCTTGGCCTTGACCAAATCACTCGACAATACCCACAAAGTAAATATACACATGTATATTCTCGAAATCGCTCCGCATTTGCAGCAGATTCTTCACACGCTGTCGCCAGTGTAACAAGTGCGTGAACGGGTGTTTATGGGTACGAACACATGAGTGTATTCATGTATGCATAGGAACCATATGAGCTGATGACGTACCCTCATTAAGATACCGTTATCTTTTCAGGGTTGCAGCATAACCTAACCTAATGGCACGTACATAAGAGGATTAATGTGCTAATTGAACTAAATGAGAGATGCTACATAGTATAATCTGCCTGCAAATGGGGGATTAATAAATATTCAATAACTTATTTATATTTTTAACATTATTTCATCGAAAAAACTTGAGATAATTATAATTAGCCTTAGGATGATTAGTATTTAATTCAATTAACATTAATTCATTATATTATGTCTTTTAAACCTAGTAAAACTGTCGAGATTGCTACAAGCACAATTGTATTGACATGTTAAATAGTTTTCAAATATAGTTAACAATATAATACACTTACTTAACAATCGTACTTTTAGTTATATTTTTATAGACCCTGTACTACTTTTCGATCTGCGAATGCAATTCTCATCAACTCATAGTATTCATTAGTTAAAAAATATATAATATTTTTGTGTAGCCCTGGTCCTAGGTCTCACAGACAGCAGCACATCTTGTCAAGTGCTCTCGTGCTCGCGGTTTAATACTAGCTCTTGACATAGAGCTCTCTTATCAGCCTTATCACTGCCGCATTGTTGTCATTCGCACGCCCCCAACAAACAGCAATAACAATAACAGTGACTATAACAACAACTACAAACATCAAGAAATATACAAAAATATACATATAGAGGAAAATATAGCTGAACATACTGGTAGCTACTGGAGATACTTAAATACAGTGATATAATATATTTGCGGAATATTTTAGTGAAAAACATGCCAAAAGGTGCTACTAGTATTAACAAGAACCACAACACTAATAATAACAACGACAACAGAAAATACTTGCAAATTACGTCACGGAAAATTCCTTTTCCATATGGTGTTCTTTCTTTTTATCAAAGGTATTTACAGCAAACGACAATAAACTCTAAATCAATTGTCATGTTTGTGTGTATGTTTGTGGCTTTGTTTGCCAGTGTGCTTATTTGCTTGTTTGCTGCAGCGACAACGTCGTGGCTACTGCCTCCATGAGCTTTGACATACACATGCAACAAAACTACTTGCGCTTGAAAAATTAAGCCACAGGCAACTAGGCAACTAGTAAGTGTATTCTTCAGCGATCTTCTTAATTAGTCATCGATATTTTCGTTAAAAGTAGCAAATGCAAACTGTGCTCCGGTAGATATTAAGCGTTTGGAATTTGTAATATGGAATTCAGCTAAGATTTTTGAGAGAAACAGTTCCATATTGTAGCTTCTTCCGTTAATTCTACAATACAATTGTGATTATTGAAAACATCACTATTTTCTCTAGTATTATAGAGACAAAAAATTAGATAGATTAGTGAAAAAGTGTATAAATAATATTATATGTAAAATTGGCTCAATGGTCAAAAATTCACAACTCAAAAAATACTCTGCCATTCAAGAATCGATTGTCATAATACCTAAAAAAAAGGCCTAGTTTATGGTAATTCAAAAAGTTTTTCTGATTATTTTAAAATCTATTAGAAATATTAAACATTTAAATATTATCTTAAAAACCGCAATAACACTATCTAATCTACGTTCCTAGATATTTAATTTAAGAAGTAATTTTCATTCGAATTGTAACTATATTGAACTATCTACTACATACTTTCAGTTAGTTAAAAAAATGCAAAATATATTTGTTTTTATGAATATAAATATCACACATATATACGCATGTAGTTGGAGTTATATATATTCCTTTACAAGTAATCAACTCTTTCATAGTGTACACCGCGATGTTAAAAAGTCTAAATTCATTCCGAAAATTTTGATGGAAAACTGAATTTTTACCGCACGGACCTGTTTCAATTTTAAATCGCAACTTTATTTCATGTTTGAAAAATTAATAAGGTTTTCGTTACGACCTTCTTTCCGCTGCAGCTCATGATTCATTGCCAGCTGACAGGGAAAGAGCAATTATAGCAGCACAGAGCAAAGCTTTAGTTATCAGCAGCAACAGCTGCTGCAGCCACATTGATAAGCCACCTGCAGCGCTTGGCATTAGTCAGAGGAACGTGAGAAACTATGCGCCAGAGATAAGAGAAATGCCGCTAGAAAACTTTTGCATGAAGCGTGCTGCTTACGCTTATGACGATGATGATCATTTGACGATGATTTTGCTGATGATGTTACTTAGAGCAGCGTAAAAGATTAAGACTTTCCACAGTCAGATAGGCTGGTTCTTGGCATAGAGCACTCGCTTCTTGCTGGGCCAACAGCTGGGCGCACAGATTTGCAATCGCACAGCAAAAATAGAGCGTTGTCGGCGGCGGCAAACAAAGAAGGCAAATCAAATCATATAAACAAAATAAATAGGAAAAACGTAAAAGGCGGAGAAAAAGCGAAGATAAAGTAGCAGCAGGAGTGTGAGGCAGCTGCGCTGAATTTGTTGGCATTTAGCGGCAGGCAACTGTGGCTGTTTGTTGTTGCTGCTGCCGCTGTTGCTGCTGCTATTGCATGGGGCAGCGATTCTCACTCACTTGACTTAATTAAACGGGGCAGGCAGTGTTATAAAAATATATGTGTGTTCTACACTGTGCGTGTATGCGTATATGCAGATGTGCATGTATGTGGGCTAGGCTGTCTAAAGCGTAAAAAACGAGACGAAGTTCAAAGCAAATCTGCGAGCAACGATCCATGTTGTTGCTGTTGTTGCTGTTGTTGCTGTTGCTGTTGCTGTTGCTGTTGCTGTTCCTGCTGTTAATGATGCTTACATATCGCTTATCTTACACAAAACGTAGATCTGCATAGATTAGTTTGTTCTACTTGTCTGCATTTCTTATTGTTATTATGATGCGAGTTGAATTTGTTCAACGTATACTAGTTCATATTTGCTATACGAGCTGTGTTTGCTTCAATTGGCAGCAACGACAACCTTAGCCTGCATAAAGGTATGTATGTATGTTGGCGCGTGTGCGGCCGCTGCTTCAAAGGAAATCACATGGCGTATACGCAATGTGCAAATAAACAAGCAAATGCGCCAAGCAAACATGGAAAAATCGACAGATCGCATCGGGCGACAATCATCAGACATACATTAAGTTGCTGTTGTTGTTGTTGTCGTTCTTGTTTTCCTACTGTTGTTGTTGCTGTTTCCCTTCTGTTGGTGATTTGCTATTTTAGTACTGCCAGCATCGCCTGTGCTAGACCATTTTCATTGCGAACATTTTGGTCACACGTGCCGGCCATTCGTCTGCCAGCAGCAGTGCCCAGGCGCAGGCCGACAGTCAGCCAGCCAGCCAGCCAGTCAGACAGACAGTCAGACAGACAGTCAGACAGACCGACCGACGGACAGACAGACAATCAGACAGAGAACTTGTTCAATTTGCCTGTCTGCCTGCCTGCCTGGCAGTTTTACTGTCTCCATATCTCCCATCTCCCTGTGCCTTAGTCTCCTGCTCTGACTAACTATGTGTCTACTTTAGTTTTCCGGTTTTAGGCTTTGGGCAATAGAATAACATAATTTGATTATTGTCGTTGTGTTTGTTGTTGTTGTTGTTGTTGTTGTTGTTGTTGTTGTTGTTGTTGTTGTTGTTGTTGTTGTTGTTATTGTCAAAGTCGTTAACATTTTTGTTTTTATTTCAATTGCTGGCATTTATTATTTATTTAATTTATTCAATTTGAACTATTTAAATTAAAATAAAACTTTTAACAGAGTTAGAAAAAACTTTTGTGCAATTAATTATTCTCAGAAAACGGCCAGAATAACACTGTAGCCTTTAAGCCAGTTCTAATCTAATCTACAACAAACAGTTTATATCTTTTAAACAACTGCTAAATGTGCCTGGCCAATTCGCTTATACTAAACATGACAAAAGCCATCGAACTAAGCGTAGCAACTAAAGAACTATAGAAATAATTATTATTATTATTATAATTACTATTTAGCCAGTGAAATTGCTGTAACAATAATAAAATGCCCACACAAACGTAATAGTAATAGTAGTCAAGTTAACAATAACAATGCCGAGTCATGTTCACATTTAGACTAGGGCCTACCTGACGTATGCGTAATGTTTTGATGCTCCCAGGCAGGCAGTGAGTGTGAATGTTATCGAAGCAATAGCACAATCATAAAAATAATAAGCACAAAGGCAAATAATATAGTATGATAGCTGAAAGTGTGCGCTCTTTAGAGTAGTTCCTATTGACCTCACTGTCTACACCTCTGCAAATCAAACAGTTTTATGGGAGGGGGACGCGTGCTACACCCGGTGCCAAGAATTGTAAAAGATATCGAGCCAAAAAAGAGGCAAGATAAGATGTGAATCTGCATGTGAATGTGGATGTGCGACTGCCTACGTCTGCATATACATATATTATGATACATTCATTGGTTTGTGCCTCTTTTATGACTGCTGCAATAAATCACTTGTGAAATTCTATTTAAAAGCAATTGAGAGAACTGACACAATGTCGCCTGAACACCAATAAAAATGAATCAAAAATTATCAAATAAATAACGAGCGCGTTCCCGCAATCATAAATAATCCACCCCAACAACCAGCAAAACAGAAGATTCACTTTTTGGGAAGCAAACACGCATAGAGTAAAATATCTTGGAGACATACTACGTAAGAAAACTTCCGTTTCGCTGTTCCCAGCGAATGTAGGTCAAATTGGGAGCAACAGCAACAGCGGCGGAGAAAGAGGGGACCAGAATATTACTGCCAAAATTAAAATATCTTTTAGAGTGAATTTTCGTAGCTGAATGAAATATATGCAAGCACAGTATTCGTTTTTCTCATTGCACATTGCATTAATTTGGCTGGGGAATAACCCTGGCAATGTCTGGGAATATTACAATGTGACTTACTTATGCACGAGTATTTATATTATTTAGAAAAATAATACAAAATGCCGATCGCATGCAATTCGAACGACAGATGGCGCCAGAAGCGTGTCGCTTGCAATTTGCTTATAATTTCAATAAAAAATCTTAATAAACGTACCGCTACCTCGCTGTCTCGTCTGTCTCCGGTAACGCTCAATTGCAAAAACCACATGTTGTCGCCGCTGGGAAGCTGTGTTCCCAGTGCTCTTTTTGTGATGGATTTGCATGAATCATTGAGGCGTCACACTCGAAGAAAGAGCGCTCTGAAATAAGTTGCAGAAATAACATTTTTTTAATGTAATATTTCATCTAGACGCGTATATAAGTACGAAAAGTTATTTTAATGTCTGTCTCCGGCTACACTCAGTTTCAGCGACAGGCAGCAGCCAACACGACGACACTTTTCCTGCCATTTTGCTGCTTTGCTATGGCAGCATTTCCTCTGCGTGTTTGCTAGCTCTCTGTGTTTTGCTTTCCTTCAATTTTTTTACTTTTTTTTTGGTAGTTGTCGCGGTGTTGTTTTGCCAAATTTTTCCGGAAGCGCGGCGCGACAGCAGCTGCGGCTTTGACGTAGTGTTGACGCACACACAATACTCACACTCACACTCACAACAACAACAACAACAACAATCGCAACAACTACCGCTAGAGCATCAACAATTCAAATGGTGCTTTTAGCCAAGCAGCATCTTCACAAGAGGCCAATGAGCTCTGACCGAGCGAAACGCTTGAAACACTACTAAACACATATCGAGTTTCAATACATTTAGCTCGCCACCAGCACTTAATTGCTCTGCGATTAACATATTAAATTAAGAGTAATCAATATTTGCGAAAACTGTTCAACAAAATATGAAAATGGCAGCGCAAATGTTGGAACAAACGGTATTATAAGCTAGAAGTGTTGATATTAAGCACCATATTGCATATCATTAGCCTCACAATCCAGAGATCATGAGTTCGAATCCCACTTAGACTAGCCCTCTTACATAAACAGTTTGACAATTATAAATTCTAAGTTCACTGACGAGGATGCTTGGCAACATCCGAAATAGCGCTATCTGCCAATTCTCTATCTATTCCCTCTTAAGCTCGTCTTGCATATCCGCTTTCCCTTATTCAATAAAACTTCATAAATGTCGATTCTATATCTTAAAATCATTGAGATATCGATGTTATGTACTAAATCAAAATGGGAAACTAAGATATTTGAACCCTGTACTTTAAAAAAGTGTAAAAGGGTCTATTAAGATTGTGCAACTCAGAAATGTATGTAACAGGCAGAAGAAAGCGTGGCAGACCCCATTAGGTATGTATATTTTTGATCAGGACAACGAGCTAAGTCGATCTAGCCATGTCCGTCTGTCCGTCTTGCATGCACTTAATGTATGGTTGTGTCTGACTGTACGATATGTGTGCATGTGTGAGTGTTTGTTAGCGTGTGTGTATGCAAGGGAAAGTATAGGGTCTCCTACTTTCGAGTTTTTTTTATTCAATAGTCGTTTTTATTTCTTGCAAACATTTGCTCTAGAATCTAGTCTCTTGGTTCTCTTTCCTTGACAGACGTATTTGACGGTTTAATTCCTACACCTAAAAATTGTTTTGTTAATAACTTACTTCAGCATTTTTTAACTGATGTGAATGCCATTTACAGGACAGATTAATATGGTGCTAGAGACTACTATAAATATGCCAAACGGCAAACCACTACTATCAAAATTGTGCTTTTTATACATTTTTATTAAATTGTGGGTAGCTTTTGAAATCGACGAGTTCATACGAACAGACAGACAGAGCTAGATCGACTCAGCTCCCCATTCTTCGTGGGTTGTGCCTTTTGTCTGTCACATACACTTGCACAAAGTAATAATGCCCCTGTTATCCATTTTCAATGAGTGCAGGATATAATGAACTGGTTAACCCCCTACTACTACTATAATCTAATATTCAGATCATCTAATACCAAATGGCCATATCCAAAGTCCAATGGCGAAAGCCATCTGTTCACTTTTTTAAGCGCATAATTAAGTCGGAACAACAATAAATCGAAATGAAATATGCCAGAGCAAAGGCAAAAAAGAACATATTAAAAAAACTCGGAAAGCTACAGTCGGATGCAACCGACAGTGGGAGACCCTGTACTTTCCTTTGCAGCAGCTAATTCTAACAATACACACATACACACATATCGCAACGTAAGACGCAACCACGCATACAGACTTATGTACATATGTATGTTAAGTGCATTAAGTGCATGCTCGCTGCTCCCCCTTGCCTAGTACGGAAACTTTAATCTCGAATATCTCCGGTGTTTATTATCCGATTGGGACACAATTCACAACACTGATTAATATTACCATAAAATTGTGGGTGTGGTGGTTTTTCGAGGTTTTTGGGGGAGGGGGGAGGTATAAAAAATCTAACACAAACTTGATCTGCTTGCACTATAGGGGCATCTAACTGCCAAATGTGATGTCTCTAGCTCTTACAGTTTACGAGATCTAGGTGTTCATGCAGACGCACAGACAGACGGACATGGCTAGATCGAATCAGCTCGTCGTCCTGATCAAGAATATATATACTTTGTAGGGTCTGCCACGCCTCCTTCTGCCTGTTACATACATTTCGGACTTGCACAATCTTAATAGACCCTTTTGTACTTTTTTAAAGTACAGGGTCTAAAAACAAAAATAAAAACCTACATAAAATATCATACACACACGCACAACAAATAAAATGATCATCTTATTATAATGCCTGGCGATTTTCAATGAAAGCAGAAAAAATTCATACTTGATAAAGCTTCGACAGGCAACTGGGCACACTGTGTGCTGAATATTTGGGAATTGAGTATAGAGGCAACATTACTACTGATCGCAAGACGCGGGAGCGAGGGGGAGTGATGGCACCCTGTATTTTGTTGGTTTTTTTTAAAGCATGACAATTGTCAACTTGTTTGCGTGCGCTGCCTTCAATACTTAATCGCCTTGTGTCAGTCCCTCTGACTGTCTGTTCGTCTGTCCGTACGTCCGTCTTGTGAGTTGCCGTTTTATTATATTTATGCTTTGCTTTTTGTTTGGTATGAAGCTCCACCACCGTTGGGAGTAAATGGAAACAGAAGAACAAAAAAATACCGAACAGAAGTCGCCGAAAACAATTTGGGAGCGTGAGAAAGTGACGCGCACAATTAAAATGCGGGTTTATGAGCCTCATTCGACAAACATACATTATAAACAATAAATTATATTTTAATATGTAGCACCATTTTATAAATACCTTTGCATACTCAGATGATTTTTCTTTTAGCCTGGCCACGCGAGAGTCACATAAATTAACATTTGCTTAGCATTAAATCAAAAAATAAATACATATTTATTTATTCACATACTGTATTGTATGAATAGCTATACATCCAGACAGAAAATCGCATTTATTATTATGTATTATTTCTATTTTGATTTGTTTCATTTTCCATTTTTTTTTATATTATTCAATTCACAGGATTAACTAGAGTGCGTAATCCCATTGCATAATCATTAGAAAAAGTTGCATGCAATTGCAATTGCACGCCCACCCAAGTGTTGAAATTAGCAAATAGAAAATCACAAATAGAAAATTGCAGAGCATATACAGTGGATATATATAGTCAGCACTCAAGTACTTATGATTCATTCGGACAACAAAACCAATACATGCAGTTGTCGATTGTTGTCTATCATGGGATATATCCTTGCCTTAAGTTCTATTGTCGCATGAGACACGTGATATGCCGGCTAATTAAAGCCAACAACGCCTACTCGTACTGTGCGGGCGTGGCAAATGTTGGTCACATGTTTCATTGCCAAATTCGCTCGACACTCAAATATGACTCAGAGCCAGACGGTTGCGAAGGAGACTTTTTGGCAGAAAAACACGCCATACCGCCTTCTCTCCTCCCCTCATCTTGCACCCACCCATGCTCTAACGAGTGATTGGCCCATGTGTAATGGCATAATTTGGCAAATTTCAATTTAAATGCGATTGGTAGAGTTCTCAATTGATTGAATGCAGAATTAACGGAAATTTAAAACCAAGCAACACGTGAGAACTTTTGCCATTAAGCAATCATTTTAATATTAATATAGATAACTATAAAAATTTCTTGAAAATTTGCTTCAATATTCCATTCGATCGATCGACCGATCCAGTTTATAAACATACTTTCGGTTAAGTTCAAGGCGTCGCGTCTACCTATAAAACACAACAGTAATACTCTAAGATATTTTATAAGTTCTAGTGCTATATAATTTTTATGCCAGTTTTCGCATAAACAAATCTGTATTCAAGATATGGGTATTCGGTATTTTAAAAATGTATTAGTACGAGTGTACATCACATATTTATAATATCTCCTTTTGTGAAATATTTCTACAAAATATCGAGGCTAATATGCAGCTGCTGCTGTTCATTGTTATTCTTACAGCACAGAACGCATCGATAACATCGATAACAGCGATGCCGAGCAACGCAACGATAGACAATGGCAAGGAGCTGAGGATCATCTGCAAAGTGGAGGGCAGGCCGCCACCGAAGGTGACTTGGTTCAAGGATGGCAAGTCCATAAATGGCAAGCATCATGTTTATCAATTCAAGCATCATAAGTAAGTTCCATAAATTCTCATCGCAGTATTTATATATTGTAGTATACAGAATAGAGCATATACATACATACATAGCATGCATAATTAACTAAATATTATAATGCGTTTCTCACAGAAGACGTTCCGAGCTGATTGTTCGCGCCTTCAATAGTTCCTCTGATGTGGGCAAATACGAGTGCCGTGCCAAGAATAAAGTCAGCAAAAACATTGATAAACGCCGCATTATGATCAATGCTCGTCCAGGTAAGACCTTCAACAACATATAGCTATACTTAAAGATCTGCCCACATTGATGTGTAGCTGTCAGAGATGAGCGTGTTACATAGAGCAAGCGCTCCAATTCATTTCTAATTTATGGCCACATTTGAAGGCGAAAATTCATGCATTGAACAGCGAACATTGCACATATATCAATGTACGTTTTCTAGCAAAATTGTGAAACATTTTATATACATATCTTCACTGATAACTGTAGCTGCCTCTATATCTTCATCTCCGACTCTTTCAGTTCCCATGCGGCCGGATATGCGCAGCTCTGGCTATCCGTGTAAAGAGAATATTTGCTTTCATGGCGGCACCTGCATGCTGTTACCGGACCTGTATCAGTTCTACTGCAAGTGAGTATTATCATTCCTTCAACCTCGGGCAAGGAGTCTGCCTATGACCTCGTACAGCTGTTTACGATTCGTGCTGACGAAAAAAAAAACTCAAGTGGCAAACGCTGTGATAAAACATATTATGACAGATGATAAAGTCACAGTCAATAACACGCTTAGTATCCGTATCTGCATCTGTATCTGTGTCCAAATGCAACCCCATCTGACCCATGCAGAGTCCAGCACTTGAGAAACATGACTAAAATTTTTACATTTTGGCATCCCATTTAAAGCAAACCAATGAAATTCTAAGAGCACTTTAGGAGCTCTTGCACTAATAGTCACACTCACATTCATACACTCTTACTGAAAAAATTAAACTCATCATTGCATATGTAGTTGGTGTGTATGTACAATGTGAATAATGTCTTTCAGCGCCTCGTTTCATATAGTACCCACGTATTGCGTGTAAGCACGACGCATGTATCGACTTGAATATGTAAACCAATCCAATTCAATCCCAAAAAAGTGCATTGTACTCTTGAAATACCCTGCAGCCTCAGCATGCGCATATAGGGTATAATCTAGTTCTAATCAGAATTCTTCAATGCAGGCTCAAGTACATATGTGAATCTTATAAGTATTTTGTAGCTGCAGGATAAGTACCTAAAAACTATACCATATGTAGTGTCTGAGGTACTGTCTTTCCATAATAATATACAATGATACAAAGGCTCTCTCTACATGAATGATTCAGATGTATCTAAAAGATTAATAGTATCTTTACGATTCCATAGATCTATAATATACAATGTTTTGATAATATACTTTAGACATATAATCAACTATATATCTAACAGGTATCAGATAAGATACTTCGATTTTAATAGAAAATATACTAAATATGATTTTCTAGTTTCTAGGATATAATAGAGAGAGAGATAAAATCTCTTGTACAATCGACACTATACTATAGATGGTAGTGTGCATTTTTTTGCCAACAATAATTTTTTTTATAACATTCATGCAGGAAAAATCGGATCGAATAAAATTTTGCCTGTTTTTGATTCAATAATAAATTTTTGATATTCATATTGAAATTAAATATTGGTTTTTAACTTGCTTGAAATTAAAATAGAAATAAAGATAATGAGAATTTTTTATAAAAAATATGCATTTCTTTCAACCGATATGTGTTTTTATACACATGCAAACCAGGACTTGTTTGTTTTGTCAATTTAATTTCTTATTTCTTGCAATTCTGCAATATTGTCGGCACCATCCGTAGGTTTTACTATCGGATGTGAAAAACCTCGATAGTCTGCAATTTGAACTCTCACTTTTTGGATACAGTATATCTGTCAGATACTTTTGCACTCAACAACTAATTAAATCAATTTCTTGCTTAACTTATTTCATATCTGTACGAAGGAGTATCACATAGTCGTCTATGTCCACTCTGCTCAAGTTCTTCAACTGTGGAAATACAATTTCATTTTCACTTCCATTTCGAATTGAGTTCTGGTCGGTCTGCCTGTGCTCTGCAAAAAAAGAGTGAAAAAATTATTAATTAAATGTGGGCTTCTCTTTTTTGTTACTTTTTTGCTTCTTCATTTGTTGTTGTTTATTATTTTAAGTACATTGAGTGGGGATAGGGGAAAAACGGGAAAATAACTGCAACGCAGTTCATGGCCATTCCCATGTGTTCTACGAGTATATATTTAATTCCCCGAAGATCTGAAGTGTTTAAATCGCATAAAATATACAATGTTTTACTTATGCACTTTACATTTATATTTCATTAATCTCACTCACTCACTTTCTCTCTCTCTCTCTCTGTTTTAAATTTGTATTCTTTCAGTTGCCCAGATGGATTCAATGGCGTCCGCTGCGAATATACCGGGCCAGACAGTACGTACAGCAATAATCCCGAATGTGGCGACAAGTATTATGGAGGTTTTTACTGCTAAAATAGGCACTTCTATAGCATCGGTTGTTTTAGATCGAGATACGAGTTACCAAAATCCAAAGCAAATCAATCAGAATGGTCATAGTATGCATACATACATATGTACATTCAACTCTGTCCATAAATATTCCTACAATAAACCAAATACTGTTGAGAAACAAACGACACACACACATAGAGTACAAATGCAGTAAAACTCAAAATAAATACTCGATAATCGATAATCGATATATGACCAGGCCTAAGAGATGTTCAGCTCCTCCTCTGGCAATCCGCCTTAATCCACACAATATTTTGTTTATGAGAGCAAACACATTCCAAAAAGCAACAATTACAACTAATTAACAAAACGTAAAAGTTTGTTCAAAAAAGCTCTATGTTATACATATATTATTATACCTATTTAAAACCAAAATGCGTTAAAATTATTTACATACTATATAATCATGCGAATAAAAACAAATGGTGCTATAGAAGGTTTATTTTGTATAGTTATATTTTATTTGTTCACCTAGACATTATATTATAATTGAAATTGAAATTGAAAGTAAAAAATATGTTAAAAGGAAAATCAAATTTAATTTTCGATTTCACGAAAAAAACACAAAAACAAAACAAGGTTCTTAAAATCAATGCAAATCAAACTCAGACTCATACACTCATACACATACGCACACAGAGACTCCTACCAAATACTGAATAACTTGTCGAATGAATGCACTCAAGCGTTCATATTCACTCATATCGATAACAATTACAAAAACAATAACAGAGGCTCTCTTAGGTTAGATATTCCTTGCAACACTTGGCAACGCTCTCGCCAAAGTACAGTCACCATCAGCATTAGTACCAACACAGCACTGACAACAACAACAACAACAAGAACTACAATCACAGCTTAAAATTGAAATTTTGTTTTATTTTCCTTTAAAATAAACAAACAAAATAAACTTACGTATATATTTTTTGTAGTTTGCAATAAACCATAAACACCGATAAAATTATAATGAAAAAATAATATAAAATAAAACCCCCTCGATGCGCAGTAGCAAATCATGAATAATAATACTTCATTTAAATATTAATAATTACTACTTGCAAATAATTTAATTACATTGAAAAACAATACATAGTTTCTTGTTATTCTATGAAACATTATTAACACTTTGGCTGTAGATTTTGACAAACCAAAAAACACCCTACAAAATACAACAATTTCATTCCCTATTTATTATATACATACATATATACTTTTTGGTGGTTGTTTATCAATTTTATAATCTGACTAATCTTTTGCGTTTCCTTACTGTTATTTTTATATCTGTTTCACTTTTTTTAATTTGTAACGCAAAAGAGAAAATAGCTTACAAAAAGTAAATCTTTATTTTTCTATTAATTTATCCTGCATGAAATTCTTCTAAATCCCTTATGGAACTGAGTAAATATCCTATTCTATTTAGTGCATCGCAATGCTTGTAATTCCCTTTAGGAAATGGTAATAGTGCAGCAGCTAGTTAAATTATAATCTGAACAAAAAAAACGTAAGCTAATTAATTTTAATTTTTTATTTATGATTTAATCTCTTCACAGATATTTTGTTGCAATCTACGGCCAAATACATACCTTAAATAATGACTAGATTAATGAATAGAACTTTTAATTTGTAAAAATGAACTCCCTGCACTCCAAACGCCGACAAATGTAATTTTTTAGTATTATGTTTAAAAATTCTACAATTTGTTGCACATTACACACAATGAAAAAAATGCAAAGAATAAACACATCATTTAAGATCTGCTCATATCAAGCTCAACGTTTGATTAATCATGATATGCACTGCAAAAAATATATACATACATACAGATATATAAATAATAATAGGTGACAGAAATTTGTGTATGAAATTAATTTCAAAATTTTGAAATATTTATTGTAAAAATAAATTAAAATACTTACTAAAATCGATCGATACTGGCACTGACACTGTTCCGCTTTTGTTGTTGTACCATAGACAAACATACATACTACATATAGAGTACATATACTATAGAGAACGACAGTTTAAGTACATAGCTAAGAACTTGTAATAAACCATCTGTACATACATATACCTAACTATATACTGTTAGCATATTCATTGTAATTCACGATAAGTTTTGTGTACATTTTAACTAAGTTATAAAAAACGTAACCATAATTTATTTTGTACTTTATAAAATATTTAATTACACTTTATGATAAGATATATAGTACTACAGATATCCTACACGCACACGTAAACTACTTAATTTCGAAATACTATTTAATTTCCCATTCTTCTATGTGTTTTTTCCTAGTTTCTTTATTAATTTAATTGTAACTAAAGCGAATATCATGTAGAATGCAAAATTAGTTCTTATGTACTATATGTTGACATCAGTTTGTACTTATATTCTAATTATTATTACATAAATTAATATTAGGCTTTAGGCACACGAATATGCATAGATGGCGTTTGGCACGCGAAGAGATTATTTTTTAGCTAATTTAAGTCAAAATTTTTAATTTAATTATCGAAAGATTTATACCAAATATACCATGTAAAGCTTAATTTTAAATGAAACAAAATGAATCATAAGAAAAGAAAATTCATTAAAAATTTGCAAATTCTTCAGATTTTACAAATCGATTGCTTTTAATTTATCCTTCTGCTGTTTTAAGTTCGCCCACGTTATTTATAGCATTACAAATACATAAATTACACAAAATTTTCAAACAGAAATATTTTGATTTGTTTTTTGTTTATTACTTGTTGCTTACTTGATTTTACATTATCCGATACCCAGCACAAATGCAACAACAACAAAAGGCTCTGGATAATCGAGTCCGGTGTTGGCAGCTTGAAGTAATTATGATTTTAGAGTATTGAAATTGTTTTCATATAAATTATTCCAGCTAAAACTGTCTTCGTTTTGATTCTGTTTTTGACAGGCACCACATACAAAATGAGCTATGGCAACGATAACAATCGATGGATGAGACGAAGCACGAATTAGACGCTGACTTTTCTACATTATTTAAATATGATTATAAATCGATCTCATGCTTACTTATAGTTCAGATACAATAAAATACATGTATTTGTTGCAACTACTTTAAAATATTCTTTTCTTTAACTATTATATTACAACTCAAATACTGGGCCTACATTATAATTTATTTTAGAGATTTTTTTTTTATTATTTTTACTTTATACTTACGATATATACGAAATAGGAAAGCGATTGATATAAATACTACATCGATATTCAATTTCTGTTTACGGTTTGTACATAAGGTTTAATAACATTCTTTTATTCAATTAAAGTTTTAATATTTGATCTAATAATAATGTTATTTTTCTGTAATTTACATAATTAGGAAACAAAATACTTATTGCATTTATGGTTATAAAATAATATGTAAAATATTGGCTTAACATTTTCGAGTAAGAATTTGTACAGAGAACGCAGAAATTTTCATTGAAGGAATTTTCAAAATATTCCTTGAGTGCATTGCAAAACACAGATGAACTTAAAGGAAGGACCATAAATGGTCTATTTTGTATTTTGAACTGAACTGCCAGTCAATATTGTCGCTGACTTTCAGCGTAACTTCTATCCTCCTGCACTACCATTTTTTTGACTGCGCAGCGATGTTCATAATGTGCACACTGAGTTCCTTCGATGTTGCTCAAGATATCCACGGCACTTTAGCCACGAATCGGAACGGTGGATTTTGGAACACGAGGTCAATTTTTGAAATTGACTTATTTCCTTATTTCTGAATGAAAATGCATAAAATAAAAAACGAAATCAGTATATAATTAATTGAACTTTTGTTTTTAATTATAAAAATGGTGATTTCTGGTCCGTAAGTATTAAAAAAACTCTTGTCAAAAAATTGACCTTTCACTTTTTGGGTCAGAACTCAGGTCACAGGTTGTGTCGCACGGTATTTGAGGTAAAAGGTCGTATATTCAAGCATATTTCCTGAAAGTTTCATTAAATTCGTCAGAACAGTTTTTGAGTAAATCGCTTATCAGTGCGTAAACCTGCCTTAACAGCCCATACAAAATTTGTCAAAAATGCCACTTTGAAGTTTAACAGCTTATATCGTTGCTTCTGAGTTGTGTCAAGACATGCACGATATGTCAATATAATAGAGGGCATTTTCAAGAGTCTACAGACCGAATTTTATGAAAATCCTCAGAACAGTTTTTGCGAAATTCGTCTTACAGTGGAGGTGCTTCAGGTTCTCTAAATCCTCTGTTAACAGTGCAACCTGCTGGGCACCGGAACCAGTAATTCAAATACTAGATTCAAGGTTTTTAATTTACTGAAACTTAAAACGTTTTAAAGCAATAAAATATATTACTAATGAATATTGACAATAATCAATTATTTTTAGACCCTGTACTTTAAAAAAGTACAAAGGGTCTATTAGGTTTGTGCAAATGACATTTGTGTGTAACAGGCAGAAGGAGGCGTGGCAGACCCCATAAAGTATATATATTCTTGATCAGGACGATGAGCTGAGTCGATATAGCCCTGTCTGTCTGTCCGTCTGTCCGTCTGTCTGTCTGTATGAGCACCTAGATCTCGCAAACTATAAGAGCTAGAGACTTAATTCTTTTTTTGTTAGGTTCGTGTATTACATAGGCAGGTCAAGTTTATTTCAAATGTTTGAAAAGTCATCCCCCTCCCCCTCAAATTCGCAAAAATATTCCCAGCATGTACAGTTCTAGAGTCACTGTTTTCCTTTTTTGCATGAATAAAGCTTTAGGTGCTTTGCATGTTTGGTGCGAGTTGCAGCCCAATCGGATAATAAACACCAGAGATATTTGACAAACAATTTTCTGTACTGAGCATGTGGGTGGGGGAGGGGGAAGCCACAGTGTACGCGCCACTAGGGCGTATGCGTGATTTTTGATTGTGAGTATGAATGTATGTATGAGTATTGGTTATTGTTTGTATTTGAGCGAATAATTGTATGTATATGTGTTTGTGTGTATGTGTGTATGTATAAGTGAATGTATATGTGTATGTGAGTATGTTCATATATGCTGCTGCTATTACCGACGCCTAGGGCAAACCAAAGTACAGGGTCTCCTACTGTCAGTTGCGTCCGACTGTAGCTTTGCGTCCCACTGTAGCTTTCCCTACTTTTTTAATTAAGTTATTAAACAAATATGCATTTAGTGTCAAATTTAATTTACATGGTATTATAAATGGTTCAATGAAACTATAGAACAGAATATGTACATGGATGGATAACAAGAAAAAATACCAATTTCGATGCTAAAGTTATTCTTTTGTGTCGCCCAACGCACTATAACTCATTCGATTTCTAAAATTTTCAGCATTCTATTTCAAATATCTTTTCATCAACTTTATGGTCATATAAGAAAGAAAATTGCAATCAAAGTTTCACAGATACCAGTAGGGTCACACAGCACACTGTTCCCTGTGCCCTCTACAATACCAAATTCGACGCTAAATTTTCCATATGATGCCAAGCGACGCATGATATCTCATTTTCTGACTTCATTATCTGAAATCATCTTTTTCTGACGAGCTGGCAACATCATTACATATGCTTATTGTTATGGGGATTTCTGGCAACGCAGCGCTTAGCGGAATTTCAATTTCTTATAAACGTTGTGCTTATAAGAAAGAAAGAAATTTCAAATAGTTGCGCAGTAATTATGTAGTTTTATTTTACGTCTATTTGAAGTACCTAAAATATGCAATCCGCGAAAAGAAAACACAAGTAATTGCGCAGAAATTATATTTTTTATTTGGTGTCTATCGTTTAGTTTTTTTTTTGCTCCTCAATTTCACATTTTAGCTGATTCACAGTTTCAAGGAGATTTTTTGTGAACTTTTCATTTTTGTCCATGCGGATATTAAGATTTTTATATATTCATTTTTAGTTTCAGTACATTGTGCGCCTGCGCGCGTTGCGACGGTTGGACATGCGGTGGTCTATGCGGTGGCCCATGTTAGTGCAGCTGTAGTTTTGGCTGCAGCTGCACTTGAGACGGCACCTTATATATCCATACAACCTCCTGCATGGGCTGGGTGTACAGGTGCACTAGTTGCGCCATCTGATACAATTGTACCACTGAATAAGAAAAGCTAATCAATCACGGTTGCCACTTTAAAAAGTAGCAAAGCGCCAAATTAAAAAAGATCCAAAATTTTACAAGTTGTTTTATTTTACTTGCATTATTATTATAATTATTATGTTTATAATTATTACTAGGGGCTTCGCTTAATAATATATACATAATAAAATATAGGAATAGAAAAAATTAACGGTTCAGTTCCCGTTCAAATTTAACACGACTGTATAGCGTTGAATTAAAACAATATTTCCATATTAATCTTTAAGTTAATCTAGTTCAATTCAATTGATTCAAATTAACATTTTAAGAGGATTACATATTAGAGAGAGAAGATTACATACTTATGAGATTTATTTCGTTCATTCTGTTAAAGGAATAATTCAATTGAACTTGTTGTGAACGAATCGACTCAACTTCACTCGACGGATGTCAACTCTTAACTGGAATTTGTCCGTACTTTTGTAGAGAACACCTAATTACACGCTAATTTCCAAGTGCGCTCTTTCGAGTGCTGAGCGACACGTGTGAAGAAAAAACTATCGGTCTCTATCGATACAGTACAGCCTTGCACTATCGTAACCTTGTCTAATAAAAAGAAACTATAGGGATTCCTGAAACTGATTTTGATTTGATTTTGATTATATTATACATTAACTAGGTTTAGGTTTAGGTTAGGCGGTAGCTGAGTAATAGACCTCAGCTCACTTAGGCCAAAAGAGGCCCATTGTGGTACCGCGTGGGCCCATTGTGGTACCGTATTCCCAACTACATACATACATTAACTAATATTCAATAATAAATCAACAAAATATGATTTGTTTTTCCAATTTGAGTACATACATATCTATATAACACTCTCAAAAGGATCAATTTTATTTATCTCTTTACAATTATGGGATGCATATAGTTATAGTTATAAAATTTACATTCAAGAACATATTTTAATTTATTTAAATTATTTTTACTGGGAACAGAGTCGTATTCGGATAACTATTGCAGAAATAACTTCAGGCTGCCACATTTTTTTTTTAGAAAATCGTTTTACAACACCATAGATTTTTTGATCGCAGCTCTAACAACTAGTCCCAATTTCAAGCCCAACTGACAAGATTTTGTAAGGGCTTGAGACCAGTCTCAAGCAAAAAGTCCTAATTTTGGTCTTACGCCACTAATACAAGCCGCCAAAATTTAAATGTCATGATATTGTTTTTCATATTGTTCTTTATATTGATTTTATAATGAGGAAGACGCAGTTTACATAAGCAGGTATAATTAAAAAATATAGGAAGTTGCACGCAAACTCACAGCAAGTAATGCTTTAGCCCGCAGATGATATCTAAGATTAGGAAAACACTACCTTGCTGGATGTAGTAAGCCTCAGTACTAAGCGATCACTATATTTAAACTGTTTTTTGGCCCAAGAAATCAATGTCCAGCAATCTCGCAGGAGATATAATAATAATTTAAAAAAATTCAATTTTCTATTCACAGCGAAATCAAACAAGTGACTACCTTTCTGGCAAGAAACCAGGGCTGGCACACAATTTAATATTTTTATGCGGGCTTATTTTTTTAATTTTTATTGCATTGAAATTTAAAGCGATTAGTCACAAAATTTTTATTTTCCCACTATAACGCTTATACTTTGTGTGTAAAACAAATATAAGAATAAATTTTGGAACACATTTCTTTGCAACCGGTAGTACCTCTTATTACCGTTCTCGTTCTGCGCCTTTAGTACTCCTCAAATATCCGAATAATTAAATCGCTCAGTTGAGCCATTTTCTCCAGAGATTTCTGTGCCACCCCTGGTTTACTTTTTTTCGTTTTAATTGTAATGCAGTACTTTGTAAAATTGAAATTTACCCCATCTAATGCGTACATCATTCAAAACAAAGATGCATTTAAGATAAATATCGATATGAGTTAAAATTTTCAAACAATAATATCGATTTTGGTATCGATGTCTTTCAAGCACTACTAAATCACTTAAATCTTGCGACTTTAATTTTATAAATAATTCTAGTTTTCCATTGCAGTAAGAACATGTCAACCGCTCAAGCAACCAAAAATTGCATTAATCTTAAAGGTTCGGCACAAATCATTGTTGAATATCTAAGTAAGTAAACACGAAAATGCCACAACGACGTTTACTAAATGCGCGCTCTCATTATGGCGTCCTTTTGCTATTTGTTAACTGCAATTCAGAGTACGGTATCAACTCTATATTATTTCAACGTGGCATATATCCGGCGGAAAACTTTGAAAACACACAGCAATATGGTCTTACCATACTCATGTCTAAGGATCCAAAGATAACAGCGTTTCTACAAAATGTTTTAACCCAAACTGAAGGTAAGTTCGCTACGCAGGTGTTAATTTTCTACTACTACTAACCAATCGCTTCCTTCAGAATGGTTATCCAAGAACATGATTAACAAAATCTCCATGGTTATTACCAATTCGCACACCAAGGAAGTACTGGAATGCTGGGATTTCAAGATGCAAGCTGAATTGGGCGATGGCGACACCACCGATCCGACCAAGTGCACTTCCTCCAAGCAGCTGAGTCGCATACAGAACGAGATACGAGATGTTATGCGCCAGATCTCGGCCACTGTTAGCTATTTGCCACTGCTCGATTGTATTTGTACCTTTGATGTCATGATCCACACGCTACAAAACACTGAAATACCAGCAAAGTGGGACGAAACTGGAGCCGTCTTCATACAGAATGCACAGGCAGTCCAATTGCGATCTTTCTCGACTGGCTTACAAAAGGTGGACACTGTCGTCAATTACAAGATGAACTCCTAAGTGATAATATAATACATATTTATTTTGATTATTGTATTTACATCAATCGTACAAGTAATACATTCTTGCGATATTTATTAAAAACCAAATTTGAAAAGCCTTATCATAGTAGTTGAACTCCTTCAAGTCAAGTGTCATCTGAAACCGGAGACGGAGAGAGATATAAGATGTTAGTATACACCACTCAAAACATTTGTGTTAATTTGGGCAGAATTGGTTTCGGTTTGATTTGGGCTAGTGCAACAACTAGTGCTAGGGCAACAACGAAAACACTACCTATCCTAAGCGGAGCTTAGTTGTCAAGTCTTTTACAAGCTGCGGTTGTTCTGACTACCTATGTTAGTCAGTACCAAAATATTTCTGGCCGAAATGATTGGGCGCCACTGGATGCAGTTCAGAGGTGAGAATCTTCAATTTAGGGAACGCATTGACCACGGTGCGAGCAGCAACGGGGGTACAGAACAGATTTGATAGTATGATGCACTTCTCCGGCACGCCGTGCTCCCTTAGTACGTTGACAGCTTGCAAGACGGTGTTGCCAGTGGACATGATGGGATACATGAGCAACACCTGGCGGCTGCCGATATCGTCGGGGAATCGTGCATAGACCACTCGTGCCTCATGTGTGTTGGCGTCTGATTCAACCAGAATCTTGCCAATGCGTATGGAGCGACAACAATCCCGCAAGCCTTGCTCCATGGCCTCACCGGATCTAATAATGGATACGCCACAGTTGCCCGAACGATATTTGAGGCCCTCATAAATGGCGCCTGTCGGCGTTTCCACGTCACAGTCAGTGTAGGGCAACTGATTAAGAGATTCCTCGATGACCAGCCTGATCAGCCGGTCAGCATAAAATTTAAAATCGCTGCGTGAGGTATTTCTGTGCAGAGGGTTGTAAATAGCATTAACAAGGATTACAATAGATGAAAATGACTTACTTGTCACGAATGATGGTTAGTAGCTCAGCTACCTGCGAATTCAGTGTTAATAATTTCAGATTTTCGCCGTACTCGGCACGAATCTCCTCAGGTGTAGATGCACCAACAGCTGTTCTCAATGCCTGCTCCTGTTGCTGAGTGGGCTGCTGCTGTTGCTCGGATTCAGCGTTATCGCTAGCTGGGGAGCCATTGCTGCTAGGAGGTCCACCGGTGCACATAATTATTTTATTTTTAATTTACACTCGTATCTGCGTTGCAAAATCTACTTTGTATTCCTGCACTTCGTGTTACAAGCGTGCAAATTGAGTATATCGATATGTTGTATCGATATCATCGGCATAACTATTTGCTATCGATATTTTCAGAAAACCATTGTGCTAGCATGGCTGTCGCTGACACGACATATTCGATTCAGAGCTCGTATCGATACGCACAGATAGTGCAGTCGCTGTCCCAAGTTACCTCGTGTTCTGGTTACAAACAAAGAAAAAGTGCATTTTAATTACCATTAAATTATACTTTATTTAATTTGAACGTTACTGCGTGAAATTCCATACGTGTCGGATCCCGTCGAGTGGCAACTAGCGTGCGCCTCTGTGTGCGTCTCATGGTCGCGTCTACATCGCGCTCGTGTGTGTGTATGTGTATTGGCATTGTGTGGCTGTGGCTGTGGCATTGGCGCTCCGTTGCTGCGACTGCTGCTGCGCCTCCTATTCCTCCATTCATATACTCTCTTAACTAATAAACAAATAACAAAATAACCTTCAAGGCCACCAAAAGTGCCTCCACACCTGGTCGGTCAACTAAGCCCAACTAATATCAAATCGTAATCGTAACTAAGAAACTGCACGGTCTCCCCCACCCCCACCTCTTATCTATCGCCGTCGTCGTTTGGGCTGTTTCCGTATTGTTTCTAGCAGCAAAGGCAGCAACAAATTCTTAGCAAACGCAAGGCAAAGTGTTTGCCACTATTTGTGTACGTGAGTGTGAGTGTCTGTGTTTGCGCTTTTGAGTGTGTGAGTGTGTGTGCCAGTGTCTGACGACAAACACGACTACAAATGGCGGACGTGAGTGATCCAAGTGAACTCTTCGATCTCGAGCTGCACGAGGACGACACAGCCCAGGATTCAGATGATGACAGGATCGAGTTGGACGACGTAAGTACCACAGAATTAACTGCGCAGCAGCAGAGCCAACGTGACATGCCAGCGACACCCCTCTACCCCCCACACCCTCTGTCGCTTCGAGTAGCTAAGATTTTCTTCCTTTGTTTACCTTTGCCTCGTCTGTGTCTGTGTGTGAGAATGTAAATTTCCCTCTGTTTGGGACTCTTATCTGCTGCGCAAAAGTCCAGTCCATGACAAAGACAGATACGTAGACGTTAATAGAGTGTTAGTAGTAACGTGTGCGTGTGTGTGTGTGTGTGGCGTCATCAGGTTATTCAACAACTCCCGACAGCAGCACAGCTTGAGCTCGCCTTATAAAACATATTTTGTATCATTATCATCGGTATATGTATATATTCTTAGAGCGATATTAGGCAATCGTACCAAAGAAGTGTCCTTCAAAATAATCAGTATCAAGTGTGCACGCCGGCAACTACACACACGCACACCCGTACATACGTACATATGTATATATTGTATATGCACGTACTACACATAATGTATATCTCTGCCATGCATACACACTCACACACACTCACACAAAGAGCGTGCAACCCAGTCGAAATTTTCGATGTAGGTAGGAAAATACGTGGGTTGTTTCATGCACTGTAGGGATTTTCCGGAAAATGGTACAGTTTCCAAAAATTGCAAAAATTCAAAATGAAGGTAAGATTAGTGTCGGAATAATAGATGTCAGAAATCCGAAACGAATGGAGATTAACTGTGAGACATTTTCTAAAACTGTAGGGAAATACATTTTTACCTAATGAAACTTGTGATCCTCCCCCGTTTTTTGTTTTTTTTTTCGTTAACGTCGACTGATAATAGTTTGAAAAATAAAATAAATTTCAAATATATTAAGTTTATATGCACATATGAATTTCATTTATATACAAATGTATACATATGTATGTATGTAAGGAATCTACATAGTAGTCACCATTGGAAGAGAACCCATTTTAACAGGGTTTTTGAATGTTTTAAATATGAAAATATATATATATAATAAAAATAAAACATACCGATCAGTGGGGCACACCAGACAACATTTTCGTGCGCCTAATTTTGGTGCAGGCATGCATTCACACACACACTAATGTAGTACAGTTACAGTTTTTGTACGCTGCAACGATGCTTCTTCTTCCTTTTGTGCTTGCTTCGCAGTGGCTGCGAGCAGCGCAGCGACTGAGTCGCAGCCCAACGATGCTTGTTCTTCCTTTGTTCCTAACTTCGTAGTGGCTGCCGGCAGCGCAGCGACTGAGACTCGGTGCAGTCACTGCGAAGTTAGCATCGAAGAAAGAAGAAGCAGCGTACAAAAACTGTAAGAAGAAGCATAGTGCCCGCCATGTGAAAGCAAGCACAAAAGGAAGAAGAAGCATATTGTTTAGTTAATAACTTCTGTATTTACAAACCGATCTTAATGTAGGATATACTGTATACTAACTGTAAGAATTGTGCTTTTAATTTGGATTGAGTTAGGGGCGAATGGGGCGTGGCATCCTTAATTTAAAATAAACTTTATCTGAAGCCGGTATTCACCCATCCACATTCCAAATTTAGTATATCGCCACGTCGGTGAATTTTTAGATTCCAGTATATAAATAAAGTACACTAAGGTCTATTAAGATTATGATATGATTAAGATATGAAGCATGGTAGTTCGCAAAGAGTATATATGCTTAATCAGCACGACAAGTAAAGTCGACATAGTCCTTGTTGACTGTCTGTATGAGCACAGGGATTTTGTTAGGTTCGTGTTGTATTCCAAATAATCCTCACTGAGGATTCCTCAGTGCATATACATTTCTATGTATGCTTGAGTATTTGTAAGTGTAGATCTTTGGCTGTATGTGTATGTGCATTAATGTATGTATATGAATATATATACTGCTGCTATCGACGCTCAAGGCAACGCAAGTACAGGGTATCGCATTGTCGGTAGCGTCCGACTGTAGCTTTCCCTACGTTTTACTATAATTTCCATGCCATTATTTACTGCTGTGTTCCACATTCGTTTCGCTGTAAGCTATACTCCCACTTAAAAAGGAACGAACTTTCTTATCTCTGAATAATATAGAATTAGAAAACGAGGCAAAAGAAGAAGACTAAATATCCGATCACGCTACGTGCTGATAAGGTGACGAAAAAGGGAGAAAAAGTAATTGTAAAAAACAGATGAAAAAAACCTTGATCGACGTTATGTTTGTTTTGTTATTTTTCTTTGCTATTGAAAATGCAATCAAAGTATTTTTCGACTTTATAAATGATCATATGTATGTACATACAAACATATATATACTTACATACATATGTACGATTATACTATGTGAGTGTTATACCCTGCACTCAAAAGTTATTAAAGGAATAAAAAGTGATATCACTATTGCTGCTTCTAAGAAAAATGAAGTAGTCATTGTTGCAGCGCAATGAAACTGTATGTATGTATGTATGTATGTACACATGTTTTCAATCAGATGTATGTAGTGCAGGGTATTATACTGTCGGCTGCTTCCGACTGATTAGCTGCATCTCCTCCGATTGGTGTGTTTTTTATCGACAATATTTAAGTTTTACAGGGCGTGCGCCCTCGATGTGTGGACATTGTAAATTATGATGGATTTGTTAATTGAAATTCGGCGCCAGCATTGATTGAGGTTGAACTAGTTGCCTAATCGCTATTTTGCTAATGCGGGCGACTAGAAATAAAGTAGAGTTGATTACATATGTACACGTTAACTTGCTGCATGGGCATGATCGTGCCGCTCTGTGCACGAGCCACGTCTCCAAATCCAAATCCCCACGCAGAGCAGAGTCAGCGAGAGCATCCGCAGCAGAATTGCTGGCAGAGTATTTGGCATTGTTTCAAATTCTAAATTTAGTTTGTCATTAAAGAGAAGGTGTGTGTGCATATGTCTGTGTGTATACAGCGACGTCGGTCTGCCTTTCTGTAAGTAATTATGTATGTGCGTACATCTACACATACATATCTATATGCTCGCTCATTTGTCTGCCTCTGTTTTCCCTGTTTAATACCGACGCGATCCGCCGCTAACGAAATTTCAAGCGAATCGTTCTGCATCGGGGTTGGTGTTGTTAACAATTTCATTGTGTCTTTCTTGTGCCCTAACCACTTTCTCCGAAGTGAGCGAGGCATGGGTATTATTATACCTTCAAATAATTACCCTACCTGCGTTCACTACTGTCCGCGTGGGATGCTATGCCGCTCAGATGCTGCTAAATATATCGATTTACCAACTAATATCGATTTATCCCCTAAATATACCAGAAATATCGAGTTGAGATAAAAATAGTAAGAAATAAATGTAAATGTGATTGGAAAACTGTGACTATTGTTCCAATCACTAGACTACTATATAGTAAATTGTGTTGTATTATTTCGCTTCGAGTCTTATAAGCCAAATATGCATTTGGTTTAACAGATATTCAACTGACTCATTTGCATCATGTGGCCTGTTACTGATATTTAACTTATCTCTCTCTCTCTCGTTTCTCTCTCTTGCAGGTGGATCTAGAACCGGAATTGAGCATTAATTTACACCAAGAGTGAGTAGTGGCAAAGTTATGTCGCTGGCGGAAGATGACAGCGGATTCCAATTGACGAGCCAAACAAAGGGGGGAATTCCCACCTGCTGTAATAGATAACAAGCGAATTGAGAACAGTGGTCGCTGTGTTGTACCAAATATCAATTGCTGCCACACTCGATCAAAGCTAGACAGAATGCACCTGACGCTGCCGCACTGATAACGGCCCATACATATGTAGCAGAAGTGTTTACAACTGCCAATTCGACTATACGAACTTATTGTTGTTGTCTGTGTCTAGTGGGCAATATGCCAAGCAGGCAGCCAATATGCAAACACTTGGTAGACTGATAGTTAATATGGGAGGATGTTGTGGGTGTTGGTTCAATGGGGGGAGGGGGGGCTTGATAATATCGAGGGTTTAGGGGCGCCAATTGGCGCGTGTTCGCGCAAAGGTTTTTATTTATAGAGCGCGTGGGCAGCGCAATTCCCACGCCAACAGCAACACCAGCTGCGGCACCAGTAGCACATGCACAATCTAAGCACTTCCCAAACTAATAAATCCTTCCTCCTCGACAGCAATGAAGGTCAGGAGACTATACAGCTCTCAGAGGAAACTGTTAATCCTGGAAAGATTAAATTGGGCCCGAAAGACTTTGAGCTCAAAAAGGTCCTGGGCAAAGGGGGCTACGGCAAAGTATTTCAGGTGAGTCTTACAGCAGGATACAATATTATATTATTGAAATGCCGATTCTCTGATTTCTACAGGTGCGCAAGACAGCTGGACGTGATGCCAACAACTATTTCGCCATGAAGGTGCTCAAAAAGGCATCCATTGTGACCAATCAAAAGGACACGGCACACACACGTGCCGAGCGCAACATACTCGAGGCTGTAAAGGTGAATGTGGCTTAATATTAATAAATTAATTATAATATATTAACTTATTTTTGCCTTACAGCATCCATTTATTGTTGAACTAGTATACGCCTTTCAAACAGACGGTAAACTATATCTAATACTCGAGTATCTGAGCGGCGGTGAGCTGTTCATGCATTTGGAGCGTGAGGGCATATTTCTGGAGGATACCACATGGTATGGCATCGCTGCATATTACTTAATGTTGATAATTATTTAATTTTCATCTACAACAGTTTCTATATGAGTGAAATTATTCTGGCCCTGGGACATTTACACAAGCTTGGAATCATTTATCGTGATCTGAAGCCAGAAAACATACTGCTTGATTCTCAAGGACATGTGAAGCTAACGGACTTTGGTCTGTGCAAGGAGCACATACAAGAGGGTATTGTCACCCACACCTTCTGCGGCACAATTGAGTACATGTGCGTGCGCACTTGCCAAACTTATTATACGACTTATCCGACGACTATGAAGAGACTGTGACTAATCTAACTTCATCTCATTTTTTCAGGGCACCGGAAATACTTACCAGAAGCGGCCATGGCAAAGCTGTTGACTGGTGGTCACTGGGCGCGCTCATGTTTGATATGCTCACAGGCGTCGTAAGTGTTGAATGAATCTCTTTTGAACTGTTCAAGTAGCCCTAATCCCCTTTACTTATCCTTTTATGTAGCCACCATTCACTGCTGAGAATCGGAAGAAAACCATTGAGACCATACTGAAAGCTAAGCTTAATCTGCCAGCCTACCTCACACCTGAAGCCAGAGATCTAGTGCGGCGCTTGATGAAGCGTCAGGAGCCACAGCGTCTGGGCAGCGGACCCGAGGATGCGGCAGCAGTACAAGCACACCCATTCTTTAAGCATGTGAACTGGGATGACGTAGTTGCTCGACGTCTTGAACCGCCTATTAAGCCCTTGCTGGTAAGCTAACCGACTGGGGATTAGTTCTAAATGGCATTTCTAAACATCATTAATTTTCTACAGCGAAGTGAGGATGATGTGTCGCAGTTTGATACGAGATTCACAAGACAAATTCCCGTGGATTCACCGGATGATACAACCCTAAGCGAAAGTGCCAATTTAATTTTCCAAGTAAGTACCGTGATTAAATTGCGATATGTGGTGGCAGCGTTTCAACTGAATTCTAATGGAGCCATAATCCCTTCAAGCATATTCTGGCAATGTCTCTTTTCCTCTTTTCTAGTTCACAGGGCGAGAATGTCATAATAAATACTTTACTAAGAATAAGCTTATATGTAGACAAATTGCAATCTATCAATTCCCATACTTTGCTCAGCGATAGTCAGCGCCACATTGAAAGTGTGGCTCCTTGAGTGGTATGCCTGTGGGTCCGTCCGTAAACTCACAGAAGTTGAGGCCTATGCGTCGAAAGGGATGACATTTGCTCTTGGGATTGCCCCATTTGCCACGGTATGTTAGCCAATCCGGCACCAGTGAGCGACCTGTGCCAGCATATGTATATTAATTGCAAGCTTCAATTAGTCAATAGTCATCTCATTACTTACCAAAAGATCTGAGATTCTTATAGCTTATGTCAACTGCCTTCCAAGTATTCCAAGGCGTGCCAAATCCATTGATATCATAAAGTCTGGCTACCTTAACAAAACGATGCTTGCCGGGCGCTGTCCACAGGCCATGCGAACCCTTGGCGGCGAAGAGGACCGGATGATTCTTAAAAGTGGTAACAGTTTTGGGAAAGTTGGGACGTTGTAGTATCCCCTTTCGTGTCTCCTGACGGCGGAATTCGAAGGAACCCGTCAGACGATTATAACTGTAATAGGCTCCCGCATCATGTGCCGATACGTACATGGCCTGGGGTTCAGCATCGCCATTAAAGTACAGACTCATGTGCTCCCAATCGCCCACATGGCTTCCAATGTCGCGACGATTGCCCAGGCAGTAGCCGTAGACAGCGGGAAAGGGTATACGACCCAGCGGACCCAGGCTTAGCGTGCACATCGTCTTGCCCTGGCTATAGGGATAGAACATCCAGTAGGTCACATGGAAGCCAGGCGATTGGCCCTTCATTCCCTGCGTCTCGCTTGACGCCGAGTCACGAATATTGTTGTCCTCAAGATTGTTTTCCACATCAGGTCCACCGCTGAATTTGACATTGTCGGCCAGATTAGCTATGAAATTGTTCACCGGTATGCCATTGTCCAACTCCAGCTCTACTTCCTGTTGCTGCATTTTATGCTCCCTTTCCACCGGTTCGGGCAATGTCTCACGTGTTAACTGCGTTTCACCCATGACCAAGTCATAGTCGCTATAAGGCGCATACTCTGCCTCCCGCTTCATCCGCTGGAATAATGGATACAAATGAGATGAACGTCGCACCGTATCATTGCGTTCCTCTAGCGGGTCAATAGACACAGGTATATAGGGACCACGTGTGCTGGACGACTGGAGCAAGGGTACAGTTTCCAGTTCACGTTTAGGTGGCGGTGGACACAACGTAACCACACTGTAGATAGGTACCGGTGCCTCATTAGGATTCCGGCCGTAGATAAAGGATTTCTCATTCTGCAGAAGATCTTCCATTTCACCATTGGTTACCAGATGGGATTTGGTTGAGTATTCACTGAAAGCCACGCCAGGAGTAAAATTACGATCCTTGTCCATTGGATGCACATGCTGCAGAAACTCCTCAACGCCCAGCGGCATGAATTTCTCCTCTGGAGCTAGCCAAACAATTGGAGCCCATTGCTTGATGAGACGTTCAACTGAGAGGTAGGGCGAGACCGAGGCAGGGGAGTGAAGAAAATCAAAATTAGTACTATTAACTTGATTTTAATTAGCTCTTTGGCAATTACTCAACCGGCCCAAAACACACACACCACCTGTGTAAACTGGTCAGAGCTGCACGTCTAGCTCTAATATTGCTAGTTTTAATTTTCTTCTTTCGTTTCGAAAATTCAAGAGTATAAATTTCACTTTCACACACTCTCAGGCGGCCACCCAGAAACTAACCGTACCGTCAAGTTGTCTACCTTCCCCAATCTTACCTTACCCTAGTGCAGTACTTGTAATTCATAGTAATTGTTGTGATTGTTGGTGTCTTGCTAATTTGCAACTTAAGCACTTGATATTCTTGTTGTTGTTATGTTTGCCAAGGCTACTGCTGCTCCGTATAATTATCGCACATTTATAGAGCAACTAAATCATGTTGAAGATTTCCCTTTTATTTCAAGGAAAAAAGCAAATATTGTAGCTAAGTAGCTAAACGAATTGTCTATGATCTACTCTACACTCTAAAGCAGCGGTGGACACTATATTCAAATTAGAGAGTTTTGGTGTTAAAACTCGGCCTTGCGTCCCGAGAAGCATAAAATCGAATGAAATAGAAAATTAGGTAGCAAGAAGGTCACCCAACACTCTAACTATTTATAGTAAACCGGAAATCTACAGTCGAACGCAACCAACAGCAGGAGATTCTGTACTTTCTCTTATCCAGCGAAGCATTTTATTTGCCTTATTACGATTGCTCTTTGCCTAGTATAGAAAATTGATTATCTAACATCCCCGGTGTTTATCGCAGCTAACAGTCTATGCGACTCTAAAACTGTACCTTCTAAGAATATTTTACGAATTCGAGGAGGAGGGGGGAGATATCAAAAGTCAGACATAAACTTGACCTACATATGCAATACATGAAGCTAACAAAAAAAAGAAGTAAGTTTCTAGCTTATACGGACAGACAGACAGGGCTATATACTTTGTGGGATCCGCCACGCCTCCTTCTGCCTGATACACACAAATGTCACTTGCTCAAGCTTAGTAGACCCTTTTGTACTTTTTTAACGTACAGGGTCTAATAATTAATTTAATTTACATTTCTATAGGTTTCTGATATTCAGATTTATCAAAGAAAATAAGTGATAAGTAAAAATAATAAGTAATAATAAGAAATACAAGTGTACTCATCGCTGCTGTAAAATACCGCATATTTACAATATGATATGGACTCACTTCGCAGGCTTGAACCCCTGAAAATGCTTGACTGAGGTGCTGGGTTTGACCTCTTGCAAAATGTTAATGGGCAAACAATTCAACAAAAATTTATTCAAATATCGTATTCCATGCCGTATCCACAGCTTGTCCAATATCAATTTTGAATAATTAAACACCTCATTTTTTGGCATAATTTAGTTTGTCTTTATCACACACCAAATACTGAAATTCTCGGTTAATTATAAGCACTTTACACTGTGATTCGTTTTGTTTTTGTGTTCTTTCATTAGAGTTGAAGAAATAGGGACGATAATATCGATATACGTAGATACATATTTTTCAGATGAAAAAAAAATACATTTGCATGTAAAAATTTAGATTTCGTATGTTCAGGATTAGCATATTCGGATTAAATCAATGTTCTGGCTTGCAGTCCTGATGAAGAATACCACAAGTAAATGTTTACATACATACATATATACATATAAACTCAAAACCACATTAAATACATTAGAAAATTCCTATGGAAAGAACTGAAAACGTCGCTGAAACGTCGTTAAGAGTATACAAAGTGCGCAGTGCAACATCTTAAATAGAGCGTAGATGTTGCTGGTTGCAGTTACTGCTAATGGATACCGTATGCATACCTACTTCTTTATCTAATGCCGTTATTTGTGCATATTGCAATGTTGCTTGTGTTGGTTGTTGCGGTTGTTGTTGTTGCGGTTGCTCGAAAGAGACTGGTGTTGCATAGACGTTGCTGTTGTTATCGATGAAAGTGGTATTGTCGCCTTCAGTTGCATTCAAAAGACTTGTTGCAGATGTAGCTGGCAGTAGCTGCTGTTGTTGTTGAAGCTCGGGCCGCGCTGCTGCCAACGCTGTCGCCAGCAGCAGCAATGAGAGTGAATATATTTTCAACATTTTGAACATTTCACCGTAAATAAAAAAGAAAAGAAATCACGCACGTAGTTTACTAATTTGTGTCGTTTTTTCTTGCAGTGTTGTTGTTGTTTTTTGCCCATTCACATGGGGCGAACAAAGCTCCGTTTTTGTTTGCACTTGTTGTTGCTGCTGCTGCTGCTGCTCGGTTTTTCTGCTGTTGTAATTTTCACATAATTCGACAGTTTGCCAACTTTTATTGTAGATGTTTTTTCTCCGCTACTGTTATCTAATTGTTATGGTTTGTTTATGGTTGTTACTGTTGCTGATGTCGTTTTGATTTATTAAAAAATACGCAATGTCACAACGCTCGCTTGATTTCAGCGCCCACAGTTTGACATGCACTGCATGCAGCGTGCTCGTATAAGTCGACGTCGTGTCTGCTGCAACTGCGCTGCCTGCCTGAACAGTTCTTGTCCCAATTGCAAGCACGCGACGTCAGTTCGCGTCGCTGTTCTGCTCTCGCTTTCAGCACGTGCGCTTGCGCCTCTGCCCCGCTCTCTGAGCAGGTGTTGTTGCTGCTGCTGTGAGCACAAGCTCTGGAACTGGTTTGATGTTGGACCTTTTCTGATATTGTGAGCAACCCGATAGCCCTGAAATCTTTCAAAGTCCGAATGAATAATGTCGCCGCGCTTGTAAATTAGCTCAAGAATGAATGTCATTTAACAGCATTGCAGCACAAAAGAAAAGTGGCGAAAGAGTAAGAGCTTTTTTTGCAAGCCTTTCTCCAACCTCCAGCGACTGTGCGCGTCTTATAAAAAGCATTGAGTTGAGTTGAGTTGTTGGGTTCGAGCCGGGAGTGGGATGGGATGAGGCGGAGCGCTTGATATTTTCTACACGGCACGAAAGTTTATTTATATTTTCTGCTGCCGTAGTTGCTGCTGCTGTCTCAGTCCCTGCTGCCGTCGTGCGCTCAGTTTGAGCGTTTCTTTCAGACTGGCCAAACGAACGTGACTGAGAAATGTTCGTGGCCAAAAGGCGCAGAGAGTTTACTTTGTTCCGTTGTGTTGTTGGTGTTTGTTGGATTTAGCCAATGAGTAGCTAATTGCAGCCCATGAGCAGCCGTTGGGTTGCTGTTGTTGACTCTATTTTGTTTACCAAATGAGGCGAGTTCGTTAAGGGTTTTACGTACGGCGGCCCTTTTGACGCTATTTTTAAGACCATATATTTACTTTGAAAAAACTGGGAAAGTATATCACGGGCAGAAGGAGGCATAGTAGACCCCATAAATTATATATTCTTGATCAGGATGATGCGTAAAGCTGAGTCGATATACACCTAAATCTCGCAAACTATGAACTAGGTATACCATATTTGGTATCTTATATAGTGAATATAGAAAACTTAATATAGAAAAAATTATAGGGTTTCCTACAGTCTCAACTGCCCGCTGACTTTTTATTTTTATATGCATGTAAAATAATCAAATGTGGTTTATTTTGGCAAGCACTGCGGGCTTAGAGTGCTGTAATTTCCTTTTGAAAGTCAAGTCAGCTGGCTTGTAAACACTTGATTGTGCTTCTTACTTTAATAAGCACAGCTGAGGGAACAGTTTGCTGAAGCCAGATACTATTTGTAAATACTGCACTACAAATAAAATCAATAAAGCAAGGAACATTTGTGTTAGAGAGCCAAACCTCTTTCACTACTTAACACAGCTGCTAACGTTTCCTTACCTTCCATAAGCTACAGGTACTAAGAAGAATTCTCTGTGATTACTCGCTAAGCAATAAAGTAAATTCATAACGTAATTAGATCGTATTTAAGCGCTCTCAATTGGTATATGGGCCACCAGCAACAGCGCAAAGTAAACTTTGAAATGTAATGTGTTGTGGAGCGAAGAGAAACCGAGTGATAGGATCAACTCCCGAATTGGGGCTCCAATTGCCATTACACTCACGTACAGTTGTATGCCAATTGAATTGAACGCGTCACGCGTTCATGCAGCTTCTCCAACAACTCGTTGCGTGCCGGATGAATTTACACTTCGGACAGCCCCGGGTTGTTTTTAATTATATTATTGCATTCATATATACATACTTTTTAACTTTGGGATTTCGTCAAAATTTAATTAGTGTCTTTCGTGCTGTCCGACAAAAAGTAAAGAGAAGAAAATTATGCAAAATGTGTTACATAGGCCGGTTGTGTCTGGCTTGTCGATGGACTTGCATAATGTCCACTGGGCATGATTAGTATGCAGGCACTGCCAGTTGCTCCGAATTCAATTGCTTACCCGATCAGTCAACTCACAACCTGCGCACAAACAAATACACATAATAATTCATGTATTCAACAGGGTTTCACCTATGTAGCGCCATCGATACTGGAGGAGATGCATCGGGCCAATCGCATGCCGGCGCGTTCGCCTCGACGCACACCGCGACAGCCTCAGGTTCCAGACAATAACCATCGTCTGCAGTTCCCATCGGCCACCGTGAATATGGGCGCTAATGCTCCAATTGTCATGCAGAGATCCACAATGTTCGCCCGCGCTACGCCGCCACATCACCAGCATCAGCATCCACATCCGCATCATATGCAAACTTTTGCGCCACGGCCGTCGCCAGCGCAAGACGAGATGATGGACGTGCAGCAGGGACTGCCCATGGTCTAAGGTTACTAAAGCGCAAGCTAAAGGATGTCGAGAAGGAGGTACAGAACGCAGATGTGGAAGAGAGCTGTAAGAGAAGAGATTGGAGATAAGCCCGTGCTACGATAAACCGTTTGTTTGGATATATACATAAATAGTAAAGTTAGACACTGATACCGATAACGATACCAATACACATAACATAACTATCGTACGTAGCTATAGCTCACTATATGTATATATAAATATATGTATAGCATGTAACTCTATATATGTATATGAATGTATAAATAGAATCAATGAACAGTAAAGAGCAACAGAGAGTTATCCCGATAGGGTTTTGATATCGATTCCGAACTGAATCGCATATAAATAAATAATACTATATATACTTACTATGTTTTATACTTCTAGGCGAAATGGTTTACACGATTTAGTTCAAATGTACACTGCACTTATTTTGATTTTTACATACACACACACACACACACATGCATACTTACTATATACATAGAGTTACACATAAAGTTTATCCGACAAGATTATAATATACGTACATATATGTTGATTATGTTGATTGATTGATTTGATTATGTAGGATATAATTGCATCTGAATATGCTATATACTAACTAAACTTAAACAAAACACAGCAACTAAAAGATTAAATTCTTTGTTTCATTTTTGTGTCTTCGATTCGAGCCATCGATTTTCTTGTAATTGCAAACTCTGTATAGTTTGTAGGACCACAGAACGTAAATAACTATAATATCGATAATAAAGCTGCTGATTTAAAACAAATGAAGGCAAACGGTTTTCCCTCGCATAGCTAATTCAAAATTTAAATGTAATTAGTATGAAAACTCGCTTTCAGTTGCTGCAATTTTCTAAAGCGAAATTAAATATAATAAAATAAGGCATTTCTTAAGGCAAATGAGTAAAAACACTAAACTATATCTAAACTATACCGATGATGATGCTATAATAATTTTAATCCAATTAATATGTACTGAGAAGCTAAACGCTGCCACAACAAAAACAACAATCAGGAATAACTAAAGATCGTAGTAAAGAATATATATGAAATCTGTAAACTTTGATTATATTTGTTCAGTTATTTTATTATTTTCTTCGGTTAATTATTAATATTTGGCATAGAAGAAATAATCATATAAAATGGCAAAACAAACAAAAAACCAAAAAAAAAAGAATCAATGTCAAAAATATAATCAAAAGGTGCTTTGAATTGTTATGAAGACAAGACAACTACAATACAAGAAACAGAAATATATAAAACAAACTATTGAAAATGAGAAACTAAAAATACTTGTAACGGTTATGTGTATTAAAAAGAAACAATACAAAAAACAGAAACATATTTATATAAACAAAAAATGAAAATACCTCAGAAGCAATTATTTTTGTTAAAAAAAAAAAATTAAATGATAAAAAAAATGTGAAATGCAACAAATATTTAGATAAAAATATGAAAGAACAGCATATATGTATCTAAAATGATTGATAAATATATATATCTAAACATGTATGTATATATCATTTTCGATTGTAAAACTTGATTTACTGTGTATTGATGATTTTTGCTTACATCTACATTTTTTGCTAATTGTAATACCGCATTATGTTATTTTCTTTATTAAATAACAAATGGAACAGAAAATTCATCCGAATGTTTTCATTGTGGCGCCACGTAAATTGAATAAGAAATGTCTTATTTTCATTGTAGGGAAAAGCCATAAATAATACAAGAGAACCCTAGGGAAAGCTGAAACAATTTTGTTTAGAAATACTAATGTATAAACGATGGAAGAATGTGAAACCCGCACTCCCCTAAAAAGAAAACGCCCATGATGAAACACTACTGCCCGTTACACTGAGAGAAAGAACAGCTTAAAGAATACTTAAGAAACTAGCAACAAATTATAAACAATAAAACAAAGAGCAAATAAATGAATTTACAAAGACGAAACCGAACAAAATATAATGTGAAAAACACCAAATACAGTTACAGTTTATACACCTAGTTAGCCAAGTTAATGAATTGTCAGGAGAGCTCCAAACATAAACACATGCCTACACTGAGGAAATAGATGCAGTCAATGTGTAGAGCGTCAAAAAACGAAAATTAGATTTAGCTATTTGTACAGTTCACACAGCTAAATATAATCGTAAATAATTACACAATTAAGTGAGCTAATTAAACGTTTGCTTAATTGACTCCACAATCAAGAAAGAAAAAGAAAAACCAAGTTCACTGTTAATAATCCATTGAAATAACGATCCACACGCGATCAACATTACTATAGTATAATTGTGTATTTGGCAATATAATACCAGTTATTTTGTAAGCAACCGAAACAGCGCCATGTTAGCAACTAATTAAGAATTTAATTATTATGACTAACTAGAGTGTAGTATATACATATAGAGTTCTTTTGAGGCCATATAGCGAAAGAGAATTGTATGGGAAAGCTATACAGCGACGATAATGAAGCCAAATTGCGCAGACAAACCCCATACATACATATAATCCAAATACTAAACTACTACACTAGACAACAAATAACTGAAACTATGCAACCAATGGCAAACATCAAACAGATCCTAGTTAATTCAAATTGTACATGTTTATTATCAGTAAGATGTATGTAAGTGCAGTGCATAATAAACATTTCTATATATGTATTGTGCATATGAACATATATACAGATACTACATGGATTTGTCTATATGTATGTGATGACGACAGCAACAAGAACAACAAATGTATATCATAATAAATTCAGTACTACATTTTACAAAAAGCAACTACCAAATGTAAGCTTATTCTGGTCGGAAGAGTATTACTAATTCTGCAACATTAAACCATATACACTAATTCTCAACTTCGACGAAAACCAGTTGAAAAAGTTTCAGTCAAGTGTAACCAACAGCCGAAGACTCTGAAGATTCAATTTAAAAAACTCGGAAAGCTACATTCGGATTCAACCGACAGTAGAAGACCCTGTACTTTGATTTACCCTGGGCGTCGATAATAGCAGCTGCATATAATTACATATATGTATACTCACATATACATACATATAAACATATGTGTGTATACATACACACATACACTTATACATACAAATATACACGCAAATACAAACAATAACCAATACTCATACAGAAATTCATACTCACAATCAAAAATCACGTATACTCCCTAGTGGCCGCATACGCTGCGGCTTGCCCCCTCCCCTAGCCAAATGCCTAGTACTGAAAATTGTTCGTTCAATATCTCCGGTGTTTATTATCCGATTGGGCTGCAACTCGCACCAAACATGCAAAGCATCTAAAGCTTTAATCCTGCAACTTTAAAACTGTATATACTAAGGACATTTTTGCAAATTTGAGGGGGAGGGGGATGACTTCAAACATTTGAAATAAACTTGACCTGCCTATGTAATACACGAACCTAACAAAAAAAAATTAAGTCTCTAGCTCTTATAGTTTCCGAGATCTAGGTGTTCATACAGACAGACGGACAGACAGACAGGGCTATATCGACTCAGCTCGTCGTCCTGATCAAGAATATTTATACTTTATGGGGTCTGCCACGCCTCCTTCTGCCTGTTACACACAAATGTCATTTGCACAAACTTAATAGACCATTTGTACTTTTTAAAGTACAAGGTCTAAAAAGGGTTTAAAATAAAACCACTATCGATGGTTTCAAATACAACAGATAATGCCAAAAAAATGATTTTGTAATATGCAAGTGAAATTTACAATATTTAGTTTATTCGTTCATTATTCAGTCGGATGCAACCGACAGTAGGAGATCCTGTACTTTTCCTTGCACACACACACATATCGTAAAGTAAACGCAACAAACTTGATCTGTTTGCACTATAAGGGCATCTGACTGCCAAATATGATGTCTCTAGCTCTTACAGTTTCCGAGATCTAGGTGTTCATACGGACGGACAGACAGACAGACATGGCTATATCGACTCAGCTCGTCGTCCTGATCAAGAATATATATTATTTGTGAACTCTGCCACGCCTCCTTCCTTTTTAAAGTACAGGGTCTAATTATATATCATTTTAATTCAATCAATAATAGATCGACCGTACAAATGACTGAAAAGAATGACTACTGAGCGATTAAACTCTTTTGTTCAGTTAAGGGAATAGTTCAATTATTATTATTTTTCTGAACCATTGCACACAACACTAATACAAACAGACATTCGGTTACTTCGCGTACATTTTGTAAAGTTTTTAAAATAATTAATCTATTATTTACCATAATAAAATTATTCAAGTATTTATTTTATAGAGCTAATCATAGCTGATCGAGCCAAGATAAATGAATTTTGCATTTCATCAGTTCATCGAATAACGGATAATCGATGTCCTTTATGGCGACTCCCACGCAATACAACTATTAAACCTACAAAGTGAACATTTTCTTTCATTCATAGGTACAGGATAGATATATTTGATATATAATTTATATTTATTTAGTAAAATAGATTTTATAATTTGTTATCCTTTATGCCAGCCAAGGGTACAAAATTTGTGCGTGCATTTTGCCGCTCTTGAGAAATAACGGAAAGGGCAGACTATGTGCCCTGGGCATTGGCGTGCCCACCGCTGCTATATGCTATTGATCTATGCCATTAAAAAGGCGAAACATGAGCTCTTCGTACCATTGTTCATCCATACCTAAAAATAGTTGAGTTGGTCAGGGATTATCGATATGTATGTACATAACTCGCAGTAGGCGCAAAATTTGGCGTATTATCGACAGCCACGCCCACTAGTCAGTCACGCAGCCGTCGTTGATTAGCATAAATTAATGGGAAAACGGGAACCTAAAAGAAGTTGTAGTAAGAATTATGCATATGTACATACATACATATATTCAATAAGGAAAAAAAGTTGAAAAAGCGAAAGTATGTTAACATAAATCGGTCGATCGGGGTAGCTGCTTGAAAGTCATGCTACAGCTATTTTTAACGGTGAGGCAAAGAAACCGCAAGGACGAGTCGCACCTGCCACCGAATCCTCTACCAATTGGCCAATTGGCTTTGTGCCCAATTCGAGTGGCATGTGACAGAGTGAGAGTGGGATTGCGAGCGCCAACGGCAGCGAGGGGTTGTCATTCATCCGCATACACACATATTTATATTCATGAAAACTTGCATACACACATACATAAATAGGCATGTATGTATGACAGACAGCATATACATACAGCATAATAATAAATACCGCTAGGCAACGGCGAAAATTCCTTAGCATGAATCGATTTAACTAACTCGAGAAGAGGAACAGCCGAGCACCAACACTAGCACCAGCTCCAGCTCCAACTTCCAACTTTCAGTAGCGGTTGAAGTCGTCACAGTGTCAGAACATCAGTTTGCCAGGTGCTGCTCCAAAAATCTCCCGAATCAAAGTGTGCCAGTTAAAGGACTTCCTGAAAATAATATACATATATACACATTCATTTATATAAGGTTAACTACTCCTCCATACATGCGTGTATGTGAGCTGCATACGTAACTGTTAAACGTTAAACTATTGTATCTTACGCAATATAGTATATACGTATATTTCGTGTTATCATAAGAGGGCCAGAGGTCACAGGTCAGACCAAGCAGAGGCAGAGGCAGTGCATCCATCATGTTGCCCAATTTGAAGACGCGTCGCGTATCCGGCCTGCAGCTGGCGGGCAAACATTTGGGTCCCGTGGCCAAATGCCCTCCGCGTTACTCCGAGGAGGATTGGGATTACAACAACAAGATCAAGTTCCGCATCACCTGCGACCAGGAGAAACTGGCCGAGCGTATTGTCGAGTAAGTATAACAAGTAGTTGGCCTTTAGTTGGTACATTCCGTCTCTGTCCATCTGTTTTATCACTTCAGGGAGTCGCGGCGTGTGGTGGACGAGACCAAGGACACTACCAAGAATTGGCAGCGTGAGGTGGAGCATCATATGCGTGAGCGGACTAGCGAGATTCGTTTCCTGGTCGACGAACTGAATCGTCAGAAGAAGACCGCTACGCTGGAAGATGAGACACTCAACATGTATCGCAACCGTGTATTGAATTGCATTGAATTCCTCAAGGACAAGTCCTTGGCCATCTGCAAGCAGTGTTTAATCTTGCGCGAGGGTCGTATCGGTGTCGATCTCTGTGACGATGAGGTGGATCGCTCGTTGCGTCGCGAACTGAAGGTCATTAAGGGTTGTCAGGGATTGGCCGATGCTGCACTCAAGGAGGCAGAGGAGCAGATACGTAAGTTGCGTGCGGCTATGTATCTCCTGGACCAGGATTTAGCGGCCAAGGACAAGTCGTTGGCTATTGACGAGAAGAATCTCAAGCTGAAGGACTTCCAGCATGACCTTGGCAAGGGTCAGGACTTGTCCAAGCAGCACTGGTAGGTCTATCGATTGACTTGCTAGATTCTATAAACTAATTAGACTAATCACACACTTGTTCCCTAGTCAATTCTCGCTGACCGAGTGGCAGGCGCAAACGTATGAGAATCTGGAGGCAAACGCTAAGGCCCTGGTCTCCGCGGGACAACTACGCGCTTACATTGATCTGCTGCTGAAGCAAGTGTGCGAGGACATGCAGAACCAGACGGATCGCACCAACGAGGCCTTCGAGCGTCGCATCGCTGAGACGAAGCATGTGAAGCAGTGCTTGGAAAATAAGCACAAGGACACCATGGATCACATCCATCAGGTGCAGCGCAACATGAATGAATTGGAGAAGGAAATGTCTGACAAACAGCGCGCCATTACTCTATGCCAGACGCGTCTCAGCAATCGCGCTCATCGTCCAGGACTGGAGCTGACCTGCGACATGGTGCAGGATGCGCTCTACAATGAGTTGCAGGCCCTGAAGGCATCCGTGTGTAAGCTGAACCAGAAGCTTAACGAGAACAAGGCGTCCATGCGCTATCTCATGCATGTCCAGGTTATGCAGGAGGAAGAGATTAACATAAAGGCAAACACTTGCAAAATAGACGAGGTCGACTGCATGACCTTGCGCCAGGCACTCAAATACGGATCGTTCTAGTCCATATCCAAGTTTTCACAGTAGTTCTGATCATCTTCACCCACTAATTGAACTCCATACACGCGCAGACAGGCACGCGCTCACAACTTAAAAAAGTAATAAAATTCATGTGCATTTTCCTGTTCCAAAAATAATAACAATTACTCAAATCAGCAAATAACATACTACATTGTATCATTACTTTATCAACACAGGAAGTAGAGTTCGGCTTTTTAGTTGAAACTGCACTACCAGTAATACCAATATTAACGGTTAAATGAAGCTCTGCAAGGTCCTATTAGTACTGCAGGGATTTCGACTGTTCGACAAGGATAAGGAGCAGGACAAGAGGGGAGCCTTTGAGTAGAATATCAGAAGTAGAAGCAAGTAGCGGGCGCAGTATTTAGTTCCAGTTTAGACCCTGTGCTTTTAAAAATTAAAACAGGGTCCATCAAGTTTCTGCAAAGGGCATATATGTAACAAGCAGAAGATATAGCAATGCCTGTCTGTCTGTCAGTATGAACACCGAGATCTCCCAGGCTAAGAACTAGAGCCACCATATTTGGCAGTTAGATTCTCCTACAGTCAGTGAGTGTACGTGAATCCTGCTGCTGTCGTCTGACGTTTCTAAATGAAGTCAATGTTAAGATTAGATATTACAGTGCTCTGCAAAATTGGACTTCATTGATAATAAAAAGCAATTAGAATATGGAAAACAAGTATGAAGTAGTGCATTTTTTTATTCTGTACATAATACACTCGTATTTGAATATATTTTATTCTTTAGGATTACATCATTCCGCTAGTGGGTCTGCAGCTATACAAATATGTGTCAAGAGTTCATCGCTATTGTAGACAATTTTGCAGTTGGGACACTTGTATGAATCATTTGTGACATGGTGATTATGTTGTATGTGATGGCTGACCTGAAATCTGCGACTGAAGGTCTGAGGGCAATAAGGACATTTGAACTGGGAATCGGATGTGTGGGTACGTGCGTGACTTTGCAGGTCAGTCTTTCTTATAAAATCCTGGGAACATTCGACACATTTATACGGCCGTAGACTGGAGTGAATGCGTAGATGTGATCGAAGACTTGAGCTTTGATTAAAAGCCTGGGGGCACTGGGTGCATTTGAATTCCAGCTTATTTAAATGTGTGGCAGTGTGAGCAGTGAGTAGGTGCTTCTTGGAGAAGGTCAGCGGACAGTGCTGGCATTGCAAAGCGTTCTCTTGGCGTTCTGCGTTCAGCTGCTCCTCTTCTAGTATACATGTGTGGTCAAGCATATTTTCCTTGATTTTAAATACCCGCAAGCACTTATGACATTTGTTTGGATTCTCAGTAAAGTGTCTGTCTATGTGCCTCTGGAGTAGTCGCGCTCTGGTGTATGACTTAGGACACTGCGAGCACTTGAAAGGACGATCTCCGCTGTGCGAGGTTTCGTGGTCTTCAAGGTGTTGTCTCTTCTTGAATGCGCTCGGACAGAACGGACACTGAAAAGGGCGTTCCTCGCGATGGGCACGCATATGTTGCTTTAGCTTAGTTTTGGTTTCAAACGTTTTACCGCAACTCGGACACTGAAAAGCAGATTCTTCAAGAAAGTGAACAGCTGAGTGCTGATCTAATTCAGTCAGATCGGAGAATTTCAAGTGGCAGACATCACATTCATGAATTTTATCAATATCATCTTTTGCTGCGGTCATCTTATCTAAGGATTCCATATCGATTATTTGCTTGGGACTTTCCGGTTCATTTAGTATACTCATCCAGTCAATGCCCATGGCATCTTCCGAGTCATCTATTTCTATTTCCTTTTCATTTTTGTTTAATAATTCCATAAATCGCTGGTAGCTCCGCTCGTATCTGCGCTTGAATCTGAATGCATCCTCGGTATCCCGAACGCAACATAGGCAAATATGCTTAGGTAGTGGATCACTTTGAAGCACTTCGTAGCCAACACACTCCTTAAGCATAGATGCAAGGCTGGGTTCACCTTCATTTGTTGTGCGTTCGCCATCCAATAGTTCCACTAGAACCGGAGATTTGCTCATGCAAATCCTGCACATTCGTTGCATCTTGATTTAAATTTACAAACACAAATGTTGAGATTTGCCTATTAGAGGTGGAACAAACATAGGTGTAACAGCGATATATCGATGTTTTCAAAAATTTTACAAGCATCGATGTTTCCGATGGTTGATGATTTGGTTTATTTTTAAAATCCTAACACTTGACGATAAATCGGCGAAACAAGTTGGGTTTCGCAAAATATACCTGTAACTGCTTCTTAATCATGATAAATTAAAATGGTTAATACATCTATGTTTTTTTCATACAAAAAATGACATATCTATTTGGTTTCTTGGGTTATCGTGGCGGTGGCGGTATCGGAAAGTAAAAAGAACCGATGGTTCGATGCGCGCTTTCAATTGCTTGATGTTCGATTAAAACGGCACGTTTGCCACACTTGGCGTGTTTGCACCAAAACTGGCGCCATTGCACTTTTTTTTTCTAAATGCCTTAAAGTTGAAAGTTACGAAAGTTACTTAAAATCAATTAAAAACACTACTTCTGTTGGGCTCAAATTTTACAGCACTTGTAATTTTTTGACAAATCAGTTTCGCGCTTCCATTCAAAAATTTTGTTCGCTCTACGCTCGATGCAACTTGCCAACAGAGTTTAAAAAAAAACCATGTTGCTTGTGTTTTTTAGACCCTGTACTTTAAAAAAGTACAAAAGGGTCTATTAAGATTGTGCAACTCAGAAATGTATGTAACAGGCAGAAGGAGGCGTGGCAGACCCCACAAATATATTCTATATATTCTTGATCAGGACGACAAGCTGAGTCGATCTAGCCATGTCCGTCTGTCTGTCCAAAGCACATGTTTGTACCTTTAAAATTGTAGGTGTGGTGGTTTTTCGCGGTTTTTGGGGGAGGGGGGGGGGGGGGGGCAGGTATCAAAAATCTAAAACAAACTTGATCTGCCTACACTATAGGGGCATCTAACTGCCAAATATGATGTCTCTAGCTCTTACAGTTTCCGAGATCTAGGTGTTCATACGGACGGACAGACGGATGGACGGACGGACAGACAGACAGACGGACATGGCTAGATCGACTCAGCTCGTAGTCCTGATCAAGAATATATATACTTTGTGGGGTCTGCCACGCCTCCTTCTGCCTGTTACATACATTTCTGAGTTGCATAAACTTAATAGACCCTTTTGTACTTTTTTAAAGTACAGGGTCTAAAAACTGGAGGTACATGTATTTATTTATGTATCCGACCAATTTCATATACATAGTCAATTTTTTTTTTAGAAATGTTAAATGTTACAGTTACACCACCTAACCATAATAAGTATATGTATATACAAATTGTAATATATTTCCCAAGTCATTTTTTATTCATTACAATAGTTAACTTATAAATAATACTCATTAGCCTAAGTCTGCTACATTACTCAGAGAACGTTGTCCAACATGTGTGATCATATGGTACTCAAGGTGTTGCTTCTTTTTGAAAGCCTTGATACATTGAAGACACTTGTATGGCCGTTCACCGGTATGAACGAGGACATGATATTTAAGATCTTGCCTTCGAGGAAATGTCCTTGGACAGTGCGGGCATTTAAGAGGGTCATGGATGCGTGTATGCCTCTCCAGGTGAGTGCGGAGCTGGAATGTTTTCGAGCAGTACAAACAAATGAACGGATGATGTACTGAGTGAAAGCGCATATGCAAATGTAAATTTGATCTTAATTTGAATGATTCCGGACAGTGAGAACACTTGTGGGGATGATCAACTTTGTGAATTTGGGCATGTGCTCGAAGTGTCGACTGTTCATTAAAAACATTCGGGCAATATGGACATTTGTATAGACGATAATTGCCACCACGGATTGATGTCGGTTCAGGTGAAAGTACTTTTATCGAGAATCCTTTCACCTTGATCTCTTGTGCTGGTGCCACCGCGGTCAGGTCATCGCTGCTAAGAGGTTGCTCCTTATCGTGAAAATCTGGTTTCTCCGTTTTAAAACAGCTCAAATCAACGTCAGATTCAGCATTTAGAGTCTCGTCTGCTTCAAGCATTTCGCTGATAGTCTGCTCTTCTTTGATTAACTCCCAGAAGTGTCTATAGCTTCGTTCGCATTTCATTTTAAATTTAAACGCATTCTTTGCTTCATTGACGCACATTAAGCAAATCTTTTTCGGCAATGGATCATTTATTGTCACTTTGCAGGCGACACACGTGTTCAGCATTTGTACCAGGCTGGGTTCCTTCCCCGTCTGCATTTGATAGCCAAATATATCCACAAGAGGCACATTGTTGCTCATGCAGATGCGGCAAGTAGGCTCCATTTTTCTTCTTCACTCTGTTTGTTTAAAATATTTTATAAAATGTTTTCTCGGAAATGGGAGATTAATAAAAATCGATACAATCGGGTTGTAAATAGAGGTGGAGAGCTATCGATAGTCTGCGCCACCGATAGTTTTTGAAACAATCGTTAACTATCGATAGTTATGTATATTTATTTAAAACGTTTTTTTTTTTTTTTTTTTTTTAATAAAAAGGAACGAAATTAACGGAAAGCCAACATTTAAGAAAGTCAATTTTTAAATGTTAGGGTAGGCTGATATACACGATGACCGAGTACACGGATGCAGTAAATGCAGTTGAATTTACTCAGAAAGGTAAAATGTTTGTCACTGCAACCCAATCTACAGACTTATGACGTCTCACAATTTAAAGAGGGATCTCAAACTACGTTTCAAACTGTTGCGACTACAGGTCAATATCCAAGGCAACTGATGGTGTTGCTGATGGACTTGGTGTATGTTAACATGTTAAACTGTAATACTAAATATCAGAGTTATGAAGTTTTAAGACATCTCCATCGTACGCTGTCCTTGTAAAACTTAAATCTTCCTGAAATATAAAAAATACAAACTATTAAATACTGAGAAATTACATCAATATTTTTATCCTTTTTTATATAGATTTTTATGTATTTTATGAATACAATGTAATATTTAGGTTAAGCTAGAGCCCTACGATGGTCCCTGCTAAAAAATAGTACTCTTAGGCTCAAAAAGAATATTGATGTATGCGTTGAATTGAAGTGTTTGTTTAAGTATAATAAATATGTAAGCTTGTTCGCGGCGAGATCCTTTCTCAAAATACATCATAATTAATGTAAGATATGGATGAGAATAAGAACAAAAAAAGTTTCAGTTTTAAAACTAGTTTCACTTAAAATTGAATTAAAAATGAAGTCTGATGTTCGTTTTGATTTCAGTAAGCTTAAAAATATGTGTCGAAAACTGTGTGGAAGTTAATGCAACTTAAATCGCATTTGATGTTGTTCCAACAACTGTTCCTGTTGCTACTGATAATTGCAAGAAAAAAGAATCTGCAATAGAATCAATCCATCCATAACATTGCTTATATGCTTACCGAAAACATGACAACCCGTGTTGGACACCGTAAATCCAGCAGAGTGCATCCTCCAGATAGGGATCCATTTGCACCTTCTTGGTGAACTTTGCAGATTGACGTGTAGGGCTCCCATAAAAACCGTTTTAGTCGGATTCAATTTCTATGAGATGGAGCGCAGGCTATAATCCAGGGTTTTACCTCCACCGGCCAGCAAATAGTAAAGGGTATAATAGCTATATTTTGAAGTACGGGTGCAACAGGTGCCTACATTCTTAGACTTAAGCGTCGCGACGAGATATTGAAAAAGTAATTGCTGCTACTATTTGTAGACACCACTAATGTAGACCTTGGGCTGTGTGTCCTGTTGTTCCTTGGCAGGCCAGTGCCAGAATAATAAAAGACTCTATGCACTTGGTTAGAGTCTATGCTTACCTAATGGATCCAAAGGACTTGAAGAACTATATTAGCGAATACTTACTGATGACTCATGGTATTCCGCCGAGAAACCGTTTTGCCGCATAGCTGAAGATGCGATGTGAGCGAGTAGGCAACTATTCGTACCAGGTTGCATCACACAAGGCAGCAGAGTTGCGATAGAACTTGACCACACGATCCTAGGGCCAGTCATTTGAGTTTGTGGCAGCCTCACTCGTATCCACAGATGTACCCGGGCTGCTCAGTTTAACGGCATTATTGCTGCTTAGATTGTTTGTGGAATGTTGCCGTAGATTAGATTGTTGCCGTTGACTGTGGTAGCAACAGATTCTACTGCTTCGTCTGCTCCAAATCGAAGTTCCTTAGACTGCATTGGTTCTCGCGTCATTGTTGCTGCTGCTCAAGTCGAAACTGGGCTGTGATTCGTACCGTTTGATGCCAATCGCTTGACGTCCCGAGCATATGTAAATTGTTTGCCTGTTGATTCGATTGCTGCTGATAATGAAGAGAAGAGATGATAATATCGATAGTACCATCGATAGTTCTCCACCTCTACAATAATTGACTTATCGGATCTACTATCGATAGTTCATCTTGGTAATTGTATGCTTCACATTGTGAATATTCATTATAAATTCATTTCTATTCATGTCATTTATATTTTGCTCTTAAGAAATGTATGACTGAGATCTTAAATATAATCGACATTAGTTTTTCGGATTTATCGATATTCTAGTGAACTAGTTGCGCAAATGAACTTGCACCAATATTGAGTTATGACTATCAGGCCTAATATCGGACTACCACCACATTGTTATCAATAATGCAACTCTACCCTACAGCTAGCAATTAGTAGAAAAACTCTATTAGAATTCTGCCGCTTTGTTGAGTTAATATAATTAATGTTAAGGTAAAAGTGTACAAACCAGAAGTTAAGGTAAGCATTTTTTCATCCAGCTATCTAATTTGACTGTCTCTCGACTCGACATTCGTGCGACTCTCTACAGCTGGCATCTTCCGCAGAGCCGCATATGGAGCAAAATGGAGTACAGCCACAACCACAGCTACAAAACTCAAAAATCAAAAATCAATAATATTGAAAACTGAAATTATTCTTCTGTTGTGAGTTTATCTTATTGTTTTTGTTGTTTCAGTTTAGATAATATGTCAAAACGTAGCGCTGACGATGCTGCCGGCAGCGGTAGCAGCTGTCTGGTGGCTGCAGCGGCCGCTGGTCAGCCGCCTATTAAGAAGGTGCACTTCGAACCACACCTAATTGGCCCAGTGTCAACGCTAGAGGAGATGGACATCAAGGTGCTCGAGTTCCAAAACAAAAAACTCGCTCAGCGAATAGAGCAACGAATGCGCTGTGAAGCTGAGCTTAGGCATCGAATTGAACAGCTGGAGAAACGTCAGACGCAGGACGATGCAGTCCTTAATGTGGTCAACAGGTATTGGAATCAACTTAACGAAGATATACGACTGCTTCTACAACGGTTTGATGCCGAAACGGCCGATGAGCTGGAAAATAAGAATGAAAACGAAGTGACCACTTCGTTTCTTACGCAACTATCTACATGGGACAAGGAAGAGCTGGACGAAAAGCTAGCTAATCGTGTTCAAGTGTCGAAGCGAGCCGTAGCCAAAATCGTCCAGGTTATTGATAGGTTAATGCAGCGTAATGAAAAAATATCGCATGTATTGAATGGCGATTCTTTAGGAACACAGGGAAAGAATGTTGCGGCCGGTGATGAAGATCAACAGTCTACACCGGGTACAGAGGCTGACGCAACCGCCATGGGTGCGGGACTACATGCTCTTGAGGAGACATTGAAGAAAACTCACATTGAGATCATGAAAGAAAATCACAACCTGCAAAATTTAAACACTTCTTTGCATGAGAAATTCCATACAATGTCATTAAAAATGAAGGAGTACCAGGATGCGTTGACTGCCAAAGAGACGGAGAATGCTGAACTTAAAAACCAAATCGATGAGCTGCAATATGACCTTGAAAAGATCCATTGTCGCAACGATAAGTTGGAGAATCATCTTGCAGAGGCCATTGAAAAGCTCAAAGCCTATCATCAGATTTATGGTGATCCCAATAAGAGTAACAGCAACAGCACTAAGATGCCGAGCAGTGGCCCTGGATCCGGTGGTGGAGGCAGCACGACAACTAATGTGAATAGTCAACATCTGGAGGAATTGCAAAAGGAACTCGAGGAGCACCGTGAGCTGGCCAATAATCGTCTACAAGAGCTGGACAAACTCCACGCTACACATCGGGAGACCCTCAAGGAAGTGGAGAAGCTAAAAATGGATGTAAGTAGCGATTCTGAAGCTCAAACATATTCATTAACAATTTAATAATTTTGTATTTAATTCGTCCGTAGATCCGTCAATTGCCCGAGTCAGTAATTGTAGAAACAACAGAATACAAGTGTCTACAATCACAATTTTCTGTGCTGTACAATGAATCTATGCAGATCAAGACAATGCTGGACGAGACCCGTAATCAGCTGCAGACTAGCAAAAATCAGCATTTACGACAGATCGAGGTTATGGAAAGTGAGGAGCTAATTGCTCAAAAAAAGGTGCGTAGTGAAATGATCCAAATGGAGGATGTTCTGGCGCTAATACGCAAAGAGTACGAAGGACTGCGAATTGAGTTCGAGCAGAACATGGCCGCCAATGAGCAAACTGCGCCCATCAACCGGGAGATGCGTCATCTGATCACCTCGCTACAAAATCATAATGGACAGTTGAAGGGTGAAGTTCAACGCTATAAGCGCAAGTACAAGGACATCTCCACGGATAATGTTAAGCTACGCAAAGATCTGGACGATGCACTTGCTAAACTTGAGGGTAGCAAACAACAGCAGCAACAGTCAATAGCGGCGGCAGCGATGGGCGAGGATATTAAACAGGAGTCAGTCACCAATGTGAAGGAGGAAAACACTAACAACGCCTTACCTGGTGGAGCCACGTGTCAGACTAATGCGGGAAGCAGTAGTGGTGACAATAATGTGGCCATCAAGGACGAGAACACGGCACCTGTCGAAGATGAGCTTGACGATGATCTTAGTGCTAAAGATGTTAAGGATCCCAGCATTAAACAGGAGAAGACCGGCACTGGCGATGCGTCCCTCTTAGAGAAAAAAGATTCGCCCGGGCCGGTCAGTGCTACAGCTGGAGCACCTGCAGCAGCTGGGGCAGCAAATGCCGTTAAAATCGAAAAGGATACCAAAGACGGCATCAAGGCAAAGGATGTGAAGGCCGTAGAAAGTGAAACTGTGCGGGATTTAAAGGCACAACTCAAGTATGTACAACCTATAACTTGGCTAGTCTATAATTATGATTTTATTTAAATATAATTTAGAACTTAATTATAATTATATTACAATCTGTATTACAGAAAAGCTTTAAACGACCAGAAGGAAATGAAGCTTTTATTGGACATGTACAAAGGTGTATCGAAAGATCAGCGTGATAAGGTACAACTAATGGCCACCGAAAAAAAATTGCGCTCAGAAATCGAGGAGCTCCGACAACAGTTGAAAAAGCTGCAGGAAAGCAAGCGTGAGGAACGCAAAAAGCTTGCCGATGAAGAGGCTTTGCGAAAGATCAAGCAATTGGAGGAGCAAAAATATGAGCTACAGAAGCAGGTGGCCAATCACAAACCTACCGAAAACGCTTGGGGTAGTGCGCCTGGCGGTGGTCCCGGTGGCAACTATACGCGTCCATTTGTCGGCTCCCATGAAGAGGAGGCGTTGCTAAATGAGATGGAGGTCACGGGTCAGGCATTTGAGGATATGCAGGAACAGAATTCAAGGCTAATCCAGCAGCTGCGGGAGAAGGATGATGCTAATTTTAAGTTAATGTCGGAGCGCATTAAGGCAAATCAACTGCATAAGCTACTGCGAGAGGAGAAGACGGTGCTGGAGGATCAAATGGCCACAGCAACAACACAGATTGAAGCCATGCATATTGTGTTACGGAAACTGGAGGAAAAGGAGCGGAGTCTACAAGCTACCGTAGCGTCCATTGAAAAAGAGCTAATGCTGCGCCAACAAGCCATGGAGATGCACAAGCGTAAGGCTATCGAATCTGCCCAGTCGGCGGCGGACCTGAAGCTGCATCTGGAAAAGTACCATGCCCAGATGAAGGAGGCACAACAGGTAGTTGCCGAGAAAACTAGTTCTCTTGAGGCAGAGGCCTACAAAACCAAAAGGCTGCAGGAAGAGCTAGCTCAGTTTAAGCGCAAGGCCGAACGCATGAAGAAGATGGAAATGTCAGGTACTACTATTGACGAGGTTATGATTGAGGAGATTCGTGAATACAAGGAGACACTGACGTGTCCCTCGTGCAAGGTGAAGCGAAAGGATGCCGTACTTTCCAAGTGCTTCCACGTCTTTTGTTACGACTGCCTCCGCACACGATATGAGACGAGACAAAGGAAATGTCCCAAATGCAACTGCGCCTTTGGCGCTAATGATTATCATAGGTTATACCTGCAGTAGAAAGCAGGCTATCGAGGAGCGCCATGGCGTCAAACTGGCGCTCGATACATTGAATGCCAAGCGAGCATACACCATGGCCAGCCAGCCAGCTAATCCATTACGAGCAAAGTATCTATGTACTATTAATATAATATATTACTATAATTGTTTATAAGTGTCGTAACTGCGCGACTTTTTCCCTTGTACCCCTTTAAAACCATGCGGCAATTATTTGAAAACATTCATTGCGGCTCCAAGTATCTCATAATTGATGAGTTCCGAGTGATATTATCCCGGGTTTTTATGTAGCTTCTAGATTGAAACTAATTCGTACGAGATCTAATAAATGGCTAAAAATTAAAAGCAATTGTTTTATATGTGAATATCTTTATATTCACTCATATGCATTAAGAAAAATTGAATTGCCGAAAAGTATCGTTTTAGATACATTCATATCTTTCAAGTGATTGACGCACTTTCAAATAAATAAATATCAGTTCCGCGATAGTTTTTAAATTTGTTAACACAAAACTTGTATTATCCATGTGCTGGATGGAATTGATTTATTTAATTTTCGCATCAACTGACAGCATTTATACTAACTTGGCTTTCTTGACGCTAGAGACCGCAACAATATAAGCCAGTTATATTACTACAAGTCTCCAGATACCGGCAACCCAAGTTTACCGCGCATCCACAAAATATTGTGGTATAGTATTATCAATAACCAATTGATAAAAATAAATTTATATTACAAATAAACTAACGTCTACTTCAACGGTAACTAAATTACCATAGCTTTCCTCAGCTTAAAATGTCTTTTGAGTTTAATCTGCAGTTTATAGACGCCAGATGGCGCCGCAAATAAGTCTATGTGGCAACCCTGCTAGCCATCTATGTGTCGACAGCAGCTCAACTGCACCAGACTTGGGCTTTATAATTCAATTCAAAGATTTAGTTCATCCGTTCAAATCGTAGTGAACGAATGAATGTTACGAATTGTTCAAAAGTCAAAAGAGTCCATTCCCGCTCCCTAGTCTCGTTCATTAGTCGTTATGTTTAGTCAAGAGTCCCAGTTTCTTTGGTTTTGCTCGAGAAAGATTTAGTTCGTTCGATTGTTGAACTTGATCTGAACGAATCAACACAACTCTAGCATGCACGCTGCTTAACGTGATTTGCGCTTTACGTGGTTTGTGTATGTGTCAGTATTTGTTGTGTTAAAGCGTATATTTGTACATACATACATATGTGTAATGTTCGCCTACAAATTTTCGAAGTGGGGATTCGTTAATTATTCCGAAACTAATCATTCGATTTGCTTACATAAATTTTGTAGACTTTACTAATATTGTATTAATATGATGATTAATATAACTTTTACAAAATCGAATATTTTATATTGCAGGACATCTTTCAAATATCCGGCTGGGTTACAAATCAGCCGGATTTTCAAGAAATTTTAATGAATATATCTTAAATTGCAACCACTATTACTACTTGATAATTAAAAAGTGTTGCAAAAATTAATAGAAAAAGGGCCAAAAAGCAAGAATGAGCTTCAATATAATTTTATAAATATTGAAACAATTATCGATATAGATAAAACTATAATTTTTAAAACGACTAATGCTCTAACAAAACTTGCATTTGAATTTCGACCTAAACGCACTCTCTTCATAACATAACAAAGAAGATGAAAAAACATTGCAGTGAGTGGAAATGCGTCAAGTTTATTTTAAATTGTGGATGCCACCGCCCTGTGTTGCTCATAATTCAATAAAAATTAATAATAAACGCAAATTTGAGCATAGGCATATTTTCCGTTCATCGATCTGTTCGGAAAATTGCATTAAAATCGTTAACAGAGTGAAATTCGCATAACAGAGGCAACAAATGGTCTATTTGGCGCGCAACGTAAACAAAGCAAGGTGCATCGAGCGCAGACCGAACAAATGCCTTCACGGTTGCAGTGTAGTTTAGTCAACCCCGAATAGTCCCCAAAATATCTCGTTTAGGTAGTAAATAAATCTGCTTATGAGTTCTACCAGAAATTGATTTCAACTTAAGTTTAACGCTTTCTTAGCAACGTAAAGAATCAATTTGCGCCAACACATAAGAAAGCGCTAATTTTGGTGTAAAAACGCCTAGTGTGGCAGCTGTCGTTGCAACTTGCAACCGTGTCGCCAGACGCTGAGACAGTTTAGTCGTTGTTGTTGGCTCGTGTGGGCGCGTCTGTTCGAATTTGTCCTGTCTTTAGTTGCGCCGTTTTGGATGAACGGGTTTTTGCTACCGTCTTATTGAAGCCTTTTAATTCGTTTATCAGCAATAAAAGTGCAACGCTTTCAAATTAATTATTACGCCAGCCGTCCAGCCGTCCAGTCGCAATCAGCCCGTCGCTTTTAGATTGGCCAAGACAACAGGATTTCAGTTAAGCCATCGATTTTTCGCGCTGTTCAAAATGCGTCGGTTGTGCCTGCTCACGTATGTGTGTGTATATTTGTGCTAGGACCTCTACAAATGCATGCACATTCAATACAGAAATACAAAAGGTAGGCAAACCAGAATTGCGCTCCTGCCGCCTCAGTGAGCATACAAAAGTCCTTCCCCGATGCTGCCTGTGGCAGCTGTGCCGTCAACAATAAGTGATCCCATTCACCTAGTCAGTACATATGTATGTGAATAAGTGAGCTGTTTCTGTGTGTGTGTGTGCGTGTGATATTTGTGCATACAATTTGCACAACATTTAATACGTTAATTCAACAACAACAATTCGCTCGCCATTTCGCCCTTCCACGAATGAAGCAAATTGCTGTCCATTTTGTTGTTGGTTATTTTGGTTTTATTTTTTGCACTCACACACCGGGAGCAATAATCGAACATATCAGACGTTCATTTGCTGCTCCCAAGCAAACGGAGATAGAGTGAGAGATAGAGGGAGAAAGAGTGAGAGGAGAGCCATGCCTTGGGGGACCCTCTGACATTTTCATCAGCGTCACTACAGGAACCAAACAACACGACAACGACAACGACGACAACAACAACAACAACAACAACCAAAACGACGACAGACAGGCAACATAGTCGGCAGCAGCAGCAACATTGACTGAGTGGTGTTGTTGGCACAGATATTCCAACTGCCGCCGCTCTTTGTGGGTGAGTAACAGTGTTTGTTGTTGTTGTTGCGGGTAGAAAGTTGTTATCGAATATGATGGAGCCTCAAACGACAACTACAGCTGGAATGGGAATGGGAATGGGATGTTCGGTTCGAAACTTGAGTTGCTTAGAATTTAAGAATTGGCAATCTGCAAAATGTCAAATAACGAACAACAAATCACAGTTGCAACTTGGATAAACGATGCAATTGCCAAAAAGTTCTTATTTAATGAAAACATCGGTAGCAAGTGATTTGATAACATTAAAACTTATTTCGTTTTTGGATAATCACAATACAAAAAGCAACTAGTTCAAATGAAAACAACTTTTCACCAGCTGGGAAATAATACACCGGTTTTAGCATAATTCGCTAATTGTGCCAACCATGCAAGGAAGTTGCACGCTGAAACTGGCAACACTGCTCGGAACACTATCCCAACTAACCAAAAGCCATGGGTGGGCGGTCAGAGGTCTTCGAGCGGTTGCAGTTGTTTGCTCAGAGGCATGGCGTCGCATTGGTCGCTCATAATGGGTTTATTTCGTTTTTTATTTCTGTGTTTTGTTCAACTGGTCTTTCAATTGGCTTTGCTCAGTTGAAAGGTCAGGGGATTGCAACTCCTAAGTTGGTGTTGGCTGTGACTTTCTCTCTTTTGTTTCTGTATCATCGCTGCATGTTCCTTGTCCATGTGGCTGACACCTCATTACACTTCAAAACTCATCTTGTGTTGCATGACTCGAGCGATAATCGATTTCTGAGCAACGTCGTTGCAATCAGGAAGACTGCAATTTGACATCAGTTTTGCCAGTCAATCAATCAGGCAGCCAGTCAGTCAGGCAATACGGCCTGCTTATTAAATGTTTTGTTTTTCACTTCTCACTTCTCTTGTTTTTACCATATTCATAAGCTAATGACGAGGAACGGATGTGGATGTTGAAACCGTTTTAATTACGCATCCGCCAACTTGTGCGATTTGTGGCGCCTGCGTGGACTGCGGGCGGCTTATTGACCAGCACAGGATGAGAAAGGAGGGGGAGGAAGACGGGTCCGCAACTTGAGGAAAATGTTAATTAAGCTTCATTAATTCGTTGCCATTTGATTTGCTAGAGAAAATCTTAATGGTTACACGACTCATCTTACCAAGTGTGTGAATGGAGAGATTAGAGAGCTGCTCTCGCTCAGCGCCTCTTAAGCGTGTATAATACTACTCCCAGTACCATCCCGAAGTCTGCATAGCATTTAATTGCTTTCCACATTAGCAGCAAAAGAAAAACTTTTTAAAAACTGTTAAATAAAACAAAAGACAAGCTCAAACTTTTTGCTTTTCTTTTAGTCTTATAACTGGTGGATATTGAAATGTTAAATAAAAGATTTAATTTTTAAAATTTCAATACTCAAATATTTAAAAACTGCCCTAACCTTTTTATAGCAGCCCATGAAAGTCTTAAATCATTATTTTTCGATTAAAGTTACATAATTTAAGTTTTAATTTAATATAAGTTCAAAATTTTATTTTAAACAAAATAAAATTATATAAATAAAATTAAGAAATCTCAATAAAGGTTATAAAAGGGCAGAGCATAAGCATTTATAAAATTATTGCTATACTTTAAGGTTGAAAAAGGTTGAAAAGTATTTCTCTCCACACAATTTCTTAATACAAATTACAATTTCTATAAACATTCTTCATATCTTTTAGATAATTTTCAGATCCTGTACTTTACAAAAGTACAAAAGGGTTTATTAAGTTGTGTGTAACAGGCAGAAGGAGGCGTGGCAGAGTCGATCTAGCCATGTCCGTCTGTCCGTCCGTCTGTATGAACACCGAGATCTCGGAAACTATAAGAGCTAGAGACGCAATTCTTTTTAGACCCTGTACTTTAAAAAAGTACAAAAGGGTCTATTAAGATTGTGCAAGCCCGAAATGTATGTAACAGGCAGAAGGAGGCGTGGCAGACCCCACAAAGTATATATATTCTTGATCAGGACGACGAGCTGAGTCGATCTAGCCATGTCCGTCTGTCCGTCTGTCCGTCCGTATGAACACCTAGATCTCGGAAACTGTAAGAGCTAGAGACATCATATTTGGCAGTTAGATGCCCCTATAGCGCAAGCAGATCAAGTTTGTTTTAGATTTTTGATACCTCCCCTCCAGCCATAATTATAAAGATAGAAGCTTGTGCTTTGGTATATTATAATCTTATGATAACCTTCATCAGTGCTGTAAATTGTGGCCCAATCGGATAATAAACACCGGAGATATTCGAGAAAGTTTCCGTACTAGGCAAGGGGAAGCAGCGAGCATACACATAATGCAAATACATAAGTGTGTATGCGTGGTTGCGTCTGACCTTGCGATGTGCGTGTGTGTGTGTGTGTGTGCATTGTTAGCCTTAGCTGCTGCAAAGGAAAGTACAGGGTCTCCTACTGTCGGTTGCATCCGACTGTAGCTTTCCGAGTTTTTGATTGTTAGGATGAATGTCTGTATGAGTTTTGGATATTGTTTGTATTTGCGCGTGTATTTGTATGTGTGTATGGGTATGTGTATGTGAGTATGTACATATTTACTGCTGCTGTTATCGACTCCCAAGACAAATCGAAGTACAGGGTCTCCTACTGTCGGTTGCATCCGACTGTAGCTTTCCGAGTTTTTAAAATATGAAATGCAAGACGGAGATTGACTAATTTGCGTTTAATTAATATACAGTATATTGAACTGAAATCGGTAACAAAAAAGTGTTTAACTTAATAACTTACAATTCAGTTGCAGACACTCGTAATCGCTGTAATCTTTTTAATTGTCTAACTTGTTGTTTATATTAAAACAATTACAAAAGAAATATATAATTGAAAAATAAACAAAAATTTCCATTTTCGGTATGCCTTTTTGCATTCCTGTAGTATTTTATATGTAGTTCTCCAACATTTTTCGCCAGTTTCCAATTAATGAGAAACTTATCAGTTGCTTTGTTGTTGAATTTCTGCATGCAACAGTTTGTGGCCTTATCGTTAGCGATAACAGAACTAATACATAATGATTAACTGGCGATTGTACGTGTGTATGTATGCATTTCCTACCTCTACCTCTTCCCCCACTACCACTGCCACATCAATTGTGATAAAAAATATCGCTTAGAATTTGTTTTTAAATGTTCAATATTTTCTCCCGATCGAAACACGCAATAAACAAAAGAGGAAAGGAAGAAACTACTTAAATGTAGTTCTGTTTATGTTATTATAATTACGAGTGCATATATCAACTCTACAATGGGGGTTTGGCTTTATTTCGATTGCCAACTTCAAGGTCAGGCACGAGGCCCCACATCACGTTGTGGTTCAGACCGACCCACTGGAGCAGAGACCATGAGAACCTAGACTGTCTCAGTTTACGCCTCACAAAAGGATTTCTGGCATAGAATTTCAAGTTATGGCTATACATAACAAAACGAACTTGGGTGACAGCGAGACGAGGTTCAGGCTCAGGCGAGACATGCCGGCGTCAAGGGTCCAACACCCTATGCCCTCTGGCCCTTATCTTCCCCATCACCCACTCAAATCTGGGTGATAAATGCTTGGCTAATTACAACGTTCTACTGGTCAATGGTCAAAATGTGGACGTGGCTCAGTCCCACCCCCATTGTACGCCTTAATTTTGGCCAGAGTGTCATGTGGCTCACGCCACAAAAGCAAATGCCTCGAAGCGTGAAGTGGGCTTCCCATTACTGTTTCTCTGATAATATAGTTAGTTACATATATATACATATGTGAGCATGAGTAAATACGAATAAATAGGCATGCATATACATTACATACGTATGTACATATGTACGTGTATTATGTAGATGTAGATGTCATAAAGAGTTTTTATTTTTTTCATGCCAGGCACTAAAAGAAAAATGAAGCGGACCAAAGACTTTCTCTGCCATATGACAAACAATTTCGGCTCTTGGCGTAATTGCCACTGCAATGAGCTGTTAATGAAACCAGATAGACATACAGACAGACGGACGGACAGTCAGACGAATGGAGGGAAGTGCTAGTCATCATTCCACTATGATCTGCGGGCCAATGTACGATCCGCCCTCAGCAGCTTAAGAGAACTGAAGCAACACAGTTTAGTTTTATTTGATTTGGTTCTGTATCTTCTTTTTGCAGAATTCTTTTCATTATTTTCTTTATCTCTTTTCCTCTTTTTCGTTGGTCTAGAACAACAACAGCTAAGTAAACAAAACACTAAGCTACCCAGTTTGTTAAAGATTTGAAAATTGATTAAGAGTAGTGACTACTTAAAATACTTCTTTTGGATATTTCGACCTAATAAATTAGTCTTGTATATATGGTATGTTCATGTGTATTCAGTTATTAATAGTGTACTATTCATTTTATTTATTATCGCATAGTTTTTCGAGTATTGTACTTGAATTTTTAAGGTATTAACATATGGCAACTGCTCTCACATTCTTATTGCGATACATTTCGTTTAAGTAAGAAATATCTTCATGGCGAATAGATAGATGAATTGAGTGTTGTTGAACCGCACATTCATTAAACTATAGTAGTATACCATACTCTACTATGCTTATTATACTATGTACTGTATACTATTTGACTCATTTTGAACCTCAAACTTTCCATATGATTTCCACTTTATGGTTCATAAAATGTTAAGCTTAAAAGTGTTTATGCAATACCCCATAGACAGGCTTTTTAAGCTTAACATTTTTTTCTGGAAAGAAAAGTCAATAGATAGTTGATTGATCTTTAAAACTCATTACACTTGAGCGATTCTTTCGATGAAGACGCTGGGACACATAAAGAGAAACGTGGCGTTACAGGAACTATTGCACTGTTGTCTAGTGCAATTTGAGGCACAGTTCAAAATGGTGCTACAGTTAGGGTGTGTGTGTGCTTGTGATACTGGGGCGCGACTCTTCAACTCAATTCTTGCGCCTCGCATTTCGTTTCGCTCAATCTTCGACTTTCAACAGATGCAAAACGAAACTTTTGCGTGCCGCTGCCGTTGACTGGGGAGAAGCCGAAAAATTGTTTATAGTTTAAGGCGCTGGGCAACAACAATAACAGCAACAACAGCAACAACGAAAATAACAATATCTAACAACAACAACAACAACAACGGCAGCCAAATGTTACTTTGAGTAACGTCAAAAAGCGCAGCGATTCAGTTGGTCGCTTCTTCCTGCTGCTGTTGTTGTTATTGCCCAATAGCTAGTGCCAAACCCGCGTTTCGTGACAGCTCCACAGCTGGCCAGACGCGGAGTTCCCCCTTCCCCGCGGAGTGCCCAGATGGCCCCTGCCTCCTGTCTGTTGTGGCCCACTGGCGACGTTTGCGTTCGCTTTGATTCATTAAACACGAGCCGAAAAACAGTACCCCCGCTCCGCTCCTGCTGACGATCGCTGACTGTAAATTGTAAACAGCAGGCAGTGAGGTGGTGGGAGAGTTTAAAAATTGGAAATCATGCCCCGCATAAACCGCACCGAGTCCGCAGGTGCAACACGAAAAAATCACACAAAATAAATAGAGAACGTGAAGAGAGTGAGCGGTGGAGGAGAGCGGGTGTGAGAGGGCTGAGGCATACAGAACCCGGAAGAGTGTGCTACAGCCCCAGACTGAGAGTTTAAAACTCTTTGCGCAGTTTTCTTTTGCTGTCCCCAGAGACACACACACACACACACTTACACACACTCACAGAGAGCCTGCAACTGCAACTCATTATAGCTGTGAAACATACGAAAGTGAGGAGGGGGACTGAGTCTAATGCGGGCCTTTGGGGCATGATTGTAATGCAGTTGAGTTTGCTCGCACAGGAAGTTGCCGGCTGTCGAGCAGTGTTCAAAACGCACAAGGCGTGGTAGTTAATCCCAGCCCCTCTCCGTCCCCGCATACACTGCTATACACCTGTTTGAACAGACGAAAGTTCAATAACAATTAAAATAGTTACGACAAAAATTGTAGCGATGTAACTACACGTACATATAGTACAATTCCCAGCAATTGCTTCGCAGGGGTAGAAGCAAGGGTGGGGGCAGGGTAGGGGAATGTGTATAGAGGTTATGGGCCGGGGCAATGAGTTGTGTGGGCCCTCCACTAGGCACAGACACAAAATAAATTGCCATAAATACGAGGCATGGAAATAAATTGTGCTCAATGCAACTGCAACAACAACAACAACAACATCAAGCCTGAGAGAAATTTATGCAAGCCAACGTATTTCCCTCTTGTCGTAGCGATAAGTTCCTCAACATATGTGGCACAGCATTTGTTCAGCAACCAGCTGAAATCGCAAAGCAAAACGAGTGCACAATTCATTTTATGAATATGAATACTATATAACTAAGCTCGACAGCATTCATAATTCAAGAAGACCCCAAATGAGTTGTCTTTGGGAGTACACTATCTTTATGTCTGGTCATCAATCCAAGTGAACTTTGAGCATAGCAAATGATTAAGTTTAGACGGATCTGAAACAATATCTAATTACAGTTGACACTAAATGTCTGTTTGTCAAATATAGCACTTAATAGTAGTTTAAGTAATCTCTAATTGTCATTAGGAACTCGAATAGGGGCGTGCAGCTGAAAGAAGTAAAAGTTGGCTAAAGTAAAAATTAGTCAATTCAATAGCCGTCTTATATTAAGCATATGTTAAAACTTCTATATATTGATTTTTAGATCATTTTAACTTACAGTACAGTCGAACTTGCCTATAATGAATCTTGACGGGACCAGAAAATCACTTCATTATATAGAAACTTCATTATACTGAAATTATATTTTTTGAAATGAAATTGGAACGAAAAAATTGTGTGTTTGAAATCAATTCATAATAGGGAGAGCTTCATTCTATAGAAGTTCACTATAGAGAAATTCGACTGTATTATTATTTATTGTTTATTATATTTACTAGAAGTACTGAGTTAGCTTTTTTAAAGACAGCGTTGCTACAAGTCGATATAAGACATTTAATTGCATTCTTTAGGTTATTCCAAATTGTTTATTCTATTATGTTATATTTGAATAAACAGATGAAATTCACCTGTGGAGTCACTTCATTGCGTTTTTAGACCCTGTACTTAAAAAAAGGTGTTGGTATAAAATATCCAATTAGCTTGTTTTGCTTGCACTATGGGAGAATCTTACTGCCGAATACGACTCCTCTTGTCCTGATCAAGAATTTATGCACAAACTTAATACACCATTTTGTACTTTTTTTTAAAGTATGTACTGGGTCTAAAAAGCTTAGTTACGGAAAATAAAGAACAGGGTTACCTACTGGCGGTTGCGCCCGACTATAGCTTTCCAAGATTTTTTTACATAAATAATGTGATAATTTTGTAATTAATCATTTCTCACATCAAATGTGAAGAGGAACTTCAAATTTGCTTTCTCAGGCCAAATGACCTTTCACTTTAGTCCATAGCATACTATACTAACTTTGTATGTACTGTGCTAATGTGCGTTGCATTAAGTGGACGCTGAACTGTACGAAGTGGGAACTTAAATGGCATTTGCCGCAATGCCTCTCTGTCTGTCTGAGTGTCCGCCTGTCTGATAGTCTGACTTACACCTGCAACTACTGCGAGCAAAAACTACACGCAGTATTTGTTACTTGCTCATGATGTTTTTGCTGCAATAGTTGGTGGTGCTTTTAGATTTTAGATGGTTGCTGCAATTAACTTGGCATTGCCTTTGTCCCAATCGAATTAGATGGGGCACTGCGTTGCATTCCCAGAGGCAAAGGTTCATTGATTGAAGTTAATGGGGCATAACAACTGGCTTTGCAGCAAACCCCAAACACTCGTATTACGTGGCGTGCATCACGGCTGTGGGTGAGTCTCTGCCTTAAAGCACAGTCTCAGTTCCGCTATATGCTATATGTGCTGCGACAATCGATAACAGAGAGACGAAAGAGCGAGAACAATAAAGAGCGACAAAATAAAAACTCGTTTAACAGTTCAATCGCTCAATCTTCCGATGTCTCATTGTCAGTGCCATGGACTGTGATCCATGCGCTCGACAACTTTATTCCCAGCAGCTGCTGAGCTGCCACACTGTCTGCAGACACACGAGTAGTCAGATAGAAATTTACACTCAGAAAATAAATCGCTCTAAAATGAAATACATAAATCTCCTTTGATTATCAGTAAAAAGTGTTCTATTGCAAAGCTTGGGATTACTAAATTTTCTGGACCATTTTTTTTAAATTAAATTTTTTTTAAATTTTAATGAAAGGAAGTGTGAGAAGCCTTTAAATGAATTTTTATTTCTTGAATGTCAATCTTAATCTATTGTTTTTTTTTTGTTCAAATTTTAAAAATTACAGTGTTTAATAATATAGTAATTTCTTATGTTGTGGTGTGTTATTAAATCTTAAATAAAAAATTTAATAAAGATGTTCAGAAATCTTAAAATAAATCTTGAGAAATCTCTAAATAGCACTGAAAAGTCTGAAATAACGATTTTAAACGTTATATATTACAACACAGTAGATTCAACTATCTTGTATATCTGAATTGTTTTCTTAAAAAAAAGGACTGGAAGCTATAGTCAGACGCAACCGACAGTAGGAGAGCGGCCGCGTACACTGTGTCCTTCCCCTTCCCCCCACCAAATGCCTATTACAGAAAATTTATTGTGCAATATCTCCGGTGTTTATTATTCGATTGGGCTGCAAATCGCACCAAACATTCAAAGCATCCAAAGCTTAATTCATGCAAAGAAGGAAGATTAACTGTATCTGTTGAGGGGGAGGGGGAGGAGATACTGCCCAAATTGACACGATTTTATGACAAATGTCAATGATATGTGGTGTTATTTTCGTTACGATATTTGATATCCTTTCCCCATCCCTATTAAATAGTGAAAATGTCCGTTAGCCACACAGCCACAGTGTTTTGTTGAGTTTTCTCTTATTCTATATTTTAAATTTACATGAAGTTAGTCATTGTTGGTTGCAGTCGACCTTAGCTTTCATAAGATATTTTGAATTTGGATTTTAACACACCTTTTTTAATAAGGAAACGGCTTAAAAAATATATGTAGAGCTTAGATAAATATCGAAATATCAAAATTTATGTTTGTGATTTGTTCAGTGTACATTATTCTTTATACTCAGTTGCAGCTGTGTGTATGCCTCTTGGCATTTGCTGCTTGTCGACTGAGCATAGCTTAAGAATTCTTCCCTGGCTGAGCACCCTACAATATACAAAAGGCGCACTCGAAAGTCCCTCTCGTCTGGCTCGTCGCCAGCTGAGTTCGCTTGAAGTGCCCTTGATTAGACCGCTAGAGCCTGCTTTCGTAGTTCATCTAAGCGAGCTGTTAATGCCACTTTTGGCACTCTTTAGAATGCAGCCAACGATCTAGCCAAGGTCGTCGGACAGGATCATCTCTCATGCGCAAACTGGTTTTCCCACAAATACATTTTGAGCCAAGCCAAATATACATAAAAGCAACAAAAAATATCACTGAAATTTTTTCTCAAATAGCATTCCAATTACATCAATACTAAAAAACCCGGAAAGCTACAGTCGGATGCAACCGATAGTAGGAGACCCTGTACTTTCCTTTGCAGCAGCTAATGCTAACAATGCACACATACACACATATCGCAATGACACGCGCAACAACGCATACACGCTACTTTCCCCATACTACTCATACACACTGAGCTTATACATACCTCCTATCTCTTCAAATCAAATATCACCGGTGTTTATTATCTGATTGCGCTGCAATTCACAGCATTGATGAAGGATGCCATAGGCTACTTTTAGGCTATCGAATATTTGTATCCGTGATTGCTGTGGTTTTACTCTCCTTGTTAGTTAGGAGAACCTAACCTATGGAACCTATGGTTACCAGCTCTTATACTTAGTTTGAGAGATATACATATGTAGGTATTCATACAGGTGACCAGCAAACTCACCTAGCTTATCTTCCTGACCAAAATGAATATATATATATTGTGAAGTCTGCCATACCTCCTTTGGCCTGTACATACAGTGTCTAGTAAAATGAATCCGGAGCTACTTCATTAAGGGGCTCCCCATATCGCATCTTCCTCTTTGCTTTTGCTTTAATGTTGAAACCGTTTGAAATTCACCCAAATAACTCCAATCGCTTGGCAGAGAAGAGTAAACACACAACTAGTGAATCGTCTCTACGGACCCGAAATGCCCTTACTATGTGCACAAAGTAATTAATGTCATATGGCTAACTTATTTATATGTATACTTTACTTTTGTCTTAATTCAACAAACTATAAAATTATGAGGCAATCAGCTTCCGCCTTTGCCATCACTCTACATAATTTGTAAAATTATATTTTGACCGATTTGGCACTCGCTCGCTCGATTTTCAGCTGCTTCCAAGTCTTAATAAATTGAGCAAACGAATCAATTAAAGTTTGCCTTTTGCTTATGTGCTCAACTTCCTCAGTTTCATATAATATAATTGGCATTGGTAAAATGTATTTTAAAAACTCGGAAAGCTACAGTCGGACGCAACCGACAGTATGAGACCCTGTACTTTCCACACACACACGCTAACAGACACTCACACATGCACACAGTCAAAGTCACACGCAACCACACATACGCTCGCGCTGCTCCCACCTTACCTAGTGCAAGGAATTGAATCTTGAATATCTCCGGTGTTTATTATCCGATTGAGCCGCAATTCACAGCACAGATTAAGGTTGCTATATCCTCATTGTATGCTAAATGTTTGTATCTTTTAAATTGTGGCGGTGGTAGTTTTTCGCGGTTTTTAGGGGAGGGGGGCAGGTATCAAAAATGTAACACAAACTTGATCTTTCTGTCTCTAGCTCTTACAGTTTCCGAGATCTAGGTGTTCATACGGACGGACAGACAGACGGACAGACGGACGGACAGACAGACGGACAGACGGACGGACAGACGGACATGGCTAGATCGACTCAGCTCGTCGTCCTGAATATATATATTGTTACATACATTTCTGTCTTGCACAAACCTAATAGACTCTTTTGTACTTTTTTAAAGTACAGGATCTAAAATACCCGGAAAGTTACAGTCGGACGCAACCGACAGTAGGAGACCTTGTCCTTTGATTTGCCTTGGGCGTCGATAACAGCAGCTGCACATATGTATATACATACTCTCATACACACACACATACAGTTATATATACAAATATACGCGCAAATGCAAACAATAACCAATACGTAGCTAGATATTAAGCACGCACTTCTGCTAAAAAATATAAATTTGAAAAGAAATAAACTGTTGAAATTAGAATGATTTTAGGAATATTTATCAAGACAGTATTATGCATACTCGTTAGAGAAGAAGACTCTACTGAATTTGTGCAGCTGGGAAATGAATTAACCTTATCAAGCTCACTATTGTCTATACCCCAAAACAAACGTAACAGTTTAGCTGTTTTACTTTGTTGCCAGAGTCATGAATATGCATAGTCTAAGGTGATGATAAAAGATCTAGCCAAGCAGAACAATGCAATAGGAATATGCCAAATATAAGCGAATTTGCTACCCAGACTCATATCTATTATGTGCAGTGGGGTCAATGTGGCATGCCACACAGACAGGCGACTAGAGACTTAAAGGCAGTCGTGCTGCATGTCTGAGGTATGTGCTCGTAACTTATGCAGTGGCCCAGTTGAGTGTTTTGTCTGTCAGGTGTGAACTAGTTCAAGTCAATCAAAGAGCCTGGCCCAGCAGTCGCATCAGTCCCAGCTGACCAGCGACATAGATGGTTGGCGTGTGCGTCCAACTTGACCGCAAAAGACTGCCGCAATAACTGCTGACTTGGATGCGGCATGTGGCATGTGGCATGTGGCATGTGGTATAGCCCATTTGCTAAAAGATTTTTGTCGTTGTGGCAAGTTTTATTGGGAGCAAGCAGTAGGCAGTAGGCAGACGCAGCTACAGTGAAATGCCAGAATACCAAAAATACGCGCATGCAACAAAATTTGGGTCATCCCATGTGAATCATTTCGCATTAAATTCTCATTCACCCTGCCCCTCTTGCTCTCTCTTTCAGCGAGTGAGCTGCCATGTCCGGCACTTTGTTTGAGATGGAGCAGGCACAGCTGAAACAGCCGGAGCAGCAGCCGCAAGAGCAGCCGGGTAGCAGCGTTGAGCAGGAGCTGGCAACTTGCCTGGTCAGCCTGGAGCTAGGCGAAGGCAGTGAGGTCTTGACGGCACTTGTCAGCACCAATAGCAACTGCGATGGCAGCGACAGTGGTCTCGATGTGCCGAGCAGTTGTTGCCTATCGCGAGTGACGTTGCAGCGTGGCCTGAGCAGCACCAGTGGTGGTTATACCAGCAGCAATGGCTTGGAGGAAATCTACGATAGCTGTGAGTTGCAGCTCATGGCGAATGGCAGTGCGAATAGCAATGCCGCCTCACCCAGCGAGCAGAGCAGTGAGTGCTCACAGCAGACGACACCGCCACGTCGGTTCAATGGCAGCATCAAGAAAAAAGTGGCCATGTTTGAGCCGGAGCTGCCGGTAAAGGCGCCTGACCAGCTCCGTGGCCGAGTGGCGAATCTGAAGCGTGCCGCTAGTCTGCCCAGAAATGGGGCGCCAGGCATGACGCAAACAAACAATGGCAAGCCACGCCTAGCCAACTCCAATTCGTTCCGTGTGCCTACCTCCACAGCCACGCCCACACGTACACCACGCCCCCATAAACCGGACACTCTGCCGAATGCATTGAATCGTGCGCAATCCGTGCAGCGTCTGGTGCAGGTGACGCGTACGCCATCGCTGAGTCGTGCGCGGACGCCGGGCACACCTTCCGACGATGGACGCTGGCCGGCTAATCGTGGCTCAGCCGGGGCACGTCGTGGCATGTCCGTAACGCCGGATGTGGTGGCCAACCGATTACGTGGTAGTCCAGCGCCAGGTGAAGTGCAACTTTACATGTGCTACAGTTATTATAAATAACCAATTAATATTTCCCAGGTGGAACTCTGCCACGGCGTCGTAAGCAACAGTCTGTGGAGGATCTGACGGCGGGTCGTCTGTCTCGCAGCAATTCCATTAGTCGAGCAGTGGTGGTGGATACCAGAATGACATCATCGGTGATGGCAATGCCAACAAGTCGACGCAGTCTGGCACCTTCCATAGTCACCGCCAAGGTGAACTCGCTGCGTCGACCCCAACAGCAGCAACAGCAGGCGCCGACCAGAACACGCATTTACCATGAGACAGCTGTGCAAACTGCTTTGACTAGCGAGGATCTGGATCAAGTGCTGGGCGGTGGTGTGCTACAGACACGAGCCTTGGATGCTGTGGAGCAGCAGGATCAATGCACACAGGCTGAGCCGGATCAGCGGGACTATGAGCTAGAGCAGCTACGCCTGGAAGTGCGTCAGCTGAATGGCAAGCTGCAGCGTGAGCGTGAAGAGAAGTTGGCCATGCAGCAGGAGCTGCATCTGAACATGGAGCGTGTAATGGGTATGTTGGAACTGGCACGTGTAGTCAGTGCCAATGCAGGCACACCAACGTCCGAGGATAGCGGTGATGGCAGCGGTCATGACAGTCTGCTCATGCTTGAGTCACAGATACAACTGAGCGGCCATGAGCTCTTCGAACGCCAACAAGAAATTGGGCAACTTCGAGCTCTCTGTCGTGCTTTACAGATAGAGATGCGTCGCTCATTGGCTACGCAACAGCTGCTGCTGCAGGAGAAGGCAGCCATGGAACAGGAATCCAGCGAGTTGCAGGACTTTCTGCAGCACGAGAAGGCCGCCCAATGTGATGCATTGCGTGAACTGGAGACAGAGTACCAGGCAACCAAGGCACAGCTGGACAATCGCGAAGAGGAGGCCAAAGTGCTTCGCGACGAATGTCGCCATTTGGTGCGGCTTAACGAGCAGCGACGCCAGGAGAATCGCCTGGTGCAAACAAAGTATGCTGCACTCGAGAACAAATCCCGGGAGGTGATACACCAGCAGAATGCAGCTGTTGCAGGCGCCTCCACAGCATTGTCCGGGCTGCATGCACGTCTTGACAGTCTGGTGGAACAATTGGTTTGTTCCTATAGTATTTCCGAGCATGATCTGGAGGTGAGTACTACGTTATCCATGTTGGTTATTCAACTAAACATATACTGTATTCACAGGATATACGGTTCCATGCGGAATCATTGGCAGCAGAGGCAGATCAAGCTCAAAGTGGACTGAAACCCAATGGCTTGGACTTGCCATTAAACTCAGCGGCTGGTGGGAATACGCTGATTCTGGCCAGTGATGGTTCCACGTCACCGCAACGTAATCAATCCTTTATAGCCGCTGTTATTGGTGCCATACGTCAAGCCACTTCACATACGGGCAAGAGGCAGTCACAGCGCCAGGCAGGAAAACGACAAAGTACAGCCCCAGGGGTACAGCTGCATACTTCCACAGCGATGCAGCATGGCAACGAACAGACAAATCTCAATGGAGGTGGCAGTGTAGGCGATGATTCTGATTCCACAGAAATGCTTGACTCTGAAACTGAGGTTAGAACTGAATGCAGAGGATTAATTTATTTTTACTTAAATAAGATGTTTCTTTAACAATCATAGCCCTGTCTGCTGATGATGGACAATGTACTAGAGGATGTGGTGCAGCCAGACTCGCATTCCCACAACATGGTTTCCTCTTGCACAGGCATGATCTCCCAAATTGAGCTACCCACAGAACTGATTAGCCAGCAGCAACAACATCTGCAGGTCACGACCAATGGCGATGATTCACTGCAGCAGCTGTCGCAGGCGATCACCAATCGTCAACAGATGGAACTGCATGTACACAAGCTGAGTGTGCTGCCACTGAGGTGAAAAACGCATAGACAAGATTTATTTCGCATCCCTATAATTTCAACTGTTTCCTTTTGCAGCAGTCAGCGCGATCAGTGCAACACAGAGGAGCTCAGCTGTCATGATTCACTAGCGGAGCTGCCCTCACTTATGGAGTACAGCACGGCACAGGCAGTAGTTGATCAGGTGATTGAAGTGGACACGCTGGTAACCAAGTTGCTCAAAGTGCTGCGACTCGTGCAGCTGGACAACGACAACTGCATACAGCAGTTGATCGTGGACAAGTGAGTATTATGCCATCTTGTTCAAGAGTATCTAACTGAGTGATCGATAACATTTCGCAGAAATAAACTACAACAGCATAAGGAGGATATGCTGGAGAAGCTAAAAGACTTAGAGGATGTCAATTTGAAGCTGCAGGATGAGCTCATGGATGCCACACAGGAGCTGATGATCAAGGGCAGCGATCTAAATGGAGCCAAGGCTGAAATGCAGCGGCATCGCAATGAAATCGATGTAAGATTTTAGCTAAATTACGTCATATTTTATTTGAACTCTTTGTGTTGCGCACCCTTCGAAGACATTTCTATATACCGTTAAAGCGCTAAGTCGCTAGATATATACTCATATGTTTATCAACGATCGATCGCCATTGCAGCTGATCTATTATAATTATGTTAGACGTATACTTATGCTTAGTATTATTTTAGTGTATAAACAAATAAAATTTTGACTTATACATTTATTCTTACTGAGTTCTTTTATTTATTTCCGTCAAATATAATTTCTTGTACTTTTATTTCTCACGTCAACAATTTGTAACTCCCCTCTGTTCGTTTCATCAATCGATCATCCATTCATCATGGGGCACAGTCAAAGTCACAGTCACAAATCAAGTTCACAAGCGCACTCTTTCGTTTGAAATGAAATGCAATCCGTTAAAGCTAATTGCCATAAATACTATGTATGTATATACCCGTAATAAATACGCTTCGATTGGCAGCGCCTCAACGAGGACATCTGCACGTTGAGCACACTTTGTAGCAGCTACAAAAAGCTGTCGCCGACCACAGAATTTCCGCCCATGCAACTGCTGTCGCCTAATCAGGAAACAGAACCGGGCGATGTGGTGGGCATACTGAATCTGCTGAAGATGTGGTACGCCGGCGGACAGTTGCAGGATTCACGTGTCAACAACTATCTATCCAACTTATGTGGTTCTAAGTTGACTGTGAGCACGTACCATTGACCATCATTAGTGCCCTTACTTATGCAACTTCCATTCCATCGCAGGTCAATACATCGGAGGCTCAGGCGGATAACAACAATGTAGAACGTCTGCGCATCTATGCGAATCAATTGGAGCATGCCTCACGTGTATTAGATGACTGTGAGCATATAAAGGAGAATATGTCATTGCTGCAACTTCGCCAAGATATTGAATTAGTACGCCTCAATGCTAATTGGACGCAGCTACTGGAGCTGACGGAGCATCGGGATCACAATGCGAATGCCGCTAATGTGTCGCAGTGCAAACCTTGAATGGTGTCAAATTGTTGTTAATTCTTTAGTTTAATTAGTTCTAACAGAGTTGTTTAAACTACGCGTAGTTAGTTAGAAATGTTTGCGTCCAATTCGATACTTGTCTTTTTATTTGGAAGTTTCAATCTAAATATTGCCTTGTGCCATATGAAAAGTGCCATAAAGTGGCTCATGTAATTCCTTTAACAATTATAATCTATTTAAATAGTTCTATAAATTACAACACCAGGTGTTATTGCATGCCACCAACTTATTCGCCAAACTTAATCGAACTATTTTCAAGTCAAAACCTATTAGATTGACCTATGATAAATAATTAAAAATTATACTTAAATTGATTTACTTTGGCCACATTTGTTACAATCAGACTCGCTATAAATATTACTTTTATTGCATACTTTTGAGCAACATGTAAAAAATTGCATAGTTTTGTGCGCCATATAAATATATGCCAGTTCGAGTAAATGAAAAGTCTTTTACAAATTTCGGTCAGTGTTGCGGAACTTAAACGTTTTCTTTTGAATGTAGATAAATTCTAGCAACAGAGTTCATTTACAGTATGTAAGAAGGCGAAGAAGTCTTAGAACCATTGACTGTTGACAAAATGTGGCAGTGAGTGTAAATTGCTTCCAAGAAAAACTGCCATTAAAAGAAACAATACATTACTGTTTGCTTTTCTTGGAGTGTTATTAGGTAAAATAATATATCAACTTACTGACAAGAAATTTGTTGTACTTTAAAAATCACAAAAGGGTCTATTAAGTTTGTGCAACTCAGAAATGAGAAATGAGGCGTGACAGACCCCACAAAGTATATATATTCTAGTTCAGGACAACGAGCTGAGTCGATAGAGCCATATCCTTCTGTCCGTCCGTCCTTATGGACACCTAAATCTCGTAAACCATAAGAGCCAGAGACATCATATTTGGCAGTGAGATGCCCCTATAGTGCAAGCAAATCCAGTTAGAACCTGTACGTTAAAAAAGTACAAAAGGGTCTATTAAGTTTGTGCAACTCAGAAATGTATGTTTTTTTTTGTTTGGTTCATGTATTACATAGGCAGGCCAAGTTTATGTTTTTAATTTGATAACTCATCCCCCTCCCCTTTAAATTGGCAAAAATGTTCTTAGCATATACAGTTTAGAGTCATAAAGCTTTAGATTCTGTGAATGTTTGGTGCGATTTGCAGCCCAATCGAATAATAAACACCGGAGATATTGGACAATCAAATTTATGTAATAGGCATTTGGCTTGGGGAGGGGGAAGCCACAGCGTACGCGGCCAATTCCTGAATGAATATTGGTTATTGTTTGTATTTAAGCGTATATTTGTATGTATAAGTGTATGTGTGTATGTATACACACATATGTATATATGTATGTGTATGTGTATGTGAGTATGTATATACATATATGTATGCTGCTGCTATTATCGACGCCCAGGGCAAATCAAAGTACAGGGTCTCCTACTGTCGGTTGCGTCCGACTGTAGCTTTCCCTACTTTTTATGTTCGATTTTAGATGCCTCACAATTTTGAAGATCGGCCACTTTTATCTGTGCTGTGAATTGTGGCCCAATCGGATAATAAACACCGAGATTAAATTTTCTATACTAGGCAAGGGGGAGCAGCGAGCACGCACTTAATGTATGTACATAAGTGTGTCTTTCTGGTTGCGTCTGACTGCGATATTCTTTGGTGAGCTCGGCGAAGATTCGCTCTAAAAGCAGCTTGAAGGCGGGTGGTAATGAATAGGATACTGAGAGTCACTTAGTCAATGCCAGTTGGAGAATATTATAAATCACAAACAGTATTCCTAGAATTCTAGCTTTACAGAAACATGTAAGATAATAAAATGGCATCAAGATGCGAAGTCAAATTCCTGACTATTACGATTAAAAGCAAATTTATTTTGTTTTCGTTTTTAGAAGCAGGTTGTATATATAATACACGCACAATAAATAAGCATAAACTAATTGTATAAAAATCAACTAATGTCAAGCATAAAACATAATTTCGCAAAATTTATGAAAAATCCCTTGAAATAGTAGGTAAGTCTATATGTATGTATGTATGTATGAATGCATGTTTTTACTTATGTAGAAATACATGTACAGAGCATATGAAATGTATTCATGGATAAATATGTATATGTGTATATCGATAGCTATGCAGCATATCTTGCCACGTTGTCTGTCTTTTATGGTACGTCTCTTGTGGTCTTTATAAAATAACAAATAATCTCACAATGTAGGTTCAGGTTTAGTTTTTGTTACTCTCTAAAACGAAGGCTTGCTGCTGCCAATGCTGCGAGCCGGCAGACTGTTTGTCTTGACTGTGGGATTGTCGCGTGCTTGCGAATGAGCCACTACAATGCTGAGGCACTGCACCCACTCCTCAGCGTTCTTGCCATCCTTTGGCTTGAGTATTAGAGTCTGGTCGGCTGTAAAAATCTCAAAGGCCTTGGGTATGTTGCGTGCACCGCGCGACACCTTCACAGAGCGTATTTGATTTACATCGATGCTCTCGCCGCCACTCTAAAAATATGCAATTTTAGTTAATTAGTATTGCTGGAGATATTAGAATTGGGGGAAAAGATGCTCTTACAGATCCTTTACATGATAGATGTGCGCCAGAGAGCGTAAAGTAACGAGTGCGCCAGCGTCGGAACAGACGCCATTTTCCCTTCTTCTCCTTGAGTTGACCCTCGATCATGGGCTGATTACTGCCATTGAGAAAGCCCACTGCCTTGTCCGGATGATTGCAGAGAAAGCAGCCCCATTGATACTCTAGCTCATTACAATTGGGATTCGACTTGTCCGTCTTGGATACCTCAAACACATCCAAAAAGCCTGAGTGCCGTAGCTCATTCACCAGTATCTCACGGTCCTAAAGAGGAAAGAGACATTTTTATTCCGTTCCATATTAATCAATGGAACCATTACGCACTTTGACCTGTGGAAACTGACTGGTGACCAGCTCGGTAAAACTGCGATTTTCGCACTTAAGTATCTGCCAGATGTTCTTCAGATTGCTAATCCCTTGCTCACGTGTGCTAAGCACACATTTCTCCTTGACCTAGATGAGAGCAAAGTATTAGTTAAATGAGATATAGTACATATGATTACATATCATGTCCACCTACAAAGTGTCGCACTTGAAAGTCGAGGAATATCATGTGGATCCAGGTCTTGGGGTTGCGTGTGCGCATCGTGAAGCACGTTTTGGAGTAGAGGCAATGTGGTCCACGTATCTGACAGGCGAAATGCAACTTGGCTACCTTCTTGCGACGCTCTGCAAATTCATTGGATACTGTGTGATGGACATATGTGTATGGGTATGTGTATGTGTATGTGTGATTGGAATAGACAGTGTAGGCGTAGAGCAGAATAGACAGTAAGTGCTTGAAGAAAGAAGATGCAGTACATCATGCATTAAACTTACCCTCAATGCTGCACCTCGTAGGCGGCGGCAAATGCTGTGACACCTCATCCATATACGATTTGATCGAACTGAAGTTTTTCTCGCAAAACTGCTGGACGGGATCACGCATAATCTGATACGGCTCAAAGGTGCTCATGCGCTGATCCATGACACTATTGGCATTGAGCAAGGTGCGACTGGTGTTATCACTGCGTCGTGGTGCCACATTTGTTGTTGTCGTGGGGCCCGACACGATCACTTCGCTCTGGAAACCAAACGGCGTTTAGAGAGAGGGACTCCTCGTGCAAGGATTGACTGTACTTACATTGCTATTAATGGGCAGCTTCATCACGGACTTGGCATTACCATTACTGGAGGACTGCGGCATGGCGGGCGATGCATGATGCACGGATACGGCGTTGTGTGTGTGTTGTGCCACCGTTGTGGCAGCTCCTCCTGCCTGTGGTATAGATATGGACCCCACCGACTGATTGAGTGCATCTGTGCTGTACTTCATCAGCACCGTACTTGAGTTGAGTAGCGTGGAGGGGCCTTGCGAATGTGGTCGTACCTTGGACGGCGACGTGGTTACGGTCACGCCGCCCGAAGTTACCGGAATGCCGTGCTTATTGTGGCCGGTGATGATCACATCGTTGCTCAATGGCGGCACGGGGGTCACTGGTAGATTAGCAGGGGATGTGGGCGTCTTGGGTGTGGCGCCTGTCTGCACCACAACATTGCAATTCGAACTGCCGCTGGGCTGCTGATTGATTTGCGAGTTACTCAGCCGAGTCATACTCTTGTGTAGTCCACCAACCGAGCCGCTGGCCACATTAAGTCGCGTCACGCTTCTGTGTGTGTTGCTCGCAGGATGCAGTCGACCAGTACTACGCGAGTCGCCCAACTTGACGCGGCGTGTGTAGCCCGTATGGGGTGGCGTGGAAGTGGCTGCCGGCACTGAGGAAGGCGTTGACGTGGCAATGGGCGCTGGAGCAGCACTGCTAGGCGTGGGCATGGCACTAACTGTGCTCGGCTGCTGGACCATGTTGTTGTTGCTGGTGCTGCTGCTTGCGGGCGTAGTGAAGGGAGCTGAAAGAGATCAAGAACGTTTATGAGAATGAGAATGGGTGACAAATGTCACACAGCGCACTGACCTGGTTTAATCTGTGGATTGGGGCTGTGACTGGAGCTGTTGAGGCTGACAATGGTGACACCACCGGAGATCTTATTACCGCTGGCATTGCCTACATCATCATGCTGAGAGCTGAGCGCCGCATTTTTCTGCCGTACACACGCGAGCACCTTGTCCGTGAATAGCACTGGATAGGCGGAGCACAGACGAGTCGCCTCCTGCTGCAGCAGCGCCTGTGCCGGTAGATGTTCGAGCACAAAGTCCAGCGCCTGTTGTGCTGTCTCCTTGCTGCCAATCCCCGCTGTGGTCAGTATCTGAGCGCAGAGCGTGATGGTGCTCGGATTTGTGTTGGCAGCCTGGCGCAACTGTTCGAAGTGATCGACCAACAGCTGAGGATCATGCTGTGCCAGCTTAAGTAGTATTTGCATGGTGATGTTGGAGGTATCGCTGTCCTGCAGAAATCCGCAAAGCTGCGGCACACACTTGTCGAGCACCACAGGTGATTTCTGTACTATTAGTAAATAGAGTTGAAACACTGCCACACGCTCCTGGGCATCGCACTGTGGTAGAAGTGGTATCAGCAGCGCTGCATGCGGCGTCACTGTCTCCGGTGACACCTCGTACACTTGGGAGAGCACACGCAGCAGTCCATAGTTGCCGGCGAGTATGGAGTCCATAATGGGATCCATGATGTCGATCAGTAAATACGCATAGTCAATGGCGGCCAGCGACAGATAGCTAGCTAGATTCCGTGACAGCTCCTTGTTGCCCTTGGGCAGGAACTGCACGGCAATGGGCAGCGCTATTTTCATCAGTTCTTTCTTATCATAGTTCTGTAGGGGCAAACGAATCGAATTAATTGGGAATACCTTGCGGGACGCGGGGTATATACTTACTAAAAATATGCTAGAGATTATGTCCGCAGCGATCTTAGCATGTGGCGGCTCCTCCTTGGTAGCAGCCACTGGCTGTAGATTCCACAGCAGGCAAGTTTTCAACAGATCCACCAGGGCGGCACAATAGCGCTCCGCTCTGCGTGTCTCGCGAATGCAGGAGAGCACACGTGTTACACAGATCTCCACCACGCTCTGGTCATTGTTGTTTTTCACGTAGTCGGCATGTGAAATGATTGGATTTATTTCAGAAAGCTAACGGGGAACGAAGAGATGCAATTACTAAAGCACTTTCCATTCAGATTTCATCAGATTAACTTACCACCTCTGTTATGTCATTGACTATCTCTGCATCCGGCACGGAGAACAGGTCTCCGGCACGGGATAGATCGCGTTTAGCGAGGACTTTTGTAAACAGTTCGTGCATCTCGAACTCGTCTGGGGCTCAGTCAATCATTTCCTTGGGCCAGCTGGAATTGTAGTAAAGTTTGGACATTAGTTTTCGCTTTGAATACTTTTCGTCTTTGCCTCAATCTATGTCTCTGTATTTGTTTAGGTTTTCTTTTCTCTTATTTTATTTTTTGCATCTATTTAAGCGCATTTTCATTGCCGTATTTGCTGTTGGCCCTGCGCCAGATCGCTGGCGCCGTTCGAAGCGATTTTTTATCGTATCGACAGAAACAAACACCATGAGGGGAATTGACGAGCGAGGCACTGTAGCGCTCAAGGGAGGCTAGTTTTTCCTAAGCAATAACCCTCACTCGACATCTCCATCCTCGCTGTCTCCATCCTCGGCATTCTCCAGATGACAATTGCACCGTCTCCCCCCTCCCTTGCTTCCTATATCTGCCGCTCTGTCGCGTACTGTCTGGGTCTGTAGCACTTTGGTGACTATATAAATAGAGCTATTCTTTGGACACTAGATACTTGTTAAATGATTTAAACTTCAGTTGTAGTTGTTTTATTAGAAGTCATTATTAGTATATTTAGTTATAAGCCTTTAAATACCCTAAATATATAACTTAACATTTCGATATATTCACATAGTGTTGGTCTATAGTAGTATTACTATATATATATATATACATACTTATTTTGAACAAGGAGTGGGAATGGCAAGTATCCAAATCTGCTTACAGCTTGTGCGTATTTTGAACTTGAACTATTGACCTGTACTATCTCAATTATTTTAACTAATAACTTTTACTAGATATTTTATAGTTGTCACTACCAAGGAAACTCATTGAAAGACACTCATTGTTATCGATAAATGAAAACCCGGCTATATCAACGTTTTATGACGCCAAATTTCCACCTTTCATACTAAACACCTGTACTAGGCTTATCATAAATTTTGTTTATCAATTTCGAATATCATAACTGACCTTTAACGCGACTGCGTACACTATAGTCAAGAATATACTTTATATTATTAGTTCGTACCTGACTGGGCTGTTGGTCAAGGTTGTGTATATGTATATGTGTTCTTTTTTAATTGAGGCTTCCCTGCGGAATTTAGAGCGGAGAGTACGGCGAACTTAGTGGCAGGCTCTGATATGACAGACTTGATGGCGGAATCGAGTGACATATACAAAAGCCAAATCATTCTTGGTCAAGTTGCTACTTGTTCATGCATTTTGATTAGAGGCGCAAAATTCCACAGTGGGGGATTAAGACTTAAGTCTTAATGGAATTTGCTTTGTGCGCGTTGTAGTAAGCTGCATGTTGCTGCTGTTATGTGTGTGCATGCTTGCATGTGTGTGTGTGCTTGTGTATGAGTGTCTGTGGCCATCAAGGAAACGACGCCAACGCGCTGTGGATTATTAAATTTTTAAATAAAAACTAAAAGTTGCATAATCCATAAAGGCCTGAGCATAGCCAGTCAGTGAGAGCGGATGACGAGTAGGGGCACGGGAGATGGACAAGCAGTGAGCCAACGGCAGCTCTGCTCACGGGAATTGCAAACGCAGACAACGACAATTGGGACGGACATTTGCTTCCTGGAAACCGGGACAGCCGCAGTACTATGCCCGTTGTTGTGGTTGTTGCCATTGTTGATACTTATGTCTCATTCGCGCTCAGGTTGCAGCAGCAGCAAACAAACTGGTTAAAAAGCCCGGAACGCTACAGTCCGACGCAACCGACAGTGGGAAACCATGAGCTTTGCTTTTCCTCGAAAGCCACTTATAGTTCGCGAGATCTAGGTGCTTATACGGACAGACACAATATCGACTCATATCCACGTCCTGATCAAGAATATATACATATATACTTTGTGGGGTCTGCTACGCCTGCGATAACCTTTTACATTCTTTTCGCAGTTGTGCAAACGTAATATACCCTTTTGTACGTTTTAGAGGTACAGGGCCTAAAAATAAATAAAGAGACAGCAACAATTCGCAGCAACAACCACAGCAACTTTGCGCGCACGAGAGAAAATTAAAAGAGAAATAGAAATACATATAAGTATAAGTAATGGATGATGTTGATGATGATCATGATGATGATGATGGTGTTGGCTAAAACATAAACCGAAACCGGTGCGGCAGGTTAATACACACAGCAAACACAACAGCAAAAGACTTAGAGCGAGTTATACAGATTTTCTACTTTTCAACTTGAAGAGCACAACAACAACAATGGGTATAGTCACAGCTCAGCTGGCCATAATTCTCAATTTGAATTTGTTAATTTGCATTGACCAAATGACAGAGTTCACAGGAAACATATTGTACATTTAAATATTGCTTTTTTAGACCCTGTACTTTAAAAAAGTACAAAAGGGTCTATTAAGATTGTGCAAGCCCGAAATGTACATATGTAACAGGCAGAAGGAGGCGTGGCAGACCCCATAAAGTATATATATTCTTGATCAGGACGACGAGCTGAGTCGATATAGCCATGTCCGTCTGTCTGTCCGTCTGTATGAACACCTAGATCTCATAAACTGTAAGAGCTAGGGACATAATGTTTGGCAGTTTGATGCCCCTATAGTGCAAGCAGATCAAGTTTGTGTTGGATCTTTGATACATCCCCCCCTCTCCAACAAGCCACGAAAAGCCACCACAGTCACAATTTTAAAGATACAATCTTGTGCTTCAGCACATAAAAAGTATGTGGCAACCTTTAGCTGTGCTGTGAATTGTGGGCCAATCGGATAATAAAGATATTTAAGATTCAACTTTCTATACTTGTTGGGTGGGGGGAGGTGGGGAACAGTGCGAGCATGCACTTAGTGTAAAATATTGCGTGCCACTTTGCGATATGTATTTGTGTGTGAGTGTTTGTTAGTGTGTATTTGTGTGTGTGTGTGTAAAATAAAGTACAGGGTCTCCTACTGTCGGTTTTTTCTTTTATGTTTACTTAGTGAATTTTAACTATTTTTTTAACTATTTTTTTCATAATTCGTATTTTCAGCTTAGTTTTATGACTATTAACTAAATATGTTAAATAACAAATGCAGTTAGAGAAGAGGCGCACAGTGTTAACAATTTAACTATTCCACACTATGAACCGTCAACAGCTGGAAATCACTCAATTTTTCAGGTACTGGGCCATATTCACACTATCTGGTATATGTTCAATACTTTCATTTCGTTACATTAATCAATTCAGATAATACCACTTTTGGTGCCATTGGCAATACTGGTGGCAAGTGCACTGCATTGCAGTAGCAAGGCTTGTGGCTTATTGATTGTCATACTATCCAGCCAAGAGAGACTCCATTCTGACCATATTCCACACTCACGTAACCAAACATAATAAATGCAATTGTAGAAATATGCCGATCATTTATTCCGCTTATTCCACTCGCATGGCGTGCATGGCGAGTGTTCTGTTCTTGTTTGCGCATACCTTTTACAGTTATTCACAGTTTATTGTTGTAGCAAATACCTGGCAATAGGTGCGTCGTCAAGTGACGAGAACCCGACCGCTTGAAAATTGCCACTTGCCACTTGATTTGAGACGGCGTACTGAGAGTTTTCTTTTCGTCAAAGTCTTGGCTTTAGTGATAACTATATGCCAGACGATTCATACCCACATTTGTACATATCGTACATACATGCATGTATGCACACACGCTCTGCAGCACAATACTAGTTTTAGGCCGGGCTTTGGTTCATCACCTCCCTACGCATGCACCGAGACTATCTCTGTTCAAGAAATTCAGGCTCTGGATTGATGTCTATAGTTAAGGATGTGGTAATGTATACATACATATAGAAATATCAATGTCAACTTTACATGAATCACATTTGAATAGCAGCTGCTTTCCACACAAGATGTATAAATTGCTTTACACCACATCTTCTGTTTAATTATTTTATCGGTTCGATTACAATCAACTAATAAAACAGAATTTATTAGATAAATAATTCACTCTGATAGAGGCTCCTGAAATTAGGAAATTTTACGAACTTGAGCTAAGTATGATATCTCGGGTATAGGGTATTTTGCGGTCGGGTGCGCTCGTGTGATTAGCGGCGTCTTTAATGGGTTTCTTATGATAAGCTTTTTTTACACCCTGTACTTTAAAAAAATACAAACTTCCACAAAGTATATATTTTCTTGATCAGAGCGACGAGCCGATATAGCCCTGTCTGTCTGTCCGTCTGTCTGTAGCAACACATTGATATAAGAGCAAGAAACTTAATTATGGAGTGTTCCAAAATAGAGTGTGACAAAAGTAATATATGTACACATTATTATTGTTCTTATTAGGACATGAAAGCAGTGCAAATTGAACTGCTTATTAATGAATCATCAAGGAGTTTTACTATTTATTAGAAGGGTTTCATGCCGCTACAATAACCAGCCAAATTAAAACGAAATGAATTAAAGGAATTACACTCAAAGAAAAAGCCATGTGTAAAATGACTATGGCCGTAGTTAAATTTTTTATTCCGGAAAAACCTAAAAATAAACATAAATGTACTTAATTTGACTAAAATCATCTTCAATTCGCAAATAAATATGAATCCTGTCGAATCAAAGTTGAAAGTGTTCAATTCAGTATTAATTCAACTTTAATTGAACTACAAAATGGCTTGATTTGACTAAAAACATATTAAATTTTAAAACAATAATCTATTCAAATCAACAACGAACAACATTAACGCAGTACAAAAATCGAAACAGTTGCATATAGTATGCTCGCATTCTTTGGGGTCTATTCGTACTGCGCGATGTCTGTCGTTCTTGCAGTAAGTATTTAGTACTGACAGAAAAATATATTGCTTTTTAGACCCTGTACTTTAAAAAAGTACAAAAGGGTCTATTAAGTTTGTGCAAATGACATTTGTGTGTAACAGGCAGAAGGAGACGTGGCAGACCCCATAAAGTATATACATATATTCTTGATCAGAACGAGGAGCTGAGCAAATAGTTAAAAATTGGGTATGTGTATACAAGTAAAATTTTTATATAAAAGTAAAATATAAACAAATTTAATAAATGTAAAAAAAATATAAAAAAAAGAAAAAAGAAAACTTTTTAAAAAAGACAAAAGAAAAAATGTACATATGTAATTTGGCGGTTTATTAGACCCTGTACTTTAAAAAAGTACAAAGGGTCTATTAGGTTTGTGCAAATGACATTTGTGTGTAACAGGCAGAAGGAGGCCTGGCAGACCCCATAAAGTATATATATTCTTGATCAGGACGACGAGCTGAGTCGATATAGCCCTGTCTGTCTGTCCGTCTGTCCGTCTGTCTGTCTGTATGAACACCTAGATCTCGCAAACTATAAGAGCTAGAGACTTAATTCTTTTTTTGTTAGGTTCGTGTATTACATAGGCAGGTCAAGTTTATGTTTTATTTCATGTTTATGTTTATTTCAAATGTTTGAAAAGTCATCCCCCTCCCCCGCAAATTCGCAAAAATATTCCCAGCATGTACAGTTTTAGAGTCACTGTTTTCCTTTTTTGCACGAATAAAGCTTTAGGTGCTTTGCATGTTTGGTGCGAGTTGCAGCCCAATCGGATAATAAACACCAGAGATATTTTACAAACAATTTTCTGTGGGTGGGGGAGGGGGAAGCCACAGTGTACGCGACCACTAGGGCGTATGCGTGATTATTGATTGTGAGTATGAATGTATGTATGAGTATTGGTTATTGTTTGTATTTGAGCGAATAATTGTATGTATATGTGTTTGTGTGTATGTATAAGTGCATGTATATGTGTATGTGAGTATGTTCATATATGCTGCTGCTGCTACCGACGCCCAGGGCAAACCAAAGTACAGGGTCTCCTACTGTCGGTTGCGTCCGACTGTAGCTTTCCCTACTTTTCTAATTTTTATTTTTTTTAGGTTGTTCGCATTTGAATTTAAAGCAGGCGTAGTCATTTTGACTATGCATAATTTAATACGAAAACTGTTGAATTGAACTAATTGATAATCAAATTCATATTAAAGTGATTCCATGTCAAGTTAACATTTCAGTGTTATATTGACTTTTATCCCTATACATTTTCAATTCAACTACAAAATAGTGATTTTTACTACTTTTTCCCTTCAGTGTGTATAATTATATTTAAAAAAAAACTCGGAAAGCTACAGTCGGATTCAACCGACAGTAGGAGACCCTGTACTTTCCTTCGTACACACACACGCTAACGAACACGCACACATGCACACATATTGTAAAGTCGCATGCAACCACACATACGCTCGCGCTGCTCCCCCCTTATATAGTACAGGAAATTGAATCTTGAATATCTCCGGTGTTTATTATCCGATTGAGCCACAATCGGTGTTCGCAACACAGATAGAGATTATCATAAGATTATCGTATGCCAAATCACAAGTTTGTATATTTAAAATTGTGGGTGTGGCAGTTTTTCGCGGTTTTTGGGGGAGGGGGGGAGGTATCAAAAATCTAAAACAAACTTAATCTGCTTGCATCTAACTGCCAAATATGATGTCTCTAGCTCTTACAGTTTCCGAGATCTAGGTGTTCATACAGACGGACAGACGGACAGACGGACAGACGGACGGACGGACGGACGGACGGACGGACGGACGGACGGACGGACGGACGGACAGACGGACAGACGGACATGGCTAGATCGACTCAGCTCGTCGTCCTGATCAAGAATATATATACTTTGTGGGGTCTGCCACGCCTCCTTCTGCCTGTTACATACATTTCAGACTTGCACAATCTTAATAGACCCTTTTGTACTTTTTTAAAGTACAGGGTCTAAAAAAACAAACACCCTACTACTCTCAGTCTTATTTTCGACCCACCAATACACCCTAGGCTACAGAGCCTTTCACTTCGTTTGAATTACGGCCAAATGAGTGTTTCACTGAAAATGATACATAACTCTATTTTCAACTATATAGTAACTTTCTTGTTTACGATCCGATTGCGCTGCCAATCGCACCAAACCTTCATTTTAGGCCTTGTTCATGTAAAGCTAGAAGTCAGCGTTTCTAAAACTGTGACAGTAGTCAAGCAAGCTAAGAGAACATTTTTAAAAACCAGTGGGAGATGATATCGAAAATTAGAACTATTCTTGAGCTGTCTGTCTATACAATACACGACCTAAAAAAACGAAATGAAACCCAAGCTTTTATAGCTTTCCAGATCTCGGTGTTCATACTGATATGTAGACTGACGGATGGACAGACAGACGGCTCGTTGTCCTGATCAAGAATATATATACTTTGTGGAGTCTGCCACGCCTCCATCCGCCTGTTACATACGTATTTCAGTTGCACACTCTTAATAGTTTCTATCATCCATATTTTAGATAAGCTAATGAAGTAATTCACACACCAGATATATCTCTGGTGTCCGCCTATGCCTTATCCAAGTACTTGAGTTGTATTCTTCGTCCAAAACTATTGATTACCCTTCTCTCCTCTTTATTGCCTTTGTTCACGGCGTGAGAATAAGGCAAATAAGAAGAAATTAGAAAAAAATATTAGCGAAGAGAAGAGAAAATGAAATCTATGCTATATCCCGGCCATTGGGATATACACTTGGATCTACATAAGTAAATACAACATCAACACCGTAATCCGAGCCAGACGCAAGCTAAAGAAAGGGATTCGAGCAGTCGCAAGAGGGGGGGTAGGCGGTAGGTAAGGGGATAACTTGTTGAAAAATGAGCGGCGCGTGAAACTTATTAATGAAAAGAGCCGCAAAACGAAATACTGCGAATTAGCGCAAACAACAATATATAGAAAATATACTAAAAGTGTATATTAATTTGAATAATCGAAACAAATTAAACCGTATAACTCTTTTTCAAAATTGTAATTAGCAAGTACAGCGGAACGGAACAGGTTGCCAAGTGCTTGGACTAAGTAGGCGAGAGCTGAGCTCTGAGCTCTGGTGTATCAGTGTATGAGTGGCCTTAACGGTAAATGTTGGACCTACCAAAATTGCATGCTATGTGAGTGTGTGTGTGTGTGTGGCATGTGTGTACTTATTACAGACACAGCTGGTCATATCAAAGTGGAACTGGAACTGGTCGAAGCCGGAGTCGAGACTGAACACAGCGCCAAACCAGACACGACGTTCTCTCAGCCTCGCACTCGCCTCGCACTCGCACTCACTCTCTATGCTCTGCTGAGCGAGGGGAGCAACAATAAAAAAAAACACTTGAAAAGGCACGAAAAAGGTAGACGACGACTTTAACCGTTGCTGCTGCTGCTGCTGCTGCTGTTATTGTTGTTGTGTGGTGGAGGTACAATTGTTGTCGTTGTTGCTGTTGTTGCTGTCGACCAAGTCAGCCGCACAGCCGCCGCTGTTGTTGCTGGCTTTTGGGTGTAGTTCAATATAAGTTTTATTGCTGTTGCTGCTGGCGTTGCCGTTGCCGATAAAGCACAAAAAAGAGCATTGCTGTTAACATTATTTTAGTATGGTTTTTGCTTAATTGTTATTGTTATTAATATTATTGTTGCAGCGCCAGCGCATTGCGTTTTATCACTTTGCTTATTTCGTATTGTGTTTAAATCGCAGGGAAAGAGAGAAATTCGTATTGTTTTATTTTGTCGCTTATATACATATATTATTTGTTATTTTTAACACACTTTCGCGCTGTTTGTTCTTTTTCGCTCTGCTTTTGTTGCTTCTTTTGTATTTTCGCTAATCACATTTTGTTAACACATGCACACATGAGTGTATCAGACGAACGCACACACCTGCACTAGCGCGCAAAGAGAGAGGGGCAGACTAACCGTCGGCTCATGCGCGCTCGGCCAACTCCAAGCAAACGCGTTTAGGCCAAAACATAGACTGAACTGAACTGAACTATTGCGAGTTGCTCTGAGCTCACGTCGACTTGCTGACAGTTGGCGCTTGATTGATACTATGTGGAAGAGATGTTGTGTGTTTTTAGGTTCAATTTTTAATCGTTTATTCAGCATATGGGTTTACTAATAATCATAAATTGTGCTCATCGTTGAATTGAAGCTGCAGGCGCGAAAGAGTGATTATCGATGTTTACAATCCATGAGAGATGGACCCCATTCGATACTTTTTATACGATGTTTAATCGTTCTGTAATCGATTAAATTTATCGCATCGAAATTGCCACTTTGATCGGCTCTCTTGCTCTCAATTTTTTCATAATGTTGATTGAACATCCCGCAACATTTCAAATTCTTAAAAGTCTCACTTTCTACGTGCATATTAAAAGTGCAACAAACATATAGAATCAATGTCATGAATGGAAATACATAAGCCATAAGTATAATAAACTATCTTTAGAAATAAAACAGTAATTTTTATAATTTTTCTGACTTAAATTGGATTTGAATTTGAATTTTAGATTTTGGCGCGCTCTGTTAATTAACAGAGCATAAAGTTGGCTGCGAACTCGTCTGTTTGGACAGTAACTTGACTTCTTATTTGTTGTCGCTCGGGCAGGCTGCTCAGGTAAATAGAGCAAGTTGCATTCATCGTAGAGCTAATATAATTTTTGAATAAAGGCGCGGAACTAACGAGGCTGAATGTGAGTTAAACAAAAAAATATCTTCACGAGATGATATCTTCTAGATGAAACAAAAACAGGAACATACAGATGCAAAAAAGTCAAACTTAAGACAGCCCAACATATCCAGGAGCTGTCGAGGACCCGGAGCACGTCCTATACCATTGCTGGTAGAACAGGCCCAGACGCTCCGCCAGAAAGTCTGGTAGAGTGGATGACACAAACGGAGGATAACTGGAGAGCATGTGTGAGCTGATAGCAGGCATGCAGAGAGATCTGAGAAGATGAGAGAAACAGCGTAGAGGGGGATAGGCCTAAGTAAGGCAACCCACCCTAGGGAAGTAATACTTTGTGAAGTAATACTATTTGTCGGTGAGTCGGGCATACTTGGTGGTACCTGCCACCTGTATCTTTTGAAGATTCACATCCTTTATGGATGTATGTATATAAATTAAAAAAGGCGAAAACTAGAAGAATGAAAAACTCGGAAAGCTACAGTCGGACGCAACCGACAGTAGGTGACCCTGTACTTTGATTTGCCCTGGGAGTCCATAATAGCAGCAGCATATACGAGTATGTACAATCTCACATACACATATACATGCACTTATACACACACACATACACTTATTCATACAAATACATATATATAAACTATATACTAAAAACAAACAATAAGCAATACTAATACAGAAATTAAAACTCACAATCAAGTAGCCGCGTACACTTTATGGGGTCTGCCACGCCTCCTTTTGCCTGTTACACACAAATGTCATTTGCACAAACCTAATAGACCCTTTGTACTTTTTTAAAGTACAGGGTCTAAAAAAAAAACCGGAAAGCTACACTCGGATGCAACTGACAGTACGAGACCCTGTACTTTTCTTTGCACACACACATGCTAACAGACACTCACACATGCACACATGCGGAAAATTTAATCTCGAATATCTCCTCGAATATAAAGTTTACCATAAGATCTTTGTATGCTAAATCACAAGTTTGTTTGTATCTTTAAAGTGTAAAATTGTGGCTGTGGTGGTTTTTCGCATTTTTTTTTATCTTGCTTGCACTATCTAACTGCCAAATATGATGTTTTTAGCTCTTACAGTTTACGAGATCTAGGTGTTCATACGGACGGACGGACGGACGGACATGGCTATATCGACTCAGCTCGTCTGCCACGCCTCCTTCTGCATGACACATACATTTGTGAGTTGCACAAACTTATTAGAAACTTTTGTACTTTTTTTAAGTGCAGGGTATAAAAAACATTTTGTTCGACCGTCCGACCGACCGGACCGAAGCCGCAACTATTCGACTCAAGATCAACGCTCTACGCGTACGACGAGACTCATTTCATCTTTTGCACTAAATATAGAGCTAAAAGTATGATATAATACCACAAAAAAAAGGAGGGTAACCTACAGTCGGGCACAACCGACAGTAGGAGACCCTGCACTTTGTTTTGCCTTGTGTGTCGATAACATAGGCATCATATACATACACACATATATATACACACCCTTATGCATTCAAATATACGTGCTAAGAAAACAATAACCAATACTCTCACATACATACATGCTCGCAATCCAAAATCAGGCATACGTCCTAGCGGCCGCGTACACTGTGGCTTACCCTTACCCCTGCCCAATACCTAGTATACAAAATTGATTATCCCATATCTTCGGTGTTTATTATCCGATCAGGCATCAAATTGCACCATACATCCAATGCATCTCAAACTCAATGCAAAGAATGAACACAGTGACTCTAAAACTGCACTTGCTAAAAATATTTGTGCGAATTTGAGGGGGAGAGAGATGACATATCGAACATTAGACATAAACTTGAGCTGCCTATGTAATACACGAACCTAACAAAAAAGAATTAAGTCTCTAGCTCTTATAGTTTTCGAGATCTTCATACAAACAGACAGACAGATATCGACTCAGTTCGCCGTCCTGATCAAGAATATATATACTTTATGGAGTCTGCCACGCCTCCTTCTGCCTGTTATACACATTCGCGAAGCAAGGAATATACACTCTGATTGGTCTGCGAAGCCTCCTGTTACATACATTTGCAAAAAGTTATTCGATTCTTTTTAAAGAGTATAAAAGAGCGAATTATATAAGCATTGCGCTAACACAAGAAAGCGAAAATTATGCCGCAAAAACGTTAAGTGTAGCAACCGTGCTCAATATGTTCCTTCTTTAAATTTAACGGCACAACGTAAATATTTAAATGTTAATACTGGATACAAAAAAAATATAAATTAAGGTAATTTTTGACAGGCAACTAGAAAATAATTTTAAACATATTGAAACTGGTATTCGCGAAAGTTTTATGTGAAAGCACTTGTAGGTACACATATGTACATACAAGCAAAAAGAAAGCTAACAATTTATTATACATGAAACTTCGTAAAATAGTATGTATATTTATGCACTTTTCTCGAATATTGCACATTTCTTTAAACATAAAAGCATTTGCGTACTCTAATGGACTTCCGCAGCTTTGTTGAAATATGCCATATTCTTCCAAACTTGAGCTCTGTAAATATAATACTAGCAATCTGAAAGAAAATCGCAAACTCAAATAAGGGCTACACTTTTTGCACATTGCACTTGGTTTAGCTCAAGGTCAACGCTAAAGCCAACAACTGCAACTGCGAGTTCGAGAACTTGACATTGAAAGTGTTCCACCAGCTTTATTAACAGTTAGTTGCTAATGGATGGACGAGTGTCCAACGAATGCACCATGCAAACAAGTTGTATTCGTTCACATTCGGGTTCTCATTCATTGAATTACCCAACCCAGATTCCAAAGTATTTGCATTGTAAATACGAAGAGCCACGTGGTATCACGCCGGGTTAGAAATCGGAATGACCAATACACTCAATACTCAATTACAAATGTAAACGAACAAATGGTTTATTATACACTATAAGGATCGTAGTGTCTACTTTATAAATAGCTTTAGTCTCTCTCATTATTATAGTAAAATCAATTTAGTATAGCTTGTATGAGCTCTGCTTTGGCTTTAGGCATACTTGGCCACCAGACCCTCCACGAAGGCGATGTACTCCTTCTGGGCCACATCGTTGGCCTTGCCCTTCTGCTTGTTCCATGCTTCCCACTTGGCCTTGCCCTTCAGATCTAGTAGACCTGGTTTGCTGGTCCCATTGTCGCCTACAGTCGCTTGCTTGAACAGCGCATACAGCTCGAGAAACTCATCATCGCTGGGACGCTTGGTCAGAGATTTAACCTTCTCGGCGGCGGTATTGAATTGCTGCAAGTAACAGGAAACAAGATTAGTCGATAAACTATAGTATACACTAAGAATCGATTAGATTGGCAATTGTATGTGCTGCGGATAATCATCACAGTTGATAAGGGGCTATCGGGAATCAAATGGTTTCCTGCCACTTACCTCGGTGAGGGACATTTTGTTGTTTCGATTTTAATCTGAAAAATACAAATTATATATTGACTGAATAGTTAACATAAATTAAGCCACACTATTGAGCTTTGATAGCAATAATTAAATTGAAGCTCTCACCACAGCTACTGTATATAGTTATTATTATAATTATAATTTCAGTTTAAATTGTCTTGACTCTAAATACGGGTGTAATACATATACTAAAGTATAATTTAAACTCTCGCATTTTCACTATGTCGGACTCACTATAGAGTCAAAGGTAGTTTAATTGGCGGCTTACCGCCGCCAAATTGTCTGGCCAGTTGAACTTTGGCACACATCGGGCGATTTGTAAATTTTAGATTTGAGAATTCAGATTTCAGGTCGGTCCATTTAGGGGAAAGCTGTTGAGCACAACTTATAGCCGTATACAGATCGCGTGCAAAAACACAAAATAAAAATAGAAATTCCACCACACAAGAGCGGTAGCGAGAAATACAAATGTATTCAACACATTGTGTGGTGTTAGAATTCTATTAGATCTGCATTAGTCAGTGAATCAAAATACCGCTAGAACTGGTAATGGGCGTGGGCCACCTTCCAGCTACGTGCCAGCCAGTCGAATATCTTCTAGCCGCGGCATGACCAAAAAGTACTTGCCCATTATCTGTGTATAATGTATAATAATCTGTGTTATAAATGTGTGTCTGATATTGTTGAATACACTTTTTTATTTTTTATTCTCTTATAATTTTATTGATAAGGCGGCAAACAATTGTTGAGTCCCAGTCAACAGTCCCGCTGTTTTGTAGGCACTTACGCTAGATTATTTACGACGTCTGGGCGGTCACAGAACTCGACACTGTCTGAATCCGAGTCTCGATTGGACTTTCAATTTAAGTCTTTTCGCAATTTACGATCATGCGCGAGCTTTCTCTGTCCAAAAGCTCTCTTTTAACTGGGAGCGTCAACTATCGCAAGCTTTGCGCAGCAGCGCTCACTCACGCTCAATGGCTCTTGCGTTAATTGCATATTGCTTTGAGCACTGCTTTCTTTGCTCTGTTAGCAAATGGGATTACTATATAATCGTTTAATCACGCCAAATCATTAGGGTTGCTGGGTGCAAAGTTCGGCGGACCTTTAATCAGCACTGCATCTAAAAATATGGCATTTTATTACGAATAAGTGGATTTGTATGACATAGATTTTACTTTTGTAAGGAAATTGCGAACTAACTGACGTGTACCTTGTCACCAGTTTCTGTTCAACTTATTACAAGTATTAAAAACTCGGAAAGCTACAGTCGGATGCAACCGCCAGTAGGTGACCCTGTACTTTCCTTCGCACACACACACGCTAGCAAACACTCACACATGCACACATATCGTAAAGTCACACGCAACAACGCATACACACTTATGTACATACATTAAGTGCATGCTCGCACTGCTCCAACCCTTGCCTAGTACAGGAAATTAAATCTTAAATATCTCTGGTGTTTATTATCCGATTGGGCTACAATTCACAGCACAGATTAAGGATACCATAGGTTTATTGTATGCTGACGCATAAATTGTGGCTGGTATTTTTTTTTGGCTCTTACAGTTTACGAGATCTAGGTGTTCATTTAGGCGGACAGACGAACGGACGGACGGACTGACGGACAAACAGACGGACATGGCTAGATCGACTCAGCCCGTCGTCCTGATCAAGAATATATATACTTTGTGGGGTCTGACACGCCTCCTTCTGCCTGTTACATACATTTCTGAGTTGCACAATCTTAATAGACCGTTTTCTACTTTTTTAAAGTACAGGGTCTAAATATAACTATGTTAAACCTTTATATATTAATCTACTTTATATAGTAATCTACTTTATAAAATTAAATTATTATTAAGATTATTATTTTATACCTTTTGAGTATGCATGGCATAGTCGGAAATATACTACTAAAAAAGGTATACTTTTAGGAATATTAGTTAGCAGCTGTCAAGTAAGTATTTGTGAAGCACTCCCACTTTTGTTTTGTTTTCTTTTTAGTTACTTTAAAAATTTGTATATTTAAATTTATAATATTATTGAAAGTCAAGCAACATATATCTTGTCATTTGTTTTATCGCAAGTACTTTTAGGTGGCATCCAAGTACATGTATAGTATATATGTGCATATGATTACATCTTTGCATCGCCAACCTTGGGACCTCAAGCTTCATTATACGTTTCTACCGCGCATGTACCAAGGAGTTTTAGATATTCGTCTAAGAATTTTGAAGTGTACTTGGATTGCTTTCTCAGGTGCAGCCAGCCAGGTATTCCTTGGAGTAATGCTGGACCTTGAGTAAGACTGGTTGTGATTGGTTGTTTATAAGCATGGTTTCCAAATTCATCCCAGGGGGTGATTATAATGAAGTCAAGACATACCTTGCAGAGACCAGAGCAAGTAACTCAAGCCAAGTTTTTGCAACCAGTGAACCAAAATCCCACTCTTACAACACATTCTCGGGGGAGGTGACTGTTGTGTAGCGGAAAGTGGTTTTGGCAATCAAATAAATAAAACTTTGAGAAATCGTTAGATATAAAATTAATAAGATTTATTAAGCTTCCATATAAATTACAATAAATACATTTTTTTAACAACTGGACTGGTGAAAACAAATAGTTTGGGGCAAAGTTTTAGAAAGTTGACTACTGCAAAATGTCTCTAAATGCAAGGTTTACTGGTACTTGGCGGCATACTTATGGTACACCTCTTTGTAGAAGTTCTTCGCATCCTCCGCGGTCAGACCAGCCTTGCTCTTCCAGGCCAGGTAACGAGCCTTCTGCTCCTCATCCTCGGGCTCCTCAATGTTGCAATCACCAACGGTAGCCTGCTTGTAGTAGCCATAGAATTCCAGGAAATCCTCCTTGCTGACGGTCTTGCTGAAAGCCTTTGCCTTCTCAACAATTTCTTCAAACTACGGCAAAAAAAAAAAAGAAACCTAGTTAGTCTCCAACTATACTTTTAAATGGAGTATTTAATAAACACTACTTACGGTCAGCATGTTGGCGTTTAGTTGAATTGTTGTGTTTGGCTAACGAAAACAAATTGTGGTAAATCGCACCATCGCATTGCTATATATAACGGGCCAAAACATAGCCAAAACATAGCCGCCATGGCTAATCTTATCTGACAGGAGACTGACTGTGTTTAGTAGTTCCCAGTTGCAAGCCCATTCCCATTGGAATTGTCGTTGCCGTTCCTGATAAACCTCCATACGTACATATATCACATATGCGATTGCCTGAATGATAACCCAACCTGGACAGAGGGGAACTTGGAGAAATAAACGAAGCAAGAACTTCCATTTAACTCATACGGCAATGGCTTATCAGATTTTTGGCAAACTGACTTGCTTGCAAAAATAGTAAAAATAAAAGGAAATTAGCCAATCATATAGCCAAGTATATATGTACATAGGTGCCTCCCTGGTGAGATATGAATAAGCACCCCATGCACTTAAGTGATAAGATTAACATGAATATTTTATGACTGTTCCAAGCACTAAAACTAACCAATAAAAAAAAGAGCAATGCAATCCTGACAGGGTTTAAAGATAAAACCGAATGACTTAATTAATAAGTCACCGAGGGGACTAGTTCAAATCAGAACCTTCTACACGTCACCGTCGCACAATGCCTTTTGATTAAAGGTTGAATGAATCAGAACGGCATATTATCTTAGATCACACAAATAGTACTCGTTCTTATCTCTCATGGTAGTTTTCCAGAATATTAATTAACTATTTCAAATTTGCGATAGCCGATTGATCCAAAAATGGATTGCAGCTGGTCCGAAATATAAATTAATTAGATTTATGCAAATGGATTACTATAAATAGCTGCCACTTGAACCGAATAGATCAACAGTCAGTCTAGGAACTACAGTAGCAACAGACATCATGGTCAGCTTTGAGCAAGCCTCCGAACTCGCTAAGAACTTTAGCAAAAAGCCAACCGATGCAGAATTCCTGGAGTTTTACGGACTCTTCAAGCAGGCCACCGTTGGAGATGTCAACATCGATAAACCTGGTGTGTTAGATCTAAAGAAGAAGGCCATGTATGAAGCATGGAGCTCGCACAAGGGTCTGTCCAAGGAGTCTGCCAAGGAGGCTTATATCAAGGTTTACGAGAAGTACGCTCCCAAGTATGCCTAAATGTTGAATCGAAACCGAATTAGGAATTAATTTATTTGCAAAATAAATACAAAATCTTACCAAAATCAACTATTTGTGACCACATAACAAATTAGACAGATGCCTCAGATTGTGGCATGGACACAGCAGCAGCTATAAGCGGCTTAGCCTGTCCAGCTTTTAGAAGCATTACGCGAATCTGCGAATTATCCGGTGTCAATGTGCTCGGTGGCAATTTGTCCACCGCATCCAGCATAGCCACTATCTCAAAATCCACACGCAATGGAATTCCGGGCAGAACGCTGGGCAGCCTGGCCAGGGTCTGCTGTATGGTGTAGTGATGGCGATTAGCATGGAGCAGCACCAACAGGTTCGATGCCATCTTGAACGTGGAGAGGTTTTGTATTGTGAGGTAGAGACGAAATGCGGGCCCGCTGCCGCAGACCTCTGCTGATAGCTTAACGGGCGCGTGGGTTAGATCACCTGATATGGTACTCTCCGAGGAGTTGATGGCGTCAATAGTGGCACGAGCTGCTGTGTGGCGTAGTCGCCAGAGCTCTACCTGAAAGCTGCCGTAGCTAGCTGAAAGCAAAAGACAATTAAATAAGCTTAGTTGGCATTTTCTATTCACCTTTGGCCTGTTGCTTCTCACGCGCCGCTTGCTCCACAAATATAGAACTCTTCTTAGACTTATCAAGAATAGATGCATCGACAAGTGGATGTGGATTTACAGATCCTTTGCTGTTTAAAGCCGGGCCATACTTGTTGGGTTCAAATTGTGTCACGCGTCGTAAAATTTTGATAATAATTTCACCCGTTTGAGTGGTCAGCGTTAGAACGTGATCCTCCATCCCCATGCGACCGTATAACATGGCTGCCACGGTGCCCGGCACTATAAACTGATCAACCAGGTGGCGCTGCAAGTAGAATTTCACCATGCCTCCTTGCAGTGCCACAGCTATTAGAGTGATGCCCAAATGAGCTAGCATTAGTGGCAATATGCACACAGGTTGCTCCTCTAGCTGTACTTGGTAAAGTAGTTTGCCCCGTTTCGAGTAGCATTGATAGCGCTGTTCCATGGTGGTGATAACGATTGTTTGATCGACGGGCAGCAATAGTAAGCCAGTTAAAGGTGTGGTCATCTTAAAGATTTCCTGCCCTTCATTGCTGGACTTACGCAACAGGTAGACACCGCCATTCCGCGTGCCCAGCACAATGCAAAAATCCGTCTCATATGTTCCGTGCACTGATATCAGACTCGGTACTGCCGTTTCGTAGCTGCACGTTTTCGCCTGATAAATTAAATTGAAGCCCTGTGGTTCTAGCACAAATACGTGTCCAGTATCCGTGGCCATAATCAAATGCGACGGTGGGTGGGCGCTGCTGGAAACACGTTTCAGACAGCACATGGTCACAATATTACCAATGCGGCCAACGGGCGAATCCTTGTGTGTGTTAATAAAGCTCTAAAAAAACAAATTGGTATTGTCTTGCTCAAAATATACAAAATATAATTGTAATACACATAAACATAATCGTTATAGATTTCTCTTACGGTTCTCTCTTCACCAGATAGTTGAAGCAATCGTTGTGTTTGACGAGAAAGTTTGGCATGATCCACTTCATTGAGTAACTGCAACAACCCATCATGTGTTTCAGGTTTCATCACAGGTAGTTTGCGCCACAACTCCAGTTCCAATTCATCCGCTACCAAGGGGCCTACGGTGTACTTAAAATATGGTTTCATATACCTGTAAAAAAGCACAGACTCAGCAATTGCTACTGCAATAACTGACAGTCGACAAAGGCAAAGAGATGGTTCTATTGTGAAATGCAATGCAATTTACATATGTTTATGCCCACCCGGTGTTTTTGACTCCGTATCATCTATGTAAAGGCTCTCAATGGCGGTGGGTATACCTGGCAACGTTAGCTCTTGCTTAAGTTTAAGTCCACGAAATACTTTTAATTTGGCGCTAGGTTCCTCGTCATCTTCTAAAGAAATATCTGCCGCTAATAGCCGTACGTAACCATCACACTGCACATCGCTCAGGGTCATGCAACTGGAGAGGGTGGAAAGTAGCTGCGGTGTTTCATCTCCACAGTCCACATGCAGCCAATTAGATATAGATGCGTTTGCCATAATTTGAATTTATATTAATAAGAAATAAAATGCAAGGCTTAGAAAATACTTTCACAGGCAGTGATCAAAGGAAATTTATTGTTCGCTTCTTTGTTTTGGTTTTTCCTTCCTTAGCAACGGTCTATTTTTAATTTGACCCAACATTTGTTATCGATTACAACATATCGATTGTTGCTTGATTTGCTCTTTGACATTGACTGACTTAATTTAATATACATAAAACAATTGCCAATTCAGTAATTAATAACAATTCATAAAAAAAAGGCAAATGAATGAATGAAATGATTGGAATTGTTGCTGTAACCTTGGATAGAGAGAATTCTGTATAATTTAAAAAATGCGTCAAAGCTTAGTAAAGAAAAGGACCAATAATTTAATACAATACAGCGTAGATATAATTAAATCAGTAATTTTTATAACGACAAATTATTTAATAAAAATTTGCCTTTGATTTTTTGACTTCGGCGCATTTTGTTAATTAACATAAATATGACTTTTTAGACCCTGTACTTTAAAAAAGTACAAAGGGTCTATTAGGTTTGTGCAAATGACATTTGTGTGTAACAGGCAGAAGGAGGCGTGGCAGACCCCATAAAGTATATATATTCTTGATCAGGACGACGAGCTGAGTCGATATAGCTCTGTCTGTCTGTCCGTCTGTGTGTCTGTCTGTATGAACACCTAGATCTCGCAAACTATAAGAGCTAGAGACTTAATTCTTTTTTTGTTAGGTTCGTGTATTACATAGGCATCCCCCTCCCCCTCAAATTCGCAAAAATATTCCCAGCATGTACAGTTTTAGAGTCACTGTTTTCCTTTTTTGCATGAATAAAGCTTTAGGTGCTTTGCATGTTTGGTGCGATTTGCAGCCCAATCGGATAATAAACACCTGAGATATTTGACAAACTATTTTCTGTACTGAGCATTTGGGTGGGGGAGGGGGAAGCCACAGTGTACGCGGCCACTAGGGCGTATGCGTGATTTTTGATTGTGAGTATGAATGTATGTATGAGTATTGGATACTGTTTGTATTCGCGCGTATATTTGTATGTATAAGTGTATGTGTGTATGTATAAGTGCATGTATATGTGTATGTGAGTATGTTCATATATGCTGCTGCTGTTACCGATGCTCAAGGCAAACCAAAGTACAGGGTCTCCTACTGTCGGTTGCGTCCGACTGTAGCTTTGCGTCCGACTGTAGCTTTCTCTACTTTTTTTTATTTTTTCTTAAATTGTCGCTTAACGTCGCTAAATTTACTTTAAACTTCAGTTAAGATCACTTTCTAGCAATACGTATACATATGTATTATTTATTTATATAATATATATAATATAATATAGACATATTCTTCTGTTGACCTTCTGTTATTTGCCATCTGAAGGCTATTGAACGAGATTTGTTGTTGTTTTGTTCGCTCTATACTCGATTCACACTTTTAAATTGTCAAGTGAGTGTAAGGTGAGTACCAAGCGTTCCTGCACATAAGAAAAATTATATTCAGGCCTGTTCCCAATTACGAATTTTTTCAATCGATTTAGTTTTTGAATAATATGTGGTTCCAAATTTCAATTAATCGTTTTCGATTGGCTTCATATTTGGTCCATTTCTAAAAAGATTAGCTTCGTGTATAAGTACAATAAACATTTTCTTTTCTTGAAAACGATACATCGAATTTAGGAAGCCTATTTTTTTCAAAATGTAAATCGATTGAACGAATTCGAAAATGGGAACAAGCCTGATTATGTATTAATTGCAGGTAGCGTACTTACTCTGAGGTCTTTCGATTATTTTGGGGCTATCGTGTTTAATAATTAGAAACTACTGACAGAAAAACAACTTAAAAGTCAGATATCTGTGTACATAGAGCGACAACCGTTGCCAAAGTTATGAGAACAGGCCCAATTGTTGGCCAGTACAATACTGAAAGCTCTTTTATAACAAAAGAGTAAAGATCTGATTAAGATTCCAATTAGGTGTTTATTAAATAATATTAAAAAAGAAATAAATCTACAGAACATGATTTGCCTTTCAAATTCGAGTACATATCGATCAAAATAGACTCAAAAGCATCAATTTTTGTTTTCTCTTGTTTCTTTTTTTAAACAATAAAAATATATTTATAGTATTTCCTTTCAACCACATATATTCATTTATTTAAGTTAATACTGCACACATAGTAGCATTCCAATAACTATTATTTAAATAACTCTAACACACGACATTTTTGGTAGAAAGTCGTTTAACAACACTACGGATTTTTTGCTCTAGCTCACCATCAGTACCAACTTAAAACCCAACTGAGAACATTTTGTATGGGCATAAGACCAGTCTCAAGCAAAAGATTAAATTTTGGTCTTACGGTCCCTGATAAACATCCAATTTAACAAAAAAGTACCATTGTGCCAACACATAATATAGCGCCAATTTTGACCAAAGTGGAACAGCCGCCGATGTATCGATAATACATCGTATTGGTAAAAAAAAACTGCGGAAAACATCGATACCACAAGTTACAATTTTCGGCGAAGTCCGATGCATCGATGTTTTTTTACATCACTACAAGCGATGCGGTTATTGGAAATTATAAACAAAAATAATAAATAAGTGTAGGTTAATACTGGAAAACATAGGAAGTGGTGTCAGGTACTGACCACGGGGAAAAGGTTTTCAACGCGGCTGAGAAAGTCGTGTGGTACTATCCCGATTAAAACACAGCGAGGGTTTTGTACGTCAGTAAGGTACATATGTACATTCAGACACATTCGTTAACTCACTCACACAACAACACCTACTCGAAACGTCAAAAAAAAAAAGAAAAAAAAAAATCGCTAGCTAACTAATTTATTTTTTCCCACCGGGAAAATTCATTTAATGAATATCAGCTTTGTGCTTATATGAATGTGCATATATATACGAAGGGCTTAACAAAAGTTCAGCAGTTTAAGCGGTTTTTATTAAATCCCAAAGTGACAAGTTCTTCGCAATACTTTGACGAGATTATACTTTAAATTTTAGAAAGATTGGTTGAAATGGAGACCAGAAAACGCAAAATTGATGAAGGTGCCTCAGACAAAATTCCGCCACCAACGCAAACAGAAGTTCGCCATATTATATTATTCGGTTTTCGGCGTAAATTAAAGCCGGTACAAATATTTGATGAGTGCCAAATTGCTTATGGAACGGATGCACCATCTCTGAAGACTATTTCAAAATGGTTCCAAAGATTCCAGACAGGACATTTTTCTGTAGAGGATGAACCCCGTGAAGGTCGACCAAAATCTTCGAGGGACGAGAGGAATGTGGCCCTAGTTAGAGCAAAACTTGACGAAGACCCTCGATCCACCCAGGAAATGATAGCTGGTGAACTGGGCTTGAATGCCATGGCCGTATCTCGAATATTGCATCAAGATCTGCTGTATACGAAGAAGTCTGCCCGATGGGTTCCACGTATTCTGAATGATGCCCAAAAAGAGGATAGAAAAAAAAAATTAAGATTAAGAATAACGGATACATAACTTACCACAGTGCCGCCCAACAAGAAAAAACGAATGACCCGGGGCGGTGTCGCTGAAAAACCAATAGCGCGGATCCGCTGCATATTCCCCCGTCCTATTCAGTTACTCCATCAAAAGAAATGCTGCAAAGCCACCCGAAAAGTGCCGCGCGCGTGCGAGACAATAGTGGAATAACAGCGGTGGATCTACACCGTATCTCGACAAATCAAACTTTGGTACTGGAGATGTCACAATGAAGATAGCACGTAATGTGGCACGCACTCCTGTTGAACGAAAACCTGCTAAATCTCGAGTTAAGTTCCATATCTCACCTAAAGCAACGCATATGTACGTCATCTGAAGCAGAAAAGCGTAGCCCTCAGGAGGATCGAGTAATGCTGGAAATCAGCGAACGCCTGCGCAAGTATATGGAGGACGACTACAACATGGTCTGCAAGAAAGGCTTGCAGCATAAGCTACCTGCCCGCATGCCGCTCGTGACCATACTGGAGAATTTTGTTAAACAATGCGCTGTTGAGCTGGTCCTTGGCATTAAAAATGACACTTCTTCCCGCTCACGCAAAATGCCGACCGTTATTAAACGTATGGAGCTTGAATTAGACCGTATAAGGTCGATGTAAGTAATCAGTCGCAGCATTATAGTTACGTATCACTAATTAATAATGGCTCTTTACAGCGTGTGGAGAATAAAAGAAGTTGTTGATGGATTGCGCATATATTTTGAGTTCCATTTAGACGAATATCTGCTTTATAAAGAGGAGAACGATTATGCTTTGAACTATCTGACCGATGAAAACTTAAAACACTGTAGTACTATATTGAAAATCAATTTCGAATCTGAACTTGAGTCTGTGGTGCACAGCTTAGGAGGCATTGCGGTTAACAAAGTGTTAAAAAAATATCTGCCCTATATAGTAGAAAAGGGAAAATTTGATTATAACACAAAAAAAAATTCGGGGAATAGCAGAGCACATACAAAACGAAATTCTGAGAACTACCCTGTACATGAATACAATGAGGTTGCCGATGAGGCAGCTGCTCAGTTGCCAGAGAACTTCCGTATATTCCTCTGCGAGACCTTCAAGTGGCGTCTACTCTCTGATGAATCGCCGCCTGAAAGATCCATGGTATTTGGTGCACCACATTTAGCACGTTTGTTGAGTGAGTATTTTGCGGGAGTTATTATAATTGTTATAATATTATTATTCGTCCTTTTTGCAGTTAAGATGCCTGAATTCCTAAATGCCTTAACTATAACTGATGGAAATCTAGAGATTTTGCTGCCACATCTGAACACTTTCATCAAGAGAGAATACATATATATTTGAACGTGACAAATTATTAATTTTATTTTTATTAGTTACTTGGACAACCACAGGGAGTGGTTTGATAATCGTAACTATCTATCCAACTATCTGCAAGTCTTGGAACTATTCCAGTATAATAAGTAGAATTCTGATGAAATATATATAAATGCTTGCTACTACCAGTGTTGAAGTTTAAATTTTAACATCTAAGAATAATTTTAGGCTTTTCTAAATTTTTGTATACATCATATATTATTTTATTTATTATGCATTTTTAAAGCTTGATTCTGTTTATTTTTAAAAATTGTATTTGTCATTTGTTTGTCTTTATCAGTATCAATATCAATACACACTTTTATCAGTTATGTTTTGGTTTTTCTTTTAATTTTATCTTTATGGTTGTAAATAACGCGATGCTATATAAAAAAAACTTTCCTACACATGTATAATCGGATAGTTTCTAAAACTAAATGTTAATATTAATATGGATATTTGCTTTTATTGCTAAATCAGAGTTGAATAGTTTTAAACGCTAGTATTCTTTTTTTTTATCTAATATATTAAGAATTTCAACGGTATTTGTCTGTAACTTAACAATTAAAATGTGTAGAACTCCTTGGAAATGATAAAAAATGCTGGTAAAACATATTTGTGACGAGCCGCTTTGGCGCACCTGTTCCTATCGGGTAATATCTTGTGCTTTGTTTGCTTTGGAATGTCTTGAGGGGGAGGGGGATTGTCGGAGCCATTCTTGGACCCATGCTAAACTAGTTGCTACGTGTGTGCATGTGGGTATAGGAAGAGTATATAATCCTGTCTAGAAATTCGAAATGTATTTTATTTTTCTACTTTGATGTCGTTTTGCTTGGACGGCTTAAATTAGATGCATTTGCGATTTGTAACTTGTGTCTTCTGTTTGTCTGTTGGGACGTTAACTTGGACGAGGCTTTCATCTGATTTCGGATGGCTTATTTCTGCCGCTTGGTAGCACTGCTGGCCGTTGGGCGCATAAAGCTGCTAACAGAACGATTGCGCTGCTGCTGGGGAACAGTTGGATTGCTACTGCTCTTTGCCTGCTGATTCATCACATTTTTTACCATAATCGCACTTCGTGCCGCTGTTAATCGGGAGGTAGATCCTGCGACTGCGGCCGTGGTTTGATTTTCCTTAAAGCTGGTGCTAGTAGTCAACGGCTTGGCTTGACCTGGCCGTTGGCCGGCAGTCAGTTTGCTGCGCACGAGTATGACACTGGGACCTACGCTGGAACCGCTGCTGCTGCTGCGGCTGGCAGGCACACCACGTGCTTGCGTAGGTCGAGCATTCTGAGCAGCTAGCGGTCGTTTGCTGGGTGAGGAATCCACAGAGACAACGGCTGTGCGCTGCACCGATGGCAGGCGTCTCACTACTGTTTGTGTGGACGCACTGCTGTTGATGGATGACCGGGATGACCGTAAACTATTACGTGAGCTGCTGCGCTCCACATCACGTCCTTTTTGGGGCGTGGCCAGTGCGTATGCACTGGGCGCCAATTGCGGTGACTCCCGCCGCACGCCTGTAGCGGATGAGGACCGCAGCTGGCTGGTGGGCGTGGTACTCAACAAGGGGCTGCCATTGGGCATGCGCAGAGGTCGGCTGGCAGACAAGCTACGCTTCACCGTAGACTGTGTGGTGCCACCAGCTGCTGGTGGAATTTGGATTTGTGACTTGGATTGAGCTGCATTGGTAGAGCTGCCGCGCATACGTGCGTGCTGTAGGCGATCTGCTAAACGACTGCCCATGGCGCTGATGCTCGTGGTGGTGGTCTTTTGCTTAGGAAGCGCACGTGACCTGGAATGCGTGGGTGCATCGTTAGCCTCATTACAGGAAGAATTGGTGCTTTCGCCTTTGCCATGCGAGGGTGTGTCCGAGACTAAACTCTGCGTCTCCTCGAAGCCCTCGTCGTTGAGCTCATGATGCCCGCTTGCACTTAGCTTCAATTTGTTGGGCGTTAGTTCGCGTGGCGGACTCCAAGGTCGCTCTGGTGTGCCAGTAGGGGATTTGAGATTGCGTATGGCTTCGCGCACATCTTCCTGATTAATGGAACTGATGTAGCGACCCACTTTTTCCAGCTTGGTTATGTTGCGGGCCTTTTCTGGCTGCTGATTTTCCTCCTTTTGCTGGCGGCGTATTTCAGTGGCGCTGGTTGACTGCTTAATGTCTTGAGTGGGCGTCACCAGCTCCTCATTGCCACTGCTGTAATCCGTGGGTCGCTTATAGCGACGCGTGCGTCGTGTCAGCGAGTATCTGTCAAAGTGTCCAGGTGCATCTTGTTCAGCAGCTGCTGTGCCTGTCGTGCTCTTCTCCTCGGGGGCATGCTTTGGCTTATCTGTCAGACTGACTGTTACCACCGTCGTGTTTGGCGTTGCGATGACACGTCGTGTCACTGGCGGCGTCTCAATGTTGTCCGCATCGATCTCCTTGGAGGAACCGGATGCATACTGTGATTCGTTGTGACTCTTATGATGATCCAGCAGGCTGGCAAAGGTGTCATCCTGCGGTGGTGACTTGACTACAGCCGCTGGCATATTGACCACCTCTTGATGCAGGTCCATGGCAGATGGTCGGCGCACATAGATTTTCAGACGATCCGCAATAGAATCGCTGTCACCCAACTTTTGTATAATTGACTTGCGACGATCCTCTTCAGCAATCGATTGTAGTGGACTCTGGCTTTGTTCCTGCGAGCGTTGCCGACGATATTGACGCAGTTCCTCCGTGGTGGTTAAGTGTGGCTGTGCGCTGCTTTCTGCCGTCATCGTTGCGGCATCTGCTATGGCCTGTATATTACCCACAACGTCTGTGTGTTCCAGCGTCTTGGATGGTTTCCAGTCGGCATAGACGCGTTGATACTTATTGCATTGCTTCTGCTCCTGTTCCTGATCCGGCTGTCCCCGCTCTCTATGATGGTTTGTTGCGTTAGTTGATGTTGTCGTTGGCGTTGTTGCTGTTGTTGTTGTTGTTATTATCTTTTCTTCTGGCAATGGGTCCAGTTTTCGTTCGTTTTCTGCCAAGTGGTTGAATGTGGATGATGTGCGTTAGTATTGAGAGTTTCAGTGGAAGTTCCCACAAATCCTCACTTACCAGTTTCGTTTTCGAGCGATCGCCGATTCGCATTAACCAGGCGGCGTTTCCGCTTGTATTCCTCGTTTTGTTTCTCATCGTTTTCGTTTGACTGTAGCCATGTTTCGATTTTCTGCCGCCATTCACGGGATATTCTAAAACAGAATTTAAACAGTATATAGTATAATTTTAGATAATTTGTATTATGAGTTACAAAATACAACACTCAGTTAGTCATTCACCAATATCCCAATTAGGTTCTAATGACAAGGTGGTGTTGCTCCGGACTCTACAGCTTCCTACAAAGGGATCGCACTTATTCATACATATATATAAATAAAAATATGTAAGTCCAATTATGCATACTTGCAAATATTGCCAAATATTCATAAGTATGTTCTAGTATTCATTCATGCACATGTACATACATACATACATACCATACAGCGCCACAGCACTGCTTCTCCGTCCCTTTGTTGTGCCAGCAAGCAACATGGATCATTGAATAACTTCTATGTTTACTAACTAATTTTATTAAATTCTCTGCATAGATATATGTACATGTAGTGACGATGCATGCATGTACTATCTACATACATATGTACATACATATCCTGAGAGGCAAACTTTAATATATTTGTGGGCAGAGGGCCAAACTGTCTTCACCTTTTTTAAGTTTTACATACAGAGAGACAGACGGACATAGCTATATCAAGAATATTTACATATATTTTATTAATTTTACACTTTTTTCTGTCAGCTAACACTTCTTAACATATATAAAGTATGTGTAAAAGTTAGGATATAATTTATGTGTTAGTTAAAGGAAATATGTTTAGTTAGTTCCATGCTAATTGAACTATCACGAATATCCCTTTTACTTTTATTGTTCTTGTGTTTTCACTACCATGCAGTGGTATATGCATACACCCTTATCATGAATATACTCAAGCCCTTTTGCTCGCTTAAAATGGCGCGTGTGAGTGGCTTAAAGAAATCGCGAGGCGTTTGAGCCTGATTGAGTGTACTCATTGTTGTTGAGTTGTATCGAATCGATCAGAAAAAGAACAATTGACCGATTTACTTAACTGAACGACCGAAGTAAGTCTCTGGTTATAATTTAGTAGTTAGTTTCGTTCCCTAGTCATATCGTTGAGTAGTTTTTTCGTTTAGTAGTCTTTTCTGTGGACAAGGGGAATCCCAAAGAAATTTAGCACGGCATAAGAAGTGATAACATCCCACAGTATCTTGCGCGACCAGCACCTCTGGAGCCGGAGCCCAATTCCGGTTCAGATGTATCAGTAGAAAACAAACAAACGGACAAAACAAACGACACTGGGACCTACTGAACAAAACCCTACTGATCGATATGACTACTGAAAGAAACGAAAGGTTCGTTTGTTCACTACGAAGTGAACGGTTTAACTAACTCCTTGAATTAAGCAACCAGGCAGAATAGAGCTCTCTTTTCGGTATAGCGGACGATTGTATCGGTGAACTACTATTGGTATGGCTATGGTTTCGGTTACAGTTTGAATTTGATTAGTAGAAAAATTAATTTGTTTTGATTTATTCATTTATTTTGTAACAGTTAAAGCAAACAGAAACAATAGCATAAATGAAATAAAAACAAAAGAGGAATGGGTAAAAAATAAAAAGATATCATGCGGGTTATTGGGTTTGATTAGGGAAAGGATTTGGAATGCATGAGATATCTAAGAAATGCTAACCTCGGTTTTGCATCCTCCTGCCCGGCAGATGGTTGTTGCTGCGGCTGGGCTAGATTCGTGGGGCCGTTGCCAATGGGCGTATTGGCTGCTGTGGTGGGCGTGCCTGTGCCACTGCTGGCCAATGGCGATTGAAGGCGATCCTGCATCGGTTGTGGCACCTGCAGCAGCGGAGCTGGTGAGCTGGCACGCTCTCTGTCTAGCCCAAAGTCAATGTTAAGCAGATCGGGACGCTTACGATTGGAGCTGCCAGAGCGTGCACGACGTGCCCAAGAGCGATCTGGCAAAGGAATCCAAATAATGACATGGAACAGTATAAGAGAGGCTCAACTTACCCAGACTGCCATAGGCGGCCTTGCGTTCGCGGCTGATGTGACCGGGTCCATCATGTGGTCCAGTGGAGTTGCGCAGATATTCCATTAGGTCATCCTCGCCGGCCAGCACGCGACTGGGGCGCCGACGCAGGCTTCCATTGGGCGTAATGTCTGGCGAGGCGCAGCTCTCCTGTTCGATGCGTATGAAGCTGTTGAACTCACCAGAGCCCAGCTGACGACGGCTAAGCGCAGGACTGGCACGTGGATCGAACTGTGCATCGCCCAAAAAAGAGTCGGAATCGGAGACAGGCGTGCCGGCTTGACCAACTTTAGAGCAGGACAGATAATTAGATATCGGGTATTCCTCCAGAGTTCCCAACCCCGAGAATACTCACTCTGCCTGGCTCTTTTGGCCATTTGCTCTTCGCGTTGTTTGCGTCGCAGCGTTGCCTGCTGCTCCTGCTGTACTCGCTTTTCGTTCTCCTTGATGGATTGCCTGAACTTATCACAGAAATTCTGAAAGATCCTAAAGCACTCCTCCAGCTTAAATGTGCCAGCATCCTCGCAAAAGAATTCCGCCAGTTTGAGACGCAGCGTGTCTACTTGCTTCATGCCTGTCACCAGCACCGACAGCTCTGATTTGGCAGCCAGCAGGAACTCGGACATCTGTTCCTTGATATCGTCATCTGTGGCTGGTTGCTCAATTTGCTTCGTTATCCTCTTGATGCGAGTGTCCAGAGTGCCGATCTCATTGTTGATTTGCTCCGTGGTTGTTCTGTGTGCAGGAAAAGTGTAACATCATCAACATAGCTCTGGCCGGTACTCCCATACAACTTACTTGCTGGCATTTTCCAGGGTATTCAACTGTGCGGTGAACTGCAGCAGTTCTGGATTGCGTCGTTCTGCCTGCAGGGCCACAAAATGTATGAGATTCATGCCTGGCTTATTGGCGCGTATGTCTGTAAGTTTCTGCAAGGAAGACAGCTTCACGCCAGCCGCATTGCCTGCATATCCGCCGGAGTTGAGGAAATTACCAGCCACTACGACCATGAAGAGTACTTCCTGCAGGGATTTGTTGTTGAGCAGATCATCGCCAGCATAGAGCATGGCATTGATGCAGGGCTCCAGATAGGCCACATTGGCGGCAAATTCCTCCTTCAGCAGCATGCTTTCAATGCGCAGTTTGTAACTATGGAAAGTGGGAATGAAACTAAGTCTTTAATAAGCTGAGGATTGCACAACTTACTTGGGCACTTCGACCAGCTGCAGCAGAAACTTCTCCGCATTGCCCAGACGTGTCTTGTCGCCATTGAAACCCTTCAGCATATCCAGCTCATCGACCTCTGGCAGAATCTTGAGCAAACCACGTAGACGTTCGGCGCCAATATCCTCGTGCACACCATTGCGTATCAGTCCAATGATATCCTTGTTGCTGCTACGGAACTGCTTGAGGAAGATGTTGACGTTCAGACTACGTTTGCCATCCAGCAGAGTGATCTCTGTGCTCTCCTTCTTTGCCTTGCGATCCAGAGTGTCGTATCCGCTGGACGACGATTGATTCCCACTGTCACGCCCCAGCTTAGGTGAACCCTGGCCACTGGTAGACTGTTGGCAGAAGAGACCTTCCATCTCGTTAAAGTCAATGTCCGTCTGGTTGGCATCGCGATGCAAATGAGCCATATTGCTCCAGATATTCTCATTGCCCAGCACCTTGTTGTGTGGTATCTTGCCCCAGTTGAGCGTCTTCATCTTCGCCTTGGGCGCTGGTGTATGCTGCTGTGGCAGCAACACACTGGTTGCTGGCGCCTCGGGCAGTGGTGTTCGCGGACGCGACATGGACGGAGGTGGCGGTGGCGGCGGCAAGCCATGGCCATTCAGTACGGGCGGCGGCGGGGGTACTGGCGCCATGCTAGGTGGCGGTGGCGGCGGCGGAGCTGTAACAGGTGTCGCTGCTGCTTTTGCATTGACCACATGTGGCTGTGAGGGCTTGCGTGTGGGACTGCTGGCATCGCTGGAACGGCAGTTCTGGCAGGTATATTTCTGAGCGGTCTGTTGACGAAGCAGGCGAACTGCATCATCGGGGCTTTCGAGCAAACTGGCGCGGTGCACCAGACGCTCGGCGGTGTCCCAGATGACATCGCTCAGTGGCTCCTTCGGATCGATGCGCAGCAGATGTTGCAATATGCTGAGGAAGGGACCCTCTTGCGGCTTATCGGCCACCTGATGGATTGGAGCAAAGACGATAGATCTTAGCAATTTATAGAGGATGTAGATGGAGTGGTCACTATGTCTGAGTCTGACTGTGTGTCTGCTTCCTCCTCCCCCATTTAGTAGTCTTACCTGTCGCAGTATGGCATAGAAGACATCAAGGTGAGAATTGAGATTGATGCCATCGGGCGCTTGCAGGCTCTGGGCCTCGTCGCATTCCTGCTGCTCCACGAATACGTCCAATTGTACGATGATATCGCCCACACTCTGTGCAACTTTTCTGCAAATCAAAAAGTAATGGGATTGTGAGATTATACTGGGTTAAAAGCAATAGCCTTGTGTCATATGTGGTTTAGTGCATTAAGGGGCCCATCCACAGTAGAACATGTTGGCCGAGCATGTTGTGCTCGACGCAATTTTCATCGTTAGTGGCAGTGCTCGCGTACAAATTTCGTGTTGGCCGAGCCGCTCGAACGAAATAGAAATGATTCTATCTTGCTTGTGTTCGCAACAACATGCTCGACAATGGATGGCAACGCTGGCACGAACATCACTTGAATCAAACGTTTGAAGTGAAAACACGTGCGAGCGCTGTCAAAAATGTCAAAACAATTTATGCAAGAATTTATACATTGCTCCTTCAGTAGATTCGTGTGTGTGAATCTTTGCCTCTTTGCGTACCACTCCTTCATCCACATATTGTGCTTCCGTTTTTGCACTTCCTCTTTATTTTTCTTCTTTTCCAAGCAAACATTAATTGCCAAAAGTGCTATTACAGTGGCGCTGTCATTTTCCGTTGCCATGTTCACTGCTCAAAGATTTGACACCAAATGATGTTTGCGAGCATGTTGGCACTAGTTGGTGGACGAGAAAATTTTGGCTCGCCGAGCGGCTCGGCCAACATGTTCTACTGTGGATGGGCCCCTTTATGCAAAACAGCAAAGTTCCATTTGCATTTGCATTTGCACTCGCGATTCGCAATTCGTAAACAGAGCGGGCTAATTGATTTGTTATTTATGTGGAATCTATGGAGTATTTATGGCTAACTTGATCACAAGTGCTCGACAGAATCAATATGGGAAGAGAGGGAAACCCAATCGCAGCATCGAAAGTCATGGAACAACCTGACATTGAGTAACCTCAGGCTGCCAAGCAAGTAAGGCACAACAAAAAATTAGGTGAGCCAAGAAGTGTGACTGCACACACTAACGCACACTGACTCACTTGAGATTCTGCACCAGTTGCAAGGCGGCGCAGCTGTAGCGGGACAATGAGCAGCAGAACGTGCGGCGTCGCTGCAATGGCCTTACAATCGGCAAAGGGTATGCCGCCGAAGATGTGGATGCGAACGCGTAGCCAAAGGCAGTGGCGGACGCGGACGCGGATTCAGACTCAGATGACGACGTCGATGACTCCACGTTGCCTGCCTTGCAGCAGCCTTGGCAATCAGTAAGCAAGCAGACGCGACACGCGACGTTTATAGGCAAACAGGCCAGTGCTAACCATATTCGATAGTTGAAAAAATACAATAAATAATACAAGCACAAACGCCACTCGTGCTAAGTCCTTGCGCGGTGTCCCTGTTGAGATTGGCTCCTTGTATGGCAGTTGATAGCCATATAGAACGAGTGACACCTTTTTATTTAGTTTTAATATTTCTATCTATAATTTTTGTTTTCTTGTTTTGTAATTGCTTTTTATGTTGTTTGGCGAGTACACAGCGAGGACGAGGCAACAGCCAGCAGCAAGGCAATGCCAATAACGAGGACGAGCCAGGACAGTCTCGGTCGGAGACCAGCCGGAGCCAGAGCAGAGCGACACTGAGAGAGTCATTACAGTCAGCTGATGTTGTTGCTATTGTCCTTGCCAGACACGTGCTGCGCGCGCACCCAATGCTCCCTTACCACCCCTGCCCCCTCCACACTCCAACAAAAGGAATAATAAGAGTTGACTTGGCAACTGGAGAGACTAGCTTTGCCAAACTCTTCGGCTCTATTTTTACTATGACGAGACACTTCGTCAACATTCGCGGCACGTGATGCTACTGTAGTATTTGTTTTGCTGTTGTTTTTTTTTACGATTTCTATTTTTTTCGTCACGGAAGTTTTATCCGACATTTCGCTGCCAAAATCGGAAAACTGAAAACAGAGGAAGTTGAGAAAGCTACTAAACGGCAAAATGCCAATTGAAACACGTGAAACGGAAACGCTCATGTTTCTTTGGCTTGTACGAACTGGTCAAAAACTAAAAACACACAACGAAAAGTTTGAAGCTTATTCAAAAAAGCGTGTCTTAATGGACCTTTAATTCGTGTAGCTCTCCACAAGATCAAGGCTTTTTGATGGAAAAACAGATGGCGAGATTAGGTAGCTCCAATTTAATCAACTTAAGAACTGGGCCAATTGTGTCAATCGTGCCAAATGAGATACTTGTTTGCTATAGAAAGATAAAAATAGAGGAAGTATTGTAAAATGCAATCATTTTAGTTCCTGTATTTATTTAAGTTCAAAAGGGACTATTGGGATTGTATGTGTGTAACATGCAGTCATTCTAAGTCAGGCTTTGGTCGCGTGCTGAGTCGATATCACCCAGAATTAAATATAGACATATAAAAATTGTATAAACCGAATTGTTTTTAACCAGGGTTAAAAAGAATGAAGATATATTTCTCATATATAGTAATATTACTTCGCAATACATAATTTTACTTGAGATATTTGAGCATTTAAAAAAGTATTTTTCCATAGTACTATAAAATTAATCATCGTTCCATTTGAAACAAATTTTTATATTATTTCCTATTACTCCAATTGGCTCATTTTCTGAACTAGATGCATGTCAAGTTTCTTATAGTATATGCATAGGACTTGTCGAATCGAACTATGCGTAATCAATACTTAACTAAAAATTCCATAGAAATGTTAACCGGTTCGTTAAAAAGCCATAAATTTTAGTGTGCTTCGTTAAATATGTTTCAAAAGGAAGTGATAAATTAAAAATTAAACGATCAATGATTCAACTAGATTAATATGCTAAGATCAGGTTAAGATCATATTTACTTTTGTACATCCAATCAATATGTCTCTTATTTGCCTAATTCAATTCAAATAGTCTTTATAACAAGTTCACAAATTCTTAAGCTAAATGTCTGAATAAAACCATATAATACCATAATAACCCACTTTAGTGAACTAATGTCATTATTGAACGATAAATTTATATTTGCGCATTAAAATTTTGTTCATTTATTTTATTTAAAAAAAATTCAATGTTATTTAATATTGAGACGACTTAAATATCAGTTTTCGAATTGATTAGAACTCATTGGAGTAGACAGCAATTAAAATCCGCTTAGGGAAACTCTGCAGCTACCCAGCTACGCAGAACTCGACAAATTATATATGTATACCATATGTACATAATGAGAATGTGATAATTTATAGCACCTTAGCGAGAGAAATCCCTCCTCCTACTTACCCCTGGTAGTATATGCCCCGAGGGGCAGGGCGCTGAAATCAAAACGCTGGTAGGCTCAATGAAAACGTTTAAAGCGATTTGAAATTTGAAATAAATTAAAAAGCGAGAGAAACTACGCATTTTATTCAAGCACAATTTGTATAACAATATTAAGTACAAGAAGGGGTGGCTGCAGGGGAGGAGAGGCGTGTCAACTGCTATATGACAAAATGGGTGGGCATCACTTGGCCCCAACAACAAGACAAATGGCACAGAACAATCAATTAGGCATTCCACCATGACGAGAGCTGAAGAAGCTGCTACAACGGAGCAATGGGGGAGGGGTTAGCGGTCTCTCGTAGAGTGTGAGCCCGTATTGTTATTGTTCGCAGTTTTTTCTTTTACTTTGGGGCAGAACTATTTTCAAAAATTTAATTGAATTTGTATTAGTTGCGCTCGCAGTGGTAAATTATTTTTGTCAACTGGAGCCCAAGTCACATTAATAAAACCCGTTTGGCCAGGGGGAAGTATTGTTATAGGGACGGCACGGGGGCTTAGCTAACTAATTGATTTATTGTTGACTAATTAAATATTGAATTAATTGCTTGACAGACTCGCAGACAAAACAAAAGAAGAAGACAAATCAAAGCGGCGTAAATTATTTGCATAAATCAGGTAAAAAAGTAGGGAAAGCTACAGTCGGACGCAAACGACAGTAGGAGACCCTGTACTTTGATTTGCCCTGGGCGTCGATAATAGCAGCCGCTTATATGTATGTACGTACTCACATACACACACACACATACAAATATATACTCAAATACAAACAATAACCAATACTCATACAGAAATTCAAACTCACAACCTAAAATCACGCATACACCCTAGTGGCCGCGTACGCTGTGGCTTCCCCCTCCCCCAGCCAAATGCCTATTACAGAAAATTGATTATCAAATATCTCCAGTGTTTATTATCAGATTGGGCTGCAAATCGCACCAAATATGCAAAGCATTCATGCAAAGAAGGAATCCAATGACTCTAAAACTATACATGCTAAGAACATTTTTGCAAATTTGATGGGGAGGGGGAGGGGGAGGAGGATGAGATATCAAATTAAAAACATAAACCTGGCCTGAATATGTAATACACGAACCAAGCAAAAAAAAATGACGTCTCTAGCTTTTAACGTTTCCGAGATCTCGGTGTTTCTAACAGACAGACGGACGGACAGACATACAGACGGATATGGCTAGATCGACTCAGCTCGTCGTGCTGATCAAGAATATATATACTTTATGGGGGCATGGCAGACCACGCCTCCTTCTGCCTGTTACACACAAATGTCATTTGCACAAACGTAATAGACCCTTTTGTACTTTTTTAAAGTTCAGGGTCTAAAAAAGATGTAAAATAGCAAGGCAGAAATGTATGTTTCACTATGGGTAGTTGGCGTTTCTGATGGATCTTTGACAAGCGTTCAAATCGCCTTTCTTAGCCAGCACACTTACGCGTTCGTTAATGATGTCTTAGCCCCGGGGGATATCTCTTAGTCGTCATGTGAAATTATTTAACGAATACCAAATGAATGGGCCTTGATCTTGTCTAGTTGATCGCTGAATGCAAATATCAAATAATGTTTCGCAAAGTGAATACATATATGTACAAATGCGAGTGTATGCACAGCGAAACACCCAAAACGATATATAAACTGTTTGCGATATTCGTTAGATGTTGTTGTTGTTGTTATTATTATTGTTATTGTTATTGTTGCGTTGCAGTGGGTGTGTTTCAGGGTTGCCACAGCTAACAAACATTGCATAAATTGTCTTGATTTGACACACAAATCTGTATTTATAGCACAGTACGGTGTGTGCTCGTTGTTCGGAGTTGTCATTGCTCAGGTAGCAGTACTCTGAGTTTGGCTTAGAGTAAGTAGTACAGGGTTTATAGACCTTAAACTCACCTCAGATTGTTCAGCAGCGGCAACACTTTGAGGCCTGCAAAGAGAAAACAACAGATGAATAACAATTGCCATTAAGTGTGAGTGTGTGAATAATTTGAAGTGTAAATCGATTTTCTCAAATAGTCTCGAATTGCCATTAAAACGGGCAATTATAGTCATACATGCATAGTAGTAGTGACAAACAGGTGTCATGACGCTAGTCGAGAGTGCTCGACTTGTAACTCTGCATATATTCGGTTATCGATGATCGCTACTACTATTGAACTGCCTTTCACTGTTCTGATTTTGTTTTTAATCTTTGCCAATTTCGTTAGGCTGGTAATGATCTCTACATATCGAACCAGAGCTTGTGCCAGTGCCCAGCTTCCACCTCTGACTGGGTATTTGGAAGTGTGTATTGGGGTTGGGTGGTTGGGGAATGGTGGCTATTGGCTGTTGGCTGGGTCTGTCCGCCCAATGCAATCCAAGTTCGCTTCCGGTCTAGCTTGTTTTGTTTGCTGCTTTAATTTACCAACGTACTATATAAATATATATATTTTACAAGTTGATATGTGAATATTGTAAATAAATACTTATAATAATAAAAATTTAATTACAAAATGCTCGTGAAAGTTGTTGTAGTTGCTTCTGATGTCCCCCTCCGGCTCTCTGCGTCCCTAATGTTTGCCTTATACGGCGCCTTGACGTTAATAATTTTATTTTACGACTTTGTTTCGTTGTCATTTCAGTTATTTGAAATTGAAAACCATAAAAGGCGTACAATTAAAATTAGTGTATGTGTGTGTCTGAGTCCGTGTGTGCGTGTGCGTGTGTAAAAGTTTCTTTTGTCCCGGGCATTGTTTCAGTTTCGGAAGTCGAGGTCTTAACTAGAGAGCCGAGAACTGTCAGACAGCATGGAGTACGCGATCGTAAAGTGAGCCACAATTGTGTTTATTGTAGTATAGTGTTTGCCCTAGGGCCATAAGGAATTTTGCAAATGTGCTATGGAACACGCCCCAAATCAACAGTTAATTGTTTAATAACATGACAAGAAAAAGGGGAAGTCAGGCCAGAAATTGAAATCAAAATCAATTCGATTTGAATATTTTGATGTTGACTTTTATTTAATTTTATTCTTATAGCAAATCTGTTGACTCTTTATAAATCAATTGAAGCTGAAATTGAAATTGAAAATTGGCTTCTAAATCAGAAAATTGTTAAGCAAATAGATTTATGCCGCGGTTTCAGCAACAACTCTGAAAAACTTTGCGTACCAAAGTGGAAAATCATGGGACATAAATCAGCAAACGACTCGAACAGCCGGCAGCGATCGACTTGACAGTTGATATATAGCAGATATGATGGCTACACTATGCTTGGAATTGTTGGTGATCTGATGTAGATGCTGATTTCGATTTCGATTTCAATGCCCAAGTTCAGTCTCCCTCTCCCATGAGATCTGCATAGGGACTGAGAAAATGAACTTGTCGATTGCGACTGAGCTGATAATTAGGCACTTAATTGGCATTAGCAGATTTCACAGCAAAAACAAAAACTTAAAGGCAAATATGAACATGTTGGAGCATTCCTGGAAACACACTGTCTATACTGTGCAGGGGTCAAGGGCCGAGAAGACGGGGTATAATGCGGCCGATAGCCTTGAAACAGTATACATCTCATTGCCAAAGCAAAAAGCAGTCCGTTGCTTGTCAAATCTGTCGCTGAGGAATGTTTTCTGTATTCTTAACAAAATGTATAGAAACTGCATGTGTGAAATGTCCCCAACAGCACCACCCTCTCCCCCTGTTGTGTGTGGTGCTGTGTGGAGGTGGAGTGCGTGACTTACATTTTGCTGTTGAGATTTCGTTTTTTGTCGCGACGGCACAGCTGCTTTATTATTTTCTTGTAATGCTGAAAAAGCGCAGCTCAATTTATTTTAATTAAGAACAATAAAAAGAACTCAGCGACTCTAAACCTCCTCCATTTCTCTCTCCCACAGTGCGTGGCAAGTGCAGCCATCATTCATTGCATCAGCATATCGTTCCCACTTTTGGCGCTGCGCTGCGCTTGCGCAGACGTCGACATCGACGTCGAAGCCTGCACAAATGCGCTCAATCAAAGTCAGCAGCAGCAGCAGAAGTGCGGCTTGTTGCAGATGGGGCAAGATATGGAGTTTTGAAGGAGGCTACAGTTCATGAACTTTGCTCAGGGAGCTGAGTAAGTGAGTAAGTAAGAGCAGGGGCAGCGAGGGGCGCACAATGTCAGGGACAGGATGTGAACGCGCCCCTTGTTTGTCAACATTTGACAGAAAAGAAGGCAACTTATTACATTTTAACTACTTGTCCATGCTGTGCTTAAGTATAGCTCGACAAGTCGGGAATTAAATAACAATTTGCTGCCGTAGTGCACTCAGAGCTGCGAAAAAAGCGAAAAGGAGTATTTTCCTACAAAGACTAGCTAAAGTACTTACAGCTTTATTATTATTGGAGATACACAAACTTCTGAAAAATGCCTTTTCGTTTTATTAACAACTTTGGAGACGCATCTCTAATTGCTGCCACGTGCTAAGGTTACTCAATTGGGATTGCGTCAAGAGACAAAGGCGATTTGCTGGGGATTTGTGCCGTTGCCAAATCTTTCATTATCCACACATCCGAGGGTCACTGACGTGGCTGCGACATGCAGTTAGCCAACTCCATCTGGGCATATGTATATGCTATAGAGTATATTAAAGTATTTGGTATACGGTCAAGGGCAGCAGAGATCTACGGCGCCGTTAGCGGATCAGCGGGCACATCAATCACATCGAAACAAAATCGAAGACAGCTAATGCTCGACTCGAAAGAGGAAAGAAGCAATAGTAAGCGGGGAAAGGGGACTGGGTTCATATAGGAGGTAGGCTGATGACTTTTGCGGTTGGCCTACTGTGTTTATCGCTATGATTATTGGTTATCAGCAGTGTCAGTGTACAAAACAGAGCAAAAAACAAAAAACCAAAAGTTAACAATTAAATTTATAATTCATAAAAATGATAGAAGAATAACTTACGGAAATATAATCAGTTTTTAGGTAGGTCTTCTAAGTTCTATCAAGGAATCAGACAGTTATTGATAAATAATTCTTCATCTTACAACACATATACATACACACATAGAACAAAGTAGACAGAAACTTTTTAGAATTAGAAAGATAAAATCAATTCAAAATATTTCTAGGAATATTAAAGTATGATTTTTTACTTAAAATTTCTAGGTTTAAGTACTTTTGGACTTGAACTTAAAGACCAGTCAGAAATTCTTGCATTGAGAAAATATTACTTAAAATAATCTGATTCGTACTTAAAATAAGTAGGGGAAATACTTTGACAATTTTTTTTTTTATGCAAAGAATGAACATTTTTTAATAAAAAATCTCGGACAGCTTCAGACGTAGCCGACAATAGGAGACTCTGTATTTTGCATCGGTTGCACCAGCAGCATATACATGTACATAATACACTAATACTAATACGCACACACATTTACATAAACACAAACTCTAACCAATACTCACACATGCATTAAAACCAACAATCGCAAATCACGCATATGCACTGAGCGGCCGCATACACAGCGACTTTCTCCTCGCCCTATCCTATGCCTAATACAGAAAATTGATTATCTCATATCTCCGGTGCTTATTATCCGATTGAGCTGCAAATTACACCAAACATTTGATGTATCCTAAGCTTCATTCATGCAAACGAAGGTAGTTACTCTAAAACTGTACATGCAGAAAATATTTTTGCGAATTTGGGAGGGGATGAGATGTTGAAAATCAGACATACACTTGGCCTGCCTATGTAATACACAAACCTAACAAACGAAGAATTAAGTCTTTATCTGTTATAGTTCTCGAGATCTATATACTTTGTGAGGTCTGCCACGCCTCCATCTGCCTGTTAAATACATTTCTGAGTTGCACAAACTTAATAAACCATTTTGTACTTTTTTAAAGTACAGGGTCTAATACATATTTTTAAGTGGTGAGTATTTGAATTTAGTGGATTGAATTAATCAATCCAGAAATTACTTACTTTCTCCAAAACTTGCTTAAAATCGAGTGATTCTGGATTACATGGATTACTAAAATTAAGTAAGTTATGACTTCAATGCAGTAATTTCAGGATAACAACTATTGACACGGTTTTGAGTTAAATCAAGTCAGAATTACTTGATTTCTGTAAGTGTAGCGTTAATCGCCCCTCTATATTCGTTTTTGAATAGATTATATATCAAGAATAAACTACTTCAGACTGAACCCTTTCCACCTAGAAAAAATGTTAAGCGTTACCTATAAACTCATTCCGTATGCGTATGCGTTCCTGAAGCTTTGGCTGTGATATGATGACGCAATTGATGAAGGCCAAGAGTGCTCCTTGATAGTCCAGCGGTGGCGATGCGAGGGCACTGGATTGTTCCAGTTCATTGATGACAATTTTGAAACGATAACGTTCCTTTCTGAGATTCTACACAAAGGACATAAAAATAATATTATCTGATTCCTGTTAATGAAATTTTATGTAATTTACCTTGTAAAACTCGAGAGTTTCGATGGCACGGGCATAGCCATCGGTGCTGTAGGCGCAGAGTGCTGAGAGCAGCTCGAAGACCTGCTTCTTGACCGTCGCATTCTGCGTGTCTAGGGCAGAGCCCAACTTGGCAATGTAGTCACGATTTTCGACTATGTAATCCAGGCCGATGCGTGAGTCCATTTTTACTAGTTTGTTGTTTGTTTTTGATTATAATACTCGGTGGGATCTAGGGTAGCGCGTCGAGACGTGGGCCACACGGAGACCTAAAACGATCGATATTTGCGGCTATTTGTAAAGGCTGTCAGTTCGCAGTTGTCAGTTCTTGTAGTTGGAGAATGGTAGTTGGACCTGGACGCAGTGGCTGCTTTGCCGCATTGAATACCTAAATAGTTTCCGTCATGTTTTCGATTGATGGTCGTGCACTGAATCTGTAAAGTGTAGATGAGAAATAAGCGCATGAATATCGAACTCTATCTGATTGCATTAGACTCTTAAGGGTGCACCCTTCGTCGCGTAATAATCAATTGTGCGTCTACTTAGTATTGCCCCCTCCCATTCTGTCCCGGAGCCCCCTGCCAGTTGGTGCTCCATATTTTGTCTACTTTATATGCCGTTCACGCTGCGATCTTAATTAATTTATGATCTTGACTTCTGGACAGTGCTCCAACCCATATGCTCGTAAATTCATTTTGGTTAATGCTCACCGCCAGAGGGCGCTACTGTCCGACTTAAATCAATTTACTTCTGCTGTGATTTCTCAACTGCAACAGTTTTAACAGTAAAATAGAGAAAAAAACACAAAAAACGAAATAGAGCCAAGATCAAAGCTGGCCAAGATCAAGCCGGCTCGCTCGAAGTTGGGGGTTCCGCCTCCAAAGATCAGCAGCTCAATTAAACTAAATGATCTTGTTAATTTGTTTACACTTAATACAAGCGACGACATTCGATTAATTTGCCAATCGAATACACGAAAAGCGCACAAATCGCCGACAAAGCCAGCCATTTAAGTTCTAGCATATTAAACAACAACATTTTTATTCAATTACAATAGCCACAATCCCAATACCAACAACAATAACAACAAACAAAAACGCCGATAAAATGTTTAACATTTTTGTTAAGAGCCGCGTTCTCAAGTGGCACTTTGCCTTTGCATTATTTGAAATTATAATTTGTGTGTGCGCCAAATGCTCATGTTGTATATATTTTGTTATTATTTTATTTACTGCTGCTGTTGTTAGTGCTTTTGTTGCTTTTGATTTTCCAGAGAGCAAGATAGCAAAGCCAGTTCTCGGGATTGACGGCGTTGCTAATGAAATCCCATTGAATGACATAAATATTCGTTTGAATGCTCCGATCTTACGACATGACATCCTTTAGCTATGCCATTTTGAAGTGCCAAGTGTCTGCCACACGATACATTTCCGATAGACCCGACCGATAATGGCTGACAATAGCGAATAAATTCAAAATTGAAAACAAAACAAGTTCTCAATCAAAACAGACAAAAATAAATGTTAAAACAACCTATGTATGTTCATGTTGTCTAAATGAAATTCATATTTACACTGTGCTACAAAAAGTTTGTTTGCAGTTGCGCTTCAATTAGGATTATTTAGAACCAATATTGACTAAGAAATGCTTGAGAAATTGACAATTTCTATTTGTTCTTCACAACAATTATTATTATCAGATAAATTTATATGTTGGTGAAGTCTGATAAATCGAATTTGTTAATCAGGTATCAATATCAAGGAATATTGGTCAAGTATTACTGGGGCTACAGCTTGTTAAAGTGCGAGAAAGAATTGTCACGTTCATTAGACCCTGTACTTTAAAAAAGTACAAAAGGGTCTATTAAGTTTGTGCAAATGACATTTGTGTGTAACAGGCAGAAGGAGGCGTGGTCTGCCATGCCCCCATAAAGTATATATATTCTTGATCAGGACGACGAGCTGAGTCGATCTAGCCATGTCCGTCTGTCCGTCTGTCTGTCTGTCTGTATGAACATCGAGATCTCGGCAACTATAAGAGCTAGAGACGTGTGGTTCGTGTATTACATAGGCAGGCCAAGTTTATGTTTTTAATTTGATATCTCATCCCCCTCCCCCTCAAATTTGCAAAAATGTCCTTAGTATATACAGTTTTAGAGTCACTGGATTAATTTTTTGCAGGATTGGATTGATCGGTTGAATCCGACTTTCCGAGTTTTTTTAACTCGGCTAGTGTCAACTCGTTTTATAGTATTCTAATGTGGTACATACTATAATTGAAATCAAAACAAAATACGAATTTATGATAATTTATTATAATTATAATTTGTGTAATATTCTACAAAATATCGATAAGAACTACTTTGTTGTGTAGTGCAGTAGAAGTAACGATGCTGCCTGAAACTGTTGCCACATCAAACAATGTAGCTCAACACCCCCACGGCAGATATCTTCCTATTTATGCACCAGTATATACATACATACAAATATACTTGTATATGACTGTGATAGACCTATAAATTTAGTGCTTATCGATAAACTGGTTCCATTAGCGGCAGACAAGCTGCTTGAATATCGAATATAGTAAGCAGTACATATTTCGAATGTGAATACTGCAGCGCTATTTATCGCCAATTTGTTTTATGCAAAGCAGGGACTACAGAAAAATGAGAATTTAATTGAAATGTAAACAGAGTTGGCAGCACGAAGCCAGCGGAAATGCCCGCGAACTGAACAAACACTCACACTCACTCACACAGTCACACACACACACACACACACTCACGCATAAAAGGAAAATGTTAATGAACTCAAAGATCTGAACTGCTCTAAGACTAATTAGAATTTTGTCAAAGGTGCAAAGAAAGGTGTTTGTCCCTCGTCGGTTCTGTTTGAGTTACAGAGTGTGGTTCCCTTTTGCTATGGGTTTCAGTTGCGAGTCGTATTTAGCCTCGACTCATTTGTCTTGGCTTAAAGTCAAATCGGAGACAATTGCGTGGCGTTGACAGGGCGCAAATAGCTTTGTCATAGTGAAGTTGTTGTCCTCTACACCCGACCCCATTGGCAGCCGACAGGTGGCGACTTGGTGTCGCCGTTGCCTGTCTATAAAATGTCAGCCGCACACACACAGATTTGCACACTCGCACACACACACACACTCACACACATGCATGCTGGCAGGCGCTGAGATTGTTAAATAATTTCATCGTCATCGCCTCGCTCGAAGCCAAGTTAAAGTGCAAGTAATAATTCACAAATTTCAAAACTTTTCAATGCTCAGCGAACATTTGTTGTCCGTCCGTGTGTCTGTTCGTCCGTGTGTCTGTCTACGGCTGTTGTTGTGGCGTTCAATGTCTAGCGACATTTTAATAATGAATGTTGTATAAATTATGCTTGGGCTCTTTTAACAAATTCACAGGCCGTTCAGACAGCTGCTTAATGTGATTAAATGTTGTGCAAAGTGCATTGGGAATGCCTTAAATATTTTTTAATTTATTATTTATGTTTTTAATTTTGTCATTTACTGTTTTTTTTTTTTTTTTTTTGGCTTGTTCACAAATCAAGCATACGTCACGTAGGACACTTGACAACAACGATAAGAGCTCTCTTAAAATAAACACCTGAAAAATGCTAAACAGTTATATGAAATCTGTAAGCAGTGACGCCAACTGAACTGTGGCAATAAGCGCAAGGTCGTCTAACTGCTGCTGCTGCTGCTGTCGCCGTGCATTTGCCACCTGTAACAAATTGTAGCAAATGAAGCAGCAACCTCTTCAAAGTTTTGCCGTCCCCCATTTGATATCTAATTTTCTACGGGTGTGTCTCAAGTTTGTGTTATTTATTTTATTTATTTTTTATATTTTCAGCTTCAGGCAACCGTTAAAATGGTGTTGGTGGTTTTGTTGTTGTTGTTTTTGCTAGCTCTGACTGCACAATTTCCATAACACTTTATTGAATATTTTACGAGCTGCAACCAATTTACATTTTGATTTGTCTTTACAATAAATATTTGAATAGAAAATTAAATAAATAGTCATTGAGCAAAGTGTTTGCGCTCAACACCAGCCAGAAAAAAGACAGGAAAGCTACAGTCGGACGCAACCGACAGTAGGAGACCCTGTATTTTGCTTTGCCTTGGGCGTCGATAGCAGCAGCATATACATACACACATACACGTATACTTGCAAATATACGCGCAAATACAAACAGTAGTCAATTCTAACACATACATACGTATACCTAGTACAGAATATTGATTATCCAATATCTCCGCTGTTTATCATCCGAGTGGACTGAACCAAATCAATGTGTCTTAAGCTTTATTCATGCAAAGAAAGAAGACAGTGACTCCGAAACTGTACATGCTGAGAATATTTTGAGGGGGAAAGGGATAAGACATCAGGAATCCTAAATAAACTGGACCTGTTTATGTAATTCAAGAACCTAACATAAAAAGTATTAAGTCTCAGCTTTTATAGTTTACCAGATCTATGTGTTTATTCAGGCAGACAGACAGACAGGGCTATATCGACTCAGCTTGTCGTAATGGTCAAGAATATATATACTTTGTGGAGGTCTGCCACGCCTCCTTCTGCCTGTTACACACAAATGTCGTTTGCACAAACTTAATAGACCCTTTTGTACTTTTTTAAAGTGCAGAGTCTAAAAAAATCAGAAAAAGGTAATAATGATAACGGATAAATCGTATATTGTAAATGCCTTAATGGAATGTCGCACTCGCAAGTAAAATATGAGCTGTATGAGTCTTCAAGTTATGAGTAATATGTGTTTTTGCTTAGCATTAAGCAATTATTTAAATATATTTTTCTATGTATTTTGTAAGCTCATCAAACATTCAATCACAGTTTAATTCAAGCGTCTTAAGTCTTAGTCTGACCTTCAGGCAACATTTTTCGACGATTCTCTTATTATAACTATTATAACAGTTGCAAGGTGTAACGATATTGAATAGGTATTTGAGCACAATATTCACTACTTTACTAAGCCATATTCTGTTGCATAACTTTTATATACTTTAATGATTAGTACTAAAATTTTGCAGTGGAGTTTAAGAAATGTTAAAGCAATAATAGAGCCGAAGCTGACCCATGACATTGACACATATGACATTCGACATGAACTAGATACGTTTTATTTTAGTTGTATACAAAGTCGTTGTGAGTTAAGACGGACAGACAGTTGAATAGATCTATTAGATGTAGTGTAGGAGATGCGGGTATCTATCGGCAATATTTTGTATAAATACTGCATAATCTTTTCTCCACCATGGCAAGTTCATTTAGCCAAACTGTGAATACTCTGTATAATGTTCCATGAGATTAAAATAAAAATCTTATTAAGTGCCTAATATAGCTTAACTAGATATAATAAAATGTAGTTGAACATACCAAAGTTGGGTTCTATCGTTATTCCTCGGCTTTAGTTAGTCACTTTTGCTAAAGTTTGATTTAAATTTGATGTCTTTTATATTTTATTGATGTCATTACAATTTTACATAGAGTTTATTAGCGTCATATTCATTAATGCTTATTTAAACGCTAAACTTTATTTTCATGTTCACATGCACTTTCATTTCACTGTTCAGTTGAGTTGCGTTGAGTTGTTGCTGCTGTGTTATCAACAACAACAACAACAACAAACCACAACAACGACAAAGTGTTTCAATCTGTCTGGGAACCAAACACAAACAGAAAAGGCACAGAGACGCCGCTTTGTTGGCTGCAGTTGGAACTAACACAGACTGATGGACAGACATACTAGTGGACGAGTCATAAACACTTGACAACAGACGCAGACAGCAGACAGCAAACAGCAACAAAAACAACAAAAGCAACAACAAAATGAGAAAAAACGACAGCGATTCCCAATCAAAACACGATCTTGGCGCTTCGCGCACTTAGCATTGACCTTATGACTTCTAAAATCGGTAAAAACATCTTTACAGCTCCATGTGGCAGTGTCAGTTAGCTGTTGTAGCTTTTGCTGTTGTTGCAGTACGTTGTTCAGTTTTGATACGTTTTCAATAATGCGCTAAAAATACAAAAGCCAAGTCGAGATGTCGCGTACTTGAAATTGGGATACATTTTATAGCCTTTATATAGTATACGTTTATGTTATTCCACGATTGCCATTCTCAATGCAACTGCGACTCATTCATGCAACGTCTTGAAGACGCACTCTCAGCTTGATCAGTTGAAGTTTGTTTTGAGGATAATTCATTCGACCATATGTCAAGTTGAAGCACGGCCCGAAGGTCAGCTAGATGGTGTGCAAATTGAGTAATTAGGGCGTGGCACAGTACGCCCATTAAGGTAGTACAACGATAAATGCCTCAATTAACCGCTGAGATGTGGTCAGCCGATTGGTTGCTGAAGATGTAATCGTAGGTGTTGCCTTCGACAGCTGCCGAAAATCTACACCAAAAGTAAGTAAAAAATATAAATAATTTGAAATGTTTTTTTGCGCTTTACAAAGAACATTTGACTGCATTGAAAAAAATATGCAAATAAAACATACGCAACCCACGTACTTAAAATACCCAGAGAAATAAATAAAAATAACTAAAGAAACAGCAAGCGGAGAAAAACGCGTAGGTTTCGCATTATGATGACGATGACTTCGTCTGACCAAAGGCTAAACCACAGAAAAAATAAGAAATAAAATAAAACTAAACTAACAAAAGCTAGTCACCAACTTCAACCTAAAGAGCTTACAAACATTTATATTATGTGTGTACTTTAGATATGGGGTTTTTCCTCACTGGAGATGAGCACGTGCTGGCGTCGTGAGTGTGAGTGTGGTTACAGTTTTAAGGTGCCTGTAGAAGACTTAAGAAGAGATTTGCATACTTGGGGGAAGAAGGAAATTGAATACTATTAATATTCATAGAAAATTCAAGAGGTAGCAATAGTAGTAAATATGGTATATCATTACTTAGTATTTCATTTATTCAGTTGTTTTAATAAACATTTGCTGCTGAAGCTGACATCTGGAGAGGCTCCGCTCAATTGATCAAATTGTTGAGTTAAACAACACTGTGTTTCGTCACATTGTCATCTCTAATAGCCTAACATAGTGGCCAGCTAGTCAAATGTAGAAACATTTTAGATGCAGTCCCTTCATCCACGACTTCTTCATTAGGGCTCATTCAAAACGCCGCGTGGCGCTTGTTGACATTTGACAGGGAACGCGGGCGGGGAACGGCAAGCGGATGGACGGGGTTAACTCTCTTGATGAGAATTTATGAATGGTCACTTGGATGAGTAGACTTTTGGATTGAAGTACAAAAACCCCAGACAAGTGTAAAAAGCCACTATATGAAAACATTTTGGGTTTTCTTGTGGGGATCTTGAATTTGTTTCTGTTTTTTTCTTTTTTTAAATTTTGCGCAATTGCCGACAAAGTGTGAAACGTGGAAAGTGGAACAGGTTCGTTACTGTAAACCTATAAAAGATGAGGCGCTAATGAGCAATTTTCATGCCCATTTACATAACGGAAAAGCGAAAGTTTTATTAGAGACCAAACGAAGTGAACTTACGTATATCTAATATCAATAGAGTGGTCTATCTAGATTTAATTCTCATAAATCTACAGCTGCAGCAGACAGAGCTGGGGACTTGTTCAGAAATTCTTGTAAAGTGCATAAATATGTTCAGGCCTTATGACAGCTAACAAGTTAACAAATTACACACACATATGTACACACACACATTTATATACATACTTGTGCTGGACTCCACACACCTGGTTAAATGGCGAATGACATATCGAGTGCCAAAAGTATTTTGGCATGCCAAAATAAAATACCAAACGCCAGTCAGGGCCAATTGCGCACAATGAACGCTAATTATGCTCAGCTCGGTTCAGCTCGGTTCAGCTTAGTTCAGGCCAAATGCGCGGATAGATACATTAAAACAATATTTCAAATATGAGGTTCAATGCGCTGGCTAACACACAGCCCATGCACTTCAGCATTTCCAATCCCTTGTTGACCTTAACTTTGAATTGTCAAAACATAAAAGTTCAACTAGATTGCCCCCTCACTTCGATTCTTCCACATACTGTATATGATTCATTTACAAAAATTTGTTTTATGTATATATTTTTTTTTGTATTGCTTATGCTGCTCTGCTGCAGGTCCACAGATGCCGCCACTGTGCTGACATTGACTTGCGGTTTCAATTTGCCGTTGTTAGCTGCCGCGTTTCAGTTTCTCTCACTTGTGTGTGGGCTTCTCTATCTTTTCCTCACTTTATTCAGCATAGAGATCATGTCTCGCATTCTGATTACTCAGCTACAGTTTTTTCTGTTTATTTGGTGCTACCACTTGGTGGGTGCGATATTCTGGGCACAGTTATTTGCGTGGTACTCACGCTTTTAGATATTTGTCCTTCAGATACTTTTGTATCTATGTATCTCCAACGAGGGCTGTGGAGCATCCAAACATGTACTTCCGTATGCGGTATTGAGCTTATCTATATCTTAAATCTTCTGACTATATTTAGCTGTTAGATTAGTCGGGTTTTAGCACCTACGAGCTGAGCTGTGCATGAATCATGCAGCTATGAGATTGGCTTAGACTAGGCTCAAGCTCGGCCACTTTCCTTCACCTACCCATTCACAGTTCCAAACCAATTACACCCATTGTCGAATTTCTAATGGCATTGAAATGCAATCTGTGCGGGAAATAAGCTGCCATTTATGTAAGTTCAACATTTGCAGACGAGAAGAGCAACAACAATAAGTTGCACTTGCTCCGTGTTTAAACAAAGCAAAGCAGCCACAGAAACAAATGCATAAATTAAATGCGAATAAAAATAAAATTAGATATCAAATGACAAGCGTGAAAATCTCAGACACTGGGAGATTAAAGGCCAAAGCCAGAGTTGCTACACACTCACACTCACAGTCACACTCACAGTGCCTCCCTCTGGGTAAATTGTGTGTCGGGTGAGTGTTACTTTTACCTTTTGGCCTGGCTAACAGTCGGAGCTTGCGCAATGCGCACAGTGCCAACTCGAACTTGAACTACTTGCACTGCACATTGAAAATTAGCTGCGCAGATTGCTCCCATTTCATCGTGCTGTGGCACAGGCCACGCCACGTGACAGGCGAATTAGTTAACCAGTCTGCTTTGTTGTTGGCTTTTTGGGGCACAACCATACACACACCAACAGAGATCTGCAGCGATCCCCAGGCAGCCGAATCGCCCACAGCGACGACTCACTCGCTTTGCTTGGCTTTGTTGTCGCCAGTACTACAATAATAGGTATCTGGGCTTCGTCGAGGGCATCATAAGTTGTTCATGCAGCTTGCAAAAATGTATAGCAGAGCAGCTCATATTAGAGTTATTAACAGCTCAAGAGGAATCAAATAGTCACAATTCATAACAAATTAAAAAATAAAGCTATATAAATAATGTTACACTTGTTTTACACTATTTTCTGTACACTATTTTCAATAACAAGTTTTAATTATTTTAACGATGCGCAAACGATAGTTAAACCTAATTTATCATAGCATTGATATTGTATTTGATCTTATTAGCTATGTTATTTAGCTATAAAGCGATATCGGTCTACAACTAATTGCCTCAGTCATACGCTTCAGTTCGCTTATGTTAACTATTCGTACTAGAGTTTATAGTTCTATATTGAATTCACCTTACATTTTCACCCGATTAATGAGATTCAAAATGGTCATTTGAATTGTTAATTTAACCCCTAGTCCCTAGTCTGCTTAGTAGAACCGTTATATCAGATAATAGAGCTCGTTTTTAATTACAATTTAGATGCAGAGATCGATAGATTTTTAATATGTCTATTTGCTTAAGCTTAGTAACATTTAAGTTAATTTCACAATTTTGTTACTGCTCACTGTTTCAAATCTTAGCTCTCCGTTAATGTTAAATATTTACATGGTACTTTAAACATTACTATTTTAATTCAAGAGCATTGTAATTTCGACTTGCCGCTATATAAATTTCACAGTGTTTTTCTGCCATTCATGTTTGTTGTTGCCTCGTGAACTTGTAAGCTAACAGTGTAACATAATATTTTTAGCAGCATTTCTGCTGTTGTGTTCACTGCTTGCATTGTGTTGGTGTTGGTGCTGGTGTTGGTGTTGGTGTCGCTGTAGTTGTTGCTTTTGGGCTAGCGTTTTGCGCTATTTATAAACAATGTGTTTTCTTTTGCATACGACGATTGTCTTACAATTAAGATTTCATTATGAGATTTCCTGGGCCACATGGCGTATTCGCAATGTGCACTTGCGAATTGTTTTCAATTCGCTATTGGTGTTTGTTGTTGTTGTTATTGTGGTTGTAGTTGCTACACCTTGCAGCATAAGCATGCAATAATTTGTTTAATTAGGGGTAAACGACGCTGACAACGACGCCAGCAGCGCAGTTGCCGCATCTAATGGAGCGTGGCTGAATTTAATAGCTTTGACGGGTTTTGCTTTAACCTTAACACGAACTGCCACACTGTGGCAAGTGAATCGCAATTGTCTATGGAATTGTGCTATGCATGCCAGTGTGTTTGTGTTTGTGTGTATCTACATGCCACACCCAAACGGTGCAATAGCAGTATTCTTGCAACCAAAACGTGCCGCGCATAAGACAAGCCAAGAGGCCAGGCCCAGACCCAAAGCTCATACGACCTGTAAAACGATCTGCACATCGGTGGCTCAATCAATATTCGATTGCACATCGTCCAAACAAACCGTGCGGCTGCTTTTGCCATTCACGACGATAATTCAATTAATTGCAAAAATGTCCTAGAGACAAATTCATATTCAAAATGCAACAGCAGAAATCAAAGACAAACGATCGAATCGTGTCGGCGGTCGTGTAACTTTTCATTAAATTTCATTAAATTCTTTTATGCGCTGGCAAAGAGCATGAAGTGCGCAAAAAGTAACAGCAACTAGAGATAAACACCACAAGCATTGCAACAAGCAGAGAAACAAATTGCCGATCTTCAACTCCAATCAAGAGTTGGCAATTGAAGCTGTGATCCAGCTTCAGCCTTTTATGGTTTTGATTTATTTGTGTAAATTATTTTTAAAGCTGCTACATGGCAAACCATAATTTTGCAGCAACTGATGAAGGGGAGGAGAAAAGGAGAAAAAGAGAAAAAGAGGGGGAGGCAAATGAGAGATGTTCAACGATCTGTGGGGGATTTGCTCACTGTTCATCAAAGTTATTAGCTGTCTGCAATTGTCAGGAGTTAGACGACGACGACGACGACTACTACGCCGACTGCAATCCCAATTCCAATTTCAATTCCAATCTCAGTCCCATTCCCAATTCCCATACTCATACCCATAGCCAGGCCATACCATTACATAAGCGTGCGATCTCTCCCCATCTGTCTAACTGTCGGACTGTCGATCAGCTGTGCATAATTTCAATTTGATGAAGCACATACGAGGCGATAGATGGGCCTGTTGATAGGCGCCGTTAACTGACTTACCCTGCGGCATGGTACAACGACTGACTCTCACTCCCACCACTCAGCTCAACTCAGGTCTCACCCTCGCCCTCCCTGTGTTTCGCTTTGGCCATCACTCCCTCCCGCCTTCTCTTTGTTCCACTGTGTAACCCATTGCACGCCCGCTTAGCGTGTTTAATTACAATTTGGGAGATTTGGAACTTGGATTGAGCACGGATATCCGCGTACGTGTTGCGCATGGACAACACTCAACACTTTGTTTTGTTGTTAAACACTGGCCTCAGTTCCAGTCCCAGTACCAGCCCCTGTCTCTGACTTCGTCTACGTCTACGTCAACGTCAAAGTCAACGTCAGCTGCAGTTAAACTATCTATTTTTGGCTGCACTGACCCATAAGTGCTTAGGCAATAGAGCTGCTGGGATAATCCCTTCAAACTGTTTGCAAGAGTCATCGCTTCGCCTTATAGATTAGTGTTCTTACTGCCAAGTGTCTGTAGCAATTCCCGAACTTTCCATACATAAATAAAGTCATAATACTGATGATCAATAACTGATCATGCTGCATTAAAGACACAAACCTGAATTATTTACTTTACAAATACTACGACGAACTTGGGTGTTCCAAGTACTTTACCTTACTTTAGTGACTTAGTGACTTTAGTGATGATGAGTTGATGAGTATATCATATCGATATTGTTGATTTGAGATATATATCGAGATATTTTTCCTCTTCCATAATAATTGCTGTACACTTTCCTTTGCCATATTCCTAATATTTAAAAAACTAATATAATTATATTAAAAGTAGGGAAAGCTACAGTCGGACGCAACCTGTACTTTGATTTGCCCTGGGCATCGATAATAGCAGCAGCATATATGTACATACTCACATACACATACACACATGAACTTACACATACAAATATATGCGCAAATACAAATAATAACCAATACTCATATAGAAATTCAAATTCATAATCAAAAATCACGCATACGCCCTAGTGCCCGCGTACACTGTGGCTCCCCCCCTCCCCCAGCCAACTGCCTAGTACAGAAAATTGTTTGTCCATTATCTCCGGTGTTTTTTATCCGATTGGGCTGCAAATCGCACCAAACATTCAAAGCATCTAAAGCTTTATTCATGCAAAAAAGGAATGCAGTGACTCTAAAACTGTACATGCTAAGAACATTTTTGTAAATTTGACGGGGAGGGGGATGAGATATCAAATTATAAACATAATCTTGGCCTGCCTATGTAATACACGAACCAAACAAATGGACAGACAGACGGACATGGCTAGATCAACTCAGCTCGTCGTGGTGATCAAGAACATACATATATACTTTATGGGGTCTACCACGCCCCCTTCTGGCTGTTACACACAAATGTCATTTGCATATTTTGAACACATGTGAAAATAATATTCGCAAATATCATAGTTAAGAACAATATCATTGTTTTTATGGTTCGAAAAACCCTAATATATTTACTATATGAACTGCAACCACCGCAGCACCCTTTTGTCCAATTGCTGTTGCTTAATGAAAACAAATGAATTTACGAGTTGATGTTATTGTTATTAAAGGTCTTATTGTTGTTGTTGTTGTTGTTGTGTGTAGCTTATCCCAGGCACGCACGATCAGCTCTTAAAACGGCATTGGCTTTGCCAATTTTTGCTTTGTGTCTTACTTGACAATTTATGACAAAGCACCAGCAACAATAACTCGCCTGAGTTTTACGCACTTTTTAAGCCTCAAGAGTTTTTGTTGTTAACAATTGTTGTTGTTGTGAATTATTTAAACAGCACTTTGAATTATTGTAATTCGCGTGAGGCAAACGCATAAAAATATTTAGTACCGTTGCCGCGGCCAACGACATTGGAACTGTCCTCGTTCCTCATAACTCTTCCGGCTCCAAGTAGAAACTAACTGGGGAATTTGGCCACACTCCATGCTCCATATTGTGGGCCCTCGCTGTGTGATCGATGATATCGGTAATTAGGCGCAAGTTCTGTGCTGTTTTGTTTGTTTGCTGTTAACTTGATGGAAGCGTCATGAACGCCACGTTAATCCGTCAGAACATTAAAGAGCTTTAGACCCTGTTATCAAAGTTCAAATGGGGTGCTGAACCTTGGACCTGTTACCTCTGTTACAATACAAAATTGCCGTGTGTATAGCTACATACACTCTGCAAGAAACACAGCTAGAGCTCGTGCTACAGCTGTAGACACAGATACAGAGACAAATGGCACTTGGAGCCGCACACGCAGCTGCGGAAACGAAAATAATGTAGGTGAAACAAGTTCCTCGCCAAATGCCAAGCTTAAGTGCTTGGCAATATAGATGCAAATCAATAGACGAGATTTTTTGACTTTATTAACAGACAAAGCTAATGCCAAAACCGCAACCGCAATTCAGACTACAACATATGGACTCAGGCCCAAAGGCGCCGCCGCAAAGCACTTGAGCTGAGCAGAAGCCAAAACACTCGGGAGAGCAATACGAGAGAATCAGATTCAAATTGAGTTTCAGTTTAAGATGGAGGTTGAGAATGGGTTTTCGTTACGGATTTATGTTATAAACAAGTTGCTGCAACTAATATCGATTAGCTGAGAATTTCCGTTTTTTGGAGGCAATCATAAATTAAACACAAATTTAATGAAAAATGTGTCAATGGAATCGAAGAGGTCTTTGCACATCTTCAGCTTCTCAGAAATACCAACTGCTCTTGACCTTGAGCACGAATATCAGATATGTTCTCACGTATGTGCCTCCTGAGCTCTCCCTTGTCCCCACTTCCCAGACCCTGCTCTTTCCTCAACAAATCGAAAAAATATTTATGTATGCTGCACAGTAATAAAGCTACACAAGTGGGCAATAAAAAACGAACAAAATTAGCTATGCATAGTGTAGCCAGAATACTGGGTGCTCCTTCAAATTGATTTGATCATTCCACGGACAACGTCTTAAATCCGAACATTATGTAATTTAATGAGCCAACTATTACGTGAACTGTTTTAATTTGTATGATACTCAATAATGGCAAGAACTGAATCAATGATGCTAACTCTATAAAACTACAACCTTTTTAATTCTTCATCTCATAACAGAACATAATTATGCTATTAACCTAATGTGAATGGTTTAACTTCAAACACTCAGCAGGTGCAAGTGCACATTTAAATCAAAAGAACTACAAATTGATTTCTAATTCTAACAGTTAGATGCTCCTATAGTGTAGGCAGATCCAGTTTGTCTTGAAGTTTTGATACCTCCCCCCCTTTCCCACAAACCGCGAAAAACTACCACCGCCACAATTTAAGAGATACAAACTTGTGATTTAGCATACAATGAGCATATAGCAACCTTAATCTGTGCTGTGAGTTGTGACCCAATCGGTTAATAAAAACCGGAGATATTCAAGATTCAATTCCCTGTGCTTGGTAAGGGGGAGCAGCACGAGCATATGTGTGGGTAAGTGTGACTTTGCGCTATGTGTGCATGTGTGAGTGTCTTTTAGAGTGTGTGTGTGTGTGGAAAGTATAGGGTCTCCTTCTGCCGGTTGCATCCGACTGAAGCTTTCTGAGATTTTATTAAATAAACCAAACCCAGCTGGGAGGCGCTTGTAATAAGAATTCTTAGAATTTACCGTTTCAACTTTTGGTAAACTCCTAAATTAATGTCAATAATAGAATATGTAAAAATAATTCGAACGTAATTTATAAACAGACGACGGTGACAATTGGCCATTAATTGATTAAAGTCTGTTAAAATTAATTTAAAAAGATTTTTATCAAAATCTGAGAACTGATATGAATTCGTACGAAAAGAGCTTGATAATTTAATAAGTTAGCCTACGGCTGAATTATGTACATCCATTAACTTTTAAAGTAGAATGATGTTAGAAAAGCTAAATAAAATTTTATGAAATATACAAATCTATATAAGGAATTATTTTTGAAACATGTCGAGTCGGAGGTTACATATTTGGCTGTAATTTTGATGTAAATGATGTTTAAACCAAGTTTAATCATATGGATTTTAATTATCATATTAAATATTTCAATTCAAGTACGATAAAAGAAATGTGCTTATATTATAAAAAGAAATCTCAGCTGCCAGACAGAGAGAGTTCGGAATTTCTGGAATAACATAAAGTATCATAACGCAGCATAGCATAAAATTCATTCAAGTCGCTAGCTTTTGATCGTTTAGCTCACTTTGTATCTCTCAGCAACTGGTCTAACTGATGGGCAAATAAATAGACATTCTTATGGCACACTACAATATATTCTGGAAAAATACGTTGAACATTTTGCAGTGATTTGTCGATGGGTAATAAAATTAAATAATATGTTTGTTTTTTTTTCTCTATATTTTTCTATTTGTGCTCAATTGTTCGGCAACCTTCGGCGTTGATTTGACATAATACTTATTGAGGTATTATTTATTTTACTGGTGTTTTGCTTTTGCCTGTGTTTTGCTTTTTTCTTTTCTTGAAATCTCGGTGGAATATTGAAAAATTATGCATAACATCGAAGTAAGCAAATTAGGCGGACACATAAAAAATTTCACCTGTCGACAAGGCACCGGCAACAGGCCAAGGCAATCAGCGATACGGCCAAGTATGGCTTGAGCTGCTCTAGAAAATGCTTGACGATTTGGCAAACGCTGCATAATGGGATAGTTACCTAGAAAGTTAACTAGTTGAAAGCAACAACAATTAAAAAAAGTAGGGAAAGCTACAGTCGGACGCAAAGCTACAGTCGGACGCAACCGACAGTAGGAGACCCTGTACTTTGGTTTGCCCTGGGCGTCGTTAACAGCAGCAGCATATATGAACATACTCACATACACATATACATTCACTTATGCATACACACATACACACAAACACATATACATACAATTATTCGCTCAAATACAAACAATAACCAATACTCATATATACATTCATACTCACAATCAAAAATCACGCATACGCCCTAGTGGCCGCGTACACTGTGGCTTCCCCCTCCCCCACCCACATGCTCAGTACAGAAAATTGTTTGTCCAATATCTCTGGTGTTTATTATCCGATTAAGCTGCAACTCGCACCAAACATGCAAAGTACCTAAAAGCTTTATTCATGCAAAAAAGGAAAACAGTGACTCTAAAACTGTACACGCTGGGAATATTTTTGTGAATTTGAGGGGGAGGGGGATGACTTTTCAAACATTTGAAACAAACTTGACCTGCCTATGTAATACACGAACCTAACAAAAAAAGAATTAAGTCTCTAGCTCTTATAGTTTGCGAGAACTAGGTGTTCATACAGACAGACAGACAGACAGACGGACAGACGGACAGACGGACAGACGGACAGACAGACAGGGCTATATCGACTCAGCTCGTCGTCCTGATCAAGAATATATATACTTTATGGGGTCTGCCACGCCTCCTTCTGCCTGTTACACACAAATGTCATTTGCACAAACCTAATAGACCCTTTGTACTTTTTTAAAGTACAGGGTCTAAAAAAACGGGAAAGCTACCGTCGGGCGCAATCAACAGTAGGAGACCCTGTACTTTGTTTTGCCTTGGGTGTCGATAACAGCAGCATCATATACATACACACCTACACATATGTATATATACACACATACACTTTTACATAAAAATATACGCGCAAATACAAACAATAACCAATACCCATACATACATACATACATTCCCGCAATCAAAAAAAAAATCACGCATACGCCCTAGCGGCCGCGTAGAGTGTAGCTTCCCTTTACACCTGCCCAATGCACAGTATACAAAATTGATTATCCCATATCTTCGGTGTTTATTATCCGATCGGGCTGCAAGTCGCAACAAACACTCAATGCGTCTTAAACTTTATTCATGATTGAAGACAGTGAAACTAACTAAAACTGTACTTGTTAAGAATACTTTTGCGAATTTGGGGGCAGGGGGATGACATATCGAACATTAGACACATACTTGAGCTGTCCATGTAATACACGAACCTAACAAAAAAAAACTCGGAAAGCTACACTCGAATGCAACCGACAGTAAGAGACCCTGTACTTTCCTTTACAGCAGCATATGCATACACATAAGCATATACATACATACACACACACGCTAATAAACACTCACTCTTCCACACACACACACATATCGCAGTCACACGCAACCACCATGCACACTTATATACTACATACATACATACATTATATATATACGTAATCCCCCATTGCCTAGTACAGAAAATTGAAACTCGAATATCTCCGGTTTATTATCCGATTGGGCCACAATTCACAGTAGCTTTAAAATTGTGGCAGTGGTGGCTTTTAGCGGTTTCTGGAGGATGAGGGGAGGTATTAAAAATCTAACAAAAACATGATCTGCTTGCACTATAGGAGCCAAATATGGTGTCTCTAGCCGATTGTACTTTTTAAAGTATTGGGTCTAAAAATTAATTTAAATAACCCCTAAACTAAGAAAATAACTAGCCAATGGCAATAAAGGCGAATGCGAAGCGTGAAAAGCGCTTCCTATTATTAGTTTAAGTTGTTTTGGGTGCGCAATTTAATTTATATAACATTAATCGTTTATAAATGATAAATTAATATGGGAAACAAATTGTATGGGCGGTCTCGCGATCGCTCGTTTGCCAACTGCACCTCCCCCAGTTCCAGCTAACTGCTAACTGCTCTTCTCAAGCGTTTCTGAAAGGCGTAAAATAATCAACAGACGCGGCAGCATTTGAAGCGCCGAGTGGCCGACAAGTTGCCAAAATTGGCAAGGCTTAAATGGACATGACAACAACAACAACAACTACAGCTAAAGCTGCTGACTTTTTGGCTATTTCCTAGCCCGGCGTTGTTCGCGTAATTTATGTTTTTGCTCGTGTGTCCGATTGTGTGTTCAAGTGTCTGTATGTGTGTGTGGGCGAGTTTTAGGCAACGCTTCAGCATTTGAATTACGCATACGACGCATTGTCTTCAGCTTTGCACGATTACAAGCTTTTAAACTTCGTCTTCATCTTTGCTAAATAAGGCATGTTACGTTCTATTATGATTTCATTTGCATACATAGCTTAAGTAGGTATGTTTCGCTTGATTCCAGTTAAACTTGCTGGCTGAGTCAGTTAATAGTTGTATACCCTATATGCACCCTATGAACTCTGCTTATAAAGGAATAGGCAAACTCTTTAAGTTAATTTAACTTACATAAATCTGTTATTTTACAACTTTAGGCAATGTATATAAGTATGTATGTCTATACAGTACTTGTACCCAGAAACAACTACATTTACACGCAGAGTCGTCCATTTTATTTGTACTGAGTGTCCTACATACTATATCCAAAGTTTCGATAGTGACCTTCATGCTTTTCTTTTATTATCTGACATTTATTACTATTCTTTAATATTCTTTGCTTGGAAAAGAATGTTAATATTCTTCAGAAAAAAACTCGGAAAGCTAAAGTCGGATGCAACCGACAGTACTTTGTACTATACTTTGATTTGCCCCTGGGCGTCGATAAGCATATATGTACTCACATACACATACACATGTACTTCTACATACACACATATATATATACACACAAATATATGTATATGTGCAAATACAAACAATAACCACATATTCATACAGAAATTCATACTCACAATCCGAAATCACGCATAAGCGCTAGTAGCCGCGTACACTGTGGGTTCCCCCTCCGCCAGCCAAATGCCTAATACAGAAAATTGATTGTCCAATATCTCCAGTGTTTATTATCCGATTGGGCTGAAATACGCACCAAATATTCAAAGCACCTTCATGCAGAGAAGGAATCCAGTGACTCTAAAACTGTACATGCTAAGAACATTTATGCAAATTTGAGAGGGAGGGGGATGAGACATCAAATTAAAAACATAAACTTGGCCTTCGTATGTAATACACGAACAAAACAAGAATTGAGTTTCCATCTCTTGTAGTTTCCGTGATCTCGATGTTCTAACGGACAAGAATATATACACTTTGTGGGATCTGCCACGCCTCCGTCTGCCTATTACTACATTTCTTAGTTTCACAGTATTAATAGACCCTTTAGTACTTTTTTAAAGTACAGGGTCTAAAAAAGATGTTATTTATCGATATTTTCAGAAATCTTTGGTAAAATTATGCTGACAATTTCATATAATATGTAAAAACTTTATTTACATCGCAAACGCTTAGTATTGACAATAACTTCCTCTCTCCATAAAACGCAGTAAAGCCCTTGGTTCTTGCACTTCCGCAGTAGCAAGTACCACAAAGAAATGCTGCTCAACTGTTATTTACGATTTCTACACCTTTACTTTTTTCAGCTTGACTCCAAGTGCAAGAGATACATTTAAATTAACTGATTTATGGCAATTTGATGGACCTATTAAGCTTGGTGTAACTTCACCCCAAAAAAATGTATTATAAATTTCAAGATTTTTTCAGCACAGCACAGAGAATGACAAAGTAAATTTTACAGCTGCCGTTTCAGTGCCAACTCTTTCAGTTGTTGTTGCGTATTTTATTATAAATTTTAGACGTGGGCACTCCACGGCAACAGCAACAGCAACAGCAGCAGCAACAGCAGCAGCAACAACTACAAACACCCACAGCATTTGACAAGTTCCTTGGCTTTGTTGTTGTGCTTTTTTTGTACTTAATTATTTTTTCTTTGTCTTTCTGCTGCCCGCATTTGTTATTACTTTTTGTGGTTTGTTTTGTGGCTGCAGTTTTTACTATTTTTTATGCTGTGTTCTCGATGAATTCTTGCAGTTGGAACGTTTGAACACTGTCGCCGTCGCCGTCGCAATTGGCGCTTAATTCTAATCATACTCGTAAATTACTCATACGCCGCGTTTACGCTCGCATAATTATTGCTTATAGCCAATATCAAATAATTCTTTGCGTGGGCTCTTCGAAAAAAACAACAACAAAATCAAATAACAACAACAACTGTATGATTAAGAATAACAACAAAAATGCTGGGAAAGCTACAGTCGGACGCAACCGATAGTAGAATACAGTTGGATGTGTCTGCCGCACCTCTTTCTGGCTGTTACAGACATTTGTCAGTTGCACAATTCAGTAGATTCTTCTGAACTGTTTTAAAGTACAGGGTCTAAGAAACGACAACTATCGATTCAGCTGCCAACAGCGCATCCTCCTCTCATGCAGCAGCTGAATAACAATTAAATGTATATGTACGTACATTTTGCTATTGTTTTTTTTATTTATTGTTTAGCAAATATCACTCCCTTTGCTATGAACCCTCCCTCTGCAATGAATTGCTTTTATGCGCTCATTTGCATATTAAATAAACAACCAAAGCTGGTGCTGAAGCTTAGGCTGAAGCTGAGACTGTGACTGAGGCGGAGACTGAGACTGAGACGATGCATTCGTGTTGGCTGTTGTTGTTATTGTTTTGCACAGTGTTCTTGTTGTTATTGTTATTTTCTGTATGTGTGGTATGTTTCTAAGCGGCAGCAGCTGCCGCCAATGTAAAGAACGTCGTCTCCGCAGTTGTAGGCTGTACAGCGTATTTTGCGACACACACTCACACACGCACGCTTATTATATTATTCACATGTGTGTGCGTGTGTTTTATTTTTCTCTTTCCCTTTCTCGCCAACTTGTATACTCGATTTGGTTTGCTGACGTAAAACAAAGCAAGTTGCGTCAAGTGGCTTTAACAAAAGGGCAGACGCCTAATACGATGCTTTACTGTAGCAAGTGCAGCATTCGAAAACCAACAACTTTTTGCTCTAGGCGCTAGAGTATATTGCTGATTTATGATTCATTAAATAGTTGATTCATTGATTAGCTTGCTAACCTTTTATCTTTTGGCGGGGGCAGCTTTAAAACTCATTTAAATTCGTGACACTTTGTAATAAGACTTCCAAAAATGCCATCATTCAGTACGAAAATCGTTTTTAGTTCTGTTTCAATCTTTTAAGGTTAGTCTCATTCAGGTTAGTTTCTTGACTCATTAGCCAAATGTAAATAGCCAGTGCAGCTGCAGCTCAGTCTTAAAATTTCTTAAAAGCAAACTGAAGCCTAGCTTAAATGAATATATCAACAATTCGGAAAAGCTGCAGTCGGACGCAACCCAAAGTAGGAGACCCTGTGTCCCCTGTTAGTATCGTAATATAATTTAATTTAAACAACAAATTAAAAAACTAAATAGAAACCAGTAATAAAAATAAAAACAAAAATATAAATTTAAAAATGCAAAAACTAAAATTAAAAAAAACTTTTTTGTACGACCGTCCGACAGCGGAATCGATCCCGCAACCATTCGACTTCAAGACCAATGCTCTATGCACTAGGCTACAAAATCGTAAGGCGAACGTATTAATGAAAATTATTTGACACTACTTTCCTTTATAACTTCTTTGTTTATGTTCCGATTTAGGTCAAATTCGCACCAATACTTCTAAGCGTTATAAACTTTGTCTATACAAAATCATAAGCCAGTTACTTTAAAACGGTGAATGCTGTACGAGTTTAAAAAACATTTTCGCAAATTAGCGGAGGAGGGGGAGGAGATATTGGTCATAAGACACAAAATTCACCTGCCTATGCAATACGAACCCACCAAAAAATAATTAAGTCTCTAGCTCTTATAGTTTGCAAGGTCTTGATGTTCATACAGACAGACAGATAGGGCTATATCGACTCAGCTCGTCGTCGTGATCAAGAATATACATATGTATATACTTTATGGGGTTTACCATGCCATGTCTGTTACACACAAACGTCCATTGCACAATCGTAATAGACCCTTTTGTCCTTTTTTAAAGTACAGAGTCTAAAAATATATACACAGTCAAAAAAGGTAAATTTGATTCATTTCCATTTACAAATTTATATTGTAATCTATATTTCTTTCTATGCCAAAGAACTCCGATTAGTTATTGACTGCCATAAACAGACTTCAATTAAGTAAAACTTGCATTAGTACTAAAATTCCGATTAATCAATTCAATTGCTATTAAGTCCGGATTAGCATTAAATATTTCCCGCTCTAACCGATTAGTGTTAAGTGAGTTAATTTGGTACTTTATCTAATGCAAAATTATTACCTTAAACCAGATGCCGTTGAGCATTTACAATTGCTTGGATTAGTCAGCAAATAATACAATCTTCGATTGTTCTAAAGTCCTGAGACAAAGGCAGCTCAATCATTCCTAATAAACTGAACGAACCGAGTTCCCTCTCATGTCTCTTCAATAACAATTAGCAAATAATGTATGCGCCCAAATAACACATGCAAATCTTAATATTATTCAGCAAGAGGAGAAAAATACTTATATGTATGTTGAGTGTGTATCTATCAGTATTTATCGAAGCTGGTGACTATTTCTGCGAAACAAGTAGTTGTATTTCCTTTTTCAAATACTTAGATATTGACGGGCAGAGACTACAACTTGTGCAACTTACTTCGTGTGTGTGTGACATTAAACCACACACAAACAAGTGCACCATATTTGGCAATTGACTTTGCAGCCAAGTCAGAAATATCTATGTACATATTGGCGCACTCGCATTTGAGTTCAGTATATGTCCCATACACACAGATATGTGCTATATACGAGTGCATTACATATGTATTACATATATGTGCTATCTGTATGTTTCTTTCTTCATTTTAACTGTTTACGCTGCCTGCATGAGATGGCCAGCGGCTTGATAAATAATTTTAGTTTTATAAACACAAATTGACACTTCAAATAGTTTGCCAGAAAAATAAAATCTTTTGAAAAAATTCCGCATAAGCATGAAATCACGTTTGCGTTGAGCCCTGTTGCCCCTAGGGAAAACGATCAAGTTGAAGTTTTTTGTCTGGCAACCTTAAGCTCAAACACTTCGCAGAATTGGCCAGCCAGGTAGACGCCCCCTTATGCTTCTTTTTCGAATCAGATTTGTATCGGCAAAGATCAGAAAAACAATATCACAGTCCTCTGTCTTTTTCTCTTACTCTAATGCCGCTGCTGCTGCTGCTTCGGGGCGTCAGAATCAAGAACAACCCATAAGCGAATTTATGATCTTGAACAGTGGAACGGCACACACAACCTCGAGAACTCTGGCGAAGCTTGGCAAAGAGTACTACATACGAGCATGTTTGCCAAACAGCTTGGGGCGTCGGCGTTAATTAATTGTTTGTTTTGCGATTACACCCGATTTGCGTAATGCGAATACAGGCGAAAAGAAGAACTGCATATATAAATACAATCATTGACTATTTAAAATTAATTCGACTGAAACCCTTTCAATTTATATCTTTTAACTTGATATTTTTAAATAATAAGTGGAAGCTGTAATTATAAACTGTTCCGATCATGAATAACTTCCGGCAGGGGGTCCAACCGCAAGGGTACATTGACCAATGGTGATTCCAAAATATGTATAAATACCCCGATATTATTGTTATATTTTGTTGTTGATGTTATTCAAATATTAATACAATCGAGTGCTGTGTGCCTAATAAGTATATAAAAAACATTTATGTTTTTTATGATAAGAATATTAATTTTTCCAATGTCCTCATAATCTACTTTTGATCATAGGCGAGTCGATTGTGGGGCTTAAGCATTTAAAATATGATTGTTAAAGAAGGAAGGGGGAATCGGGTACTAACAGAGTTTTCTTTCTTATCGGAATTATTGTTACGCGCAATTGATCTAGTTTGTTGTGCTACTAATAGATTGGAAAAGCGTCGGGGGTATATAAATAAATATTTATTCAGGTGTTGAGTCTTATGCAAGCAGATGCTGACCGCTAATAAGAATGCAAATAAATAAATAAAATTTTTTATGACGTCCGTTTGTTGTTGTCGTGGCTCAATTTGTTATAACTAAATTTTTTTAAAAATGAAACTTACCACACAAAAGTAGAAGAAATAATCTGAAACCTACAGTCCAACACCTGTTGCACTTGTTGCAGTTGTTGCAGTTGTTGTTCTGTTGCTGTTCCAATTTGTGAATGAGCTTAATTGCATTTATCGATAGCACTTTGTTTGGCTTGCGTAAAAGTTATCGTTTCTCGTTTTCTAGTTGCTGCAGTTGCAGTTGTTGTTTTAATTAGCAACAGAAACACATTAACTAATACACACACGCACACACTTAGAGGCTGAGGTAGACAGCGGCGTATGGCAGGGCGCCCACGCAACGCGCCGAAAGAAAACGCGTTTATTGAAAATGCAACTGTGGACAGGCGACGACGCAGCAGCAACAGCAACAACGACAGCCGTCCAAAAGAACTTAGTAAGTTGCGCCAGCGATTGAACTAATCTTCACTGCAATGCAAAATCGCAATTTGCTATAACTTCGATCTCACCGCAGCCCCGTAACCGATTCACTAGAGCACACGCGAGTAACTGACAAACATACATATGAAATTCAAATTTATCCGTCGCTCGTTCAGCTTTGTGCCCCAAGTGCTACGCGTGCGCACCACAACTGCTCGCCTCGAACATCGAAAAACGACTGAAGTTAGTTAAGAGCGCAAGTTCTTCGCTCACTTAAGCCATTATTACGAAGAGCGCACAAAGCGACAAACTCTGTCTCTCTTTGCTTCTCTCTGTCGCTCTCTTACCAACTGACCCTAGTCAGAGCTCGTATAACAATAAATGTAGTAGCTATTAAAATTAAGCCATGTAATGTAATTTTTAGTTAAATAAATTTACAGTATACTCGTTTATGTATATGTGTGTATGAATGGACATATCAAATAATACTAATACTAAGACTTATATTAATCTATACATTTTGATCCCAACTTTCATGCTTGGAAAAAATCAAGTTTTAATCAAAGTAGTGATGAATTAGCTCCTCGGGCGCAACGAACTTTTATTAATTTTTTAATTCTTAACGGATTTGATGTGGCATCCCCAATTTGACATACAAATATGGTGGACAAACGGATAGACAAACAGGGCTAGATCAACTCAGATCGTCGGCCGGAACAAGAATTTATACAATGAACTGAATTTTCGATATGGGAATTCGTTTGTTATTCCTAAACCAATTAACAGATTTCCATAAAGCAAATATTGTAGATTTTATTACTCTTAACAAAATAATAAAATAGTTTTTCCAAAAACCGATTAATTATTTTATATAATTATTTTTTCAACAACTATATAAAAAAACCGTATTTTTAAAGTAAAAAGAAAAGGGTTAAGAATATTACAATTACGATTAAAATAAAATGGCTTTTTTTTACAAATTTTTGTAATTTGTAATATAATTAGGCAGCAATTTTTTAATTATGACATCTTCTTTGTTTAATATCATTCAAAAAAACTCGGAAAGCTACAGTCGGATTCAACCGACAGTAGGAGACCCTGTACTTTCCTTCGCACACACGCTAACAAACACTCACACATGCACACATATCGTAAAGTCGCATGCAATCACACATACGCTCGCGCTGCTCCCCCCTTACCAATTGCAGGGAATCGAATCTTGAATATCTCCGGTGTTTATTATCCGATTGAGCCACAATTCACAGCGCAGATAAAGATTATCATAAGATTATCGTATGCCAAAACATATCTTTAAAATTGTGGGCGTGGCAGTTTTTCGCTGTTTTTGGGGGAGGGGGGGAGGGGGGGAGGTATCAAAAATTTAAAACAAACTTGATCTACCTACACTATAGGGGCATCTAACTGCCAAATATGATGTCTCTAGCTCTAACAGTTTCCGAGATCTAGGTGTTCATACGGACGGACAGGCAGACGGACAGACGGACAGACAGACAGACAGACAGACGGACATGGCTAGATCGACTCAGCTCGTCGTCCTGATCAAGAATATATATACTTTGTTGGGTCTGCCACGCCTCCTTCTGCCTGTTACATACATTTCGGACTTGCACAATCTTAATAGACCCTTTTGTACTTTTTTAAAGTGCAGGGTCTAAACACGACAACTAGAATCTATTCTGTTCGCTTCTACATTCGATGCAACTTTCTTTATTTACCTTATCCTCCATGCACTTGAAAAAAAGAAAAAAATCTCGGAAAGCTACAGTCGGATGCAACCAACAGTAGGAGACCCTGTACTTTCCTTGCAGCAGTTAATGTTAACAATACACACATACACATATCGCAAAGTCACTCGCAACCACGCATACACACTTATGTACATACATACATTAAGTGCATGCTTAGTACGGAAATTTTAACCTCGAATATCTAAGCATCTAATTACCAAATATGATGTCTCTAGCTCTTATAGTTTACGAGATCTAGGTGTTCATACAGACGGACGGACAGACATGGCTATATCGACTCAGCTCGATATCCTGATCATGAATATGTATATTTTGTGGGGTCTGCCACTCCTCTATCAGCCTGTAAATTACATTTTTGAGTTGCACAATCTTAAAATACCCTTTTTTACTTTTTTAGAGTACAGGGTCTAAAAAAGTCCCTAGCGCCAAATTATAAAAGAAAAATCGTCAATTTTGGCGCAAAAACGCCAAGTATGGCAACCGTGATTACCGCTTTTATACTGATCCCTCACTACGCTCCAAATGTTTAAAAAAGTTATCGTTATAGGAAGGCAGTAAAACCTGTCAAACTAGTTGCTTTCACTTAAGAACATTAGCGTTGTGTTTAATGGTTGATTCAAAAACTTTACTTCAATAGTTTAATTCGTAGAGAACGAACGTTTCATTTTGTTTAATAACAATTTTGTTCAGTCTTTTCATTCCATTTGTTCAGTGAGTCCCACGATTTTTTCTTCGATTAGTTAAGCGACTAGTTCATTTAATTGTTTTTGTTCTGAACGATTCGACACAAGTCTAGTATGCAGTAGAGTTGTACTACTAAGCAGTCAATACATTTAGGCTGTTTGACACCTCTATGTATAGAATGTTTATACGAATTCACACTGCGGTCTTACGACATTTTTTGGGGCTACACCTTTTAGGTGTTTACACTGAGCCAACGGTTGTAAATCGCATGTCGAAATCAGCTGTTTTTTGTTTACATTTGATTTGTTTCGTGTCTTACAGTATAAATTAAACGTTTTTGATAATAAAATGGAGAAAATAATTATTGATTTAATTGGTCAGCTCCAGATAATGGTGGAAATAAGCGAAATGGTGGAATATGCTCATAAAAACCATTTAGAACAAACGGCAAATGATGTAGCAGTTTTCAAAGCTGATTGAATGCCAAGAACAATACGGATGCTTGTAATAAAAAATTGTGTCATTCATTTAAATTATTTAATAATCAATGGTATATTTATTTAAAGAATCGGTTCAGATGTTTTTGGGAATTTGACGTGCCGAAGGCATAAAATTTTTGCGCTGGCCGTTTAAGTCCTCAATTATATCTGCCCACTTCTTTATTATAATGGTGTCATCAGAGTATGTATGTATATCCATTGCCAATGCTTTTTATTGTCCACTGCAATAATATAAAATACAAACAAATCAATTATAATGATAAGAAAATTAAATATTAACAAATAAACTTAAAAGTCCCAATTTTGGTCTTACGACCTCAGTGTGAACACGATGTTATTGGTTGTACTTTGTAGTTCAATTCAAGGAATTAGTGGTTTAATTCGTAGTGAACGAACAAATCGTTCGTACATATAAAAATATAAAAGCTGTCATAAACTCTCAGTTCGCTCCTCCGTTTTTAAGTTCCCAGCACATCATACATGAACGTTGGAAAAGTTATCGATAGTTGCGATAGTGACAAGCGTCCAGCACTTAAAGCAGGCCGAAGATAGAATAATTTCTATTTTTGTCAAACAAAACGTCGAACATGAAATGTGGACCGAACACTACCACCAACGGCGAACATTTCGTCGCTTTACTATCGATGACCAGAATCGACTCAGTGAGAGAATGACGCTTAACTTTACAGATCATAAGAAATGATGATGTTCCTACCTTTTGTAATTAAGAATTAAAAAATAATTAAATATATTATTGGCGCAGCCTTTGTAATTAGACGCCGCTATGTCCCACTGACCAGTTCAGAGCTCTAGTAGGGTTATGGAAAATACATTAAACAGATTGAAATAATATTAATATGTATACTTCTACACCCACCGTTTTCATAAATTTATCCTCTTTACGTTTATTTTTGTTGTTTGTGTATACAATAATTATTAGTTTTGAACTAAACGCGGCAGCCGCACTAAGGGGAGTTGCCACAAAGCCACAATTGTTTCACAGTTTAATATTTAGTGAGGGTAGTCCTTAAAACAACGAAAAAATACAGAAAAAACAAATCAAAAAAAGTTAGCGAATAAGATTAGAATAAATAAATTTATAATTACGTGTTAAGTTAAAATGAATATGGTGGTGTTAAATCATTTACGGGGTGAGATGGAGATAGGGTGAGAACGGGTAACGTGTGGAAAAGGGAGTCAGCCGGAAACTATCGCCGACTGTATCCTGGGAGGGTTCCTTGAGGGCGGGCTATGAATTAGTCCGTCCAGAAAAAAATCGTCAGCAAATTGTCCGAAATGTGTGAGTAGCCGTAAGTCCGAAAGCTAACTACCGAAAATATAAATAAATTTTGTTGCTTGGGATCAGGGCTTACTCATCCCTGAGTAGTGCCGATAGCTGGCCGGCAATCGATACCAGGTTGCATTAAGGTGCATTAAATTATGACAAGACTGACCACTGCTGCCAATTCCGCTTTTTTCCCGTCAAAACGGGCTTTTTTTGAAGACCAACTGCGGGAAAAATTTGTGAATTGCGGGAAGCGGGAATTCTGGCTTTTTTAGAAATTCTATTGGCTTTTTCCCGATTTTTTCTTTGTGTTGTTAACATTTAAGTACAAAATATGAAAAAGTGGCAGCTTTAAGATAGTCAATTACAAACAAACCAGAAAATGTGATGGCGTATACAAAAACATCAATTTGATCAAGTGGGACAACATCAGCGACAACACAAATTTTGGTTTGAGGTGCTAAACTTTAAAGATTCTAGTCAAAACAGCAGATTTTTTGAGTTGGCAATTGTGGCCATCCAAATGTTGTGTTTGCCCTGATCAAACTCGGAAATAGAAAGGGCTTTTAGCCAGGGTAACCTAATTAAATCCAAATTAAGGAATTCGATGGGCCTCAGCACGACTTACAGCATTCTATGCATAAGGTAAAGTGTTAATTTCAAGCAAAAGATGAATACAGTATCATTATTATACAGATACGGTTTGCGAAGGATCGAAAAATGCTGCGTATTGAAGTGTCTGGAAATTATCTGCGCATGATAGGCACTAATATGTCATACGCGAATGAGGAAGGCCAAGAAGATATTGATAAAATAATGGAAATTTAAAAATAAAAAAAAATAAAAATTGGTATATTTTGAATTTTTTTCGGTTTTTTGATAAGTTATTTTAAGCTTTTTTTTTGGATTTTTTAATCATTTCTTTTAGCTTTTTTTTCTATTCATCCCGTTAAAAACAGCTTTTTTTGCTGGTCAAAAGTTGGCAGCACTGAGACTGACTTGCAATATATATTATGTTGAAAAAATAATAAACATTTGAGAAGTAAAATGCATAAAAGCAGTGGTATTTGCGAATGAAGAGGGGAAGGCAAATGAGCTGACGCCCCAGTGCAGAAATATTTTATGATTATTAATATTGCAATTACTATTTCATTATTTTATTATTATTATCCTTAGGGCTAGAGGATTGCTCTTGTACAGCATTCTGATTTTGTAATTTTGTAAATATTTTTTAATAGTAGTAATCAAGACTGTTTTTTCATATGATAGTTTTTCCGATATGAATTTCGATATTTTCAAGCCAATACCAATCCCTACCATAGACATTTGTAGTTCAGCACAGAAATTAATTTACTAAACTTTGCTAAAATTCTTTATGTTGTACTTAATATCTTTAACATTATTATAAAAATTTACTCAACCGCAAAAAATGCATACTGTCATTCATATTTTAAAACCATTTGTTAAATCGTAGAGTTTTTTGTCAGTTCATTTGGTTTTAAAGCTTTCGTGTAGTATTATTCTCATCTCAAACAAATTTCAACGTATTAAATTTAAGGTTCACAAAAGAAGAATTGTCAAAATAAACCAGATTGTGTAGCCCTGGGAAAAACATATGGTACATCATATGTGAGGAAGAAGCGAGCTGTTATCTCTTTTTACGCACCGAACGCGAATGCATTAAGTTTTTGTTAATTTATCAATTAATACCAAATACAATATGTTGGCAAAACGTTTGCAGGTATGGAAGGCGACTCAAGCTGTTTTAACAGTGAATACTACATCTAATAGAGCAGTCACACAGGTGAGCGGTAATAATACGCACCGGCAGTTGGCTATCAGAGCGCCCTATGACATAACCTAAGTGCGGTTTGTTATGAATGGACAATAGTTATATGAAATAAATTAATATTTGCAGATGTTTGCACAATACAACAATAGCAGAGACATGCACTTGAACAGTACCTGGAGCAGTCAGCCGCATTGTCGTGCGCCATTGCTGAACCCACCAACTTTGATGCCCTTGTATGGAGCGGTTGCGACGACACATAGTAGTCTGCGCTTTGCCAGCTCCGCCACAGAAGGAGCGACTGAAGCAATATCTACTAAGGTGCTGGTTGATCTACCTGCCATTCCAGATGCGCCCAAGGCACCCGTTGTTGAAACCCTTGGCTCAGATTCGGGCAGCCTAATGGATGTTTTAAACGTAGGCGGCGAACCAACATTTACTTCGATAGGCTTGGGTGGCTGGTCGCCAGTGGGCCTAGTACAAAACTGTATGGAATTTTTACATTGCACATGCGATATTCCCTGGTGGGGTGCCATTGCGATAGGCACATTGACAGTGCGTACCATCATATTTCCATTGGTCATTCTGTCGCAACGTAACTCGGCCAAGATGAACAATAACATGCCGCAAATGCAGGTGCTGCAAATGAAGATGACGGAAGCGCGTCAGTCGGGCAATGCAATTGAATCAGCGAGATATGCACAGGAGATGATGCTGTTTATGAAAGAGAAAGGCGTCAATCCGCTAAAGAATATGCTTGTACCGCTGGCGCAAGCCCCACTCTTTATATCCTTCTTTATGGGTCTGAGGCAGATGGCCAACGCACCGGTGGAATCCATGCGGGACGGTGGTCTATTCTGGTTCACTGATTTAACACTGGCGGATCCGTTTTATCTTCTGCCCGTTATTACAAGTGCTACCTTATATCTGACGATTGAAATTGGCACAGATAGTGCTCGGCTGTCAGCCGCCAACATGAACACAATGAAGTATGTGCTGCGCGCCCTCCCACTGGTCATCTTTCCCTTCACTATGAACTTCCCTGCGGCTATTTTAACATATTGGGCCTGCAGTAACTTTATTTCACTTGGACAGGTGGCAGTACTACGCATACCCGCAGTGAGAGATTACTTTAAGATTGACAAGATGTTAACACATACACCGGGTTCGTTGCCTGCCAAGAAGAAAGGCTTCGTTGGCGGCATGAAAGAATGTAAGTCTTGCCTTATTATGTATCCGTGCTATTTTCAATTAAATTGTGTTCAACAGCTTGGGACAACATGAAGATTACCAAAGAGATCGAAGAGCGCCAACAACTAGATGAAATTCGCTTCGCTAGGGCTGGTAAAGGACCTCTGGTTAAGACGTACAAATTCGATCCCACGAAACCAAGAACTGCCCCAACTGGCGTACAAAAACAACTGACACAAACCACTATCAACAATCAATATCAAACTAATGAATCGCGTCAATCCAAACCACAGTAGGCGTCCGAATTTTCTATCAGTGAGAGCTGTTAACGTCAAGTTAACATTAGGATAAGGTGTTTAGTTGTTGCATACAGAGTATGTTAAAAAACATAAATTTTAATATTAACAAGAACAAATTTGTTGTATTCGTACATTTGATTTAACTCTTTGCCGCGATGCACTGATTGATAACCTCTGCCAGGTGTTTGTTCTCCAGTGCCGCGGCTACTCGTTCTTTGTCTGCCAGCTGTTTGTTAACAGCAAACTCAGAGGCGTGTGTACCCGGTGTTATCTCAACGGTGACCTTAAACCGAGGTGGCAATGATCGAAGTAGCTTGACCCGTATTGAGAGTCCAATCAACGTAGCCATCGAGCAATGTGGAATCGTGGGTGTAAAACTTATATGTACTGTGTTCTGTTTATCGTTGATGGATATAAGTTCCTCCTGCACCACATGCAATTCTTCCAAGGTCAGTGGATGCTCCGGATCATTGATGTTTCTTATGAGATCTGCGGAAAGTAAAATTAAGGCTTCTTTCTCTACATATGTAAATCTCAATGTGCTCACCAAAAATTTCACGCTCGTCAAATGGATCAGCTACACTTTCGTCCGTGTCATTTACTGTTATCACGCGTTCCTTTGTCTTACTATAGACATTGGGATTAATATTTTCAATTTCTGCGGGCATTCCTTTATTTTTGCTGCTATTAAATATATTTTTAATTTATTTTTCCTCAGAGAACTAGTGCTCACGGCTTCCACACTTGGCGTTTTTACGCCTAAATTGGCGCTTTTTAATGTTTTTGCTATTTGACACTATTTTCTTAAATTGGTTATTTACGTTGCCAAGATAGCGTTAAACTTGAGTTTAAATCAAATTATAGCATTTTATAAATAAAATAATTTCTTATGAGCTCACAAGCAGATTTATTTGCCTTTTGAAGCCTATTGAACGATATATTTAGGAGGCTCTGTAGCGGATATAAGGTTGTGAACTTGGCTAAACTACACTGCAGTTTTCCACGGTTTATCTTTGATTTTATCCGTCAAATGGAAAATTCGCCCTTGTTTTGCCGTAAGCAGGCCGTGTGTAGAAGAAGAATCGAATCCTTTAAGATTAGTGTGATGCAATTAGGGTGACCGTATTTTAATGAATATACCTATATTTAGTCTATTAAGTTTATGCAACTCAGAAATGTATGTAACAGGCAGAAGGAGGCGTAGCAGACCCCATAAAGTACTTATATGTATATATTCTGTCTGAGTATAGATAGATCTTGAAAACTATAAGAGCAAGAGACTTAATTCTTTTTTGTTAGGTTCGTATATTACATAGGCAGCTCAAGTTTATGTCAAATGTTCGATATGTCATCCCCCTCCCCATTAAATTCGCAAAAATATTCTTAGCAAATACAGTTTTAGAGTCACTATGTTCATTTTGCATGAATAAAGTTTTAGATACATTGGATGTGTGGTGTTGCAGACTGATCGGATAATAAACACCGTAGATATGGGATAATCAACTTTGCACACTAGGTATTGGGCTGGGATAAGGGTAAGCCACAAAGTACGCGGCCGCTAGGGCGTGTGAGTAATTTTGGATTGCGGGCATGTATGATTGTGTGAGTATTGGTTATGGTATGTATTTGCATGTATATTTGAATGCATAAGTGCATGTATGTATAAGTGTATGTGTGTATTTATATGTTTTTCCCATCGACGCCAACTTTGAATTTTGAAAATATGATTTTATAATTAATTAATTTTAATAATTGGAACTTTAATACTAAAAGACCAAATTTGAAAAATCCAAAATTTTGTTTGTTGCCAATTTTGAATTTCAGGAACGTAACCTGTATGGATGTACGTGGGTAACACCTTAATTGGTCCACTTAATATTTCTAATTTAAAAACGGTATATCTCCTGAGTAGAAATGCGGACAACATTGTTCAGCTAAACGATTGCCCATGGCGGTGATGTTCGTGACCTTGGATACGTGGTTGTATTGTTAGCCTCATTACAGGATGAATGGTTGCTTTTGCCTTCGCCATGCGAGGATATGTCCAAGACTAGACTCTGCGTCTCCTCGAAACCCTCGTCATTGAGCTTTTGATGCCCGCTTGCACTTAGCTTCAATTTGTTGGGCGTTAGTTCGCGGGGCGGACTCCAAGGTCGCTCCGATATGCCAGTGGGGGGTCTGAGATTGTGTATGGTTTCGCTCACATCTTCCTAGTTAATGGAACTGATGTATTGACTGACCCACTTTGGTTTAAAAGAAAAACCAAAACATAACTGATAAATATATGTTTGATATTGATACTGATACAGACACACAAATGACAGCTAAAACTCTTAAAAATAAACAGAATCAAGCTTTAAAAATGCATATGAATAAAATAATATATATGTATAAAAAATATTTAGATCAGTCTAAAATTATTTTTGGATGTTAAAATTTAAACTTTAACACTGGTAGTATGGAGAATTTATATATATTTCATCAGAATTCTACTTATTATATTGGACTAGTTCCAAGACTAGCAGATAATTGAAGAGCTTCTTCCCGCTTAGTTGGATCTACATAGTTACGATTATCAAACCACTCCCTGTGGCTCTCCAAGTAACTGAAAAAATAAAATTAATAGTTTGTCAAACGTTCAAATATATATTCTCACTTGATAAATGTGTTCAGATGTGGCAGCAAAATCTCTAGATTTCCATCAGTTATAGCTAAGGCATTTAGAAATTCAGGCATCTTAACTGCAAAAATCACGAATAATAATATTATAACAATTATAATAACTCCGGCAAAATACTCACTCAACAAACGTGCTAAATGTGGTGCACCAAATACCATGGATCTTTCAGGCGGCGATTCATCAGAGAGTAGACGCCACTTGAAGGTCTCGCAGAGGAATATACGGAAGTTCTCTGGCAACTGAGCAGCTGCCTCATCGGCAACCTCATTGTATTCATGTATAGGGTTGTTTTCAGAATTTCGTTTTGTATGTGCTCTGCTATTCCCCGAATTTTTTTTTGTGTTATAATCAAATTTTCCCTTTTCTACTATATAGGGAAGATATTTTTTTAACACTTTGTTAACCGCAATGCCTCCTAAGCTGTGCACCACAGACTCAAGTTCAGATTCGAAATTGGTTTTCAATATAGTACTACAGTGTTTTAAGTTTTCATCGGTCAGATAGTTCAAAGCATAATCCTTCTCCTCTTTATAAAGCAGATATTCGTCTAAATGGAACTCGAAATATATGCGCAATCCATCAACAACTTCTTTTATTCTCCACACGCTGTAAAGAGCCATTATTTATTAGTGATACGAAACTATAATGCTGCGACTGATTACTTACATCGACCTTATACGCTCTAATTCAAGCTCCATACGCTTAATAACGGTCGGCATTTTGCGTGAGCGGGAAGAAGTGTCATTTTTAATGCCAAAGACCAGCTCAACAGCGCATTGTTTAACAAAATTCTCCAGTATGGTCACAAGCGGCATGCGGGCAGGTAGCTTATGCTGCAAGCCTGTCTTGCAGACCATGTTGTAGTCGTCCTCCATATACTTGCGCAGGCGTTCGCTGATTTCCAGCATTACTCGATCCTCCTGAGGGATACGCTTTTCTGCTTCAGTTGACGTATGCGTTGCTTTAGGTGAGATATGGAACTTAACTCGAGATTTAGCAGGTTTTCGTTCAACAGGAGTGCGTGCCACATTACGTGCTATCTTCATTGTGACATCACCAGTACTAAGGTTTGATTTGTCGAGATACGGTGTAGATCCACCGCTGTTATTCCGTGGCCGATTACCACTATTGTCTCGCACGCGCGCGGCACTTTTCGGGTGGCTTTGCAGCATTTCTTTTGATGGTGTAACTGAATAGGACGATGGAATATGCAGCGGATCCGCTGTAGGTTTTTCAGCGACACCGCCTCGGGTCATTCGTTTTTTCTTGTTGGGCGGCACTGTGGTAGGTTTTGTTTCCTTATATGAATAACCCCCGGTTCTGCAATAATGTAAACAAAAAATAGTTACATATATACATGCACATATGTACATATAAGCACAAAGCGGATAATCACTCTTGTAGCTGCGCGGCTTCTTCCAACTGTCTCTGCAATATACGATTCTCTTCGTTGTCCTTTAAAAGACTGCTGGCGCGTACATCTTGATCCCAGCTTGAACTCCAGCCTTGAAAATGAATTTTGTATTCAAAGTAGCGTTTATTCTCATCGTCTCTGCGCTCATTTACTGCTAAAACCTGAGGAAAAAATGAATTTTCGCGGTGTGAAAAAATGAATTACCTTCCTCGTGTGTTAGCATTATTTTGACGTTTCGAGTAGCTGTTGTTGTGTTAGTGAGACTGTCTTAATGAATGTGTGTGGATGTACCTTACTGACGTACAAAACCCTCGCTTTGGCTTTATCGGGATAGTAGCACAGGACTTTCTCACCCGTGTTGTAAAGCTTTTCCTCGTGGTCAGTACCCGACATAACTTCTTATGTTTTCCAGTATTAACCTACACTTATTTATTATTTTTATTTATAATTTCCAACAATCGCGTCGCTCGTAGAGATGTAAAAAAAAATATCGATGCATCGAATTTCGCCGAAGTTAACCGCCGGTCTTTACTCGATATATCGATGTTTTCGCAGTTATTTTTAGAAATTCGATGGTTTATCGGCTATCAAACCTTGGCTAAAATTGGCGCTATATTTTGTGTTGGTACAATGGTAATTTTTTGGTAACTTGGATGTTTATACTGTGTTCACACCTAGGCCGTAACACCGTGTTCACACTGAGGTCGTAAGACCGAAATTGGGACTTTTAGCTTGAGACTGATTTGAAGCCAATCCAAAATCTTGGCAGTTGGAATTAAAAATTGGGACTGGTCGTAAGAGTTATGACCAAAAAAACCATGGTATTGTTACAGGATTTCCCGCCAAAAATGTGGCAGCCTGGCGATAGTTATCGGAATACGACTCTGTTCGCAGTAATAATCAGCCATGCTCCTGTTTTCACTTTCACATATTTTATGTGCTTTGAATTCACTGAACTTTTAGTCAGTGAATTGAAAAGTAAATCGCAGTACAGGCGTGAATAAGAACCTGAAAAACATCCACGATATTTTTTACATATTTATTCATCTTTTAAAATTAATTTGTCATACTCCCTATAATAAAATTCATTGTATTTATTTTATAATTTAATATTTAATGAACCTGCCTCATTTTTCATCTATGCTGGGCAACAACAAAAAGTGAATTCGTGCGTGCGATAACATCGGTATTTGGAACGATATTCGATATAATTGCAGGGGCTGCCAGCTCATCGCTAGGAACGTGGTATCTTATTGGAACACTTTTTATATTGATTTTTATGAATGAAAAAGTATAAGGATTGTTAAAATAATAATGCAAAACGTATTAAACAATTAAAATCAATGTATTGCGCATAAATGCATAAAACAGGATAAGGAATTTGTGACTTCGTTATTAAAATAAAAACCGGCAGCAAAGTTGGCAGCTCTGCAAGAACAATCGGCTGTTTCAGCGGCCGCTTATTACAAAACTAAATTAAATATTTATAGAAGGGCATAAATGTATTTTAATTAATATATTTTTTGCGACAAACATAAAACAAAAAAACAAGTCGAATTCATTAATACAATTAAACAGCTATTTTTATCGATATTTACTAAAGTATATCGTATGCCATACGTTCCGATATGAGAAAAAAAGTGACAACCGGAGCACGCAACTTTTGAATTCACGTATTTTCGTCAAAAAGTAAAGCACTTAAAATAAGTGAAAACCAGAGCATGGCTGAATATGTACTTGAAAGTAAGTTCTAAACCTATATGTATTTGTATCCAATAATGGTAATTATCTATTAGTAGAGCCCCTTCCAAAAAAAAAAAAAAAACCATAGATAGGGGGTACTTCAACTAGCATTTGGGTATCAAAATTATGTTGGGGACGCTCTTAGTTTAGCCACAACAAATCTTTAAAGTTTGGCCTAATTCCCATACAAAATGCTAGCAAACACGCACACTGACAAATTATGAATACACAAAATTCAAGCGACTGTCTGTGTGCTCGTCGCGGTACAGTGGTCTGTGAAGCTTAAAATTTTTGTCAAATTTTGCTTAGCGTAAATACTGTGTCTACATATATTTATTTATATTTTATATATTTTCACTTTTCACACTTTAAATATACTTATGCGTGAAATATAAATAAATCAAAAATTTTACAACGTAAAATAAGTAGTAATTAACTTTTTTTTTATTTTTTTTATTTCAATATTAAAATTATATTATGTATATTTCAAATTATAAAGGAAAGAAGAATATGCAAAGTAGCGCCGCAGGCATGAAATTTTTTTGAAAAAAAAATCGCGCGAGTTACCAGTCGTGGATAACTTCCTTCAGAGGCTCTGGGTTGTTGCTAGGATATTGATCGCCGCCTTATGTTTCCCCAAATAACTTAGACAACCGCTTTGTTTCGACTTCAAAATCAGAATGCTTTATTGAGAATTCATAATGTCTTAAATACCGCTCATTGGCAGTTTTGTTTACATCGAGTTGTTATTTACTTAAGCTACTTTGTATGTTGTGTGTGTGTATATAATGTGTCAGCGATTCTATATTGTGTCGTCTTTAAGCATCGCTTGCATTCTTGAGTCTATTGCCCCGTACTGACCGGATGCCAAACTGTGTTGCATCGTTTGTGGTTTTAAGTACAGAGTCTTAGACTTGCAGAGGCGTAGCTCGTGGGGGCTTGAGGGGAGCACCAAAGGTGGTAACTCCTCCCTCCTTAGAATGGAGTGACGGCCAAAGTGATTGAACACTTGACGGAGCGACTGACATTTGAACAGTTGGTAGTGTACTTATGATTAAATTTTGTTTCTTCTTACTTAGTATAATTACCATAATTATTATTATTACAATTATTATTATAATGCTTATATATGTAACAAAATTGTGTGTTTTTGTAATCTTATTCAAATAAACAATTTGATTGAAATTATCTTGTTCTGTTATGTGTATTTTGTTGAAATTTGGTGTAATAAATGTATAATTTACAACGATTTGTTTATTTTCTATTATTCGTATTTTAAAATGTTCTTGCATATTTATTTCTTCGTTAATGAATTTCAATGCTTTGATTTTCACTGTGCAATTTACATAGTGAATTAGGACTGATTTTTTTATTGTGGGTTGGTTTCCACAAGTGGTCTCTAGCTTTATCTCGTTTATATTAAAAACAAAAATGTATCCTGTTTCTGGTTCAAAAATTTGTTCTTCATTCTCTTTTAATTCTACGTTACAAGTGGCCTTATTTCCTTTTAAAATTTCCTTAATACAACTGTTACCTGCAGTATTGGGTTTAAGACAATAATATATTTTACCTATTTCTAAACACTTTTCTTCGTATTCATATACTCTATTTTCGTTATAAGCTATAAACTTAGGTGTTTTAACAAAATTTGTAGCATTAATTGGCAATGGAATAATTCTCGAAAAAATAAAATTTTCTTTAATTACAATGGGTACCCTGATAATAAAAGCTATTTGGGTTCCTTTTGTTTCTGTAGTCATGTCTATTAGTTTATAAATGTCTTCTATAGAGTTGAGTTCAATATCTTGGTCTTTGAATATTTTTTCTATGTGCTCCAATTCTTGATTTCCTAGTATAAATTTTGGTATGATATTTAATTTTGCCATTAGTATACTCTCCGCAATGTTATTGATATAACTTAATGCTATGTCTATATTGAAATTAATTCTATTCATTTTTTGCAAAATGTTCAATTCGACATTTTCTTCTTCTAACTCTTTATATATCGAATTCTGTGCTGTTTTCAAATAATCCTCTATCTCTGTCTGTTCTTCGTTAATGAATCTTGTAATGTTACTAATTTTATGAAATAAATTGTCATTAATTGACATCTGTGTGTTTACCTCTTCTTTTAAAATTTCCTCATTCTGTTGTATTTTTCGGAATTGTTCGTCTATGTGTTTTTGGTCTTCTGCATCCATATTTCCTTAAATAACTTTAACTACTGTACCTAACCCATTTATCAATCCTCTCTTCTGTCTACGGATTGGAATGATTATATTAAGCCTATCTCTAACCTGACCTAATTTATTCTCCAACACCTCCAGTGTATCCATTGTTTGTTTTGTCGCTTCTCTTTTTAATAGTCCGATTGTTCCCTCGAATTGTAACACCGTGTCTTGTAACTCTGCTAAGTTGACCTTCTGTATTATCGTCTGGTGGGTTACTACAACCTTTGCCTCCCCCAATTTTATGGTGGCTGTTGGTTGTCCTTTATCAAGTTCTTGAATCATGATCACTTGTGCCGTGACCCACAATATCCTGTAAAATTGTGCATATCTGTTATTAGTTTTCAGTTAACTTTATCCTTTTCTTAATTTTTTCTTTATGTATTTTCTGTCCTTTTTTTGATTCAAAGGTGATTCCATTATCCGTCTTTACTATATGCTTCGTAAATCTGGGTGTAATTTTGTTTCGTCTGTTCTCTTTTCTATATATTATGTCATCTGTTTCTAATGCTACAGGGTCTGTTCTTTCTTGATTTTGTTTTTCGATCCTTTCTGTTACTTTTGCTTCCATTTCTTTGTGTATTTTATCGTAAAGTTTTGTTTTAAATTCATTAAGCTTCTCTAAATAATCATGTTCGTCTGTATATTCTACTGTCCTATTGAATACGTGAGTTTTCCCTGTAAATAGTTCAAACGGTGTCAGTTTTGTCGTGGAATGTATCGCGTTGTTATAAGTAATTAAAGTTTCCGTTAATATCTCTTCGTGTTCACAAGTCATTTTATTTTCTTTTTTAACTTTATAAAATTATTCTGTATGTTTCTGTCAAGGTGGAGTGTAGCCTTTCTACTGGGGAATTGCTACTAGACTGTTGGAAAGAAGTGAAGTGTAGCTGCATATTATATTGCTTGCAAAAGTCTTTAAATAAAGCAGAATTAAATTCTGCGCCCTGATCACAAATGATTTGTTGCGGTACTCCGAAATTTGAAATAAATGTTTTTAATTCTTTAATAATAGTAATTGTATTTCGATTTTGAATTGTATATGCTGCTGCAAATTTAGAAAACTTGTCTATTATTGTGAGCATAATTGAGCTATTTATGAAATATAAATCTATGTGAACTATTTGTAACGGTAAAGCTGGGGTTTGTGGTATTTGAAATTTTAATTTTTGGGGGTTTCTATCGTATTTCATTGTCTGACAGATATCGCAACTGTTAATTATGTTTGTCACTACTTTTTTTATTGCCGGTAAATAATATTGTCTTTTTAAATGTAATATCGTCTCGTCTATACCTCTATGGTTTATTGTTTTTATGGTCCTGTGTCACTATGTTGTTTTGTTCTTCGGGGTTTAATAATTCTTTGAGAATTAAAGTCGCACGAATAATTTTTTGATTGGTTTGTTGAAAATATTGCGCATATATTTTTTTTATTCGTTCGAAAATATCGTTGTTTGTCATTATTGCGCAAAGTCTTCCCGGTTTTAAAACGTCCTTAAGTATTTTTAGTATAAGGTTGTCGGGGTATTGTGGTTCTGTGTATGTAACTCTTGTTTTGTTCTTGAAGGGTTTTTCGATTATTCTGTCTAGTTTGTTTCCTATTTTTAGAATGAGTTGAGATTTAAAATCATTGATAGGTTTTTCTGTCATTTCCACGTTTTCGTTTATTTGTTCTGTGTCGTCACCGTTAACTGCTAATAATGATTCGTTCTCGTTAATAAATGTCTCGGCCTGCATTCTGCTTAACGCGTCTGCATTAGTATTAAATTTGCCCTTTTTATAAATAATGTCGTACTCATACTCTTGTCAATTGTAATCTCCACCTTATTAATTTAGCGTTATTCTTTATATTATTCAAGTATATTAGGGGTTGGTGGTCTGTGTAAATCGTAAATTTTGTCCCGTATATGTATTGCCTAAACTGTCCGACTGCCCATATTATTGCTAGCATTTCCTTTTCTGATGCTGAGTAATTTATCTCGGTGTTGTTTAACGTCCTACTTGCATATGCAACAGGTTTGTCACTACCCACTTTTCCTTGCGACAATACTGCTCCTAATGCATAATTACTAGCGTCTGTCGTCAATATAAATGGTCTGTCATAGTCTGGGTACTGTAATATCGGGTCATTGCAAAGTAAAGTTTTTGAGTAGTTAAAAGCTTCCTTGAATTCTGGTGTTATTTCAACCGCTTTTTTTCCTTTCAACTGTGCTGTCAGTGGTTTTATTATCTTAGCTAGATCCTTAATAAATTTTCTATAGTAACTTAGCAATCCTATAAATGATTTTATCTGTTTTCTGGTTGTGGGTAATGGGAAATTTTTTACTGCTTCTATTTTATTTGGGTTTGGTTTGGTACCTTCAGGGGTTACGATGTGTCCTAAGAATTCTAATTCTTTTTTTAAAAATTCTGATTTGTCTTGTTGGATTTTTAAGTTTGCTGACTTCAATTTGTTGAAAACAATTTTTAGGTCTTGGATGTGTTGTTGTAGTGATGGTGAATAGACTATGATGTCATCCATGTAAACTAAGCAATTTTTCCCAATAGTTTCTCCCAGCAAGTTATTCATGAATCTTTGAAAAGTAGCTGGGGCGTTTGTCAACCCAAATGGCATTCTAAGAAACTCATAGTGTCCTCCAACTGCTGTGAAAGCTGTCTTCGGAACATCTTCTGGATTCATCTGTATTTGATGATATCCACTTTTTAAATCTAATGAAGAAAAATACTTAGCTCTACCCAATGAATCTAGTACGTCGCTGATTAACGGTAGCGGATATTTATCTTTGATTGTTTTTTCATTAATCTTTCTAAAATCTATTACTAGTCTCCATTTTCTGTCACCTGACGCGTCGATCTTTTTTGGTACTAACCATACTGGTGCACTCCATGGTGAATAACTGTGTTTTACGATGCCTTGATCTAGTAAATCTGTGATTTGTTTTTTTATTTCCTCATTTTCTTTTACCGAGTATCTGAAGGGTCTGACACATATAGGGGTATCATCTGTTAATTTTATGACATGCTTTGCGCCTTTTGTCGCGGTTAGTTGATCTCCTTTTTGGTAGAATAAGTTTTTATGCTGTTTGCATAGTTTAATTATTTCCCATTTTTCCTCATTATTAAGGTGTGCTAATCTCAAGTTAAGTTTTGTTTCTTCTTCGCTGTTTGGTTCTTCTTTAATTCCGTCAGTTAAATGGTATAATTCAAAAAACTCGTCGCTCTCATATTGCTGTACTTCTAATGGGTTTTTCATTGTGACGCTTAAGTCCTGTTCTGTTTCATTAACTATCTCTATTTTCGCCATACTATCTTTTGCTTTATATATTCCCTCTGTGATAAACACGCCTTCTTGTATTTCTATCTCGTTTACATATATGTCTCCGCTTTTTTTTGTTATTGGTATGTTAACTATTGTCTTTGTTTGTCCTTGTAACACGGGTAACGTAAACGGTTTCTTTGTTTTTTGTAGTAATTCAATTGTTGTGTTTAGAGTTGTCAATTTTGATCCTTCAATATCAACTTTAGCTCCTACTTTAGTTAAGAAATCCATTCCTAATATTCCGTCGAAAAATGGATGAAATTTAAATATAAAAAATGTAAAGTCTCCGTCTTGTTTAAATTCGTTAAAAATTTTATAAGTGATAGTGTCTTGAATATTATGTGTATTTAGTACTGTACGTATTTGTATGGGTTCTTTAAGTGATTGTTGCGTACCTTTATGTACGAATTCGGGGCTAATAATGTTGGCTCCTATCAGAATTATTAGAATTTTCAGATCTAGCGGATCCCTGATAACTCCGTCCTCTGTCCGAAGAACCAGAAAATCTTCCTCTTTTGTGATATTGTCCCCTGTTATTATAACCATTTCTCCTATCATTTGATTGGTCTCGTCCTCTGTTGTAGTTATTGTTTCGTTGTTCCTCAGTATTATTTGTGTTATTCTCATTCTGTTGTTGGTCATAGTTGTATCTAGTACTATTGTTATTGTTGTTGTATTGTCCTCGTCCACGTCCACGTCCCTGTGGTTTGTGGTATTCTTCCCTATTTCTGTCTCTTATATATTCGTCTCTTAGTTCCTTCGCTATTTCATTAGCTTGTCTAAGGGTCTTGGGATATTGTGCCCTCACTGTCCATTTCAATGGATTCTTCAGTCCGGCTATAAATTTCTGAATAAAAGTTTTTTCATAAGAATTTTCTTTTATTTTCCTTATTTCTGTATCAACTTCCTCTCTTTGTAGTACCTCTAAAATTGCGGATCTTATTGCCACAATTTCTTGATATAGGTCTTTAATTGAAAGTCTTTTGTACGGTATCTCACGAAGGTCATCCATTAAATTCTCTTCACTTCGAGCTTCACCAAAATTGTCGCTTAAAGCCTGCTTGATTTCGTCCCAGTTCAGCGGGACTCTTTCACGAATTAGTATTCTGTCAGCTTGTCCTACTATTTTATCTCTTATAACTCCTAATAATAGTGCGCCGTATTCTGTTGAATCTATGTCCTTAATCAATCTCAATACCCTTTCGACGCTTGTTATAAATTTGTTTAATAACTCTTTATCTCCGTCATAATTTGGCAATACTTTAATTGCGTCCGGTATTTGAAGCTCTTCCATAACTTCCCTATTTGTTTTTTGTGTCATTGTTTCTGCTGTACTGTTGCTATGAATTGAATCGTTATCTGCCTCTACTGTTTCTATTATATCGGTAAGTCTACTGCTTCGAATAGCTCTAGCAATGCTCCTTGTGAGTGGGGTAATTCTTTCAAGGTTGGACATGAATTAAATGGAGTAAGAATGTTTGGTTCGCAGTGTATATTTAAAAAAAAATTAAGTATTGGGTTGTTATTTCAATTATATGGGTCAAGCAAGACGTTAGGTTTGCAAGTGTATTGTATATATTTAGTATATATGCGTTTGTATATTGTATGTATAAAATATTAAGCATTGAGTTGTTATTTATATAGGTAGTGTATAGGTATTATATATATAATAGTGTAGTGTATAGGTACTATATATATAATAGTGTAGTGTGTAGTGTATAGTGTAGTGTGTACTTATATTTATTATTTATTGTGTGTATATGTATATCTGTTACTTATGTGTATAGGGTATATGATAGTGTTTGTATATTGAATGTATAAAATATTAAGCATTGAGTTGTTATTTATATAGGTAGTGTATAGGTATTGTATATATAATAGTGTAGTGTGTAGTGTATAGTGTAGTGTGTACTTATATTTATTATTTATTGTGTGTATATGTATATCTGTTACTTATGTGTATAGGGTATATGATAGTGTACTTCTTTAATATTGCTGTGCTCAGCCGCGATAAGTGGTTTTTGTTTCTTTCAATTGCATGAATTCGTTTTTGTGATTGTATATATATATGTGTTTGTGTGCATACAGCTTGGTCTCCAGCGGCCGTTTTGATTGTTTCTTTATTATTCTTTTATTTATTCATTTTCATTTATTATTTATTTTTATTTTTATTTTTTTTTTTTCAACTTAATATAGCGAATGTAAGCGAACTACTCGACCAAAGTAACTTGGCACCTCGTACTACTCTAGGGAGGAGAGTGTACGAACAAATAGAACACGGCGAACAAAACACTGATATTATTTGAAAACTTTAGTAGGAGTGGGCATAGGCGCCTGTTTCACTCAGAGCCTAGTTGGCTCTTTTAATTCAAACGGTGCGAGTGGACATAGGCGTCTGTTTCACTCGAGAACCTAGTTGGCTCTTTGCATATAATTTTTTTGTATATTTTTTGTTCACATAACTTCGTTACGTTTTATATGCCTTAATAGCATTGGTTTTAAATCATTTGGTTCGTTTTGTGTTAGCACTTTCTGGTTGTTTACCACTGTATGCACTTTTCGTTTGTATATTATATATATATTTTTGTTTTATTTCCACTTATCACTGCTTTTAAGCACTTACTTTGTGAATAAAATAATTCCAGATCGCATGTTCTCGTCTTCAGCTCTTCTTCCTGTCTCAAGACGAATCCGGCTGCGCCAGTTACCAGTCGTGGATAACTTCCTTCAGAGGCTCTGGGTTGTTGCTAGGATATTGATCGCCGCCTTATGTTTCCCCAAATAACTTAGACAACCGCTTTGTTTCGACTTCAAAATCAGAATGCTTTATTGAGAATTCATAATGTCTTAAATACCGCTCATTGGCAGTTTTGTTTACATCGAGTTGTTATTTACTTAAGCTACTTTGTATGTTGTGTGTGTGTATATAATGTGTCAGCGATTCTATATTGTGTCGTCTTTAAGCATCGCTTGCATTCTTGAGTCTATTGCCCCGTACTGACCGGATGCCAAACTGTGTTGCATCGTTTGTGGTTTTAAGTACAGAGTCTTAGACTTGCAGAGGCGTAGCTCGTGGGGGCTTGAGGGGAGCACCAAAGGTGGTAACTCGCGCGCGTATATTATGTATAATATTCTTCTTCTTAGGAAACGAAAAATGCGTTTCGCGACTATTGGTCGCGACATTGTGGCGCTTAGATCGGGAGCATGCATTTTGTGTATTCATAATTTGCGCATTGTGTATCGAATTAAGGTTAATCTTCAAAAATGAATTGCGACTAAAATGTACGTCTTAATATTAAATAGTCGTTAATTACTAAGTATTTTACGTTTTAAACTGTTTGTTTTATTTATATTTCACGCATTAATGTATTCAAAGTGTGCAAAGTTTCGACATATATAGTATTTAAGCTAAGCACAATTTGACAAAAATTTTAAGCTTCACAGACCACTGTACCGATCACACAGACAGGCGCTTGTCATTGTGCGCGTGTTTGCGTAGCAACGGTTTCCAAGCACATTTTGTATGGGAATTAGACAAAACTTTAAAGATTTATTGTGGCTAAACTAAGAGCGTCCCCAACATAATTTTGATACCCAAATGCTAGTTGAAGTACCCCCTATCTATGGTTTTTTTTTTTTTTTTTTTTTTTTTTTGGAAGGGGCTCCACTAATAGATAATTACCTTTTTTTTATATATATATTTACTAATTGGAAGAGCTAATTATGTTATGTAGGTCAATTATTTATTGAATATTACTTAATGTATAATATAATGGAATCCTTAACACTATCTTACCTCTTTTGTAATTAAAGAGCTTTTAGTGATGGACTGGCCAATATAGCTCTTGAAATTGTACCAGTTTCTATATCTTTTGCATTGTTGTCATTCTATGTACATATGTACATACATATATGGCTTTTAGGAGTATTTCTTTTTATTAGACAAGATTTCGATTCAATTAACAATCATCCACATATTCAACTTTATAAAAATAGGTTTAGCTTTTTTCTTAATAAATTCAATATTTGTTAATTTGTAATGTTTTATGCAGCGGAGACTAGAGATAAATAAAATGGATTCTTTTGAGGGTATTAATCGATATACACTCAAATTGGAAGAGCAAATCATATATTATTTATTAAATATTACATAAAATTTAATAAAATGGGAACCTAAACCAGATCTTAACTCTTTTATAATTGTTAAAGATCTTTTAGTGTTGTACTGGCCAACAAACTGCAATCTGTATGCACCGATTCAAACTTAGCGCCAAACGTGTTTACGACTCTTTGAGACCGTTTGTTCAGTGTGAACAACTAAAAGGTCGTAGCTACAAAAAAAAACGTAAGACTTGAGTGTGAATTCGTATAAAACGAACGCAAGGCTGCCACACAACATACAGTTTTGGCGAGCAAAATATTTGAATTTTTTTGCATTAAAATTAAAAACGTTTAGCCTTAAAAGTATTATTATTTTTCGACTTAATTAATAAAATACTAATACTTTGTTATCAACTTCGAAGACATACATAGATAAAATCCATTTTAAGTTATAATTTTTTGTAAACAGCGTTTAACAGCGTCTCGGGGGTGCCACAGAAAACTCTAGAGATTTTATTTCGAGCTGATTTGCAAATCTCTCAAACCAAACCGTAGGTGCCACAGAACTTTGAGAGATTTAATTTTTCGGAGTTTTTAGGAGAAGTGATGTTGTCAGTTGCCACCGTTTTAAAATAAATAATGTGCTAAAATTCTTGTTTTATCTATGTTTTCGAAGGCGATAACAAAGTATTAGTATTATATTAATTAAGTCGAAAAATATTAAATATTTTAAGACCTGTCGCTTTTAATTTTAATGCTAAAAAATTGAAATATTTTACGCACCAAAAACTGTAAAGTTGTGTGGCAGCCTTGCATTCGTTTTAGTTGCTCAATGGCAAATTGCCTTTGTTTACATTTAATGAGTGCTAAAGCTTAAAAATCAAATAGCGTAAATAAAAAAAATAAAATTTAAAGCAATTTTATGATATTTACATTTTTCCGACTTTTTTAAGTTTGTGCTCTTCTTCTTTCTTCGACTTTCATTCACACATACCATAAGTAGTACACGTTGCCACTCAAATAAAAAAATATGTGCTGCGGTAATTTTGTTAAATTTGCACTAAACAGTTCATTTATTACGGATGCAATTGTATAAACTAAATTTACAATTTATTTATGTTCGTTTCAGATAAAAAGCATTAAATTTAAGTGATATATTCTAAACTCCGAATAATTTTAAATTGCTCAAAAACTAGTTGGCAGCGCTGGTGTTCGAGACGGTTTTGCACGGTAACAAATTTAATAGAGATTTTGTAATGTTAAAAGTTATGAATGAAAACATTTATAATTTTAAAATATGTTTATTAACATATACTAGAAATTACGTTTCCAAAATAGTTACACCCCCTATGCATAACAAGTATTGTATTGCTGGAATTCAGCAAAACTCTACCTATAATGATAGAGATTTTGAAACCAGCTCGAACATGTGTCTGTGGCACCTAAAACCAACCAAGGTTGGTTTTGGGTTGGTTTTCGGTTGGTTTCGATTCCTGGGGCACCCCTGATTCTGTATGTTTTTAGACCCTGTACTTTAAAAAAGTACTAAATGGCCTATTAAGATTGTGCAACTCAGAAATGTATGTAACAGGTAGTAGGAGGCGTGACAGACCACACTATGTATATACATATATTCTTGATCTTGTCCGTCTGTCCGTTTGTATGAACACGTAGGTCTTGTAAACGGTAACAGCTAGAGACATAATATTTGGCAGTTAGATGTCCCTATAGTGCAAGCAGATCAAGTTTGTATTAGATTTTTGATACCTCCCCCCTCCCCCGAAAACCGCGAAAAACCACGACAGCCACAAAGATACAACAAGCAAGTGGTACCTTTAATCTGTGCTGTGAATTGAGGCCTCATCAGATAAAAAACACCAGAGATATTCTAGATAAAATTTCCTGTACTAGGCAAGAAGGAGAGCAGTGCGAGCATGCACATAATGTACAAATGTACATACATACATAAGTGTGTATGCGTGGTTGCGTGTGACTTTACGCTATGTGTGAAATCCGACTGTAGCTTTCCGAGTTTTTTTAAAGTTCAGGATCTAAAAAGCTGAAGACAGATTGCCCCCTGCCTACAAATCTATTAAAACTGGTGTTAGTGAATACAATTTCGTTCATAGAAGTTTGCCCTTATGTAGAATCTACTATTTACTAGACGATGCTCTTAGGAGTACATATTACTAAATCAATGCAGTAAAGTTCAGTAAAGGGCTTATTAGGAATTAGCCCATAAAATAAAGTTATGGGGCATGGGGAAGGTCAGTTACAATTATTAAATATGAAATTTAATAAAAAACTAATTTCTTTTGTGGCCGAACCTTTGCTTTAAGTTAATTGATTATTTCGACTGCTATAATTAAATTAAAGTGAACCCCACAAGCAATTAAAATGAATCGTAACGTCAAACCAGTAAAGTTCCTGGAAAAGTTTATCTTTTCTCAATAATGTATACAGAAGCGTCATCTTACGTAAAACCTGTAATTAGAGGCATTTAACAACCATATTTATGTGCATTTAAATTAATCTTGTCAGTATTTGCACTCATTTCTCAGCTATAGATGTGCGCAGGTAACGTTTTCGTGGCAATGTGCGAAATAAAGATGACTAATAGTATGCCGGGTTCTCAATATCCCAGCACGAACCAATGTCAATATCAATCTCATATAATAATATTTTTTAATATAATACTTTGCGCACCTGAAGCTGGTCGTGCTGCTGCTACAGGTACTGATCCGCCTTGAGCTACTTTTGATTTGCATATAACTATACTATATATACCTGGCTGTCTGTCTATATCTCATTATATGGAGGTAGCGATATTTTGAAATATGCTGACGTTGATTTTTACAGCTTATAATTAGCTTGGTCTATCAATGAGGAAAATAAATATGCATACTATACGCAGTATATACAATAATATTGATATAGAAACTCAACTGGTAGTATGGCAATTATCACCAATTTACGAACTGGTTAACACAACTCCCGCTCAGCTAGAGATCCGCTAGACAACGCAGTTAGGCCATATATTAGGCCGGCTATCAAATCGTTTCAACAGTACTCTACAGATTTCGTATCAGTCGAGTTCGACCTGCCATCATAATGATAAAATTTGTAAGTTTGACTCAGTAATTCACATCTTCACATTTACTGACATTACCCAAAACTATTTGTTCAATTTTTTTTTTAATTGTACAGTTGATTTTTGTCGCTATGTGCGTTATTTGCCATGCTGCTCCTGCACCGGCTGATGTCAAGGAAATTGGACTAACTCGGCCCAGTCCCATTAATCCGGAAGTTGTCAGCGATCCACGTCCTGCTGAAAAGGTGGTGCCACTGAATGCTGCAGAGATCAAACATCGTCACAAACGCGATGAAGCTGCTCCTGCTAAGCCAGATTCCGTAAAAGCTCATGAATCGTTGTCACAAAATCCTGGGCATGCGGCACACCAAGTCCAGACCACTCTTGAGGGCCATTCTGAAATCCTTCCCGGGCATGCGGAACACCAAGTCCCAACCACTCTTGAGGGTCATTCTGAAATCATTCCCGCACACACTTTGGACGAAAAGAAAGCTAAGCGGGATATTCCTGTGCCAACTGAAATAAAGACAACAGCTGCCCCCAAAGAGGAAAAAGAGAAACCAAAGGAAGAGAATGTACATGCTCTTGTGCCACACCATGACACAATCTACCATGACACCAGCTCTACCCCCCATGGACCACTTCGTCATCACCCAGTGCCGGTTGCTGAGCTCTTCAACAAGACCAAACCAAGTGAAAAACCCAATAACAGCTCAGAGGAGAGTAAGGAGAGCGCAGAGAGCAAGGAAACCAAGGTTTAAGTCGCCAAGGTTTAGAAAGCCCCGCACGATAATTCAAGCGTCTAGTGGCGAAATTGAAAACGATTTCAAATAAAAATATAAAAAAATACTTATTTACACGCTTACAAAACCAAACTGCTAATTATTGACTAAATAGAAAAAACTTTACATGTTTAGAGCAGCATCTGCATCTTCAGCTGGACTAGTGTTAAAGTATTCGTCAGACTTGTAGATGGGCACAGTTTGAAATTCGCCGTCTATCAAATTAGTTTTAGGTGGCGTGTGTGTATCTGTGGCAATAAGTTTGGCCTTTAGTGGCTTGAATATTAGTCCTCTAAGGCTGTATTCCGTGACATTGAGTTCCTGCTCCGCCACATCCACGGAGCTTTCCACTTCATTCAGATTCTCGTGCACCTTGGACACAAACTGTTCTAGGTTATCAATCCGCTTACGTAGCTCTTCGAAATTGTCACTAAAACTCAGTACGCTGCAAACATGAGTGGCCATGATGCCATTGGACTCGGCACGCACCTAACAAAGGTTTATAGACATCCCCGTAATAAGCCATTTTCATTAAAATTCAAATTTCTCTTACAGAAGACAGAACTGTTTCAAACTCATCCAGTCGTGCTAGCATGTCGTCAATATTGGAACATAGCGGATTTACCTGTAAATAATATTGTAATTATCAAGAGGAACACTTTGATCTATAATTTTCATACCTCTCGTTCCAAATTGGCGCTTTGCAATATTTTCGCATAATCCTTTCCAGCCTGATCAACCATTTTTATCAGCTGATTGAGTTGTATTGCTGACAAAACATGCCAAACGATGACAATATCGATATTATCGAGGTTTGTAAATTATGCTCAGTGTAGTACGACATATTGCCGGTAGGCGGCGGCGAAGTTGTTTCGGTGCAGAACCCACTATCCGTGGAATTAAAGTCCACTTAAAATTTAATTAAGAAGCTAACTATAATATAACAGAACAAGTTACACCAATAACAGAGAGTTAATAACACTGAACATATTTGAATAGCAGCGCGAAGCGGATTAGCCAAATAATGATGCCAACAGTGTCAGCAATTGGTAACATCATTTTTGAACGAAAATGCAAAAGGACAATCTTGGAACAAATTAAGCTGAATATAAGCCAAATAGAAGATATTTTCAACTATGTAGTGGGATATTTATTAATTTATCAGGTTTCCGGTTTTCACTTAAATTTTGCGGATTATGACCAAAATAAGTGAATTCCAAAGCTGCGTATTCACTTTGTTTCTTATATAGGAACGTCTGGCATACGATATATTTCTGTGAATATCGATAAGAACAGCTGTTTGATTGTATGAATGAATTCGCTTTGTTTCATTGTTTTATATTTGTCCCAAAAAATATGTGAATTAAAATACTTTTATGCTCTTCTATAAATATTTAATTTAAATATTAAAAGTTTTTGTAATAAACGGCCGCTGAAACAGCCGATTGTTCTTGCAGAGCTGCTACTTTGTTTAAGAATAACGAAGTCACAAATTCCTTATGACGTTATATGCATTTATGCGCAATACATTGCTATTTTTTAATACATTGTTTATTATTATTTTAACAATCCATATACTTTTTCATTGATAAAAAGCAATATAAAAAGTGATCCAATAATACCAATGATACCACGTTCCTAGCGATGAGCTGCAATTATGTATATCCAAATACCGATGTTACCGCACGCACGAATTCACTTTTGAGCTGGGCACAGATGAAATATGAGGCAGGTTCATTAAATATTAAATTATTAAATAAGTACAATGAATTTTCTCATTCGGGGTATGGCAAATTAATTTTAAAAGATGAATAAATATGTTAAAAATATAGTGGATGTTCTTCCGTTTCTGTACTGCGATTTACTTTTCAGTTCATTGACTAAATGTTCAGTGAATTCAATTCATATAAATTAAGTGAAAGTGAAAACCGGAGCATGCCCATATACGTGTGTATTACCGTGTTCGCACTGAGGTCGTAAGACCAAAATTGGGGCTTTTTGCTTGAGACTGGTCTCAAGTCCATACAAAATCTTGTGAGTTGGGTTTGAAATTGGGACTTGTCGTAAGTAATGATGTAAATTTGGGTCGAAACTTCGATGTCGATGTTCATCGATGTTTCCAAAATGATAAATGATAAACTTCGATGTCGATGTTCATCGATGTTTCCAAAATGATAAATCGACGTTGTGTGAAACATTGGCTAGAAATGTTCGATGTTTTGTTACATCACTAGTCGTGAGAGTTACGACCACAGTGTTGTGAAACGATTTTCTGCCAAAAATAAATGAACATATGTTCTTGAAAGTAAATACTATAGGGATTCCTGAAACTGATTTTGATTTGCTTTTAGAAAAGCTTCGGAGCTGATTATGCTAAAACTTTTAGTGTGACCGTCATTTCCGTACTTTCTGTGGTCACACACAAAATTTTGTACGGAGCAGCTGCGAACAGCTAATTGTCATAATCAAAATCAAATCAATGGCAAATCAAAATCAGTTTCAGGAATCCCACTTACTATTACTAATATTGCATCCAATATTTGTTAATTTGTAATGTTTTATGCAGCGGAGATTAGAGATAAATAAAATGGATTCTTTTGAGGGTATTAATCGATATGCACTCAAATTGGAAGAGCAAATCACATATTATATATTAAATATTACATAATTGTTAAAGGTCTTTTAGTGTTGTACTGGCCAACAAACTGCAATCTGTATGCACCGATTCAAACTTAGCGCCAAACGTGTTTACGACTCTTTGAGACCGTTTGTTCAGTGTGAATACCTAAAAGGTCGTAGCCCCAAAAAAAATTCGTAAGACTTAAGTGTAAGTTCGACAGTACGGCCTCAGTGTGAATAGAGTATAAGTACCATTGCTCAAAAACGCCAAGTGTGGCAACCGTGCCGTGCATTCGATGAACACATGGCTATTGCCATCACGGCATTTTTCGCATTGATTAACTTGACATTTTTATAAATCGTAAGTATTTCGACATAAAATACTTACAAAAAGCAGCGTTAATGAACTTTTATAGTAATGAGCGCAACAAGGAAACTGAAACGGAACGACGTCTGTCGTGTGCCGGAGAACATTAACTTTCCGGCCGAAGAAGAAAATGTGCTGCAGCAATGGACTTACGAAAAAATCTTTGAAAAATGCAGTCAGCTGTCGAAAGGAAAGCCCAAGTAAGTAACACTTTCGATTACATCAGCTAATGTTAAGCACTTTGACATATTATTCATAGATACACTTTTTACGATGGGCCGCCTTTTGCTACCGGCCTGCCGCATTATGGCCACATTCTGGCCGGCACTATCAAGGATATTGTTACGCGGTATGCTTACCAGCAGGGTTATCATGTGGATCGTCGGTTTGGTTGGGATTGCCATGGATTGCCCGTGGAATTCGAGATTGATAAGATGCTGAATATCAAAGGACCAGAAGATGTGGCCAAAATGGGCATACAAGCTTATAACGCGAAGTGCAGACAAATTGTTATGCGCTATGCAGATGAGTGGGAAACCATTGTCACACGTGTTGGACGCTGGATTGATTTTAAAAACGATTACAAGACATTATATCCATGGTACATGGAGTCCATTTGGTGGATATTCAAGCAACTTTTTGACAAAGGATTGGTTTATCAGGGTGTTAAGGTCATGCCGTATTCGACTGCCTGTACTACATCTCTATCCAATTTCGAGGCTAACCAGAACTACAAAGAAGTTGTTGATCCCTGTGTAGTTGTTGCTCTCGAGGCTGTCTCGCTACCCAAAACGTACTTCCTTGTGTGGACTACCACACCATGGACTTTACCATCGAATTTCGCGTGCTGTGTGAACCCGAAGATGATTTATGTAAAGGTAATTAATTATTAAAAATATATTAAACAATTATTATTATTATTAAATACTTTTACTTTTCAGGTTCTTGATATTAAGAGCGACCGTCTGTTTATATTGGCCGAATCACGCTTGTCTTACGTCTATAAAACTGAAGCAGAGTACGAGTTGAAGGAGAAGTTTGCTGGTGAAACCCTCAAGGGTTTGCACTATAAGCCTTTGTTTCCCTACTTTGCTGAACGTAGTGCTGAGGTGAACGCACACTGTGTACTAGTAGACGATTATGTTACCGAGGACTCTGGTACTGGCATTGTACATAATGCACCTTATTTTGGAGAGGACGATTATCGTGTTTGCTTGGCGGCTGGTTTAATAACAAAGTCGAGCCATGTTATTTGTCCTGTTGACGAAGCTGGAAGGTTCACGTCAGAAGCAACCGATTTTGCTGGTCAGTATGTAAAGGATGCGGACAAAAATATAATTGCTAATCTGAAGACGAGGGGTAATCTGGTGTCAAGTGGCCAGGTGAAGCATAGTTATCCGTTCTGTTGGCGATCAGACACACCACTAATCTACAAAGCGGTGCCCTCGTGGTTTGTGCGCGTCGAGCACATGTCCAAGAACCTGTTGGCTTGCAGCTCTCAGACTTACTGGGTTCCGGACTTTGTGAAAGAGAAGCGCTTTGGTAATTGGCTGAAGGAGGCCAGAGACTGGGCTGTAAGTTGAATTTTGTGATAATCTATTTTTACCTTTATTAAAGACAATTTTTTCTATGTATGTTAATCTTTTAGATCTCCCGCAACCGTTATTGGGGCACACCGATACCAATTTGGCGATCTCCTAGTGGTGATGAGACTGTCGTTATTGGCAGCATTAAGCAATTAGCTGAGCTATCGGGTGTACAGGTGAATGATTTGCATCGCGAGACAATCGATGATATTGAAATACCATCAGCTGTGCCCGGCAATCCACCATTGCGACGTATTGCTCCTGTCTTCGACTGCTGGTTCGAGTCAGGCTCTATGCCTTTTGCCCAGCAACATTTCCCGTTCGAGAACGAGAAAGACTTTATGAACAATTTCCCAGCCGATTTCATTGCCGAGGGCATTGATCAAACGCGCGGTTGGTTCTATACGTTATTGGTTATCTCAACGGCTCTGTTTAATAAAGCACCCTTCAAAAACCTCATCGCCAGTGGACTGGTGTTGGCCGCTGATGGTCAGAAGATGTCCAAGCGCAAGAAAAATTATCCAGATCCCATGGAGGTCGTTCATAAGTACGGTGCAGATGCTTTGCGTTTATATCTTATTAATTCACCAGTGGTACGTGCGGAGAGTCTGCGATTTAAGGAGGAGGGCGTACGAGATATCATAAAGGACGTATTCTTGCCCTGGTACAATGCCTACCGGTTTTTGTTGCAAAACATTGCAAGATATGAAAAAGAGGATCTTGGTGGCAAATCTCTTTATGCCTACGATCAAACCCGTCATTTGAAGAACATGAAGGTGGCCTCGGTTATCGACGTGTGGATACTATCCTTCAAAGAGTCTTTATTGGAGTTCTTTGCCACTGAGATGAAAATGTATCGGTTATACACTGTAGTGCCCAGGCTTACCAAGTTCATCGACCAACTGACCAACTGGTGAGAAAATCTCCAAAATTCCGCAATCATTGGAATGTATTTTGAATGGATTAATTATTTATTCCTTATTAAGGTATGTTCGATTAAATCGTCGTCGCATTAAGGGTGAAATGGGCGCAGATCAGTGCATTCAATCGCTGGATACCCTCTATGATGTGCTCTACACTATGGTGAAAATGATGGCACCTTTTACTCCATACCTTACGGAATACATTTTCCAAAGGCTAGTGCTATTCCAGCCTTCGGGATCCGTGGAGCACGTCGAATCCGTACACTTCCAAATGATGCCCGTCAGTCAAAGCAAATTCATCCGCAGCGACATTGAAAGATCCGTGGCATTAATGCAATCCGTAGTTGAGCTGGGTCGTGTGATGCGCGACCGACGCACACTGCCCGTTAAGTACCCCGTTTCAGAGATCATTGTGATTCACAAGGATAAGCAAATATTGGAGGAGATAAAGAGCCTACAGGACTTTATTCTCAGCGAACTGAATGTGCGTAAGCTAACGCTCAGTTCAGAGAAGGAAAAGTATGGAGTAACTCTGCGTGCGGAACCTGACCATAAGGTAAGCACATAGTATGATTTAAGAGCTGCATTTATGTACTTATGTTATTTAACTGTTTTACGTTTAGATGCTGGGTCAACGTCTAAAAGGCAACTTCAAGGCAGTTATGGCGGCCATCAAAGCGCTCAATAATGAGGAGATTCAGAAACAGGTGGCTCAGGGCTACTTTAATATCTTGGATCAACGCGTCGAGTTGGAGGAAGTGCGTATTATATATTGTACTTCGGATAAAGTTGGTGGCAATTTTGAGGCGCATAGTGACAATTCAGTGCTTGTTCTTATGGATATGACTCCAAATGAAGAACTGCTCGAGGAAGGTTTAGCCCGAGAAGTGATCAATCGTGTGCAGAAATTGAAAAAGAAGGCACAGTTGATTCCAACGGATCCTGTCATCATTTATCATAATCTATCTCTTGGCAAGGGCGCCAAAAATGAAGCTCAGGAAACGTATGCGCAATTGCTGAAGGTTCTAGTTAACTACGCGTCTATGATTAAGGGAGCTGTTAAATCAGAATTTATACCATTCAACGAGAAGCAAGCCGCCTCTAAGCGCCTCATCATCACTGAAGTTGTCGACCTTAAAGGAGTAGATTTGAACTTAACCATTTGCTCTACGGAGAATCTACAGCTGCCCAGTCTAGTCTGGCTGAATGTTACCTTGGCTGGTGAGCTGATGCCACGTTTCGGTAATAGCAACAAAGCCTCCATACTGCTGCAGCACAATACCAACAAACAATTTATTACATTGCCCACACTGCGCCACGAATTGGAGGTACTTTTTGGTCTGTACGGCATCAGCTATAATATTTACGTGCTGGATCGCCAAAAGTCAGTCAGCGAATTGCGGACTATTGATAATAACCTTAATGGAAAACTTCTGGTACTTACGCGTAATTCAGATGTACAAAGTCTGGCCAAGGACTACGTTGTAGCCTCGACCCCATTCTCAAATTTCATCAATCAGCCAACTGGTGGCAGTGTCTTTACTGAAAATCCAAAGGGCCATAGCCTCTTGTAGATATGAAAGTTCTCAAGAACTGTGGCACGGTTGCTTAGTATTCTGTAAACTGAAATATTGAAGAAACTTTTCAAATAAAGAATATACATTTATGTATATATGGTGTATTGCTGTGTTGCGTCATTGTACTCAAGGAAAAAACATTTTTTTTTTGTAATTTTTTATTTTTATTGAAATCGCTTTTTATTTGTTATATTATTAGATATTATATATGGTTTCATTTTTATCATATATGTATATCGGTTTACCATAAATGTGTGTATGTAAATGTGTTTTGTTTTCTGCTTTGTGTACGAGTATCTGATCAAATTTAATTATCGTTTTCATCTCGTTCGGTTCGATTTTGCTTAACTAGCATGCATAGCCTATGCAGAGATTCTGGAGATAATTTCGCACATTAAATTCAAATGCAAGTATTGTTTTATATAATAATTTGTTTATGTAATCTCAAAGTGATAATCATTTAGTTCTTTCAACGGGATTCAGTGTCTGCTATGAATCTGTGTTTGTGTCATCAGTACATAATCTAAATATGAGTTTGTAACGAATTCAATTGAAAAATTTACAGCTCGCTCTGAAGAACTAAATATATTGAGTAAATTTAAGCACAATTGAGTAGACGTAGATACATACAAGTACTTTTTTGTTTTGCTTTCATTTCATCATTCAGTCACAATTTGTTTGTTATTAGCTGATTTCAATAATTCCATTTATGTTGTATTTTTATTTTTGGTTAATGTAATGCTGCTTAAGTTTACTACATATACATTTATATACGTTTTGCTGTATATTTTACATTTCGTTTCGTTTCTTCTGTGTGTAAAATAGTATTTTGTATCAATTTGGAAAACATGAAATTTGGTTTTCTTGAAGCTTGTTATTTTTTACACAACTTTTTTTCGCATGTCATACAATATATTTGAGTTTAGCCTTATAACTAAAGGTTTTATGTTTACGTTTATTATTATTATATATGCTGCTTTTATTTTATTTAATAAAATTACTAACACTTTAGCTATTTTCTACGTTTTACTTTAAACTTTTTTCACATTAGTTAAGTGCTACGTTTTCGCTTTTTATTATGTTTTTCTTTATTGGATCTTTAGTCTAATCCTTAATGACGATGTGTAGTCGAGTGTGTCTATATTACAAGTTGTGTGTGTTTCATATGGGTTTCGAGACTTAACTATGCGTATATATTTTAAATACTAATTTCCTTTTATGTGTGTCTCAATAGTCAATAGTTTATCATTATTTATAAATAGTTTAATAATATGTGTATAATTTAAAACATAAATCTCTTTAGCAAAACACCAAAGTTATGGATAGTTTATTGAGGGAAAATAGATAAAACATTGGTGTTAAAACAAAATGACAAAATGAATGAAGCTTAATCTAGCATTGGATTAAAGGCATTAAAACTTCATTGCTTTTACAAATTAACATGGCAAATAGGTGTACAACTAAATATTGCATTTTAAACAACTAAAACCCTAAGAGACTAATTTTAAAGAAAAAACATATATCGTGTAGTTTATATGTGTATTGAGTAAAGTACTTTGCTGTTTTCAACGTTCGGTTCGATATACATATACCTCGATTCGATCTACAACTTTATTCTCTTGTTTTTGTTTTTTGCAACATTTCAAGTTGTGAAATGAAATGTTTAGAAATATATCACAATTTGTAAAAAGTATTAGTGCATTTTGCCATCGAATTGAATCAACAGTTTAATAGGCAAAATTAAATTATTGAGTGAAATCGTAGAGTATTTAAATTGGAGTATCTGAGTTAATAGACAGTGGAAAGATAATGCTTATATTTTGATTTTTGGGTATCGAAACTTAAGTAGAGACGCACTTGAGTAAATTCGAGCATTTTCGTTTTGAAATAAGATAAAATATTAAAAAAATAAAATGTGTTGTTTAAAGCATATTTATAGTAGTTATATATAAGTAGTATTTATGTATGTAGGTGTTTCTGTTCGTAAATATATACAAAGCGATTGAAGCAGCAGGAGCATGAACTAGACTTGGATACACTATTTTTGTTTTTCTGGGGAGGACTTGTTCAACTTTTTACATTAATTTATAATTTCTATATTAAGAGTAATTTTTTTTTTTAATATCTCGTACTTATTTGAATATGCAATATTTATTCGTTTCTCAATTTATTTTGTCGTTTAATACTTGTTTCACATCGAATGCAACGGGCTAATTAGACTCCATTTGTCTAGACTAAACACAAAAGGCCTTAACACTAACCAAGCGCAATGATGCCTGTCTTTATACAAGATCTATGTATGTATATGCCTCATTTACGCCTGGTAGCGTTATTAATTTAAGAATTAAAAAAATAATTACATTAAACATTACCGTTACTGTTACTATTACTGTTACTGTTACTGTTACTGTTGTTGTTACACATGGACTAAACATATGCCTATTGTTAGCTTAAACTCAACATCAAAATACATATTTCTTGTTCTTGTGTACATGCATAGAATTTTCTGTTTCTCTTGGTTTCTCTTGTTCTCTTGCGACAAATATTAAACTTTTAATGTTCTTAAAGTTTACATTAATTATGCTCTTTCGGTTTGTGTTCGTTCTGATCTGTTCTGTATTGTGCTTAAATAGCTGTGACTCGTCTCGCTTTCGTCCATGATTTTCATTTCACCTAGGTATCTACAGAAAGTGTTCGTCCAGTGTCTCGCTGCTTTTTCTTAGAACAGCGACGGTTTTACCCACTGCTATCAAATAGTCCTCCAGCCCATCGTACTCGATCGTTGCCTCATCGGCAGCTTCACTCTCCAGGTCCTGCTCCTCCACTCACGCACTCACATCGCCATATTTCTGCTGTCTCCGACTGGGGTTGACCTTGTGAATGCTGCCAGACTTGCGACGTTTACGCTTTGCATCACGCTGGAAGGCCACATTGCCCGGATCATCGGCCAGCTGTGGGTACTTGTGTATGCTGTGTATATCGATGCCAATCCAGCCATCCACATCACCATGCTGTATAAGCTCTTCCTTCTCCTCTTCGGTCCAGTCACCACGGCCCTGAAAGCCGGCTGCTACGAGTTGCTTCTCAAGCTCCCATGCACGTTCCACTGCACGTTTGTGAGCATGTTTGAGTATTCGATGTCGTTCCTGCTCGGGGTCAACACCGTATTTAATGATTACCACTGCCTCGGGGCCATGCAAACGTAGTTCTTTTGCCGCACTACCGCCATGATCGCTGATCTCATGCGTGGAGATGTTGAACATGCCGCCGAGACGACGCAGTTCTTCATTATCGTCGCGTAGCTTCAGCACATTGTCCTTGACAAAGTAGAATACATCCTGATCATGTATGCTAAAGTGAAGGTCCAGGAAGTAGGAATTGTTGAATACTGAGCTAACCACATCCTGTACCACACTGTTGGAGCCATCCACCACGCTGACTAGGGCACGTCCTCCAATCCTGGACAGCAGGACACCCTCGCCAAAGACAGCGCGTCGGTAGCTGACACGTGGTAATAGATTCCTCATCTTGGGCTCCATTTTCAACAATGGCTTGGGCGCAAAGTCAAAGTCACTGAACCTTTCGTTGGTCTTCTCCACAATACATTCCAGACCAGAGATGACACCGAAGTCTGGCGCCAGTGTGTATGACTTGATAGTGGCCTGTGGCGTGTATTGCGCCAGCTTGGTGTACCGATTGCTCTGCATATTGTTCAACTCGTATCCGAAAAGCTGCAGCCAGGCATCCAGATCGATCATGTAGTTCTGCGGCTTGTTGCGATTGATTGGATCGTTGTTGTGATACCGATAGATGAACACATCGGTGGGATTCGACATTTCTGTGGCGAGGGTTTCCCATAGTGGTGTCATCCACTGGCCCACTGTGGGATCATACTGTCGCTGCTCTGTGTAAATTAATTTGGTGTGCGGATCGATAATTCCGCCATGAAAATCAATGGGCACAAAGAAGTCGGGCTTGGTGTCCTTAATAGTGCGACCAAATGGTGTTCGCTTCACCTCCTTGATAACTCCGCCATTCATGTCAAAGAATGCCAATGGGGAACCGTTCTGATCCGTGGCCACATAGTAACGCTGATCTGCATTCTCCAGGGCAATCAGCATATCACGGTCATCATAGTAGAACTTCATGGTCTTGCTCTGTTTGGGGAAGTGCACATGTGTCACCAGCATTGGTGTCTTCGGATTGGCGTAGTAGTACTGAGTCACATTGCCCTTGCTGTCATGCCAGGCCACCAGGCGGCTACGATCGTCGTAATAGTACCAGCTCTGGAAACGATCTCGTTCGAAGGCATGTATTAATTGACCACGATTGTTATATCTGTACTTCTGTTCACCTCGTCGCACCACAAAACCACGGGCATCATAGTTATTGAACTCGATGTCACCCACCTGGATGACTCTGTCGCCAATGTCATAGCCCAGATTGATCTTCTCGCCCTGATCGACAATGCCCACGGTGTTGCCATTCTCATCGTATAAATACTTCCAGTTGTTGGTGCCCAGGACTTCAATCACATGCCCGTCCGCATTGTAGTTGATCTTGTCGAACGCTGTCGATCTGCCGAATGTGGTCTTTTGGGACTTAATGCGATTACGCAGATCATAATCGAGCTCCAACCGAAACACATCGAAGCTCTTGATGTTCATTAGCACGCTCTTTACACGTCCATGCTGATCGTAGTCCACAATTGTAAAGAACTGCTTGGCAGAATCCTGGATCACTGTGCGGTTGAAGGCGTTACGGGTGATCTTTAGATCTTGCACCAACTCGAGCTGTCCGAGATTCTGACTGTACTTGTAGCGTGTCGTGGGTAGCTCCTTGTCGTCGATAGCCATCTCAATGCCGCTCAAGCGAGCGTTGCCATCGTACGCATACTTGTAGTGGGCTGATGCCAGCGAGTTCTTGGAGCCAAATCTGAGTTTCTCATCCTTCAGTATGCCTGCATGATACTTAAATTCACGACGCAGTTCAAAGCCTGGTTCCTGCACTTCCACGGATTTAACCAAACTGCTTGTCTCTTGGTAAGTGTAGTGGGTGCTTGAGAGTCCAGCGAGTATGGTTTCGAGGCGTCCTGAAGCATCATGCACGAAGGCCACTTTGCCTGACTGATGTGGATGGATCTTAGCAAGAATCTGCCCTTCATCGTTGTAGAGAATTTCAAAGGGATGTCGATTAATTGGCGAGTAGTACTGATACTTGAAGAAGCCCAGCGATGTCTGCAGTGAGAACGAATGAATGTGACCTCTTGGAGTTGTCAAACTCTGGAGTGCCCCGGCATCATCATATTGTAGCAAATAGTCCGAACGTCTGGGTGTGGTTACCTTGAGTGGCAGAGAGCCAAACATGTCCTTAAAGGTGTAAACCATCGAAGAACCATCGCCATACTTGATCTCATTTAATCGTCCATTGCGATCAAAAGTGTATGCCTCCTGCAACACTCCCCATTTCCAACTGACCAAACGTCCAAAGCGATCATACTCCAAGTCTACATCTGCATAATCACCCGACTGTGGTCGGAAGCTGACAGGGCGTGAGGTGCGATCATAGGTAACATTTAACAGCTCTTGCTTGTCATCGACCATCACCACAACCGACTGCGTTTCTCGATCGTACTCCAGAGTCAACACATTGTCGCCATTGACACGCAGCTTGCGTCCCACCTCGGTGATCGGTCGTGGTGCACTCTTGCTCTGCGAGTTTTTCAATGGCTGTTGTCGCCGTACAAAGTAACGCCACTCGAATCGATTGGCAAGATCTCCGGCTATCTCTGTACGCTGCTTGGCCGGCACCGGATAACTCTCGCTCAGAAGTGGACTCTGTTCGGCTAATATAGTATATGGTACCACCTCCATTTGCAGATTGTGTCCCCACGGCGTGATACTTGTGGTGGACCCGTCCATGTCCACAGTGGTGCGGGATTCAGCGGCTCCGTTCTTAACAACAACCGTCGAGCCTTGAATCAGCATAGAAATCTCCTTCTGTGCGTTCTCTGAGACCTTGATCTGTGCTCCCTTAACGCTTAAATCGAAGGTCAGCTCAATAACTCGTCCGGTGGGTGTAACAGCTGAGGTCAGTCTACCAAATTCATCATAGTTGTACACATAGGAGCGTCCGGTGGAGTCCAATTTGGTTTTGAGTAAGCCAGTTGGTCCGTGGTACTCGTAGGTCACATTGTAGTTATCCGGCGTGCTCAGCTCGTGCAGCATCTTCATGCGGGTCATGCGCAGTCGACATTTCTGTCCTTTGGTATTCTCAATGGAGTTCACCTGCGAGGTATAGTCACGCAGCAGGAAGACCTTGTTGCCTGCGGCATCCGTGACCGTACTCAGCTTGCCATTGGATGTATTCACATTGTAGGTAAAAACATAGGTCGTTTCTCCAGTAAGTATATTACGGGTAGATACATGCTGTCCGAAACGATTGAAAATGTAGATCTCCTGCATATCCGGTGCATAGATCTCATACTCCCGCGAAGGACTGGCTTCCGGTATACTGGACATGACGGAACGTATGCGATAGTTGGCCTGATCGGCAATGTGCACATGTCCATCCGGCGTGACCGACAAGGCGGCAATCGTGTTGAATTTCGCACTGGTGGCTAGATAGTGATCAGCCTCAAAGCAATCACAGCCCCGCTCCAGGCAATTGCATTTGGACTCGGCTCCAGCAAATGCTGAAATACGTCCGTCCGTCCCGATGACTCGCACTCGATTGATTCTCTGCGAATCGCTTTCTGCAACGTACAGCTCGCCGAGTGGGCCAAATGCAATCGACTGTGGCATCACCAGTGTGGCATGTGTTGCCAGATCCGTATCGTAAGCAGTGGAAGCAGTGGCACAGTGTAGTGGGCGACCAGAGATGACGCGAACACGTCCATCGGGTGTCATGCGGAGTATCATGTGATCGTCAATGATATGCAGCGTGTTATCCATAGGAGATACAGCCAATTCGGTTGGCCAGCGTAAATGCATCTCCTCCAGTTTTAGTGTGCCCTCACAGGGTATGGGCTTCCAGTGGGACTTGTGCATGTGATTGCCAATTAGTGTGTTCACAATGCCATCACGATCGACCATGCGAATGTTTGTGCCATCGGCAAAGTACAGTATATTATCGCTGGAGATGGCAATACCCTTTGGATAGGCCAGTTTGGCGTCCTTAGCCAGAGCGCCGTCACCACAATGTGCCTCATCGCCAGGCAGACAGCGTTCCCCTGAGCCTACCACTGCCTCCCAGTTCTGTTCCGGCTGTGAGTAGTCGTTGATGTCGCGCACGCGTATAATCTGATGTGATTCTGGGTCGGAAATATAGAGTGTGCCGTCGAGTGGACTGAGCGCCATGTGATAGCGATAGGACACACGTGTAGCATTCAGTTTGACAACCGTGCGTATACTGCCATCAGTCATAATGCGGCGAATATAATTAAAGTCGCCGACAAATAGACTACCATCGGGTGCGGCCGCCAAGGCAACTGGGGCAAGTAGACGCTGTTTCATGGCGAGACCATCACAGTCCTGACATTCTAGAGGTCGTTGATGTCCATCACCCATGGTGGTCAGTATAATGCGGGGCTTGTTGCGGAGATAAATATTGGAACCGTCACCCTTTTGTAGTATGCCCTCGTGGAAGTTGTAGCGATGATGTATGTCCAGATTCCAGCCACCCACCTCAGAGATGGACATGTCATGTCCACTCAGTTTGGTGGTCTGTATGTCCCAGACAATGTCCTTGCAGTCGGTGTACTGATATCCCACCTTAACCACAGCTGTGGTCACGCCATAGACACGCTGTCTGTAAATGTTCAACCGGTTCCAGGCATAGGTAAACTTAATGCCTGGATCAGCTTCAAAGACGCGCTCAAAGAGTATGCCTTCGATAGTGATGCGCAGATGGATGAGATGCAGTGAAGCTGGTATGGTATCCGGTGTCAATTGCAATTTAATTGTGGACAAATAGCCGGCGGCACGCGATGAGTGATACACCAGATTCAGGCCAGTGCCCGGAATCTGCAGCGATTCCTGTATGACCTGCGATTCCGCAAGTATGGCACTACGATCGGGGCAAGCACCTTGGAAGCCATGTTTCCATGAGGCCAGTACTACAGGTTTCATCTGATCGTAGTCGTGCGAGAAGCAGGTGTGTGTGGCCGTTGTTGCTAAACCCTTCTCCTCGGACATGCTCATTACCATGACATCAATGATGACCACCTCGTTCCATGGCACTTGCACAATGCGTGACTGTGGTCGGAATGGAGCACGTCCAAATTGTAGGGTGACTGCGCCACCGCCATTGACCATTAGATCGAACCAACCATCGTCACGCGTAAGTGTGAATCCCTCAAGCAGAGTTGTCGTCGAGACGCGAACACCCACTAGGCCCATTCCCAGAGAGGTGACAACACGTCCACGTATAACTGCCGATCGGCTGTGGGTGACAAAAATACATGATTAGTGCGGTCTTGTTATGACTATGCTATCAATAGGGGATTCAGCTACGGTTACATCTGTCTAGCAAGCATATTGAACTTATAATTTGCAGCTACTTTTGGCAAAAGAACTTAAAAAGAATGCGTAAGATAAGTAGAAATGATAAGTATAATTCACACGCACATAACATAAGACTCGTATCAACACATAAAGGTTTACAATTTGAACAATATATGGTATACGTATGTATAGTTGTATATATAGATTTGATAGCCGTGACTTTAGCTCTGCATGTGACCTAGCATTGACTTAAATACAAAATGTCTATAGCTTATACATAAGTATGTAAAATTAAATTAAAACCCAAATTGTTTGATTTGATTTGATAGAATTGGTTGTCTGGTAACTGGATAGTCACAAATACTATTCCACAAGATATCAATTGTAATAAACTAAAAGGTACCAAATGATCTTATAAAAGTATATATTCATATTTTTTGCACTACACTAGAGAACATATAGAAAACGTTATGAAAAAATACAAAATATGTAATAAAACAAGAGTGTACCAAACAACCATCGATTATCATTTAGTATGTGTATATTTTTAGTATGTACATAGTAGTAAGAGTAGTATTTTGTTTAGTATAATTTTAGTACCGGCTTTTCGCTTGCTTACCTTGCGTTGAAATAATTCCAAAAAATGCTGTTAGTATATGATATTTAATTTACAGCGACAAGAAGTAGCGAATAGAATTCGTTAGTTTATACAAAGCATTTGGAATTCGTTCGTTTCGTTTTATATTGTATCGATATGGTTGATGGAAATTAGTAGCGAGTGGTAGTAGTAGCGAGATTGTAGTAGTAGCGGGTAGTAACGAGTAGTAATAGTAGCGAGTGAGTGGTGATAGTTTATTTATTAAATAATTTAGTTTTATTAATCGAATCAAGGGCACGCGTGTGTGAGAAGAAAAAGAGAGCAGAGAGAAAAATAATTGAATTAGCATGGTTGTCGATTTTTTTTTTCTTAACTTTCACCTCATACTGGAATGGATTGTAATATGAAACCCCTGTTCAACTATTGCCTATTGGTTTCGAATATGCCGAAATCTCTGAAACCCGTTCACAAGAAAATTTGGCTTTAAGCGAGACTTGAAAACTGATTTTCTTTTGCATCAAATTGTATCTTCAATTGATGATGATAATATCAAAACTCCTTGTGAAAGGTGTGCTTAATATATAACCTAAGTTAAACTTAAAATGATCTGTATATAAACTTAATTGAAATCGATACTTATTGCAATGTTTTGTGGCTTAATATGTTGAAAATACTTAGATTTGATTTGATCTGTTTGGTTTTTTGGGTTGGCATTAAACAAAGGACATATAGGGATTATTATTTACAAGATTTTTAAAGGAGTGGGATTTCTTTTTGTTTTATGTCTTTATATTTTTGGGGGATTTGTTTTAGACGAGGGCACGAAAACGAAAAATGTAAATATTTAAACATATAAAAATAGTAATTATGCAAACTAGTTTTGATTATTATTTGATTGGTAGTATAAATATATATATATATATATAAATCCATCTAAATTTATTTTGTAATATACAGGAATATATTTATATTTTGATTTTAAAGATCGTCTGCCAATTCTGAAAACTATACACAGACATTGTGTTGATTTCTTGTCCTTTCTTTAGTTAAACTTAGGCAATTGGCTACAAGAAACCACCTACCTCTCGTTGAAGGTCTCCAGCTTGGCATAGTTCTGCAGGCTGCTCTCGTCGATTAGGAACTTCATCCGTTCAAAAAAGGAGGCGGTAATTGCTGGAGGCTGTTTCCTGAGCAGCACATCAATAGGCTTCGGTGCGGATACGCAGAGTTGGGAGGTCTTACACACATGACTGGCACAACACTCGGGATCCTCACAGTCCACTAGGCCATCTAAGGAGAGGAAGATCAATTAAGAGTCACTTTTAGCTGCACTAAAGGTATTGATGCACCTACCTTTGTCATTGTCCTTGCTATCGCCACAGTTGAGCTCTAAGGCTATGCCACAATCCGGTCCATCCCAACCCTCGTAGCATCGGCACTCCCATTGACCCTCGCCGCTCACCCTGCACTGTCCATGACCAGCACAACTGTTGGGACAGCCTTCAATTGTGCAGTGCTTGCCATTCCATCCGGTCACACAAAGACAGGTTCCGTTCTTACATTGACCGTGCTCATTGCAGCGGCTATCGCAGAGCTTGGTATTGCAGTAGTCTCCACCCCATTCGGTATCACAGGCGCAGGCATCACCCTCGCAACGTCCGTGTTGACCACAGTCCAGATCGCAAAGCTCTTTGGAGCAATCATCGCCACTCCACTTGGTCTCGCAAGTGCAGGTCTGTGTGTCCAAATCGAATGTGCCATGGCCTGAGCAGTCGGGCAAGCATTGCAAAGCATCCTGGTCCATTGTGGCGCAGTCGGTGCCCTTCCAACCCTTTTTACAGATGCAGGTGCCGTCGGCGCAGAAGCCATGGCCCGAGCATTGCGGATGAGGACAGTCAACTAGAAAAGGAAACAAATTCTCAATTAGATTACTGAATCTTTGGTTATGTAACGGGGGTCTAGGATTGGGAGCGTCTCAGCGAGTTATGTGTTTCTACCTTCTTCACAGAATTTGCCCTTGTAGCCGCGCATACACTGACACTTGCCGCTGACACAGTGGCCATGACCATTGCAATCGGCCACCTCGCACTCATCGTGCCGCAATGAGCACTCCTTGCCCTTCCAGCCCGGATTGCAGATGCATTCGCCATTGATATATTCGCCGTGCTGTGAGCATAGCACCGGACATACACTCTCACTGCAATCATCGCCACCGAAACCGGGATTACATTGGCAATGGCCTAGCAGACATTGACCATTGCCGGAGCAACCGTTCGGGCAGTTCTGTGTCATGTCCTCAGCTATGGCTGCATAGAAGGTCAACTCCTGTACATCCCCATCATCATTGTAGAGCGAGACGAACCAATGACCCGGCTCCATGTACCGTGTCACTTCGCGTGTTATAGATAGCTGTAGTTGGCAAAGCAAGCAATTTCCCGTCGAAATGGGGTTGATTTGGATGTGTGAAAGTGGATGATGTAATGATCCGCACATAGAGAGTGTAAAAAGTTAGTTAAATTAGTTGTTATTAGTAGACATCGACTGTGGTTTAGCTGTGACTTACGTGTGCCGCTCGAGCAGTACGAGTGCTGGCAGTGAAACCACTCAGCACTTCCTTGAAATGATACTGTGTGTGCGTGGGAAGCGCATTGCGACGGCCATACACTCCAATGGACGCTCCACGTGGTATGGTATAATCGAACTTCACATAAGCCGGTTCCGATTGATAGAATTGCATATTCCAATAGCTATACGGTTGTATCTCCTTCGTGAGCTTCTGACCCAGAGTGATCTGACCGAATGTGGTGCCATCTGGTGGAAAACTGCGTGCTGGGAACGTACGCGCACCTGGTGGAGATTGGGCGATAAGCGCACAAGCAGCGAGTGATGGAAACGAGAAAACAATACAAATAGTAGGGTTAATGATGAGCAGTTGCACTGTGTATGGTTGTGTAGGGGTACTTTGTAGATATGTTTTTACAATGAATTATACTTATGGAAGTTGAATGCGTTCTATAAATATATGATGAACACGATATGCCTTAACTATGTAGTATATGTTGTAATTACAGCAGGTAGTGTCTACTTGTTAGTAACTTATAAAATCTGATACCTATCCCCAATTCCACATAAATATCAATAACAAATTTTGACGAACTGGATTTTTGGAAAAGAAGGTAGTATGAAACTAGATTTGATGAGCGAAATAAATTTCATTTGCAAACTTTGAGGATGTTTTAAAAATAAAATTTAGATTGAGTGATTACCCTTCAATAATTATTAAGCATTTTGGAATGATGAATACCCAATTCTATCGCTTCCGTTATTTACTTTCGCCGCAAATTCACACAAATATGTAAAGTACTCTCTTAAAATAAATTCGTAGGACAACCTGAACTTTCCTTTGTACACACACACACGCTAACAAGCACTCACACATGTACACATATCGTAATGTCACAGGCAACCATGCATACACACTAAAGTACATTGCCCCCATTGCCTAATACAGAAAATTAAAACTTGAATATCTCTGGTGTTTATTATCCGATTCGGCCACAATTCACAGCAGTGATGCAGGTTACCATAAGATCTTTGTATGCTGAATTTGTATCTTTATAATTGTGGCTGTGGTGGTTTTTGGGGGAGGTATCAAAATTCTGACACAAACTTGATCTGCTTGCACTATAGGGGCATCTAACTACCAAATATGATGTGTCTTATTCTTACAGTTTACGAGATCTTGTTGTTCATACGGACGGACAGACAGACGGATAGACAGACGGACATTTCTGACTTGCACAAACTTAATAGACCCTTTTGTACTTTTTTAAAGTACAGGGTCTAAAAATGATATTGACCTCAAAACCCAATACAAGAGTATTCCATAGAAATCTTTGCGTAATTGTAGTGAAATCGTATGCTGGAAAGGCTAAAATTTGCAGATGTTAATGCCACATATTCAAGCTAGCAGGTAATTTGTACAAATGGAAGCTGGTGTAGAGAGTTTTGATATGATGATGATAGAGTTAGAATAGTACTAGTTCTTTTTAGGAAATTATTTATATTAAAAATGAACATGTAAGTAATATGAAAATATTTAAAGTTAATACACTTTACAGCAGTTTAGTTGTTGGTCTTGAATTAGTGACTCTAGTAGGGTCTAGAGTCCAGAAGTTAGTAGTAAGCGCTTAAAGTTTGGTTAGCTAAAGCAGACAGTACAATCACCTTCCAGTATGAGTATAGGCATTACATCAGGGCATGCTAACATAGCAGCTTCAGTAACGCTATCAGTGACGTTATCATTAACCGCAATAGAAGCAATAGTGGCCATGCTGTTATCAATTGCTGTACTAAAAGAGTTAGTAGGAGTGCTTGAGGTGAATGGGGCAGTGTCAGTATCAGGCTTAAGCTCAAGCTCAGGTTCAGGCTTCTCATTCACATTAGAAATTGGGTTTTCTGTGGCTGCCAGGGAGATGGCAGCGTGACTGTTAAGGTCGTTGTTATCGTTATCGTTATCGATGGCCACGTAGCTGGGTGGCGGAGGGGGCAGGCAACTGCAGGGGCAATCAGGCATGCGTGGCGGTGGCTCTGCCACACAAGAACCACTGTTTTCAATATTGTTGTCCGCTTCCGTTACTCTTTTCTCATGCGTGAGAGTCTGTTCCAGGTTATGGGGGCCATCGCCAGTGGGCACTGCTACATGGAACGTGTATATGGAATCGCTGCCATCGTCTGTGGCTATGGTCAGATTGACCAATATGCGTTTACTGGGCCTGTCGAAGCGCTCACTAACATATGGCTTTAACGGTGTTAGTTGAGCTGGCAAGGCATCGTTATCATTTGGCTCCTTCCAGACCTCATTTTCATTCGCTGGCTGAGGCTGAGCCGACTTCTTGTTGGATTGTTCTACAGCCGTCTTGTAGAGGTCCACTTCATGGGAATTGGAGTTGGGCGTATCGTCCAATTTGACTATATCGATGTCGTCATTATCGTAGAGAGCGCCATCGTTTAGCATCAAGTCAGAGCTGTTTTGATTTATGCTTGCTGAGGGTGGTGGGTTTATCTTATTGTCGTTTCCCCTCGCATAGTTGTTGGCTAAATCACGCTCATTATTGTTATCATCAGCGACAGGTTTGTGCTCTACCTTCAGCTGCTGCTTCTTGATGATTTCAAAATCATTTTCAATAACATTGCCGGCTGAGGAGGACATCTCCAGCGTCTGTGCTGTGCTGGTGTCGATTTCAACAGTGTCATCGTTGTCACTTGTCGACATCGTAGAGCCGTTGCTGGGGATGCTGTCAGTTTGATTATAGTCATCAATAACCGGAGTAACACCGCTCGTTTCAGTTGTATCTGATTCGTTACTCTCTATCAGTTCAAACTGCAGCTCGTGTTCTCGCTTGACTAGCGTTTTACCCGCTGCCTTAAGTAAATTGCGGTTTAATGATTTGCCAAATTGTTGCCTAGTTCTAGGCGCACCCTCGGCTGCTTGCTCAGTCTCGTTGTCCATCCCATCATTATCATCCCCATAATCATAGTCACTGATATCGTCCACAAAGGCATCGCCATCGTGCAGTATTTTATCGATTTGGGGCAAAGTTTTAACATAATTGCTTTCCTGCTCTGAGCTGAAAGCAATGACAGTTGCGTCTCTTTTCCATTCCTTGGTACCTGGGCTTGTCAAAGCAAAAGACTTTGCCGTGCTTGTAATTAAGTCGCTGAAACTTTTTGCACCATTGCGATCATCATCACGTTCATTATTATCTGTATTACGCTGTTCCTGCCCCCACTGCCAGGCCATTAAACTTCGTCTATAACGTCCAGCCTCGTTGACAGACAACCGCGTGGACATCACTCCCGCTCTTTGTCGACCTGCTACAGGTACACATAATTTGAATGGGCAGAGTTTGAGTTCGAGTTTACTTTGTGGTTACCCAACTCCATATACATATACATATAAACCCCGCAATTTGGATGACCCACGCACAACTGTATTTCCAATAAAATTCAATTGTGCTCAAGCAACCCGCTTTTGTTTGTCAGAAATATTCAGTATATTCTGATAGGCGCGTGCGGCCAAAACAGACAGCTTGCTTAGCCGTCCTCAGGCCAAGGAAAGTATTTGAGAGAGGAACAAGAGAGAGGACGAGAGGTGTGTCAAGATTTGACAGCTTAATTGCCAAATGTTAAGTGTCATGTGTGCCATGTGACCTAAAAAATGTTTGCACAACTCACAATAGCAAACCAGATTCAGTTCATCTAAGCAAAAATAAATTACAAAACTGCGAAACCAGAACACTTTCAATTCGCTGACATTTTGACAACTTTCACACATAACTAATAGAGCTTACATTTCGGAACATAAGAGAAATACATCATGCTTATTATAGGCAGGACTGGTACATATTACTTAGTCGAATTGATGGGTATTATTTTTTAAATTTTGCAGTTAGATTAGACTTTCCCTTCCACATACATATATTATACACAAATCAATCCTATATAAGGACTCTTAACTCCAATATGTGGAACTCTTGATGAATGAAGTTTCATACTAATAATAAAATGTAACAGCCATCGCTTTATTTCAGTTGTTGGTGGTACCCAAAAGTATACTTGAATCCAAGTAAAGGATGTATAGATCTACCCACTCAACTATAGACAAGGACTATGTAGAGCTAGTCACTAAGTAGACTGTTATTGATTCAAGAATAAGGCCCTATTATAAAGTGCACAATTAAAGCATTTCTTTTTTCATTTCAAGGCTTTCGTGAGATGAGAAGTGCTCTGGATTCTGGGCAGTGATTCTCGAGTTAAACTGACGAAAACTATGTGGTATTTCGAATCATTTTGTCCAAATTCTTGTTAAGGAAATCAGCGACTGTACTTGATTCAAAATCAATTTTAAACTCTACAAACTACGTCCAACTGCTGTCAATTTTGGTAATCGGCATAATTGCAACATATTCGACTCAATGTGCCGAAAGTTGAACATTTAATGAATGCAATACAACGGCAATGGCAAATGGCACTTAAATAATCGGGCCTTAAGCCTCACACCAGCGTCTGTCAAATGCAAAGAAAGGAAACTTTTCAAGAAAGAATAAAAGTAGAGAAAACCTTGGATAAAAATATGTATAGAATATATAAAGTTTTTGCTCGCTGCCAGAGGGTGTTAATGCTAAATGCTAAATACATCTCTCTCGTGCTCCCATTCTCTTTGTCTCTCTCTCCGTCAGTTTTCCTTCGCTCTTCGGTTGCTGTTTCTTTCACATTTAAGAAACTTGCGAAAACTCATTTAAAAATAATTAAAACTTGTGCATAATTACCTCCATTATTGGCATTCGACAGGGACGAGGATAGAGACGTCGATGGCGCTAGCGAGGATTGTGAGGAAGTAGCAGTCGCTGTCGCTGCCGCCGCCGCTGACGAGGTCGCCTCTGCCGATGCCGACGTCGACTGCAAGCCCTGCGCTGTCCCACTGTTCGATGTGACCGTCGTGACACTCGCCAGTGAGCCAACGCCTCCAATGCCACCACCGGCCTGTCCTTGTATGATTCCAATGCCTTGTCCATTTTTCGCGCGAACCGAAGCATTATGCAATTTCGATAAATCCGTATTGGTGCTCTTGGCTGCCGTCACCTCGGAGGCCTCGTTGCCGACTAGAACTGTGCAGGGTGCCGAAGGTGTCCAGTGCAGGATGCCAGTGCTGGTCAGTAACACCAGCAAAATGAAGATCACTGTTAAGGCTGAGCACGCGGCAATGCTCACCCAATGGGCAGAGCAACGCGCGGCTAGATCCTTGCGAAAGTTCATCGGCGCCGAGTAGTGATGGGTGGGCATTCCGTTCATGCTTCTGGGCGGCAGCACAGGGCCCATGCAGCCTTGCGTGCTGCGCTCGTAGCCCCCTTTAAGTGTGTCTTTTGTGGGTGTGGAACAGGCCGAGCCGCTCTTGTAGTCAATGGGTGAACCCTTGTTGATATCTGCAGATAGACAAAAATATATATTACAGTTAGTTATATCCATCCAAGAATCGAATGAAGAACAGTATGTGGGTGAAAAATCAGAGTTCCACTATTATATTTTATTAATTCGCACCACATTCTGAGTTGGATGTTGCAAAAAAGCCTGGAGTTATTGCTCCAAAGGGAACCTGACGTGGGGAAGGTGGAATGGGGACATATCAGAGCGCAGTCAGTGGTAAAACCGACCGTCCATACTATTGTATTTTGCTTATCGCCGTTTGGCGCAAATTTCATTTGTATAAAAGGATTTGCACAAGGATAACAAACTGACATTCAACATAACCTCAAACAAATGACGACAAAACAGAAAAAACAGTACAAAGAACGCAAAAAAAGATGAGAAACGAAATGAAACGAACGAAACGGAAAAGCGAATGGATGCATGAATAAAACGAATGAAAAGAAATGAATGCTGTAAGCAGGGAAAATGACCAGCGACAATGAGGTTGGCAATACAGAAAACACGATAGAAATGGTAAGCACACAAAAATAAAAAAGGAACGTGGAGAAGCTGCTGGGTAGTGAAGTGATGTAAATAAAAAGGGGACTCAGTGCTGTCAGCAGGGTAAATGGGTATAGCAGCAGCAGCAGCAGCAGCAGCAGCATAAGTTGAAATCATTTGTTGACGCCATGATGATAATTCGATTATGCGACGCTGATGTTGTGCATCTTTGGCATGGGTAGCGCTTAAATGGAGCCCAGGGCTCTCAGTTACAAGTTGCAGGAGCAGAGAGTGTGTGTTGAGGAAATGAAAATGTGAACGACTCTGCTTAAAAGCTAAAATTGAAATTGTAAAAGTGAGAAGAGTAATAGATTAAAAATGTACAGGAAAAACTGTGAATCTGACTCCTTTGCTCTTACTATATATGTATGTATAAAACGTATTATTCAGTGCAGAAAGCTGACTATTGTGGGCAATTAAGTTAAGTTTCGCAGCAGCCAGCTTTCAGTTGTTCGCCATGAGTGATAGCAGCGGCCTTATAAGCATAACAACGAGCTTTAACTGGTAGCACTGGCAGTATTTAAGTTTAGATCTGCGACATTCAGCTCTAAGTCAGTGGGCAATTAAACAGTAATTACTCAGCAGTCAGCTTTGATTTTGTGTGTGTAAATCATGTAGCTTGTGCTAGACATAGGCACAGACTGACAGACAGACATAGAGCATACATCCGACATCAGTCGCACGCTTTACTATTATACATATATGTATATACCGCTAGCTTTAACTGTGTGTTGCAATCGTATACGATTGCAAAAAAAATTATTGTAATTTCGGGCAAAACGATTCATCCTCCCTTACTAATCCCCCTACGACTGAGTCCACAGCTGAATCTGTATGCCAGTGAGCCAACGGGAGCGTCAAGGCTGGCAGGGCTGAGCATAGTTCGTTGGGTAACCCCAAAATGGATATGGTCAAAGCGCTTTCACTACACATCCATATGCACATATGTATGTATATATTGGTGTGCGTGAGAGTGGGGTATACACTGGGCTGCATCTATCGCAAAATTTGTGGTATACGCTCTAAAAATGTAGCTCCAAAACAAAAATGTTAGGGATTTGATAATAGATCAAAAAATATTTTAACAAAATTGAGTTAAACTGACCAAGTCCATTTTTAACTGTAACTTGAGCACCTTTAAATAATATTTTTGTCTTTTTTTATGTCATTATCTAATTTTAGGTACAAAATTTGTGTTATCAACAATAGGTAGTTAAATTAGTTTTATACAGGCATACGTTGAATACTTAGACGGAACTAAAGATTTCCATTTTTTGTCAATATTCAAGCACAATCAGCTGTTCCTTAATCTATTTTTCTGTGCTTTGTTGTGGAAAATTGTGTATTGTCATAAACCAAATTTAATTTGTGGCTTTGCTCTAAAATAAAATCAAATTATATGTATATGCTTTAATCCAAATTAAGAATTTATGCCAACTATTTTTGCGATAGGGCCCAGTGTGCCTTGGCTTCTGCTTATATGCGCTGTCTGTGTTTGTGGCTTTCTCTGTGTGTGTGTGTGAGCAATGATAGCGTGAATAATGTCTGCGTCATTTTTTACATGTGAGTGTGTGCGTGTGTGTGTGGGTGTGTGTATTAAAGATACCCATTAAGCTTATACGAGATGTTAGATTTATTTAATGTCAAGATCCCCTTGCATGCATACATACATACGTATGTGTATGTGCGGTATGAGTGTGTCTGTGGGCAGCTAAAGGAATGCATAAATGTCCATAGATGCGCAGAGACATTTGTATTTAGGGTGCAAAAGGTTAAGTATTTTGCGTGCTTTCAAGCTAGTTGCCTCGTTAGGGGGCGTGCCATTTTTGTAGGGGGCGATTTTTATGACCAAAACGTGTTATGAGCCGGACTCTGAGCGAGGTCGAACATGGATACATATGCATGCGTACTAGTATATGTATGCATACAGTATTTCAGTGTGTGTGAATAATTAACGAACGCATAATAGCAGTGGTAGTCGGGAATACATTCGTACAAGTTAATGGGCTCTGGATGCTTTTAAAAAACTGAACGCTGAGATATGAGGCAGAGGAAGAAGACTTTCTGATTGCTCACGGTCTCATTAAAGCTAACGAGCCATTCAAAGAGTCGGAGGACCGAGTGGACATTCATGTAGCTACTTACATACAAAAATGTGTCCATCAAACTACAAATTGAACAACTAATTGACAATCATTTCATCAATAAATAGTTTCAATTATGTGACTGCTGTAAATTCTTAACACTTTTGTGTGTGCTGCATCTTTAATCTGTTATATTTATCTATTAATTTAATGCCATTGATATTCTGTGTGATGCCAAAATTGACAGGAATGCACACGATGTGACAGGCTGACATTGTGTGCAGTACGCTAAGCCTGCGGCTGCTTTATGAACCCAAAGCAAATCGCTTAAATTAAAATAACACACCCACACACCCACACACACACACAGGGCGTACAAAAGGGGCGTGTCAACAAAAACAATAAAAATAGTGTGGCAAACGCAGCTGCCAGTAATGGTTATTGTATAAAGTCAGCCCAAACATGTGAGTGTGTGTGAGTCTGTGTGTGTCTCACAACCCCTCAACCCCTGTATCAGATTGACACCAACAAGCTGACGCATTCTGCCACTGTTTCTCCTCTCGCACTCTCTGCTGCCGTCATACCCAAATGAGATTTATGCTGCGTGCAATTTAACATTTTTAATAATATTAAAATTACAATTTTATACTATATTTGATGTGTGCCAAGGTGTTGCTGTAGTCCCATAAACCCACTACAGTGACGTGTTGCGAGCATTAAAGGTATGTATTCCATTACAAGTACTTTAAATTTATTCGGTAGAGCCCGAAGAGTAGCATATCCTGCATTCATTTGACTCTCTCAAACGGGGTATACTGAGTATATGGAAATGCATAGCAGGCAGAGACATGGCTGAGTCCACATAGAAAGCTCTCTTCAATCGCTTCAATTAAGTATATCAATCAGTTGAATAACAAGTAACTACTTCAATGTACCAAGAAATTCATTCACACAAATAAATTTTCCTTTGAAACTGACAAAACTCTAATGATAAGCCGGACACCTTTAAGCCACGATTTGAATCCGATGTTGCAATTAAAGTTTTGTTAAAAGGTATAATGAAACAAATTCAAAAATATTTCGTAATATATATTGTTTTTCGGTTATGATTAGTTATAATAATTTAAGGTATTTGATTTTAGAACATTTAAAGGGGCTTTGCAGTCGCTAGCGAAATCAGCCGCTCACAAAGTTCTTTAGTTGAGAATCAGAATCCACAATTGGCGTTAGCACACTGCTTAAATGTGGAACATAAGTGTGGATTAAGTTGGAATAATGGCATTACCATTTTTTTGAGAGTAAAAACTTAAACAAAAGGGAAATAATGTGTTCGAAATTAGTGTGTTCCTAGGACCGCTAGAAGTCTGTTATTTTTGTATGATTGACCACACATACATTTTTTACAGTCCACACTAATTAGATATCTAATTAAAAGTGGATGAACAGTATTAGGGTGGATGTTAGTCTCGAGTCTGCGATTTTTAGATGTGAAGAAAATAGGACTTTATTGTAATGCTGCGCAGTTAAAACACCTTTACGTTTTGTCAATTGTGTGTTAAGCACTTTTAAGTAATTGCTGGACATTTTGTCTCTCTTTCCCCTATCTCTCACCCTCTTCGTGTCACACGCACTGGTGCAAGTTTCTAAGTGAGCCTGACTAACGCCACTTTGCATACCCGTTAATGAACATTTGCTAATATTTTAAGCACTAAAACAGAGCTATAAATTCCGGAATACCCCTACTGCTGTTGTTTTTCTGGCAGGCGCTGAAGCGTGCGACAATCAAATAAAAGTACATGAAAAACACATAAAAGGGGTTTGGTATTTTTTTTTTATTTTTTTCTTTTGACTGTTTTTAATGGCAAAGCGCGACGCTTTCTCGAAACAAACAGGTGACTGTGGAAGAGACTGAGTTAGGGGAGGAACAGATGGGTAGAGCAGGAAGCTTTCGCCATGTTGGTAATGGAGTTTGCAAACAAACATGGCCGCCGGGGAAAAATCACATAATTTACACGTTTGTATTTAAGTATTAAGTGGGCAAAGAGCGTAGCAGTGGCATGGGGCAAAGCAATAGCGGATGGGTAAAGTGTTTCGTTTGCTTTTGCAGCAAAGCTCAGCAATTGTCTGTGTGTGAGTGTAAGTGTGTGTATATTAGTGTGTATGTGTGTTTGCCTGTGCAAAGGAATTTAGGCATGTAGAACGTTATTTTTAGGGGGAGCTGGCTTGTTGTTGAATTTTATGTGCTGAAGGAAGCAATTTTTGGGTCGACTTTATTGCCCCCGTCGACGTAAAGTTGATGTTGATTTTAAAGCGTTTAATGGTCGCGTTTTGTGTGCTGGAAATTGAAAAAGACAAAACCCAGCCAAGACAAGACACGACCACACAACCCGTGAGTTTATTGTATGTACAAAGTGTTTGGATTTTAAGAGATTTGCCTCAAGTGGCAAGTGGCAAGTGGAAATTGCAAAGGGAATGAGCAGGAGAATGGCTTGAGCTCCTGTCATAAAAGGGATGTCGGGGTATGGAGGGCACATGCCACAAGCTTATGATGGATTGACAAAATGGGCCCTGGCGCAGCTGGAGAACTAACGGGAAATCGTCAGTAATGTATGCCACAAACACAAAAAGCAGACAACCCACCCACGTGGGCAATCAAATCCACCATTTTGCCTACATAAAGGCCTTTAAAATGTATGCTAAGTAAAGATATCTCAGTCACCTCACACCCACAAGCACACTCGCACGCACACATACTAAGCCCAATAATCACTCTCTTGTAATTACGTTGACCTAAGTAGCGGTAAGTAGCGGTAAGTAGCGGTCTCCGAACGGAGAGACAAGCAGCTTTTGCTGATCCAAAATTCCATTTAAAAAACTTTAAACCCATTACTAAATGTTTGTTGTTGTTATTATCTAATAAATCAACAATACTACAGTAGACATACAAAAAAAATGTTGCAATTTGTTAGGCAAGAAATGAAGAGCAAGACAATAAAGAACCTGGGTCTGCTTCTAACGATGCGGCAACCTGTCGACGTCGAGGCACGTGAGACGCGATCCCAAAAGGGTCGTAGTGCCGCCTTCCCTTTTCCCTCTTCGCTCTCCGCTCGCTGCCTCTCTGCATGCCATATTGTTTCAAGCAGACGGCGCACAACAGGCGTTCGCCTTGAGCACTAATCAAGGGTATGTGTGTGTGTGTGTGTGTGCGTGGGGATTGTTTGGTTGGCTGAGAGTGCCGCTGCCTGGGTTAGCCTTTAAGCGTAGCCAGCTTTAAAGCCTGGTGGAGGCAAAAACTTTCGGCACGATTTGCATGTAAATTAATTGCCATTGCTCCGGCGTGCGCGCCTGTAGCTATGCTATGAGATTTTTTACGACTGCTAAGCAGCCCTCAGCAAGACAAAGAGTGTAGTGTAGGTTGAGGCCAAGACACAGCCGAGGACACCGAGATAAGTCGTATAAATTATAGCAATTTAATAAGTTTTAAATATACGCATCCGCTTGGCTGACTGTCTTACTGTCTGTCTGCTTATACGTCCACCCCCAAACCAACACCTCCCACCCACCACATAACTTCTAAATCTTTGCAGAAAACTTTTCGTTCGGGTTGCTGTCGTTGCCTCTACTTTGCCCCTGCTATTACTCAAGACAAAAATTGTTGCCGATTAAAATTGTCGGTTGGGCATTAATTTGATGTCACGATGCGCTGGCTCGCTGCCGGCTGCCGGCTGCTGGCTGCTCGCTCTACGTGGCCGACGTGGCCGACGTGCCGTGTGATAAGGTGGCTGGCGAAGGGTGCGAGGCTTTTCACCTTTTGTGCAGACAATTTTCAGTTTGCTCTCGCACTAAATGAGTTTATGCAAGTGTGAAAATAAGTCTTTTAATGGCCAGCAGCAGCAGCAGCAGCAATTGGGCACCTCCTCCTTCTTCTAGTTAATGAGTTAAAAGTGGCAGGCACGTGGATTACTCGCTGTCTTTTGTATGGCTCCCCGCCCCTTCTTCATCCAGTTTCGAAACTTAATTTGTTGTTGCAGGTGAGACGCATAAATTATTTGATAACAGTTACAGTTGCCCTCACCCGCTCTGCACTCTCCACTCTCCGCTCTCCGCTCTCGCATAAATAAGTTTTCAACGCGCTTTTGTTTGCCAATTTCTGTTTACCCTCAGTCGCTTAAGTCAGAGCTTAGCAGTGTAGCTTAAGCCAAGTTTAGTTTATATATTATGCTTGTTTGCTGTGGCTAAATATTGTTTTAAGTGACGTTTAATTAAAATTTTCGGCTTATACTAAGTTGCCACGTAAAAGCGTAAATTACGAGTGGACTCTATGACCGAAGAGAAAACTGTGCAATTCCCCTCTTTGCAATTCTAGCAGTACCTAAACTCAATTCACATCCCTGACAATTTCCACATTTCATTGCACTCCAGGCACACTTTTGCGTTGTTTTATTTGTTTTATTTTCATTTATTTTTGTTTTCATATATTTCCATTTATTTTATTCTTTTCTGGCTTTTTTGGTGTGTGGCTGCTGCATGTAATTACAAAGCAAAACTTTGCCATATAATTTTTACAATATACAAAACTTTTTCAATAACAAAATTTAAAAAAAAAACACTGCACAGAAATTACGAGTGAAACAAAGTGCAGAACAAAAAGCAATGCCAAAAGCAACTGTAAAAAACTCGGAAAGCTACAGTCGGATGCAACCGACACTAGGAGACCCTGTACTTTCACTTACAGCAGCTAATGCTAAAAATACACAGACACACACATATCGCAAAGTCAGACGCAACCACGCACACACACTTACGGATGTACATGTATATATTATGTTCATGCTGCTCCCCCTTATTATCCGATTGAGCTACAATTCACAGCACAGATAAAGGTTGTTATAAGATTATTGTATGCCAAAGCACAAGTTTATCTTTATATTTATGGCTGTGGTGGTTTTTGGGGGAAGGGAGGGAGGTATCAAAAATCTAACACAAATTTGATCTGCTTGCACAATAGGGCATCTAACTGCCAAACTTATGGTATCGACAGTAGTAGAGCTTATACATTTGCTCTTGAATGAACGGTTAGCAGCAGCAGCAGATCTGTCGGTAAACCTTAGTCCCATACAGTAATATGCACAAGTACACAACTACATACAAGTTCATATTTAAATAGAGGGCAGTCACAGTGAAGTAGCGCACTATAGATTCGGGCTGTACTAGTTAGACCGATTTCACATAATATTACGAATATATAGATTTATTTTACGGGGTCAGCCTGTTACTAACATCCGTCAAATGCAAAGTCCTGACCCTTAAGCTGCAATGAGATTAAGATGCTGGGATCCACACTAGAACACAAGAAACATCACAAATATCTTGGCGTGATACTTGACAGGACATTAAATTTCAAGAGACACACCACTATGGTACAGAAGTCAGTCATGACAAAGGCTAAGAAGATGGAATGGCTGCTTTCCCCCAAAAATAGACTGTCTCTCTTTAACAAAGTAATAATTTATAAATCTATCCTCAGCCCTATATGGAAATATGCTCTACAAATTTACGGAATGGCAGCTAAAACCAATTTAAATAAAATAAGAGTTGCCCAGTCAAAAATACTGAGGAAAATATGTGATGCTCCTTGGTACATGCGTACTAGGGATATAGAACGGGATCTAAGTGTTCCCAAGATTGGAGATGTAATTCAGTCGCACGCAGCTAGATACTTGGATCGTCTTGGTCGACACCCGAATGCGCTTGCCAAACGGCTAACTAGAAGGCCCAGAAAGAGAAGACTCAAAAAGTGCCATCCTCTGGATCTTTCGACAAGATTCCTTTTGTAAATATGTTCTTTAAATTTTGTAATATATTGTTATTTTGAGATTTATAATTAAATTTTAGTCTGTTAAGTTACTTACATATGTATCACTCTGCTGTGAACTATTCTTCTTGTACATTTAATATACAATTAGCTTAAGCTGCCACTCTTGGTAGCAGTACACTAGTTAATAAGATTTAAAAATAGATTTAAAATAAATCAAAAAAAAGGTACAGGTAAAAAAAAAAAAAAAAAAAAAAATGCAAAGTCCTAATAGACCCTTGTGTACTTTTTAAGTACAGGGTCTTAAAAGTTTCCAATAAAAAATGCCAATGGCCAACAGTGAGCAACCAGAGGACAGAGTGGACATACACACACATATATGCACACAGATATATAAATATATGTATGTGTATACACACCTGTACTAACTAGAGACACATACGAATCATCTGGAGCACCTAAGGAGGCGTGGCAGCTACGTGAGTTGCCTGCGCAACGCAAATGTTTAATAAACTTTTTCAAATAAAAATTTATCTACGTTGACGTGCAATTTTTAGACCAATTAAACAACATGGCAGCACAGCAACAGAGAGAGCGAGAGAAGGGAGAACTTGTGATGATTTTTGCTACGTGTCCTCTGTGCTGTTTGTTGCAATCTACCATTGTCTCTCCTTCTGGTCACGTGTCGTAGATGTCGCTATTGCTGTTGCTTCCCTCTGTTTCCTTTACATCTATTTTGTGCCCATACTTTCACACAGTAATAACAATAACAAGAATTGTTTAATTGCGGGATAGGAGGGGCTCCCTCGCTACCCGCTACCCCATCTCACTCAGTTGGCTTTGGGGTTCTTTAAATTTAATTAGCTTGGAATTGTGCATAATTCTGTGGCATCGTTTGTCAAACTAATGGCAATAATTGCGATAAAGCCAGCATTAAATACACTGCGATAAATCTATTTATTTATGTACGACTGCCTCTCCCCGTTTGTGTAGATGCTTTTATGACGGAATTTTAATAACGCATTTGTTTGCTTGTTTTCTCGTTGGCACAGGTAAAAAATAAATGCAGGTTGGCCGCCTTTTGTTTTCAATTTAATGAACTGTAAAGCGCTGCCATATTTATTGCATTTTGCTGCTAGTCTTTGTTATTGTTATTGTTATTTTTTATTTACTGCTGCTTTTTTCTCGCCATTTTATTATCATTTTAATGCATTTAATTTAAATTACTGCAATGTCGATTTTGATCATCAATTTTATAATTTTTTTCACTCCTTTTTTGCCTTGACATTCTGTTGGCCATTTACACTGTGGTCGCTGTAATAACGCCTCTATCGCCTCCAGTTCAATATAGTATCGTTCCACATTGGCGTCTGCTTATTTTATAGTCAATAAACATTGTCAGCGTTATCGCAATTAATTGAAATTAATGTACACTCTTTGTAATAGGCCATTTGCGGTTGGTCATTCCCTTCTTGTCTCGGCCTCTCGGTCTCTCTGTCTAGGGCTTCATCTCGCTTTCTGTTGCGCTGACATTCTCATTTACTAATTCAAATAGCATTTCTGACTCCCAATTTTGATATAAACTAATGTTAGTATAGATTCAAAAGTAACTTGTGGATCGAAAGTACATATATTTTTCCATGGTTATCCAGTTATACATACAAAGGGTTCTTGTGGGTATAATAGAATCTTAAAGATGTAAAAGAATCTAGCATTATGTAAGCATAAAAGCATCTCGGAATTAGTCACAACCGTAACTTATAGATCGAAAAGAATCTTTAATAGGAGTTTTCCAGGTTTAGTAGATACAAAGATATGTTTTACTGTGGATTTGCCGTCTTAGCGAAGTCAAGAGTATATTCAACTGCATTTTTCACCATTATTTTGTGGACACATTAGTATGATAATTGAACCTTGCTCAACTGTCTGTTCATTAAATCAATTGCCACTGATCAAAATCGCTCATTTAGCAAACAAATTGAAACTGTCGTCCGACAAACAACATTGCAAACTTCAACAGAGAAACGCAAATATATGTATACAAAAACATAATTAGTATGGAAAAACTCAACAGAAAACTACGTTCATAAGCATAATTATTAATAAATTCCCAACTGTCATATGAGTTGTGTCAACTGTACTCTGGAAAGTTTGTCGTAAGTTGACAACATTTAATCAGCACACGTCAGAGCTCGGCGACAACAATTAATGTCTCATAAATAGTAATTTATATTAAAATCAAACCACTTGTAATTTTATTATGTTTATACATATTGCTTAAGTGCAGCAGGACTGGCACTGTGGTAACACATGGTTGGGTTCAGGGGTAGGGCTAGGGGGCTTATAGTTGCCAATAAAGTGCGGGCCGCCATTTTGTAATAAAGTTTGTGTTAATTAACGCACACGACCACGAAAACATGGCGCCCACTGAAGAGAAGTACTGCAAATACACACATACACTTGGACAGACACACATGTAAATGCTTGAATGTGTGTGTGTGTGTGTGTGTGTGTGCAGGCACATGCAATATTTAAATTCAATTGCATACTTTCGAGCGCTCTCGTCTGTTTGACCGGCCACACGGCGCATACTTAATGAACCATGGACTCGTTCCGTTGCATATTTTATTTGCCCTTTACGCTCCACGTTATATGGTATATGGCATATGGTATATGGTGTTGTTTTCCATGCAGTCTCCCCATACACATTGGCTAATAATATTCAAGCATTAACAAGGAGACATAACAAATAGTGTTGGAATTACTGTGTTTAATAAATAAATAAAGACATAGACGAATAGCAAATAGCAATGGCTAACGGCAGAATATATATGTAATACGTAAGTTTCTAATATGCTTATTGGGTTTCTTTTAAGTTTGTGAACAAAGTTAGATTTGTGTATGTCCGTACCCCATATCGAATCCATAAAATAAACCCCTTTTTACTCCCCTTCCTTTCATCTCTTTCTTATAATGAGGTTAAGAATAAAATAATACCTTGTTTGATATGCCTTTAAATTAATAGACAGTTTTCTGTCTGAATTTTCGGGTTGTGGCAATTGCACAAAAATTCGGAAATCTCTATAATGATATTTGCAAATTTGACGTTTTCAATCGCTTGGCTCAATTGCTGCACTAACACATGCTGCATTATTCATAAATAATTATGCACGTTTGGCATTTTTATGACACTTAATTGCTTTAATTATATGCAACTGAGGCCATTAAATATGCACTAGAGCAATGCAGCTATAACGGTAATAACAAACGATTTGACATTATGAAATTAATAATTTGTTCTTAAATGAAATTACGTAGTTTTATTAGAGCATGTATTTTGCCCCTCACAGCATAAAAGCGATGCAAATTAAATTGAATTCAAATGTAAAAGCTGTTTCCTCTTTTTAATCATCGTATTACCCATTAAATTGATATAAAAATGTATACATATAATAATCATATTTGGTTTGGCATAGCTTGACATTAATTACTTTTAATTCGCGGTTTTTGGGCGCGGCGACCGATAATCAAATAAATTAATGTAAAATTATGAACTGACAAAATGTTTAAAATTATATGACATTTTATTAGCTCATAAAGCGTGCCCCACAGCAGTTTCAAGTTTACGATAAACATAAACGATAAACAGAGGGTAAAGTCCACAAGTTTTTGATGAAATAGAAATAAGTTCAAACAAATCAAAGCGATTATTACTCTGCCAAAACTTTGAGAAAGATCGGCAAATGTTAAATGTTCCCATATATCACTATACATAGAGAAACTCTTGGCTTCATTTTATTAGTATATGAAAATATAAACATTGATGTGATGAGTGGTAAATAACAACTGACTGGCCAGGCGGCCAGCCTACTTTATTTGTACCCTTTTGAAGCATACATATTAGTTTACATTTTACATTCTACATTTAACTTGGGTAAAATTCCATCGTTATTACCTTGGGTTGTTTTTCTTGCTAGGGTAAATTCCCATCTTTATTATCTTGAGTCCAGATTGCTATTTGTGTCTTATTTACTTATGTCTAGTCTGGACTATCTGGTATTTCTATTTACCCAATGTCTATCTCTTATTATCTGTTTAGTGAGCCTATCTCAATACAATGTAACTATACAATAACTATATGTAATATAAGATTAAACAGTATACATTAAACTAAAATGTGTTTCAGTTACTGCTTTAATGCCTAACCATTACTGCTTACTGCGGTTGTTCATATTGCATTGCAGTTTAAAATCCATTAAAATGGCAAATAGGCTGTGATAGCTGCTCCCACCCACACACACACACACACACACACAAGCATACAGACACACGCACACACACACCCTTATGAGTCTGTTAATTTCATCAGAGCTACTGGTAATTGCGTGTATGGAGTTGCAACAGAGCTGGCAGTGCCTGCACCCAGAAGTGTGTTCCGGTAGAAACTACCCGGAATCCTGATGGTCAAGTCAAGCCGTGTGGCCCAAAATGTAGTCAGACGGTACCCCAATCATTTCGCGTTCTCTGTTCTCTGTTTTTATGTGGCAAAAATATGCGCAAAGGGAGCGAAAGAAAGAGGAGGGGGAGTACGACTACATGACTCTGGATGCCAATGCCGGACTGGCAACAATTTATTATATTAAGTATTAATGTGGGCTATGCCGACGCACAGCGCAGAATGCAGTGCTTTTACACAGTCTCTCCTCTACCTCTCTGCCTAGAGAAAGAGATAGCTCTGCTGCGGGTGTATATGCATAATCCGAAAGCCAAAAGTAATTATATTAAGTAATTGATGAATTTGCCTTTTTCCGCGGCAGTCGTCAGACGATATACATACGATCTCTGCCAAAGGCAAAGCATTCTGCCACGCCCCTGCTGGCCCCAGCAGCCAGTCAGTCAGAGCTGCCCCTTTAGGGCAACAGGCACACTCGCACACTCTCACACTCACACAGACATATGAGCAGTAGGGAATCCGTTATACGGCCAATGCCAGACAAATGGCAGACGCTTCGCTGCATGGATATACGGAGTGAATTGATAGTCCTGTGTATAGTTGGCATTCGGATGAAATAAAATTTAATAAAGGGGCAAATAAAAATTTATTGCGTGGCATTTTAGGCGCAGTGCGACAATGACCGACAATTCTGGTTTGCCCAGTGATACGCGTCAATTTCCGGCCAAGTTTCAAGAGGTATTCTACTACTCAAGGTTCCATATGTTGTAGAAGATTTATTTGCTGTTTTAAATTAAATTGAAATAAAATGCTCTGTTTATGGAGATATGCACTCGTCCGACATCTAAGCTGCGTCCGGGGGCTGTCTTAAAAATGCATGTATTCATTGAGTGATTGAGCATAAAGCTTAAAAGAGGGTGGGTTTTTGGGGGGAAATCATGTGGGATTGGGACGTTGATTGTCTGGAAAGTTTCCACTGAAAAGTTGCAAGTGTTGCTGCAGAGATACTATTGAGTATTCGATGACTCATTAAAAAGCCGAAAGGAGTAGTAAATTTCCTTTGATAATGACACATTTTATGCTCACTTATCGAGGGCGTTGGAAGCATTTAATGTCCTCATGGACACTGCGGACTGGACACCATTGACTGTAAGTGAATGAAACTTGGGAGTGCTTATCTGGGCAATTGGTTTGCTCTCATTATTGCCACCAAAAGGATGCCAAACGTAAAGCAAGCAGAGTAAACCGCAAGAAAAACTTTCAAATTTATTATGGGCGCTATTTCGATACGAAACGAAACGATACCAAAGTTTATTACTCAATTACAGAACCATCAAAATAAAATGCGAAAGAACCGCTAGAAACGACTTGGCCAAACGAAATCCGAAAGATAAATGAAATTGATAAGCGCGTAATTTATGTTTGGATTTCGTTTTATACTGTCATTAACGCACTGTTGCCAAGTCTATCCTCCACTCCATTCCACTCACAGTTTACTGTTTCACTTTGTTTTGTTGTTTTCTTTGCAAAACTGTTAGCTAAGAGCTGAATAGGTTTGGCCAAGGCGAACCAAAAATAGATTGTTCTGTATTGGAGTCAAATTAAAGGCATAGATTGTTGGGAAATGCAGAAGCGAGGAATAAAGACATAGTCAGAAGTTGTTTTAAGTGAGAAAATGGATTTAATATTTCGAAAAATACTAGTTAATTTCACTGTGAAAGCAGTGATTAAATTTATCACTTAGAGAGCTTTGCTCGTCTTTAAAATCCGTCTCTCTGTTAGGTGCATGAGTTGACATTTTTCATCCTTAGACTTGAGTTGGATCTGGCGGAGCTTTTAGTGTGTTTCTAGACAAGCCTAATGTTGTGGGCGGGATTGGGTTTCTTTACATAATCTCTGTCGACATTGAGAACTACTAGGGTGTCTCACTTTTTCCGAATGCACCTCATTCTTCTCTCCGTCCATCTTCATCATTCACTCTACCCTTTTGGCAAAAAACACTCTACTACATAATCGATCAAAAGTGAGCTGTGTATTCCCCTGTCCCCTCAAATGTGTCCGAAATGGCACGACCTAAGCTTAGACCAAAAGGGAGGGGGCAGTGGGTGGTAGGCAGTTCTACTTGTTTGGGGTGAGCGGGGGCAGGTTTTTTGCGCATTGGCGGATATGAGGGCATTAAAATGCCCAAGCTATTGCAAGGCCCATTTTGCCAGCATTATGCATAAATAATTTTGTAGCAGCAGCAACAACAAAGGATGCACATGCTGTGGCTGCTACTGCCGCTGCTGCATATAATGAAATATTGAAACATGAATATTGTCAAAAACAGCGACAGGCAGTGAAACGAAGTGAGGACTGCGGGAAGCAGATTGCGTGATACGAAAGAGTATTCACATTACCTGTCAGGCCTGTGCGGAAATGAAATTTTGCAATAATATCAGACTGAGGGGAAGCAGCTGAGAGTGAGATCAATGCATAAGCTCTTACTTTCACTCTCCACCCCACCCCTCCTCTGTGCATTTTCCGTTGACTGACAATTTTGACAATTTTTGTTATGCAATAAATATGATGTGCACTGGCAGCCTGTAACTGTTATACAGCCAACTGTTATACTGCGGCTTTGCTAATTGTTGAATGCACTTCAATGCATTGCTAATGTTTTTGCCCCATGATTTGTTGACCTAAACGCCTCCCTGTGTACTTGATGGACGATTAATTAATTTTGATAATCGACATTAGACATAGATGGAGAGCAAGGGAGGGAGAAACGAGAAATTGGAGAACAAGCAGTGAGTGTTGGCTGATTGAAAAACATGAAAATGTTGACACTAAATGCACGCAAATGTAATTGCTTTTGGCGCTTGGCTGCACAAGGGCGTAGTGTGATCTCCATGAAAGGGGGTATTTACAGAAATTGTTAAATCTAGATTATTAATAATTTATTTTCCAATGAAATCACCGCAATAGAGTTAAAATGGGTACTATAAGAATCAATTCGAAGGGAAAACTACAGTTGAATACAACAGTAGGAGTCTCCGTTATTAGCCCTTAAGTTGCGCATCGTAATAGTTTTTAAAAAGTTTTGTTTAATTGGGAATTAAAATAAAAACGAGTAATACCCAATTGTAAAGATTTGTTTTTAGACACTGTACTTTAAAAAAGTACAAAAGGGTCTATTAAGTTTGTGCAACTAAGAAATGTACCCTAGATCTTGTAAACTGCATGAGCTAGAGACATTATATTTGGCAGTTAGATGCGCCTATAGTGCAAGCAGATCAAGTTTGTGTTAGATTTTTGATACCTCCCCCCTCCCCCAAAAAAGCGCAAAAAACAACCACAGCCACAATTTTAAAGATACAAACTTCTGCTACTTCAGCATACGAAGATCTTATGGCAACGTTCATCAGTGCTGGGAATTGTGGCTATATCGGATAATAAACACCGAAGATTAAAGTTTTCGTTCTAGGCAAGGGGGAGCAGTTATGTATGTACATATGTTAAGTGTGTATGCGTGGTTGCGTCTGACTTTGCGATAAGTGTGTGTGGGTCTCCTACTTTCGGTTGTATCCGACTGTAGCTTTCCGAGTTTTTTGTATGTGAATTTAACGTATTTTCGTATGTTACGATAAAAGTAAGAATAATGTTTTTATATTGATAGGTTCAAGTATTGAATATTGCTTTAAGAAAATACCGAGAAAAGGAGAGGCAGAATTTGATCACATTGGAATTTGGTCACTCAAATGAAGTAATGAATCCGTGGAAGAACACGAAACGACTTTAAAACTGTAAATTTATAATTTGTTATTTGCATTTGAATTATCTTCAAACTTATTCTAAATACTATATTATTAAACTTGAAAAGTGTTTGCCCTCTTGTCGCCGGAACTTTACACCCAATAGAACATTATGTGACAAAGTTCATTGTCAGAATTTATATTAGAAATAATTCCATAAATAAAGGAAGCAAGCATGCCGACAATTATTACATAAATTAATTATATTCAATTAAATTACCAGCTTTTTAATAAAATTCACATGGCAAATAAATATTTTACGCATGTGCTTTTGAAGATTCTATTTATTTAAAAGGATATGTGACAGCTCGCGAAAACTAGAACAATATGAGTACTAAGCTTTAGCCCGGATTTAATATTCTAAATTAAGCAGACCGATATTTGACCTATAAATATGTTTACAGAAGTGACTTTTCTTTCTAATGAGTTTTCATTAGTGATTCCACCCATCTATAATATGCTCATGGGTCTGAATATTGAATACTTTCTGAAGAAGAGCGTTTGCTACCCTGTACATTCAACTTACAACAAGTTGAAATTCATTAGCGTCACGTCTGCTGCGTTAACACCTGTAACAGTGCTTTGGCCGGGACCTTCACCTGGATAGCAGCCACGCAGGCAGGCACTCAACAAAATCCACTAAATCAATTCAATTCAATTACAAAATGCTGCTCTCTCCCCCTGCCACACTCGCTCCTCAATTAGCGGGCTGTCTAAGCTGATACGCATTTTATGTACCAGAAAGGAAAAAAATTGGCCTTTAATCAACGCCAAGTTTCGGGCAGGCTTACGACTTAGCGGTTGATTGGATTGCGGCAGATTCCAGAGCCCCAGGAGAGTGGACGGAGCGCGGGAAGCGGGCTGTAGTTGGGGTAATTTGAGGAGTCTTATCAGAAAAAAGAAGGTAGCCAGAGTGAATTGCGTTTTTATAATTAAACGCTGCCACGGCAACAGCAATAACAAACACTAACAAATCAAATCAACAACAGGCAGAGCCCAGAAAGTGGAAGAAGAAGCTTTTAAAATCAAGACTAAAAACTGGAAATAAATCTTCTGGCGTTGCCTTAGCTTATCATTCATGCAGTCTTCGAGTGTGTATCATTCCACGGTTTAAGTAATTTCAATTTAATTTTCATTTCCCGCACACATACTCTGGCACACCAGTAATTAGAGGCCTTGACTTTTTGCTGAATTTTCCTAAAATGATTTTCATTTTTATTGCCTTTTTCTCAACTTTCTTTTGCGCTTTTCCGAGTATTTATTATTCACTTTTTTGGGGTCCAGCGATTGTTGCTGATTGTGATTCCTTCGTCCAGGCAACGTGTCGGCCTTCAAAGTGTTGCGGTAATTAAAATGACATTATTCAAAGTAACAAATGTCTTTTACTTAAAAAAAAAAAAGAATAAGGGTTGGTCAAAGGGCACTGTTCTTGGTTGTTCCTTGGCTCCAGATAGGCGTTTATTGCTCTGCCTCTATCTAGATGGGAACAGGAAAGAAATCGCAAGGAGTGTACCGAAAAATGTACGCGTGCTGTGCAAGAAAACCCTTTCGTCCTGGCCAGGTGGGCAAAACCTTTGTGGTTAGGTAAGAAATCAAAGAACGATTAGTCTAAGATTTTTGGCCTTTGTGGGTGTGCGGAAGAGGAAGAAAGGAAGAGACCCTGCGATATATTGAACTTTGGGCTGCTAACAATTTCTGTATTTTTCATATAGTCTTCAATTCCACTCAAAGTTTAAGCTTTGTAGACAAATTTAATCACACTATCCTGCTTACAGCTAAAAGCTATTGTCGGGCTTTGTTGTTGTTACTCGTGCCGTCGTCATGCGGTTCAATAAACTTTTGTCTAGCCAAGAGAAATCCATTAACGAGCCCATCGACTTGATCGATTTTCAATGGTTCTTCTTCATCAATTTTTTATGTTTTTCAGCCCGAGGCAAAACAACGAAATTCTCACAGCAAAAAATAACCAAGCACAAAAGTGTGCTATGAAAAAAGTGTACTGTGCAGTGTGGGAGCAGACTGCGACTATTTTAATCACTTCAACAGTTTTATTGTCTACACTGCCTGCAAAGAGCAAACGCATCGACAACACTTAATAGATTGCCCAGCGGTAGAGCAGTAGGGGCAACACTCTGCACGTCTACCATAGAAATAGGCTAGCAAAACAAACAAACGAAAAAAAAAAAGAAGAAACGCATGAGCTATAGAACAAACAAACAAAAAACGGAAAGCAGGAAAAACAAGTGACTTTACTTGACAGTAAGATAGCCTGTACTCTGCACTGCAGTTAACACTATACGGTAATAAAAGCATCATAATTTTCTGTTGATTCTACTTAATCGGGGAAGTTTCAGCGTGATTTAGTGATGTATAAAACTTTAGAGGTTATGGTAGCAAAAATTAAATAGTCTTGCCTATGTAGGTTAGTCATCTGTGATATTAGATAAAATTGGTATCTGCTGAAGTATTTAGTAGCCACACCTTTATACCCCTTAGCTGCTTTTCTGATGGGTATAAAATACTCGTAAACGTAGACAAAAAGCCGGGTTGGGGTCCCAGATTTTATTGCAAGCAACAAGGGGTTAACTGTGGGTGTGTGGTTGTGTGAGTGTGTGCGACAGACGCCTATTCACAGCCACGTTGAATGACTCGTCAGACCCTAGGGCAGGGCAGGACGACGTATAGGCAATGTATTTATGAAGATATTTCAGAGCAGGCGTTGTTGCTGTTGCTGTTGTTGTTGCCTGCTGATTTTGCCGATAAGCATGAAAGGCGACAAGCGAGTAAATCTGCCTTGCTCCCAACTCCAACTGCGTATGTATTCATTGCCTTTTCCCTCTCACCAGCCTGGCTGCATGTCAATGAAGTCGTGGGATGGACTGGGCTGGGGGTCTTGCTGGCTTTAAGCAAATGCCAGTAGATTGCTGCCACACGCTGACGTTTAACGATATTCTTCCTCTGTTTTTAGCAAACAGAGTGTGGCATGCGTCATCAGCGTCTACATCTTCGTGCCTCATAGCCTGTTCGTGTCACCTTGCAACAATTCGTGTTACACATTTGCATTTCGCCCAACAAACCTAACAAAAACAACACACACACACACACACGCACAGTGGTAACAACGTCATAGTTATGCACAAAAATAGTTTGCCCTTTTAGTTTATGAAAATAGTAGTTGCTTTCGTTTTCTCCTTTTTTTTTCGCTTGTTTTTTTCTGCATTGTTTTTCAGCTGCTTATAATTGCTCCATTAAAATTTGTTTATGGCCAAAGTTTATGCTTGACAAGCAGCTCGTGTTGTGTTGTGTTTAACTGCGTTGCCTGCCAGTAATTAGAACGTCAAAAACTTCCCATTGTGCTATTACAAGCCTGCGGTCTGCTATTTTTGGGACACTGATTCGAGTGGATTACTCGGCACATGCAAGTGCTTTGATTCTATGGAAATCAGCAAAACTTTTTGCCATAGTTTATTTTTACACACGCACACACACATACACACACCTTTGTGCTCGATAATTGGCAATGATTGAAAGGCCAACGAAGAATTTGAATCCCGTACAGAAAAACGAAAACCAAATGCCAATTTCAATCTGAGCTCGAGTTGCGCATCATTTGTTAGATGACACATGCAAAAAAAGACAGATGTAGCAGTTCTTTACCTTAGCCATCAATTACAGAAGGTCGCACAAGGTCAGGCGACCTAATGGCTTTTTATGTTTAACCTATGCCGTTGTTGTTGTGCGTGCGCGGGGCAGGCATCCTTTTCCATTTTTGGAGCAGAGAAATTTAATATCATCGGGGCCGAGTTGCACTAAAAGCTTTTCACAGCGCTTTTAATTACACTTTAAACAATAGCTGCACACACACACACACAGACACACACACACACGCCTATTTGCCTGGCCAACCCATTTTTTGGCCTGCAATTTGCGAGCGTTGGCGATTTGCGCTTGATTAAATTCTAATTATAAAGCATGCGTATTTTCAGTAGCCGCCTTCATTTTCCAACATTTTCCTGCCTACCCTTTTGGCCCGCTCGCCCCTCCTCGTTTCCCTTCCGGTGCTGCTTGCTGTTTGGCAGTGTTCGTTTTTTGTTTACCGTTTCCCCTTGATTTTTACGACTTTTTAATGATTTTGACTGCCAGTCACTCATTTCGCCACGTTTGTTGTGCTGCTCCCTCTCTTCCTGTTTTTTAGATCCTCTACTTGTCCGCGTGTGCTCTTTCTAGCTTTTGCTTTTACTTTTGCTTTCGCTTTTGCTTTCACGCCAACAACGTAACATTTTTCCAATTTTCTTCGACTTTTCGCTTACGTTTCGACAGTTTTTTAGGGTCCTGCAATCGGTTTTTGGGTTCAGGTTCAGGTTGGGGTTCAGGTTCAGGTCTGGGTTTCAGCTTAGTTTGGCATGGCATGGGTTGAGCTCTTCGCTTCGGTTCAGTTTGATTTTCCCCAGACTTTGCGTGCAATTTGCTGTTCTACCCGCTGCCTTCACTTCCCCCCTCCACCTGGCGCACCCATTTTGTTTACTGCTAATGCGACTTTTAACGCTGATTAATGTTTTTTCCTATTACGCTTCCCTACGCTTAGCTACCTTTTGCTTTTTCACTTGTGCTCCTCGTCCCTTTTCCCTTTGGGTTCTTTCGGAGTTCATTTGGCATTCCTTTTACTGCTCTTTCACGGCTTGCATGTGATATGGGCTTTCGGTAGTGTTTTTGTTGCTTCGGCATTAAGAGTATTACGCGTATTGTTTCGGGTGCTGCGTTTATTAAATTCATTAAAAATATCCATTTCGACCGCACTTACAATAACAATAACAATAACAATAAGAATAACATGCAGCAACAGCAACAATAATAACATCGACAGCATCAGCAAAATTTAAATATTTGCCTACAGGCAAAATTGTTTGCTGCCTGTCACATGTCAATAAAATTAACACTTGAATGGCAAAGCAAACGTACAAGCGGACAAGCGGACAAACAGACAGACAGACATACAAACAAACAAACAGACAGCCATAATATATATTTTTTAATTAAAGCAACAACAAGCCAACGTCCGAAAGGACAACACTGCACAACTGAGCTAAGCTAGCCTACAATAATTTGCTTGACAGATGCAAATGCAAATTTTCAGCACGAGCTAAATTGAAATTTATACACACACACACACACACACGCAGGCACGCACGCACACAATTCGAATGCAATGTACACTGTGGGTATACGATATGGGCTTTTCCCATACATCGAGCACAGCGTGTAGAGATGGTGATTGTATTAAGTGCACGTTGCATGTGAACTAAGCAACAATACAGAATATTTCCTTATATTGGAATCGGAATGCGTTAAAGCGTTCATTTTCCGAACAGTGTTCAATGATCAATTGTCAATTTTTTTAAATTTATTATTTTATTTATATAAATTAAAAAAGTAGGGAAAGCTACAGTCGGACGCAACCGACAGTAGGAGACCCTGTACATTAAATTGATTGTCCAATATATCCTGTGTTTATTATCTGATTGGGCAGCAAATCGCCCCAAACATTCAAAGCATCTATAGCTTTATTCATGCAAATCCAATGACTCTAAAACTGTACATGATAAGAACATTTTTGCAAATTTGAGGGGGAGGGGAATGAGATATCAAATTAAAAACATAAACTTGGCCTGCCTATGTAATACACGAACAAAACAAAAAAGGAATTGAGTCTCTAGTTTCCGAGATCTCGGACAGACAGACAGACAGACGGACATGGCTATATCGACTCAGCTCGTCGTCCTGATCAAGAATATATATACTTTGTGGGGTCTGCCACGCCTCCTTATGCCTGTTACATACATTTCTGAGTTGCACAAACTTAGTAGCCCCTTTTGTACATTTTTAAAGTACAGGGTCTAACTAAGTAGAACTTAAATTAATTCAATGTATTTGTGTCTGCTCGTCTTTTATGTTTGATGCAAATTCGTTTGTCTACTATCTGTATTATCTATGTTATATCAATTGTTCTTGTGCATATACTCTATCTACAACCATTTTTTAGTTCCTTCTTCGGCTTCAGGCAGAACGTTTATTCAGTTGAGTTAAAATTTTAATCATGTTAACTTGTATTTTCTCCGTGTGGAAACGGCAAATGAGATAGTTATGAATATGCGAATAATCACGCCAGATATAATGTTTATATGAAATTATGTTAATTTTATGCATTGCCAAAGTATTTGCTTTAGTGTTGGTGTGTGTCTAATTACAATTAAGTGCAATTTCAGCTCGATATTAATCAATGCAATGTGATTATTGTTTATTGAGTTTGAGTTTGCAGCTGCTTTAAGTTGCATTAACAAGTCAGTTGATAGAACAACATATGGCAAAGCATGTACACAATTCAGTATTATAGTATATGTGTATACACATATGTACATGTATTTTGAACAGACACCTGAAAGTATGCCACATCATAATGCGCACATAATGCCAAAAGTCAATCGTCAACACACACACAGACTCACATACACATAGCTGACATAATTGTTTGCGCCAGGCTCTTGAACATTTGGCCAAGAGCTTAAGGCCAAAGAGAGCTAGTTGGACAGTGAGAGAGAAATAGACATCGTCTAGGTCGTTGGGTCTTATGGCATGGCAATTGTCAGAGCTGGCATTGTGTTGTTGCCAATAAAATATGAATTTATGGCCTATTTGCATGGCATTTGCACAGAGTCGCTTGCCAATGCGCATTTGGCCAAAAAGAGTTTTCGAGTTTTCGTAAATACGGCAGCTAAGTCTTATGAAAAGCCAAATTAAGACGAGAAACTTGGCTAGCTTAATGGGCTTTACGTAGATGCATTATTTATATATAGAAGTATGCTTATGAAATAGATGGAGATGAGGGGAACGTAAAATAACGGGATTTGCACCATTGATAGTGTTGTAAGCATTAATAAAGCGATACACATAAAGCGATACACACTATATTAACAACTTAAACTGGGGATGGAAAAAGCAAAAATGTCCAGTACACGTAATTCTAGAATACATAAAAAATCTAAAAAGTCAAATTTCTCTTATACCTATATTTTTACGTTAGTTAACTAATCAAATTCAATTTCAATAATCTTTTCCTAGAGCTGACGACCTGTTCTCTTTTGCTTGACTGTTTTCTCATTATCTTTAGTAAGTAATGAATTTGATTATAATCAATACATCTCTAAGAATTCAAATTTAGTTTTACAGATGCTGCTTTGTAGCACGAATTATTCTGTATCAGATACATGGTCAAAGCTTAGTTGGGTTCATGCGTGCGACGGACAGATGTCTTCACTGAAAGTGATTTTCATTGCTTACGTAGCGATGGGACAGGGAAGTGCGGGGAACAGCCCTCCAGCTTCAAAATGCTGACGAGCTGAAACCACAAATTTGCATTCCTCTGTTTGCCATTAGGAGCACTAGTACATGCTGTCTCAATGGCATATTGAATGTGGAAACTAAACGCAAAATTTCTAATTGACTAACTCAATTTTGAAGGCAGTTGATGTTGACGTTCATAGGGATGACGATGACGTTGCTGTTCTTCTGGGTCTATCCTAGGCAAACAGACTACCCAAAAGCTTCACTCACTGAGCAACAGCAACCCCTAACCCTTGCCGAAAGTTTAGTGTCAAATGGGTAAATTCGATTATGATTCTTAGTTGGGTTATGATAATCGAGTTGGAAATACTTCAAAGTTTTCGCTTGATGCGTTGCTATTTTGCGACTGGCCTTAAAGTCAGCAACAATTTACAATAAGTTTAAGCATTCAAAAAGCTTTTAGTTTCGCCAAGTCCAACATAATAAATGAATTGAGCTAGTTAGAGCAGAGCCATAGAGTACAAGCGGGTTTCTCGCAAGGCTTTTATACCCATTAAAAATGCATGTTATTGCCTGTAGTCAGCGAGTAAAGAGAGTAAAAGAATTGGATTCTAGCTGTTAAAGGATTGCATATTAGATGCCATGTGCCATATATGTACTGTAAAGTTGCAGTTGCTGCCAAATGAGCTGCCAAATCAAAATTTTCTGGCGTGCTCAAGTGTTCAGAAGGCCAACAACACTTGTCGGGCCAACTGAAAAAGGAAAAAGTGAAATGTTATTCAAAGAATCGCCAGAATTTGCCAGCACCAAATGTGGGCCAAGCACTCCGACAGTAGAACAATCAGTCGAGGAGGCTACAGTCGCGATATGTGTAAAGCTTACGAAACACAGTCCAATATCTGTTGCAGCTAATATACCACTTCGAACCTTGCAGTACAGTATCTAAATATGTGATGGGCTTTGTCATAAATTTCTGGCAATTAGTTTGGTAAACACTTCAATCAATTAGTATTAGGGGCCGGCATTAGCATGCACACAAAATTATAGAAAATTTACAAAATGCACACAAAATCGACCACAACGTAACCAAATAATTTTCATCTAATTTATATATATATGTATAATTTCTGTACACAGAAATTGTTCGCTTTGATAATGTGCAATGTGCAATATTATTTATGCAAAAATGCAATCTAAATGAAATATTAAATGAACAAGTGGAGTGAAGCGAAGAGTGTGTGTTTGTGGCCAATGAAGCAGACAATGAGCATAGCAACAGAATCGCACCTGCAATTAGCTGCATACCTGACATTTCGATGGAGTTCCATGGATGTCAGTCAACCAGTTGCTGTTCCAGCTGTGCGAAATGCAATATTTAACGCCATTTTATGCAAATTGAAATTATGTTAATGGCCAACAGCAACAGCAACAGCAACGACAATAACAATAATAACAAACATTATGCGGAGAAGTCAAACAAACGAGTGTATGCAAAATACTGACAAACAAACAATGTGCCATGTCGTATGTTGGCTTTTGGGTAAACGCAGGTGGGGGAATGGAATGGAGACATCTTCAGTTATTCAATGCAGTTCATGCATGTACTCAACATACACACATATGTGTATATTCACTCATTCACTCATTCATTTATACACATTCATTGATTCATTCATTTCGCATTCTGTATGGCAATTCGCTTAAAGCATTTTGCATGTTTAACCGCTACAGTTTCTCAGCCATATTAATAATAATAATAATGAATGCCTGCAACAGCAAAGTGCAGCATTTGCATCTGCAAACTGGCAACTTTGCTCATTTGCATTTTCATAATAATCATAATAATAATAACAATAACAGTAACAATAAGAGCCAACTGTCAGCAATGATAATAAGGCGTATACAAATGTATGTAAGCTCGTTGCATGCCACTGCATGAGGCATTTATCGTGACGATTGTGATGAGCCGTTGAGCTGATGAACTGTGTGCAGCTCAACTGGGATAAGCTTGATGAGTTCCTGCATATCGCTGCACTTCATCAACGCCTACAAATGGCCCAAACTCTTCTTTATGTCTTTGTACGGTGGCAGGATGTAATGAAGTTCAAACACATGAACATGTAATCTAAACACAATATGTACACTGATAAAAAAATTAAAATCTTAAATTAAGAATTTGAGCAATCTTAAAATTTTAATCCCGAAAAAGCTTGAAAAATAACCATAAATCTAATAATGAGAATTCGAATGTCATTTTCAAGATTTAAAAATCTTCTTATTAGAACTTGTTTGTGTCAAAATGTCCGTCTCATTCGCACACCCAGGCGAAGTCAGAATAAAGAGAGATGAAGCAAAATTTTAAATTAAACAAAAAAATACAAAAATAAAAAAACGTAGTTCTCTGCCTGGACTTGAACCCGAGTCGTCCGCATTCTGCATTCTTTGCAATCTGTTCATAAGAATTGTATTTGGTATTTGGGATGTGCAAACTGTGAAAGCTTTGTGGCGCAAGGGTCTAAGTCGACAGTGAACAGCGTTGCGTGCGTCAAGCAAGGGAGGAGTCGTGAGTTCAAATCGCGAAGCCGGACAAGTAAATTTGGTATGTAAAATTAAAGATATAATCAAATTTAATAGATGTAAAAAATTTATAAAATATAAAGAACAATTTATATAAAAAAAAAATTATAAAAATATTAAAAATGTGCATCACATGTAATTTAGCGGTTAATCTAATGAGAGGAAAAAATCATGATTTAAGATTTTTGTAAATTTAAATTTGAGATTATGGTCGTGATTTTAGATTTTTTAGCATCTTATTTTAAGCTGGTTCATACTTGAAGTAATCTCTATAAAATCTTGAAATAGAACCAATAAATCTTAAATATAGATTTTTCAGGCTTAATTAAAAAAAATCTTGATTTGAGCTTGGAAATCTAAAATCAAGATTGCATAGAGATTACGCTACTTTCGTCACCAAATGGTCTTGATTTTATGACCAAAAATCTTCATTTTAGCTCGTTTTTTTTTTGAGTGTAGGCCTGTATTGTAGCATATTGCAAGTAGTTTTCACTAGGCACTGCCTCCATTCGTTAATATTTTCGTTAATATGTAATAACAAATCAGCTTATAAAATACGACGAATTTAGTCAGTAATTATATATTTGGCCATGACTAGAATAACTACGGACAAGCTTTTCATTTTCAGTTGTTACTGATAGCAATTTTTGCCAAAAACTACTTCTATATAGAGTATACTTAAACAAGTATTAATAAAGACAACTCGGAAAGCTACAGTCGGATGCAACCGACAGTAGGAGACCCTGTACTTTGATTTTCCCGGGTGTCGATAATAGCAGTAGTATATATGCACATACTCACATACACATACAGATGCACTTATACATATACACATAGACATATACATACAAATATACGCGCAAATACAAACAATATCCAATACTCATATAGAAATGCAAACTAACACTCAAAAATCACGCATACGCCCTAGTGCCCGCGTACACTGTGGCTTCCCAACTGCTTAGTCAGAAAATTGTTTGTCCAATATCTCCGGTGTTTATTATCCGATTGGGCTGCAATTCGCACCAAACGTTCAAAGCATCTAAATCTTTATTCAAAGGAATCCAGTGAGTCCAAAACTGTACATGCTAAGGAAATTTTTGCAAATTTCAGGGGTGAAGGGGGATGAGATATTAAATTAAAAACTTAAAATTGGCCTGCCTATGTAATGCACGAACCAAACAGAAAAAAATTACGTCTCTAGCTCTTATAGTTTCCGAGATCAGACGGGCAGATAGACAGACGGACATGGCTAGATCGACTTAGCTCGTCATGATGATCAAGAATATATATACTTTATTAGGTCTGCCACGCCTCCTTCTGCCTGTTACACACAAATGTCATTTGCACAAACTTAATAGAACCTTTTGTACTTTTTAACGTACAGGGTCTAAAAACATTTAAGAATAATATGCTTACTCAACGCTCTTCTTTGGCAAATGAATTATTACGCATACGTACCTAAAACGAAAAGAGAAAATAATAATTGTTAGTTAGGATATAAATACTTATTTAAGAGTAAAATGTTTTGTACATAGCTTAAACTGCAATAAAGAATTGTACAAATGGTTAGTTAAAATGGAATCAAAACACAGAAATTAATGCCAAAATTTGTCAATGGTTTAGAGACGCCTATAAAGTGCTTGTCAATTCACACACACAGACACACACACACACATGAACCTACTGCAAAACGGAAAACTAAAACAATTTCAAATTGAAAACTGCTGCAAATTAATCAAATGCTTTTGCCGACAAGTCTGACCAGGGCAGCTATTAGAACGCCAGAAAAAAGCTTGAGAACGGATAAACAAGTGCAAAAAGAAAGTTGCGCAAACAACACGAAAATGTCAGTCAGTCACAAAGACAAGACAGCGATAAAACCAAAGGCAGAGGGCAACTAAAGCGCAACAAGAGCAAAAACAGCAACAACAAGCAACAGCAGCAAGAATAGAGCCAAACCCTTCCTGAGCTGGAGCTTCCTAGCCTTGTATATGTATATACATCAAGATATAAGGCGCAACGCATTAAATCGATAACACGATTTTTCAGCACGCACACATACATACACACGCACACACATGAACACATACAACTGTGAGTTAAATTGTCAGTTTCATTACGTGGCACTTTTTTATTTTGATTTGATTCCTTTTTAAAGCCAAAATCAGTACGACTGCGCGTGAGCTGACGCTAGACGCCTCTACTCAACTACATATACATATATGTATGTAGGTTTCCCCTTTTTTGGGGTTTTCATTTTTCTCTTTTCCCTTGCGCTGCCTTGCTACCATTTCTCACATTGCGACAAGCGATTTTTCAACTTGGCGCTTCGACGAACGTCGAGCATTGCTCTGGCCGCAGTTCTTTCAGTTGATTTTGTAGCTCTTTAGCTTTTTTCTTGTGTGGTTTTTTCGTTCTACTCAATTCTACTCAATTCTACTCAATTCTGGGCAAAAAGGCGAGCCACAAACGCACTGTGAGCTTTATGCTCCTCGGAGACTTGCAGTCGAGTCTGCCCGACGCTGGCGAGTTCAACAAACATTTAACTGATTGGCTGGGCGTGCGTGCGGGCTGCCACGTCTTGCCTTGTTTTCGGTTTTTTGATTTGCAATGCACCTGGGAGACACTTGCCCTAGACTCGACCACGAAAATGTTTAGCTTATTTGTTGGCCGTGGAAAATAAATTGTCTGTGCGTGCAGTAATTGTAAATTACATATTTTTGAAGCAAGGAAGGTTGGATTTGCTTTGAAGCAAAGCCGTGGTCCGTTATGTATCCAAGTTATTGACACTCGCAATTCTCGCATTGCCTCTCTAGTATCCTATAAATTTTTGATTGACACTAAAAGCAAAGCCGTAGAGCTCATCAGAACAGCCAAGAGCTTGAGTCTTTGGGGAAATTGTTATGGGCAGGCAAATTCGTACATTCATATGTATGAGATTAGATAAGTTGTCTTTTGGCATAGTTAACTTAGCCATGTTCCACTACATGCTACAATTTCAGGCAAATTTCCTGCTGACACAAATCAGCTATTGGCCATAACTCAAACCTATACTAACACACAGAGACTAATACAGCGTGCAAAATCAATAACCATAAACCAAAATTTCTTATGCCCACAACGAAATCATATAAAAGTATGCCACATGCTTGGGGAAATCACTAAATTTCTGGCGAAACACGAACCCGTAGCAGACACAGTACCTAACCCAAACGCAAACGCAAACGCAAACCCATATCCAGCCCGAGCTCTGCTTCGTTGAGCTTGCTCAGAGTCGCAGGCAAACAACGTGGCTCATCATTTATGAAATGCGAAAGCCACACTCATACATATGGAAACACGTATGCGCCTATAACTATGCAGCAGCAGCACGTTGATAACTTAGACTGCTTATCACGGCTCTCGAGGAGTCGTCGGCTAGGAGTCGTCGAGTCGACTGCATGTGACATTTGCATGCTTACTTAAACAGCAAAAAGCAAAAGCAACAGCAGCCTCAGCTCTGGCACGTCTGAGCCGTCAGCTATGCCAGCCAGCTAGCAGCAGCCGTTGGCTGTCAGTTGGCCTGTATATACTAGTGGGATAGGCAAACACAACAGAACACATACACACGGCGACGTGTGTAGTAAAATTCAAACGTGTGCCGTGAAGCCGAATACTTGTTACTCTCTCCTTGGGCTGACTTTATACACTTTGATTGCTGGCACGTTACTGTTACAACAATTTTCGGTTTGATGGCGGCAGCAACATTTCATGATTTCTTCTACGTGTTTCTGGCTAAGAGCACGCGCCTTCAACGCTGCCATAGATGGTCAAGTTAGTTGGATTTGTTGTTGCTTGGTGGCTGTACCGGTTTTACCCACAAGTTGCCATCTTTAATGCATGCCAGCTTTGCCGTTATTTATTTTTTTTTTAACATCCTGTACCTTGATAGAGTAACATAGGGGTCTATTGCTTTGAACGGACTATCCCTCCGACCGTCTAGATTTTATATACGACAAGAAACAATCGTCAAATTCATTGTATTTATAAGTTGTTATAGATATTTTAGTTCAATCTTTTTTTCTTTTCATTACCAAAGCAAAGTTTTTTAGGGGGTTGCGTCCGACTATAGCCTGTTCGTCTCTTGTGAATATATAACAATTTGCTTAGCGTTCTTCACTATAAATCAATGTGATCTGTTCCACAAAGCAAGCATTGATTAATAGGCAAAATATTGGAGCTGTGATATGCTCGACGTTGCTCAGTTTAACAGCACTCTAAAAAGTGATTCAAAATTTTTAAAATAAACAACTTTTAAAACGAATTTTATTTTGTGAAAATCTGCGTCTAAGAATTTTTATGGTGGACGTTCCAAACTCAACTCCTGAGAAGTTTTGGGACAATATCCTTTATCCATCCTATTCACGTGATAGCATTGAGGTATTCCACGATTCGGATACTTTTGCCCCTCGCTTGCTGTTTATATGTGTTGTAATCTCTGTCTTGATGCTTAATTGGCGAGTTAAGAGAATGCGGAGGTGGGTAATCAATTGATTATGAATGTATTCTAAATATACATATTTTTAAGATGAAGCCAATGTGGTTTTGTGTGAACTAATAGACCGGATAAAGAAATTGAAGACTGGTTGCACGAAAACAGATGAAGGATCTGGAAAAAGATATTCAAAAACAAATATTTTGCGAATCCCAATAGTGTAGTAAGAGCTTTAATTTTGGTACTCTTTTTTAATAAAAAATGGTTAGCTCGTGTTAAAATGAAGTGAGTCGCAGTTTTATGTAGTACGGCAATCAAATAAAAGACTCTGCACATGGGATTAGAGATCTCTGGCTGTGGAAGCTGTAGATTGCAGCTTGACTGATAGGAGAGGGGCAGACAAAGCCGCAGTGTTAAGGCAATCATTTGGTAGCGCATGTGTCGGATTATTTTGCTGCTTTGGTTTGGGTTTGGCTTTATTTAAATTTGGCGTTTTCTTCGGTGGTTGTTTTCTGTCGCCCTAAAAGCCGACAGCAACGGAAGTTTTCTTTCTCCATATAATACAAATTCCCCCCAATATTCTACATGCTTTGACAAACAAATTAATGATTGCCGTCAAGCAAATAAATCAAAAGCTTTTGCTGCTTGGATTTCGAGTTTAGTAGCTGCAGTTTTAAGCTGGTTTTCGCTCGCTATAGCTAGACTATAGTTTTTATTGTTCGCTCTCTACCAGCCTTTTTCCAGTCAACTAAGCGCGCATGCATTCATTGATGATATATGTGTTGGCTCCCATACACATACACACACACACACACATACTCACACACATAGTCTTATTTGCGATACCCTATAGTTATACCTATTTTGTAAAAGTACAGCAAGTGTGTATGGGCATCCACTTTGGCACCAGCGGAACTAGCCGCCATTGACACAACATAAATAACCGTACGAGCCTGTTATAATTTATAATCCTTGCTCTGGCTGAAGCAACAACAACAACAACAACAGGAGGAGGAACAACAACTGAATGCCGCTGAGAGTGCAAATATTTTTCTAGGTTTTTATTTCTCCTTTTTCTAGTTTCTGGACAGTTGAAAGTGTCGTATGCAGCATCGCTTGTTTCCCTTCAGCAAAAAGTCACATCATGCAGGTTGCCTGCACAAATATTTTGTTAGTTGTGTGCTACCCCTCTCTCCTCCACACCACTGTCCGTGCAGGGTATAGTTCTGTGGATGCTTCTGGTTACTGACAAAATGAGGTCAAAAGTTTATTGGCTAACATTTTGGTACAAACAAATATGTGTGCCGTTTTTTTTTCTCCACATTAATGTGAGAAGCTAAATTATATTGAGTAACTATTTCCAACACACATAAAAAAGACTCAGCAGTTTTAAATTACAGGACCTTCCAATTGAATTTGTGATAATACCGGCTTTAAATAGCTTTCTGCTATAGGACCAACCGCTATTAATGCAATTGCACGGCCAATAACAAAAATGCATATTAAAGTTACTAAATCGCTATTAAATGCGCCGGAAATGACTGGTATACCAAATGGTATACAGCTAATTGCCATCCTTGCGGCTGACTAATAAACCTTAAATATTATTATCCTGAAAAAATTGTGCAATTCACAGCCAATATTATGTTGTGATTAAACAACAACAAAAGAGCGGTTTAACTAAATTACATGGACACAAAAACTAGAAAACTGTCAAATTGCGCTAAATTTTAAGCTATTTAAATTATGCGAGAGGGAAAAAATAGAAAACAAAAATCTCCAAAAAATTGTGGGAAATGTACGCTTTACCAAATACGAGTTCGTTATGGGTTGAGTAGGCTGAAAACTATTTTAATTATTTATAATAAATCGTTTAATATGTTTGTCAGACACATACATATACAGATATACATTTCATAGTTATTATGCCATTCAGCAGAGTCCCAACCTCAGAGCAGGCCTTCCGTTTTTGTGGTTTTTGCTTTTGAATGTGTGTATTTGATTACCCCCGGGGGAGCAGGGATAAAAAATGCCACAAAAGGAAATGGCGTATTCAGTTTAGACAGTGCTTATAGCATAATATGATGTTGTACATCTACTAGTTACAGCTATGCAACTTTAATGGCTTTCAAGTATCAGTGTGAACTATCACAGATACATATATATAAAATGATACTTTATTAAAGTACTTGTTGAAAATTAAAAAGAATTGCTTACAAATCTGATTAAACTTCTGTAAATTAAATTTTATTATTACCACAGTTTTGTAATTTTTCTAAATTAAACTTTAAATTAACATTTTTAATTAGAGATTAAATTTTGATATTATTCTATTGTATACAATTTGAAAATGACTTCTGTCCAAAAGGACTGTACATTAATGTTAAATAACACAGCTTTACATCTCAAACTTTCATTAAAGCTGTCATTGTTTTTAGAGCTCTAATACTTAAATGGCAATTACTTGGCTTTATTTGCTACTTCTACTCTCAATCAGCAATCAGCTGTGCGTCTCGTATACTTCACTTTGTTCTAGTTCTCTCGGTGTGCGGTTCACCATTCACCCTAAAATCAATGCGATTTAAAGTTTAATGAGGGTAGATTGCATGACAGCCTGAGCACAATATCGCATAGGAGGAAAAACAGAATCCATCACATCCCTTGCCGGGCATTTTCAACTTCAGTGGCCTGCATTTATGACAGCTCTTTACATCTGCGTCTATCATTATGTGTTGCCATTCTGTCATTCTGTTTTTAATTAGACGACAATTGTTTCTATGTCTGCCTGTCAGTGTTGTGGGCCTAATCAGTTGGCGATGATGGACGAATCCGGGATTAGTGCGCTGAGGAGGCTGCTGAGACTTTTGAATAATGAATGTCAGGACTTGCACAAAAATATAAGTCTGACCGTAGGCCGACTTGAGCTGCTTTTATGCTGGTAAGCTCGATAGACAGACAGGCAGACAGACAGACAGACAATCAGTTGTCAATGGAATTCGCCAAGGACAACCTTATCCCATGTGGCTGACATAATTGAGCCTGGTACTAACTCAAACTGTTCAACTAATTGTCCGCTTGACTTTAAACTAATGCAGTTAATTGCTCTCATTACGTTGTTTGTGATTATCGCAAAGTTTGTCTGTGAGAATTTCCAATGATCTGAGTCCTTAGTGTGTTAGTTCGCGTTGCGTACAATTAGGCACACTAAAGTCTAAATCTCATTTATCCATCAAGCTCTCCTGTTGCTGGTTGTGTGTGTGACAGATGGAATATTAGATAATTCAGTCAAGGTGTAGTCGTCAATAATGATGTTTAGGCTTGACTCCGTGATGGTAGCCTTGACTTTCGACTGCTCTGTGACCCCTAAAAATTGGACTACACCGCATGTCTGTCTCTGTGCGTGTGTGTATGGAAAAAGAAATCTTTTCTCGCTTAAATGAGAGTGCAAAAGTTTTGGGCCAGCCAAGCAGACGGCAACATATTGTCACACTCTATAAATTATGCGTATAAACGAGAGCTGAGACTTCAGGGCAAAGAGCATGTAAAACAGCCACACACACACACACACACAAACACATAGCAGTTGGGTGTGCGGTTGTGGGCAAAGAGGAAAGCAACCAAGTAGAACTATTACAATGGCAAAAAGTTTAACGAGTCATGTGAAACTATGGCCGAAGGAAAACTAAGCAGTAGAACAGACTGAAACAGACCATGAGAGAACTAGAAGACGAGGAATACAGAAAGAGGGAAAAATGATAGTCTGGTTAGTTTAGAGAATTTACTATTATTGCCTTCCCGTGGTCTGAGCGTACATGTGTAATGTGCCTAGGCCCAACCACAGCATTGGGTTAGAAAGCAGAAAGCTGCCAAGGTGAGCGAGCTATAAGACAGAATTTTACAGAGAGTGAGAGTGTGAGAGTGTGTGGGGAAAGGAGAGAACAAGAGAGAAAAGGCCAACTGCTCTGTGTGTTAACTTCAGTTTTGGTGCCTCTAAAACTTGTCACACTTGTCAGGCGAAACTTGCAAGATGCCTGCTAGAATGACAAGTGTGACATCAGCACAGAGTCACAAAAAACGCAGAATGCTATAAACAAAATGGAGAAAAGATAACCAACCCATAAGAAAGTCGAATAAATCAAAAGCCAGGCAAAATTGTCACATGTTAATGTGCAGTTCTCGCACATGTAAATTGAGAAATTCTTTTGCTCCGGCTTCTCCCATCTGTTCTCTTGTTCCTACCATGGCAGACCCCTTGCAGCCGTCTTGCTGCTTATCACTTAAAATGTTTGAAAAGGTTTCGCCGTTTTTTTCTGCGTTGCCAAAAAAAAAAACTTTCCCTCGGGACACACACACATGCATATGTATAAGTGAGGGAGGAAAAACGCTGCAAGAAGTACTTTTTTGCGACTGCTATCCCTCTGTTGTTCCACCGCGCATTTAGAGCGATAAAAAAGCTGACAAAACAAAAGCAAAACAACAACAAAATCAACATTTGGTTAGTTGCATAAATTTTTTGGCGCTTGTTGTGCTCGCACTGCGACTGTGATAAAACAGCATCAAAAAGTGTCGCCCTGGGAGCAACTTAAGCCAAAAACTGTGCGCAATTTAGATATGTCCATGTGAGAGCAAGACTCCCAGTTTTAGAAGGGGAAAGGGGGAGTTCAACTAGTAAAAAAATGGAACTGTTTAAATACCTTTTCGTACTACACTTTAAGCCAGTCAGTCAGTCAGTCTGTCAGTCTTTCAGTTCAATGGCCTGCCTCAAGCAATAGCATACCTTTGCTACTCTATGTAAGCAGGACTTTGCCCTTATTGTATCTACAGCCATGTTGCACTCACAGTTATACGTATCTCTATTTACAATTTATGCGGCACGGCAAGAAGTAAATAAAGTTTTGCAACAAGCATGTGTTACACACGCGACAACGACGAGCTGTTGGTGTGGCTTTTGCCACACAAATCCCAAAACCATTTCACTAATTGAAATGAATTTTCATACACAACGACACGACATGTCAAGATGCATGCGTGCACGGGTGAGGGTGAGTATATACCCCATATGTATTTGCTAGACACTTTCGTGTCGCAGTGCAAAATTGCAATGACCTCGGGCAAAGGCAAAGGTGTTGAGCGAACTCTTTAAGTCTTGAAGAAAATAATAACACAAGCCCTTTTATTCATACGAACTTGCAGTAAGATTCTGTAATTACAAATACAAACAGATAATTTGCCGTGCATTTAAAGTTATTCAATTGAATATCTTAATTAAAAAACGCGCATGTAATGCCTTTCACTGCAAGCCCACTCGACACGTCTCAAGTTGGAGAAAGTCGTCGTCGGGGATATGCAATGCCATTTGTTGTTTAAATAATTACGCAATCTACTTAGGGTAGAGACTACCGCAGTTTAGAGCCCAAGTGGCTGCAAGAAGCAAAGAAAAAAAAGAAGGCATTTCAAGTTCATAATTATGTGGCAGGCTCAGCCTCCACACTCTCTACACTCTACACTCTGCAGTTTTCATTTTTCTGTAGCACAGCGAAGGGAGAGAATTGTAAAAGTCTGCCTGTTGGCATTTCCCACAACGGAAGTCATCATACTTGCGCTTGTTTACATTCTGCCTGGGCTGCGGCAGCTTTCACTTCAGCTCTGACTTTTGCTATTTCTTTGGCGTGCCACGCTGCGTATACGTAATGTACGTAATGAGCCTGGCCAGGGATTTGTTGTGGCTGTCTTTTGAAAGGCGTTGAGCGTGGCGTGTAAATGCAAAATGGCGACAGAGCTAGGCTAAAGACAAGCAGCTGTATGTGCGAGTGTGTGTGTGCGTGTGTGTGTGTAAGGCTATTCCAAGGCATTTGCTGGGCTTTTGCCGTAATTCTTTTGTCACTGACGTGGGGGTAACATTATTTTAATTAACATATTTATATGGGAGCAGGCATCAACAGGACTGCAACATAAGCGACAGTCACGTCACCCACACAACTCTCATGTTTCCTGGCTCTTTTTGTCATTGTCTCCAGTGGATGTGCATTGCAATTTTAATTATATATAGACGAAATGCATTATGTCGAAATCATTGAGAAATTGTTTACAAAGGCCCAGACGAAAAATTTTTAAAAGCGTATAAATTATGCAAGCAGTAAGCAAATCCCACGCCCCCTTAACTGCAACTGTCTGTATGTGTAATTATGGAAAATAAAGGCATAAAGGAGGAAAAAATTGTTTAGCTAATGCTTTGAATGCTTTTGCCTTTGGCTTCTGTTTGTTGCATACTTTTAGGGATTTCTTCCGGTATGCCCTTGCTGTCAAAAGGGGTCTGGAAAACAGGCTGAAGTTATTTCATATGCGGCACCTAAAAGTATGCTTTAAGAATTTACTATGAAACTGGCAACTCGCTGCTCTAATGAGCTGCCAAGTCTCTATCGTTGAGTGAATTTTCGGCAGGTATTTTGGCTCCGAAAATTGCCAAGTATGTGAGCCTACAACATGCTGTTGTACCTAAGTAACAGGCAAACAAATTGTACAAGTGTACTCGACAATTTTTTATACCTTATGTACTACATACATATGTATGTATAGCTAACTGTGACCCAACCGCACTCAATATCAATAAATCCTCAGCAATCTACACTCAAAAATCAAAAGATACACACGCGGATAGGTGGAACGACAGACGAACATAAAATGCCAATTTCTAGTTGCCAAATGGTTATTGCTACGCCAGCAACAGCAACAGCAGCCGCAGCAATTTGCTATACACAAATACAAAAAGTAGGGAAAGCGACAGTCGGCCGCAAAGCTACAGTCGGACGCAACCGACAGTAGGTGACCCTGTACTTTGATTTGCCCTGGGAGTCCATAATAGCAGCAGCATATATGTACATACTCACATACACATACACATGCACTTATACACACACACATACACTTATTCATACAAATATATACTAAAATACAAACAATCAGCAATACTCATACAGAAATTCAAACTCACAATCAAAAATTACGCATACGCCCTAGTAGCCGCGTACAGTGTGGCTTCCCCCCTCCCCTACCCACATGCCTGGTACTGAAAATTGTTTGTCGAATATCTCCGATGTTTCGGCTGCAACTTGCACCAAACATGCAAAGCATCTAAAGCTTTAATCCTGCGAAAAATGAATCCAGTGACTCTAAAACTGTATATATTAAGAACATTTTTGTAAATTTGAGGGGGAGGGGGATGACTTTTCAAACATTTGAAACAAACTTGACCTGCTTATGTAATACACAAACCTAACAAAAAAAGAATTAAGTCTCTAGCTCTTATAGTTTTCGAGATCTAGGTGTTCATACAGACGGACGGACAGACAGACGGACAGACAGACGGACAGACGGACAGACAGACAGGGCTATATCGACTCAGCTCGTCCTCCTGATCAAGAATATATATACTTTATGGGGTCTGCCACGCCTCCTTCTGCCTGTTACACACAAATGTCATTTGCACAATCTTAATAGACCCTTTTGTACTTTTTTAAAGTACAGGGTCTAAAAACAGAATTGCCAAAGCTCACACATATAGATAAAGATATATACTTTATATATGTATGTGTATATATATAGTTTCTGTGCTAGCCACAGCTAAGTGCAGCAGCGATACAAAACTAACAAACAGTTAGCATAGGTGAAGCAAGCGGAACAGTCGGGCCTACACGACGATAGAATACCCTGCAATACCTAACATCTGGAGAATAATTTTAAAATCGTGCTAAATAATAATCCGGTTACTATTTTATTACATATACCAAATTCAACAAATGTTCAGATATACGGGTGAATCGAATTCTCCATTGATGTGGTAAATCGTGGGGTATTGTGGTATTGCCTTTCCAGAGCCACTGAGTATACGCTATAGAGAAATTTAAACAAATTCCTTACATCTCCATGCTTTGTGCAATAAAATAAAATGTGCGGGGTAGCAGAAGATGCAATGGCATATTCAGATAGTACATATGGAGTTCACTGCTGGGACAACTGCACTCTGATGGCAATAAATGGAGCTACACCAATGGAAGGTGTGAGTAGGGGGAGGACCTGAAGAGCAACAGCAGTACTTAGCAGGCATAAAATTTATAAATTACTACGATGCGCCATAATAAATTTCAGTTTGCGTAAAAACGCAAAATTTATATACACTAACAGTAAGGTGGAGTGGAAAGGGGACTGGAAAGGGCACTGAGAGATCGGATGGGCAGGCATTGGGCTGGACCTGTGAGTGCAGTGAAAAACCTATTATGAATGAATTTAGTAGCAGCAACAGCAGCAGCACAAAAAGCAAAACGTGCTTGCACCACTTGGCTGTATTTATACAAATTTAAAGCATTCACCCACCCTGTGCATAGCCGGTTGATAGCTGTACATAGCTGTGGGGTGGGTGGATTGGGTGGCTTTGGTTGAGTTCTCGAAATTTACGAGTATTTCCATGGCTGGCAGCAACGATAAACCAAACCAGTCGAAAGCAATAACGACGAGCCAATGCCAATAGACACTGGACACGAGACACAAGAGTCGAGAGTCGAGAAGAAGAGGCAAGCGGAGGAGTAACACAACGAACTACGAACTTGACTAGACTATACGTAAACTACACTCTACACTAGACTGGAAGTTAGTTGAAGGGCACAGCAGTGCCGGACTGCCTTTTGGCCAGCCCAAATAGCCAATAGACAAAGGGGCGCGTCAGCTGTAGGCAGACAGCGTCTGGGCTAACTTAGGTACGGCTCCACTCAGCTCTCACCTACAGGCCAGGCCGGTCAATGACAGCTAAAGTTTTGCAAACTAACCTCGAAACGATAAAAAAATTAAAGCAACATTAAATGCTGGGTAGGAGAAAAGGGTGCCAGAGCCACAGTTACCGCATCAAAATGCCGCAACGTTCTGTTATTATAATGAAAACGAAGCATACAACTTGGCGCAGTAAAAAAAACCATAATAAGTAGACGCTTTGTGCAGCGCAATAGCAAAAGGAAGCACAACTACAACTACAACTAACCCCACATACATTTGCATAGTCCATGTTCAGTTGCCATTACAATTCAAGTGCAGGGTCTGTGCAAGCTCGAAGGTTTTCCAGTCTGTGGGGACTCTTCTTGCATTCAATATACTGGCGTGAGGCATTAACAATTTACACAGCCACTGCTGCACAATCTTAAAGGCATCACAACTAAATCAAGTCAGTGAAATTATCTCATGAAATTAGCTCAGTTATAAAAATGATAGCTGGAATATCTATAGAGCCAAGTAACTGGCTAAAGGGAGTACTAGGACTTAGCTGATTCAATTATTAAATTGGGCGAATCTACTATTTAAGTAATGCTTAGAAACTGTACTTAAATATAAAAGGGGTATTTTCAGTTTGCGATAATATACATATTATTTTCATTAGTGAACTAAGTCCGTGTCTAAAATAAGTGCAGTTAATTAAACCACTAGATACTAATTAGATACTAGCAAAAGGTAATTAGAGATGATTCTTTGCCTACACACAGCTAGCATAAGTCAGTTACAAAATAGCATCATAATTACTAAAAAAATCAAGTGATTTACATTCTGTATATTTCTTGTAGACAGGGTATAGTTATTTGATATTAATACCTCTTCAGGCACTTTAACTCAAAAGAGTATATCATATTCATAAACATGCGCTTGCCAAACGGCTAACTAGAAGGCCCAGAAAGAGAAGACTCAAAAAGTGCCATCCTCTGGATCTTTCGACAAGACTCCTTTTGTAAATATGTTCTTTAAATTTTGTAATATATTGTTATTTTGAGATTTATAATTAAATTTTAGTCTGTTAAGTTACTTACATATGTATCACTCTGCTGTGAACTATTCTTCCTGTACATTTAATATACAATTAGCTTAAGCTGCCACTCTTGGTAGCAGTACACTAGTTAATAAGATTTAAAAATAGATTTAAAATAAAAATCTGCGTAAAAAAAAAAAAAAAAAAAAATATTCATAAACGTTAATAAAATGCAATTGGGGCCTTTTAGAAGCGTGACGCCTATACATGTGAAAAAATCTACTGTGTGTCAAAGCAGCGCTGCTCAGCAAAGAGCACATGTGAAAGGAATTATGAGAACCTAAGGTATATTCCGATTCGACTTATGTATTGGCCTGAAAATGCTGAAAAGGTATATCAACTTTGTGTAGTAACTAGCTAATAGTTGTTTTTATTTTAAGCCTAATAAGTTAACTAGCTGTAACTGGTGACAGAGGGGCAGGAGGGGGTTTGCGAGTGCATCGAAATGCTGCAGTTATCTGAGACAGCATCAGGCCATCAATATGTCGACTTTTGTTTGAGTTGCGTCGATTTTACTCACTCTCTCTCTGCTTGCTTATTGCCGAAAAGTGACAGAGTGTCCGTGAGTTGTAGCAATTTATGCAATTTTTCAACCGAAACAAATGCATACCCAGAAGCATACACACATATACACATGCATATGGCTCTGTGTGTGTACATATAATGCCGAAATATATTTTTTAACTCTTTGGTCCAACTCTTGCTTCACTTTATGATAGCTCCCATGTGCGTGCCTGTGTGTGTTTCAATCGTGCAGAATGCCCATTTTTATTTGCATTTGCATATGGCGCATAAGCATTTTTTCATGGTCCGCCGAAAAAACCAGCAAAAGCGTGCCCTGAAAACACGGTGCAAAATTTTTAAACTATGGCATAATATGGGCAAACTTTGAAAAGAATTTTTTATTTTATTATTTGCCCACGTATTCAGTAGGCGCAGGCATTGGGCTGCTGTCATCCCCGTCATGCCGAATGGGTGCCAAAAGTCAACAAACAATATTTTTCCATAAAAATCGTTGCTGTAAAAATGAAATGAAAATAATATTGCATACTTGCATGGACGGTTGAAGGAACTCTGAGATCATAGCAGGCTTAAAGCAAACATACTACATACTACAGTATGTGTTTTTTTTGTGTGTGTGAGTTTGAGTCTGTATGATAGAGAAATCTCAATTTACAGAGAAATTTAATCAATATGATGTGCACTTTACCAGAGACCATGCAACATTCTCGTTGGCGTCTTTTGCGTTACCATTGCTGCTTATCAATTTATGCATAAATGCAAATAGAATTTCCTAAATTTTCATTTAATTGGACTTTAGTCACAGCAGAAATCAACATATGCAACAAATGCAAATGGCGGCCGAAATTGACTCCCATTTAATATTAATATTATGCATATGCGACAGAGCAGAGAAGCGAAGCGTTACCTGAATCCTGCAACCGACTGATGCCTAAAGCCATGTCAGTGACTCCTGTCGGTTCTGCAGGTTAATACAATACAATATGCATGAACTTAAAGCTTTAACGTATGCAAAGCATTTGGCTTTTAGCTAGCAGCTTCAATTAGGCTCAGACTGTTTTAGGTTAAGTATGAGTCTTAAGTTTCTCGAGCCTCTAACTTAGCACTGTTCAACAAATAATTAAGCACTAGCTTCTAACATAATTCTTAAAATTATACAAAAGAGCACTTGGAAAAATAAATTATATAAGTTGAACATATCATAGCAACGACAAATTGAGTACAATATTTTAAATAAGTAAAGTAGTAGCAAACGAACTTATATCATGGGTAAACAGATTTTGAATCCAATCGGAACAATATGGACTCTGGTTCAATAAATGAATATATAAAAATAAAACTTAAGATTCTAGAATAATTGTCTCTATTTTGTCAGTGTATACATAAGCTAAAGTAGTTATTCTGCCTTGAAATGGAAATAAGAGAAAACAAATCTAAAGAGAAGCGAAACAAAATGAAAGAAAATTGTATGGCACGCAGCAAAATCCAGACAAAAGCTTGGCGTACTATATATGCCACACCCTGGACAACAACAGCAACAACAAGAACAATACGCATATAAAATCGAGAAGAAGCAGAGAATTTTTGTGTGTATTTGTACAATACAAAAAAGTAAAAAAAGGGCGGTAAAAAACAAATGCACAAAATACACGCACGCGTAAGCAAACTGCACAACAGCCCGAAAGTATGCTATACAAATGTGTTACGCTTACACACATGCACACGCATAGACAACCAGTATGTGTGGGCATGGTGTGCGTTTTGTTATGCTTCTCTATGTATGTTTGTGTTCCGCTTTCTTTGTTACTTTGCCTTCGTATTTGTTGATATTATGAGGCACGCGCACAAAATGTGTACTCCCTCTATAAAACTGGAACTGGACTTGTAACTGACACTGCAAATTGCGTGTGTTTGCTTTTTATTTGGCCAAATGTCTTGTGTTTCATCATGGAGGAAAAAGCATGAACGCTGCTCAAAATATTTGAGACACCTATTTTTGCATTCGGCCTTATTAGTACGGGCATGTGCTTGTACATTTATGTATAGTGTTTGCACAGATAAAATGACTGTTTTGTTGTTCCCTTGAAATAGATTCTGTGGATATGCCTTCCCCACATTAAATTCATTGTTTTCAGAAACAAAACAAACAAAAAGGGCTTTTAGGACAAATTCTTTACTATTTGAACTTTCTCCAATTGATTTTTGTATATATTTATCGGATTTTAAATAATCATTAAGACAAATTATTATTATCTTTTACCTCTTATCATAACTGCTTAATATATAAATTGAAAGCATTAAGTTTGGACTAACAATATTTTAAAAAGTTTTTTCATCCATTTTGCATCTCATCGTCAGCTTTTAGGCACCCCTAGCTGTAGCTAAAAAATTAGTAGGAGTACCGCTATTTCTTCTTGTATACTGTATTCCCACTATCTTTTTTATCTCTCTTGCATTTAGAGCTGTCTGACTGCTCACTCCGCCAAAAACGGCTGACGCATTTGTTTGCTAAATTTTGGTTTATATTTTTTCTTTCTACCAGGCTCTAACGGCAGTTTAGCATATTTTTTCGTTGTAGTTGTTTTTTGTTTCGTTTTGTTGTTGGAGTTTCTGTTGATGTTGTTGTTGTTCGACTATTTTCAGTTCACTTTCGTATGTTTTTATCCCTAAAGCCTGCTTGCGGATATGCGCTTGCAGAGGGAACACAAACAAACAAATGCAAAACCAAATGAAAATTGAGGGAAAAAATATTTGTTGGAAAAACAATAAATGGCAAATGTATTGCGGCATTTTAGGCGCATGGCAAAGCAACGAGAAAAAATACTAAACACACAAAAGACCTGCAAATTTACAAAATGCGCACTGCCTCTCTGCGCTCTCAGTGTTGTGTGTGTTGTTGTTGAGTGTATTATTTTCTTCTATTTTGCATTTTTATAGCAATATGGCAAATGGAATCCAATGCGAGGCACGACCCGCGCTAAACATTTAAATGAGTCAAGTGGCTTTTGCTCTACAGGGCGTAGGGAGAAGGTGTGAGGGTCGGACAAATGATTTGCATATGGCTTATGGAGGAGAAAGCTAATAGCAGTTGGCTACGTAAAGGATTGGCCCATATACATGGTATGCTGTGAAAGTCAGGGTAGCTTAGGGTATGTTAGCTCATGAAAAACCTGCAATAGCTGCAATAGCCGTCTTAACTAACATCGATTTCACTAGTAAATTTTCCTGAGTAGCGAAAAATCTGTAATTAGCAAAACTAAAATCTAACACTCTTAAAGACTTTGTAATAGGAGCAGGGTCTAAAAAAGTTGACATATTCATGATTCATTTCGTATGAAATCAAAATGGATCTACAAAACATCAGACATTTACAGATAGAGTAAAGTATATTCGATAAACTGCATTTTGTGGTTTAAAAAATAGTGCTGTATACTCACTTAGATTTCCACTAGGAATGTAAACGTTGCCCGATGGCGTTCGCACCAAACACGATGGCTCAAAGTCAACGCCCAGATCATTGGGATTGTTAGCAACGGTGCCGGCAATTAAACGGGCATTATTCATGCGACTCATTGTCGGATTACGTGGCGGAACATCCGGTGGTGCCGTTGGCGTAACCCCCTCCAGGAGAAAGCCTGCAAATGGAAAGTAAAACAAAGTGTTCAAATGCAAGAGTTAAAGAGTTTGCTATTTTTGATTCCTTAACCTATTAAATATTCAGCATCAATAAAAATGCAACGGAATCGCTAAACACTCGGAGTCATAAAAATGGTTCATACAAATTAAACCATTTTTTATTGCACATTTGACACTAAGAGTATGCTTTGAATATTTAAACAACTATAAAGTGGCAAATGGAAAAAACGGTGGGCAAAATGCCATAGGTTTCAATTTGCACTGCAATCAGTGCGCATTGAAATTGGGCTCAAAAAATGTAGCGAAATATGGGAGGAAAGCAAGGCACAGAGGTTGGGGGAAAAAGAAAACATGATATGAAATGAAATTATTTAGCAGCAACATTGAAAATTCAATTTGTTATTGTTGCTCTTTGCTGTTGTTGCTGGGCGGCGCCAGACAAACACATAGCTCCAATAATAAATGTATCTCTGCAATACAAGCAAAATTACCAGGCACCACCAAAAAAGGCAATTTCAAAATCAAAGCAGCAATAGACGAGCAGGCGACGGAGGAGGAGCAGGCGCAGGCGGTAGGAGGAGGCAAAAGAAATCGAAATAAAATTCAATTTACTGACAAAAAAAACCTAAATTTGAATGCCAACGACAAACTCGAGAAGTCGTCGTCGTCGCGAAATGCCTTTGATAAGTATATACACAAACTGATACACACACAAACACAAATACAGTTTCAAGATGTATGTGTGTGTGTTGCTGCTCTAGCCAGGCGCGAGCTGGAGTACTACAATAAATTTCAAAAGCATTCACATTCATTCGCATAGAAAATTTTAAGCTCATTTATAGGCTTAAAAGGCGCGGCATTCGCACTCGAGTTGGGGATGGTGTGGGGCCACTAGCAAACAGGATGCTCGACAAATTCAGATGCCAAGAGAAAGCGACAAAATAATAAAAAAAGAAGAGAAAGAAGAAAAAACCTAGAACGGAAGCGCCGACGGCCAAAACGATGGGCGAAATTCGAAATTTGGGTGCGAAAATTATATCCTTGCGTGTGTGCGTGTGTGTGTGTGTGTGTGTTGGCCAAAAACAAAATGAGAATGAGAACGACAACGACAACGACGACGAATAGCAGAGTCCAATCGCATTGCGTTAGGCCCACACGATATCGCTGCTCGCCTCCAGAGCTCTCCTCTGACCATAGCTGTGGCAGAACGACGAGCAAGTGGCCAGCGCCATGGCTGAAGGCGGTGGGGGAAATTTAAGCTGCGGAAAATGTGACACCAGTGCCTGGAATGGCCTTGGGGCTTGCGCATTATCATCGTAATGAAACGCGCCTCCTGAACCAGCGAAGAGCAGGGCCAGGATGCTGACTCTGACTGCTGCCAGCAAAGATTATTTCACGCGGTTAAGCACAGCTACAAAAAAGTTTTTTCTATTCTGTTTTTTCGGGGCACATAAAATTCAAAATTGAAACGACTGGCATACGGCTGTGCGCTCTGTCGTCCAGCTGTGATTAAAAAGTGTAGGAGCAGCGAAGAGTCGAGAGCGGAGAGTATGAAGTGGCAATAGGGGAAGCTTTAAATATATTTGTGGACTTTTGTCTTAGGCTTGCGAGTAATTAGATTTGAGATTTAAGGCGCTTAACATTGATGAGCAGCAACAAATTTTAAATTACCAGCAGCAGCACACACGGAGCACGGAAAATGGCAAAAAAAAAAAACAGAGCCTAGGAGTATTGTCTTCTAAGCAGCTAGAGTTCAGTTTAGTTTTTTCCGACTGCAACTGCTTTGGCATCATCATACTTAATCCCAAACTGTCGCAAAACTCAAAGCATTCGAATTGCAAGCAAATTATTTTACCATCAGGCGCTAAAGTGAAGCTACGCTGGTGACATTTGCATGCACAAAGAGATATAGACTGGCCGACGGACGCAATAACAATGTTTAAGCACATAACATGCAAGAGGGGGGTAAATGGGAGCAAGGGTTCTCGTGACTCCTTAAAGGCGCATTAGATTAATATTAAACCACGAGTGGCAAAAATGTCATTTGTGGCATGGTCTGGCTAAGGCAACAGATAAGCATAACGTCAAAAATGTTGCAAAATATTTGGCATTTGTTGGAAGAGCGGATACTCTAGAAGTAGCTTCTTATCTTCAATTACATTTTTATCATCTCTAAGCAGATTTATGCAATTGTAGTTAAATTTGAATATAGCAGTATGTATGTACATATAGTGCAAGTTGGCATTGAACTGATACCATTAACTAAACAATCCAAGTGAATTTCAATAGCTACGACCAAACAACTAAGTAAGCACTAGCAGGTCGAGCCTTATGTAGTATACTAATCAGGGATGTGCAGATTATATCGCAACTTGGCTACTTATAATACTATTGATATATGCACGTATGTATAAGGGTGACCAGATAACCCTACTTTCGACTTTGCCAAACATCCTCATAACTGATCTTAGAATTTTGAATTGCCTGTGTATGAGCGTCACTCTCAGCGGGATTGAAGCTCATGATCAACAGCTAGTATGACTGTCTGTGGTCCCTCGCCGGAAACATTTATTTGCAAAGTCAAAGCGCTTAACCTTGGCTTTTATCCAAGTTTCAAATATTCCCTACAAGTTCTTTTCTATTTCTTAGATCTATTACTTAAATTAAAGCCAACTGTTACAATTTTCAGATCACTTTGTGGATTACAAATTGAATCTAATACTCGTAAAGATTCTAGACTTTAGATTCTAACCGTAGGGTATTAGATAGAGGCAAGCACAGTTAGAGACAGTTACTTGAACCGTTGATGTGGTTGTTACATCCAATGTTCGCAGGGTATCAACGACAAGAGCATGAGCATGAACAATGACAACCCTGGCGGCACAAACAAAAGTAGCTGCTGCAATGGTCGCTTTGGCAGTTGGCATCCGCAGTCAGACAGGCGTATGAGCAAGCAAGCAAGCCACGAGCAGTTTCGATGTGACTGTGAATGTGAATGTGGCAAGCGTAGCACTTAAAGCGCAAGCAACAACAGGAACAGCAACAGCAACAGCAACAGCCACATGAGCAGCAACAACAGTAATGACAACAAATGCCAGAACGGGCAAGGCAATGGCGCTGATAAGCAGCTTATCTTCATTTCTACAACCCCCAGCGTTTATTTTTGTGTGGGTGTTGTTTGTTTGTGTTGCTGCTGCTGCTGCCATTGTCGTTGTCGTTTTGAATGCGAATTGTCGTTGTCGTTGTTGTCATTGCTATTGTTGTTGTTGTTGTTGTTGATGTTGTTGTTGCTGTTTTCTGGGTACGCAAAATGTGTAATGGCATTTCGTCAGGCGGAGCATGAAAAAGCGACACACACACGCGACATGCACACAAATATATAAAAACTCAAAACACACACACACACACACACACACACACACATTGCATACGTGTGTATGTACATGACAAAGCAAATTTGAACTGCGATCTTTTTTTTGGCGATGTTTGGCAGCACTCTCTACTAGTGCTCTGCCACACTCTGGTGGCCTCTTTGGCTTGCATTCAATGCCTTTATAATGCACTAGACTACAAATGGCAACAAGCACAACAAAATGGCAAAAGTATTTAAAGAAACATACTCAATTTGTTAACTAACGAACAGCAACTGCAGTTAAAGCATTGCAGGGAGCTTAAAGTCACAATGCCACAAGGCCACGAAAATATGTAATTTTAATTAAATTAACAGCACAATGTGGGGGTTAGCATTGGCGAGGCGTTGGCGTGGGCGTGGCACGTGGGTGTGTCTCTATGGTGCTGCAAAAGGACACCAGCTGCTTGTGGCATGCCAGGTATGAACAATGCCAAGCGGGTATGCAAGAGAATGGGCGAGTAAAGGAAGAAGGCATGCCAACACCTTGGCCAAAAGGTGCCAACAACAACAACAACATCAACAGCGACAGCAGAAACAACAATGATAATAAAAAAATAACAACATCATCAACATAGCGCTTCTTCTTCTTCATCGTTTCCTCCTTCAACTTGGGCCTTACATGTACGCATCTTCATCTGCGCTGACGAGCAGCAAAGAAATGCAAAACACTTTTGGTATGACAGCTGAAATGTCAGTTAAGCATGAGTTCAGCTACAGCACCAGCTCTAGCACGAGCACGAGTCCACCTCGAGCCCACCTCCCCACTTCCAGTTACTCACTAGACCACCCCACCCCCGACCTTACTGTCTCTTATTCTCACTTTGCCTGCCAAATGAGTCTGTGCCACTTTCTACTTGGGACACTGGGCAGCAACACGACTCACCGAGCTGCTATTGTTGTTGTTAACAATTTCTCTGCTCTTCTTTGCGCTCGGGTTAAATGCGGATTAAGTGAAAACAGTTGAAAAGCTTGAAAATGTTGTCCTCTCTGTAAGATAGCAACGAAAACTATGGTTATTTCAATGAGCAACAGAGCTCAGTGGAATGGAGAACTCTAATTGGGGTAAACTCAAGTAATGGAGCTGTAAGTCAGTGATGTTACCTTAGATGTGAGAGAATAAGTCTGTTTACACCAAGAAACCAATCGACTGAAAAAATGGCAAAACTCTCAATTTATATTGACCGAAATACAATATCTACAGAGATCCAAATCTACATTAATCTCGGTCTAAATCGCAAACACCAGTTAAGTCGAGAAAAAAATTGATAAAAGGAAACTAACCAAAACCATTATAGTCGATATTTAGCTATTAATACAGTTAGCATTTATAAAGACGAATCTCGTACTAAATACAAAACTTGAATATATTTTATATGAACCAAGAAGTTTGAATCGCGAAAGGTTTATGATAGACTTTACCAAACTCCTTGTGGGATCTGCTGCTGAGTTACACAAATATTTTAGTTGTGAAATGGTTCGTGTCAAGACTATATAATAGTATTTCCAGCTTAATAAGTAAATTCCCTTTCCTATGTCAAATACAATTAATATTTGCTTAAATGTAGAGACAACAGATTGTTTTGTTCCAATTAATTATGCTTATTTTCTCTTTTTTATTTTATTTCAGTTTCTTTCCGCTTATTCCCAATTTTCTTTGCAGTGTGTTGAGTGCCTTTTCTGTGCTAGCTGCAATCGATAGTAATGCTGGACATCTTATGTCCCAATCGCATAGATTTTTACTGCAGCAATTGCTGCACCTGGGAATATATTGTGTGAGCTGGAACAATTGTTCAGCATTGCGTATACGCAACGTGAGCCAAAGTACAACAACATTTTGCCTTTATTTTGCTTGTTTGTTTGGTGTCCGCTGTTGCAGCTGCCATTTCGTTGATAAGCAGATGCCGCAGCATACACTCAAATCACATACACATACACACACACACGCACACACACACATGCATTGTGGAGTAGAGGGACAAACAAAAGGCGCTCAAACTGACAATTGTTTAGCTGCGTGTGCAGCTATGACAATGTCTATGTAAGCGTACATGTATGTGTGTTTGTTTATGTGCCATCAGTTGACTGCACCTAGTTAAGAGACAGTTCTGCACCGCCCCCTCCACCAGCCTTCTCCCTTCAGCCGTAGCTATAATGCGGGCCATCTATATGCGTGTAAGCGCTTGCCGTTTGTCTCTGTTTAAATTTGCATCAACATTTGCACTGATGCGAGTGAGTGTGTATGTGTTTACGTGTGGTGTGTGAGTAGTGTATTTGACCGCCTGTGCTTGACATACATAACTATGTGTATAAATATTATACGTAAACTTGTTAAATTCAGTGCTAACCGACAAGACTCCTACTCTACCGCAAGTCCGCTCTGAACATTCATGTTCTTGTCATCAAATATATGTAAAGGTGTGTATGTGTGTGTGTCTATGGCGTGTACGGTTTATTAAATTAAACAAAGTTTGTGGCATAGGATATATACACATGCACATACACATACACAAACACATACACAGACATTTATGTATAGTATATATGTCTATAACTATTTATGTCGCTTGTCATGTAGCAGCCTCCTGTTACACCTTTGGATGTTGCTTTCCCCAGCTATTAATGCGGCTGTTGTTTGTCAAACTTTTGCTTTAGCTTTTCTTTCTGGCTCGTTCATTCTCTCTTTCTCTGCCTCGCGCCATATCTTTGTCTTTTTCTCACTGTTCGTCTTCAGGCTTTGCAGATTTATTTAGTCCGAGTGTATAGCCACAAAACTTGGATTTACTTCGACACAATTGTCAGCTTAGTCACGTTTTGTGTTGCTCTCCCATCGCGTCACTGTGCGTGTGTGTGTGTGTGAAAATCCCAGTTACACACACCTACACACACACGCGCACACTTGCCTAGCATCATATCATGTACGTTAATACTAAACACGACATATATAAAGGTAAAAAGCCAAAGGCACGCGATGCGCATATTTTAGCTAAAACTTGACTCTCTTTTTGTTTGCTTTTAGTTGGTATAATGTTGATGGAAAGGAGCGGGAAGGAGAGGAGTGGAGAGGAGGGAGGGAGTGTTTTTTGTATGCTAGTTAGTTACTAACTGCCATGCAGGGACTAAAGCTTGTTAGGCTGCTTTACTTTGGCTCCTGGCGAGGATCAAACTTTGCGACTTCAACCTGTTTACATGCTGATATGTTGATGCAACCCCTAAGCCAAGGCCTCAAACAGCCAAGAAAGTTCTGCTTCTTATTCTTGCCACACTTTGATTACACTTCCTTCAAACCCACATCTCTTCAATGCCGTTAATCAAGTTTAAACAGTGACCTAGTTTAGTTGGCAATCCAATGCTATGCCATCCATACGGCTGGCACATTTTGTGGCTGACAATATCAGCTTTGACAGCTTTTGATAGTTTTACAGTCAAGCCAAGAGACGCGAGAACGCCTAATTGATTTTGTGGCATGCAAAACTTTACTAGACGGTGATGTTGCTACCAAAAACCACAGGCCAGCCGCTTGCAACGATTTGAGTTCATCATTTTTTGCATGGTCGCTTCAGCTCGCCTACTTAGTGGCAAGTGCAGCCCCCGTTGGTAATCCTATTAGACGTCGTCTAGCCCTCCCTTGGCATAGCGTGTGTCTGTAGCATACTTTGCGGTTTTCACTTTATCGCATCGTCTGCCTCAGCCAAAGTGTGAGTAGAGTTCTCATTTTTTGCATGGCATGCTTTAAGGTTTTAAGTGAGGCACGATACAACTTTCTTAACATCGCTTAATAGCTAACAGAGCGTTGGCCAATTAATAAGCAATATAGATCTCGATAATGTATGAGAAATGTGAGTGCATTATTTTCTACCTTTGCCACTTGTATTTTGATTTAAGAGCGGCTACAGTCGGGTGCAACCGACCAATCGGAATTCAGAAACAAAGTTATGTACTTATATATAGAATGTACAGACTGCCTCTTTTGTTCAGTATACCCAGTTACCATTTAAATAACCCCAGTGCTTACTATCCGATCGTGCTGCAATAGATAATTAGCGCTACAAGCAACTATATATCATCGGCTGTTATATATTCCCACTTTAGTAAAATGAGGAGAATTATCAAGAGTCTAGAACAAATTTGACCTATGTATTTAAGAAATACACGGACCAACATGCGAACTGTGGTGGCTCCGGCTCTAATAGATCCCTAATCTAATCGCACATATAGACAGATCGAGAACGATCACTCGCCACTTTGTTTAACGTGGCATTTACCAAATAGGTATACAACCACGGTGCCCATATATGTACTCGCACATATAGACAGAGAGACGGACATGACTATATACACTCTGCTCGTCGTCTTAACGAAGAATATTTATATATTTGAATTCTTTGTGGGGTCTTCCACGCCGCCACATATATCTCTCAAATGCACAAACTATATACTCTTTTTATACTTTTACAAAGAACAGAAACAGGAACAGCAACACAATATATAAAGAGTTTTATCTCAATATCAGCCTATTTAGCGGCTCTTTGATCGATGTAATCCCAATTTAGAATTAATAGGAATGTTCATCATTTTGAAATGTTTGTGATATTGCAACCTAATCATTGATTATATCACTGTCTTTCCTAGTGAGCATACAAACGTGTACCAACACTAACACTAACACTAACACTGAGTGCAACATAATCTAAATATTATACACATATACATGGAATAGATTTTGAACATCTGCAAATTTAAAAAAAAATTAAACAGATTATTAACTTAATAAATAAATAAATTTACTTAATAAATAATCTGTTGTTTAAAAATTGTAGACAAATTTGCCATAATGTCGTTTTTTATTCAATTAATAATTACGCACAAAATTACCAATTTTTCCCATAGTGCTGTCACTCTTCAAAAAGTGTGCAATTTTGAAGATTTATTTGGCTTGACATTTGCAAGGATTGGACTTTTGCAGCAGTCAAAAAGTTTTCGAGTGCTGGAATGGTATATTTTGTGGCAGAGGAATAGCGAAATGGCAATGGAATGAAAATGAAATCTAATTTAATGCATTATTTGACACATTTCGTGCAACTTGAAGTCGCACAAGTCTAGCAAAACTGGCAGCTTGTAACTTATAAATTGTAACTAGGTCGCTCTGACACGCCCACTGCCACTCAATTCGCGTGAAATTACACAGAAATTAATGCAGCGAGCCATGGAAATTTTTAAGTTCACAAAAAGTAGGCAATCCTTTTGTATTTTTTTTTTTGCACAAAGGAAATGCAGCAAAAACTTTAGTACGAACGGGGTCACAATTTGTTTGGAAATGAAGGCCGGAGATAACTGACACTTGCCAGCGGCTCATTAACATTTCAAAGTGCCACGTAACAAATGGAAAGTAGCAGTGGCAAGTGGCAAGTGGCAGCCAAAAGGGGCAAACAAATCTGTCAACTACTTCTCAATCCATTTGCCACATTGCATTAAATTCCATGTATGGCTATGTGTGCGTATGTCGTTGGTGCTTAACCCTCTTGGGTTTGTCATGGAATGCAATGTGTGGAGTGCTTGACATTATACCAACGCCTAGCGCTATGCAACACAATTGCCTAGCGCCTCAGCCGCAAATGCCGCAAGTGCTGGAGTGCAACCTGCAGCTTTCCATTGTCTGCACCAACACAAACGCACATACTAACTCACGCCCATAAGTACATAGTGTCTACAAAACTTACTGCGCCTGACAAGCAAATTAAGCGCACAAAGCCAGCGAATAAAAATAAATAAAGTAAAACCCGTAAACTGTGCCCAGACGAAGCTGGAATATACTACATTATTTTTTTTGGAAGAACAGTCAAAACTATTCTTAATTTAATAGTATCAGTAAAATATAATTGTATTAATGAAATGAGGTTAAAGTATATTTCCACATTTTTATTGATTAACTTTTATTCCATTCACAAACGAGTCATTCTCATCAGAAAGTATGCTTTTGCTAGGGTATAAAAAACACAATTTGCAAGGAATGTACTGGTGTGTGTGAATGGCAAGTTGCAAAAAATAGTGGCAGTAGTGTGTGTGATTGTGTGTGTGTTTGCCAGCGTATAAAGTAAAAGTGCAGCAGTTAAGCACTTTTGTCTCAATGAGTGTCAAGCGCCGCCAAGAAACTGGCGACAAGCCACACACATACTCACTTACCCTTACACTCACTCCGCCAAGGCACCTACTCATACTTCTCAGCCAGTTTGCGTTTGTGTGCAAACTTAAGAGAGAAAAGTAGGAAAAAATAATAGCTCTATTAATGAGCCTCAGGCCAAGTGCAACAAGCTGACAGACAACATGACCTGACCCCAAACCCAACCGAGCACAACGCAGCTATTTAGCTCATATGTATATATATATACGTGTGCAATCATCTGAGAATTCAACTAAATGTGAGTGTGTGTGTCTGTGTGTTTGTGTGTATTTAAGTTTGCACATTTTTGCACATTTTCTTTTGTGCTCTGAAAGAGCCCTATGGGAACTTTTGGTTTACTAGTTAGTTTAGTTTGCTTAAAATCTCCTCCTTTAGATCGTACTGAATGAAAGAAAATGCAAAGTTCTTATAGATACTAATTTAATTGGATATTTTATATTGGGCACATGACATAAACCATTGACAAAAGTTGCTATGCAAACGCAAATATTACCAACAACAAAACCAACAAAAGACAAGTAAGTACTGTAATGTATATATCGTAGTATATACATATATATTATTACCAACCAAATGTCAGCCACGTGGTAGCATATAACAAGCATAATAATAATGCTCTCCCACACCCACTCTCACATTCGTATTCATTACAAATCTCACATTTCAGTGGCAACAACTTTAATTGGTGAGACTTGAAAGAGAAGTAGAGGTATCTATTCCATTTTCCCTGCTACGAATTCCACGACGTTTTAAATTCCGTACAAAAACAATAAAATAACTAAATTCCATAAAGTGTGTATAGTAAAGCATATAGAAGATATTCCATTATTTATGACTTAAGAATCAGAATGCATAATCTGCCTTTTCTTTTCAACGAGGAACTAGGAGGCTAACGCCACTATTTCAGCGCACACATTTCACTCATGTCTTCACCCTGCTCAATTTGTGTTAATATAATTTAAAAGAATTTTCACTGCTTTTCTGTCTTTCTGCTATTTCTTTTAGTACACATTGGAGAGTCGTTAAAAAATAAAATTCTCAACTCTGACTCGCATTTCTCAGTTTTATTTGCCATTTCGAGGGTTGCACACTGACCCTATCTCTGCCCAAGACATATAGTACAGCTCAGTTGTTTCTTCGTTTTATTTCTTCTTTTGGTGCTCTTATGCTTACTTTCCTCATTTTAAATTTTTTTGAAGTTCCCACAAAATTGAAAAGTAGCCAAAGTTTTCAGGGTTAGTTGGATTTTTCTTGAGGTTTTTTATTAATGTGCTTTTTTTGTGGAACATCTTAAGAAGCACTCGCTAGAATTCCCAAAGAAGCACATAACTTTCCTTAGAAACACACGCATACTTCCACAAGTTTAGCTGCTGCCGTAAAGTTTGTTCCTGGTAATTATGCGCCGCCGCATGCATAAAAAGTTTCCCATCTCCATTTTCTTTGGGGTGCAAAGAGGCATGCAAATTATGATGAGGTTGTTGTTGTTCCTGTAGTCGGAGGGTGCGAGGATTTACGTCAATTTTCAGGGCTACATAGCTGAGTTTTTTGGTTATTTTTTTCCATGTAATTTCGATCGACTCTCTCATGCTCTTCTAGGTGTAGATTTATGTCCATACATACTCACACACATACACACACACACGCACACGCACATACACGGAATTGTATATTGTTTTTCTTCTTTTACTCGTATGTATTTCGATTAATTAAAAACTTTAGCGTTTATGCTTTGATTTTTAAACGTGTTAAGTTAATTACTGCGTTTAAGCTCGTCTAATTGCTTTTCTGCTCTAGGTATGGAGTTTCAGATGCTGCACAAAATTGTACCATGTTTTGGGTGGGCGTTAAAATGATGAGAATGTACATACAATGTAAGCGAAATTTTTCAACTATATATGTATGTATATAAAAAACATTAACAATATTAAAAGAATTTGAAAAATGTGAAAAAATAGAAAGAGTTATTTCCTATATGACTGCAAATTAAATTAAATTGGGCTGATTTAAGTCAATTTTATATTCGCATTTTCGACTTATGTATGTTACTTTGCTGCGTTGCAAACGGTTATAATTAAAATAATTAATAGAATAAAAGCAAGGACAAGAATAGTATATGCTGTATACGCAACAGCTAAAAAATGCCTGGCAACTTTAGAGGTAAATGCTGGCATTATGTAAAGCAATTAAAATCTAACAGCAGAAGCATAAAAAACACACAGCATAATTTCAGCTGCAAATATGTACTTACAGACACAACACTTACATAAACATACACACATAACACAGTTACACACAAGGCAACAACACACAAGCCGCTGACTTCTAATGGCATGCAAAATGTGTGCCAAGCAGTGAGAGTTGGTTGGGAAAAAGCGAAAAAGAGTGGGCGCTAGCTGGGTAGACCGTGCGTTAGCAGCTGCGCTCGCAATGCATTAAACGATGACCGCTTAAAAGTATGCTACAAAAAAGGTTAACAATGTTGCTGGGTTTGTTAGTTCTGTTGTTCTTGTTGCTGTTGCTATTTGTGTTGGTAATGTTATTGCTGTTCTGTTGCAGCGAGCAGCTAAAGCCATGATTAAATAAATTGTTGAAAAATGTTTAACAAGCCAGCGACACCAAGCCACACCACACACCCCACACCCCACACACACACAGTTCTTACATGTTGACCTGCTAAAAAATCTATAAAAATGCAGCAAAGGCAGCTGTAGCTTGGACTGGGGGCACGCCTGCTGCTGAGCAACATATTGCAGTCAAGGCCTTGCTGTGTGTAGTTTTTCTGTGTACTAGTACGAGGCGCATGTGGCACAAACGGAAGCTGCTGTTTGGCTCACATAAATAATAACAATAGTTGTTGCTATTGCTATGGCCACGTGGGTATTCCGCACCAGCAGGGCGGATGGACGGTTGGTCGTCAGGGCGTGGCCGGAGAGTAACACGTGTAACAAGTGTTGTAACTACAGCTGCCCCTGTTGTTGTTGTTGCTGCTGGTGTCTTTTATTGAAACTATTTACGCTATGTTTACAAGCAAGTCTATACACGTATATAGATACATGTGCGTGTGTCTATGTAAGTGTGATACCTTGTTGTTGTTACACCTTTGCGTCTGTGTACTGTGTGTGTTTTTTATCAACTTGTGTTAAAATTGCTAAACATTTAGCTGTTATATATTACAGCCAGAGGGAATGCGGAGAGTAAAAGGGTTACATGTACACATGCATGTGTGAGTGTATGTGTTTGCTGTTGGCTCTAAGAGCATGTGTTGGCATCAACATTTTGCTTACTTTGGCTTATTGACTCACAGGCTTTGGCAGGGAAAACTTTTACTGCTCGCAAGCTGCGGTAAATTAATTTAATGTAAAAATATTTACTTGAAATTAACACTAATAAATAACAATTACAAACACAATGTGGCAGCCTCATTAAGCCCATGACCAAAGTTTGGGAAAATTAAGAATTAGTTTCATTTTAACTCGTAAATCGTGTGATATAGAATTTAGTTTGTGATATTTGGATTTATTTATGTTACTAACCCATTTTATTTACTTTAAGAGTTTTAATAAACAACATCTACATTTGGCAAAGGGAACACAATTATGCTCGACTGAGTGGTTAATATTTAGATCATGTACTTTAAAAAAGTACAAAGGGTATATTAAGTTTGTGCAACAGGCAGAAGGAGGCTTGGCAGATCCCACAAAAAAAAACTGTAATAGCTAGAGACATCATATTATGAAGTCCCCACAGTCACAATTATGAAGATACAAATTTGTGCAGCATACAAAGATCTTATGGTAACCTTCAGTGCTGTAAATTGTAGCTCAATCGGATAATAAACACCGGAGATATTCGAGATTAAAGTCTCCGTACTAGGCAAGGGGGAGAAGCGCGCATGCACATAATGTATGTATGGACATAAGTGTGTCTGACTTTGCGACATGTGTGTGTGTGTATTGTTAGCATTAGCTGCTGCAAGTGAAGGTACAGGGTCTTCTACTGTCGGTTGCATCCGACTGTAGCTTTCCCAGATTGTTCTTTAGTACATTTTAACAGCACTACCCTCCTTACATTGAGACAGTGTACTGTGATTTCAACTGGAGACCATTATGGCAAGTGTTAATTTTCGCGAGGTTTGTGCGTGTTAGTGTATCGAGCTTTCGCCGCAATTTAAGTCGAACTTAAAGTTGAAGAAATATCTGAAATTCTTCCTGTCCATATTACTTGATCTGCGGCTGGTAACAACATTCTAATATTTTAAATTTGATTCGTCTAGCTCAGTTTTGTTTTGTTTAAATCGACGTGCCCATACAGAAAGACACATGGACAGATTGACAGGGATGGATCGGACCAGTTCTTCGACGTTCTTCGTCAAAAATATACGTACTGCTTTGCGGGGCCTCCTTCTCTTCATAGATCATATTTACCCGTTGATTTTTTCATTATAATTAGAATATTCATTTGAATACATACCTGCAATTAGAAGAGAATAATTACATTTATTAGCATACAGTGGAATAAAGTAAATATTGTGACTTAATTAAATACAGAAAAGAAAAGCATAAATTTTGCCATATTTTTATCGCATATTTGCATTTCTTTAATGTCATAAAGTAGTTTGTACATTATGATTACGACTGGCAACTTTACGAGTTCGAGTTTATTTATTTATTTTTTGCAGTAATTTAATTTGCTGCATTTCGCGGCTAACCACATTTGCATTTTATTTCTCTTGCAACTATTGTTTATCATTTGCATGTTTTTAAATTTATTTATTATTGTTATTGTTATTTATTTTACAACCGCGTTGAATCTTTGTGTGTGTGTGTGTGTGTGTGTGTGTGTGTGTGTGTGTGTGTGTGTGTACTCTGTCAATGTCGCTTCCAGCAATTACCACCGACCCTGATCCCGATTTATTTTGACAATTTCACAATTTTATATAATTTTTAGGACTTTTTTATTAAGTGCGAAAATTGTTTTTGGCAACTTAAAAAATGTTCTATAAAAAGTGCCTGAAAATTCATTACATTGTATGAAAGTATAAAAATCAACAAACGTAACGATTCAAAGCGAAAACAAATAAGTTAGATGGGTCTGACCCAAATAATGTACATACAAAATAAATAAAAAACTTAATAAAAAACTTAAAAATTCCTGTACAATTTTACACTGATTTGGTGATTAATATACTAACTAACAAATAAACTGGGGTGCAGATAATATCTACCAAGAGTTATGAGAATTTATTTCCATTTATTTGGCCCATTTAATATAGTTTTTTTAAGTGTTTGCATGGAGTTATTACTGCACATTTTGTGTAGGTAAACCTACTGAAAGCTGATGGAAGTGCGCAACTTTCGCCAATAAAAACTTATATATTAAAATGCATTTTTCATACATCAGGCTCTACCAAGTAAATATTCAAACAAAAGATCAATATGAAAACATATTGATAATCAAAATTGTAAAATTAATTTAAATGTCTTGCTAATGAATGTTTACAGGCATATGAAAAATAAATGAGCCTACACACTCTGCGGCCAATCGATTGTCATGCTAATGATGGAAAATGGAAATGGAAATCAAATCGCTTGCATAAATAAAATGTCTGTGGCCAGGTGACAAAAAATTAGCTGTAGTAACCAGAAAGCGATAGAGTTTCAGATACCAATAAGATACGAGACTGAATGATCGAACTAAAGTCTGTCCAACTGTCCACTGTGTGTGTGCATATTAACGGCATGAAATTTCAACTGTCATGTTGCCTGACACTGTTTTTTGCCTCTTCGCCTTTCTAAGCTTCAGTTAAAAAATCTGTATCTATATTTTATCACTGGCTTTGTTCAATTTCATATCTTGCGTGAAACTGTGAAACGATTGGAAACTGATATGCAAATTACTGTATGCTGGTCGCCATATGTAATTGAGCGAGAGATAAAGGGCGAAAAGGAGAAATTTTTGTTGAAATTGACTTTTGATAAATAGGCGACAATTTAAAATGCATTTTCGTGTGGCTCACACCCAGCAGGGGGAAGCTTTGCCATTGCATAAGCTAAATCCGAGATTGCATTGCTTAACAGTAAGTCAAGAGTCAGACAGTGGAAAGTTCCTCATTCGCAACTGTTGCTCACATCAGCCTTAGTTAGCTAGACAACAACAACAACGGCTACAGCCAATGTTAGCATCTTGTCCAGAACATTTCTGTTTTCTGCGTAGGCAGCATCAGGTTGTTCACTTGTCCAAATGCCAATTTCACTGCCCAAAAGACTACCAAACCAAGCCAGCGACAAGCAGGCAATCAATTGCCCTTGTTAAGTTATTTCATAAAGAGCTATGTGTTTCTGTAAGGTATATTGCATTTATAAAGAGCTCTATGGATTATAAACGTATGTTGTTTGATATTTGAATATTTAAATAGTCTTTAAGTTGTATAGTGAATCTATTCCACAGATACCGTATCCCGTATTTAAATCATTCTTAACTTAAAAATAAAGAGGTCTATCTTTTAAATAACTTCTGGGATTTAAATCGTGAAAAAATATGAATATTAAAATTATAAAAATATAAATTAAAAGCAATTTGTTTGACCTTCAGAGCGATTTAAAAATGGTGAAATTTCTAAGTATATGTTAATATTTATATGAGTACTGTGTATACTATATCTCTCATAATGTCTGGGCTAAGCCTCACAACGGGCCTCATTTGGGCAAAGTGAGATAAGGTTCATCCTAGTCTAACCTAAGCCTTGCATTTGCATTTGCGATTCTTACCAAGTTAGACACGAAAACATAAATATATTGGTAATAAATGAGTAGGCATGCGACAAATTCGATAACAATTAACAGCTTATGGCTAATCTTGCGAGTATTGGCGTTGAGCTTTAGTAAACGTATTTGAAGTAACCCTTTATGGAGTATTTCAGGAGTGGAACTTGTGAGCGTATGAAAACTTCGGGGTAGAATATTATTGCGAATGCAGTAGCCGCCAGCGCATGTCCAAACATTCGCTTGCAACTTGCAACTGGTAACTGGCAAGAACACCATGCAAGCTCAGAGCTTCTCACAAATCGTGGAGGATGCACGAAATGTTAATGACTTTTGGCTTAGCGGCAACAATGTGAGGCGAATTACCTTTTTTGTTGGCTGTTTATGCAATGATAATAAAAACGCAGCGCAGGGCACAAAGAGCCAGCGATAAAGTTAGGGAAGAGGGAGAATGCAAAAATATAAATGAAATAAATTACTGCGCAGCCGCAGCGACAGACGAACAATGAGCTCGAGTCGTACAATTTGAACGGACTTGCTTCTGGCACTAGTAGCTCCGTCTCTGGCTCCAACTCTGCCTTTGACTCGTTGGTCCCGTCAGTCTCTCTGTCTGTCTGTTTGTCTGTTTGTCTCTTTGTCTTGTTGTGTTTCTGTGTAGCCTGTGTGTGGGTTCCACACGCGGTCTTCATTTGAATGCGCAACATGTTGTGGCATTTCAACCTGGGACTCCTCGGTCGCTGGTCAGCTCGGCGGTCGGCCTCTATGCGGAAAGAGCAACTGCAACTCCTACGGCTTCATTTGCCATTATCTGTATGTTGCAGTTGGTTAGTTAGTGCGCTTTAATTTATCGCGGCAGTGAGAAGAGGAGCTCATAATACACCTACTAGCACAAGGAGCACCAATTGAAGTACCCAAAATGCCACGAGGCAAGTCAATTGTCCAGCTCATACCATATATACCCCGTCATAAATTGCTGTCGCTGTTGTTATTGTTGTCTCTCTTCTGTAGAATGCATCCAAATATGACAAGGTATCTCCTCCTTCCACTTGCACTCTTTGTCCGGCATTGCCCGGCTACTTATTTGCTTATTGAGTTCATTATTGTCGTAGTTGATTGCGGTCGTTGCTGCTGGTTATCATTATGTTTATTATTGCACCCCTGATTCAAACTACTTTAATACATATACTTGGCTTCTTTTTGCACTAATTTAATATACTCTTTCGCCATTGTGCGACTCGTGCCTGGAGTGCCTTTTGTTAAGATTTATGCGCAATTTCCAATTGATCTTCAAGACATAGAAGTATTATAGAGTACGTGGGCGTCTGTTAAGCATACGATCAAGTAGTCTGATTGTACCAACTTTTTGGTTTATAGCAAACTTTTATTTTTAATTCATTTCAATTGAGTCTCCTGCATTTGCTTGCATTTCCTGACCATGTTTCTTAGTCCATTCGACGGCTCATTTATACTGTGCGAGCTTCAATCTCGACACAAACAAATGCAGCTGGCAGCGGCAGCAGGCAGCTTTATCTGCACATGGCCAAAGCTCAGATAGTGTGTGCACGAGCAGTTCATCAAGCGGGTCGACTGGGTACGCCCACACAATATGCACCACCGTGAGCTGTACATAAGGGGCATTAGTGTATGAAGTTGGCAGTCCAAGTCCATTGTGACTGCCTATTTACCATTTACCATTTTCAAGCTTCTTTCCACTTCCGGTCCAAGTACTAAACCGTTTCCGTGTGCTATATGTAGGTATGTAGTCAAGGATTTATGTCATACACTCCTCGGCAAGGACTCGAGAGTTCATAATCTTGCCACTCAAATCGCTAAGCAGCTGTAGCTCGTAGCCCTCCTTCGATGGAGCTGCACTTAATTTACCCTTAATTAATTGGACCTGCAGTTGAGCTCAGTTATACTCACTCCTCTCCACTCCACTCCACTCCACTCCACTCAACTTCAGTGGCTAACTCTGTCTTCCCCATCCTACTTGATTCCTTTTGCCGTTCTGCTGACATTCCCTTAGTATCGCTCTGCTCTAGTTAGTTACGGCGCTTGCCATTTTTCGCAAATGTTTTGTGTGCATGCAAATCATTCGTTCAGTTGCTCACTCATTCACTTAGGCATTCAGTCATTCAGCCAGTCAGTCAGTCAGTCAGTCAGTTGGTTCGTGGTCAGTTTCATTCATTTCCATGGCTCGCTCAAGTGGCGCTGTGGCCACTCGAGTGGCTTTCTGCCCACTTGAGAGCGAACCAGTGAGTGCTAAGACCTGACCGACCTGTACTGCCCAGAGCTCATTTAATTTAAATTTGAATTCAAGTTTTATTTTTAACCATTTGTGTAATGTTAGTTACCCTATAAAGCACAATTGCTCTCTAAGTGCTCCATGCACAATAGTTCTACTGCTTAATTTGCCAAATTGTTTCAAACTTCTCGTCTAGTTCTAGGTACTAGATTAATATAAGTTACATACAATTATTAGTCAAGAAATCGATAGTCAAGTTTCTTATCATAAATGCAAATATTTTATAAATTTATACGCTTACTCCAGTTTGTGTTTATTTTGCAGTTGTAGATCCAAAATCTATACACTTTATGTGCGACCATCTGCACTAGAGCAATCGATAGTGGTGCTGCTATATCGCTCATATAAAGCAATTAAAACTCAATAAGCAGATGGGTTTGATGTGTTGTCTATCGCTTGTATTTGCCACTCAATTAAATATTTTTCCTGCATTCGCACTAGTTTTTGAGCCTGCGGTCAGTTTGAATAATGTTTAATTAACAGTCCCGCCGACTAAACTAGAGTAGAGTGTATATAAACGAGTGGTATATATGTGGATACATATGTATGTACATACACACAAAAATTGGGTCATGCCCTGTGAAGAGGGCAAAAAGAGTTTTGCTCTAGATCTGATTCATATTATTATACGGAAACTAATTAAGCCAAGGCTTAACTAAGAGCAAAACTAGAATCTAGCTCATACTTTTGCACATACTCAGCACAGTCTCTAGTCTTCTATTGTCCAGAGACTCGGCTGTCGGTTGTATCTCAGAGTAGTTAAACTCATTCGCAGAACACTTAATGCGCACTAATGAAATGTCAGCTTAAGTCATAACTCAGATGCAGCAGCACCAGCAACAAAAGCCATCTCCAAAGAGGCTGACCAGCAGCAACAACAAAAGCAGCAACAGCAACAGCAACAATGAGATTGGCTAAGGCAACAGCGACAACAATTGAAACACTTCTTATAACAAGAATCTATGACAAAGCCAAGGGCACTATGAGGGTGTTGGGGCTTTTCGCTTGGCTTTTAAATATGACATGCATTTATGAGATTTATGTGTCCCACCATCACACACACACACACACTCACGTAAGCAGTGGCACACGCATGTGTACGCAACAAAATGGCGGCCATAGTAATTGATAAGTTTTGCTTTGTGTTTATGTTATATTGTCCTGCCAATGGACGCCATTTTTGCTTACACGCTAAAAGAGATTGATGATGCTTTGAAGGACTCGCCACCCTGACGGACGGACGGACGGACAGACGCTATGACACAGACCGAGAATGAGAGAGAGTGCCCTGACTAAAGCCCCTGAACTTGGGTAATTGTAGCGGCAAAATTAAATGATGAAAAGTTTTCTTAAGGCCTTCTGCCTCTCATCTCCAGTCTCCACTCGAACGAACCACTGCGATGGAGCACGTCGTCCATTTGATTGATGAAATGATAAATATCTAACGCTGTCTCTGCTGCTAGCACAAGCAAAAATTGTTACAACTGTGTGCTGTGAGCTGAGGGCATTATTATTGCGTTATTATTAAAGCGTTTTTAATGCTAAATGTCAAATGCAGGACAGATAAGCAGCCCCAGCTGTCAATGCAATGACAAGATGAGAGAATGAAGACAAGGATAACAGAAACCGGAAGTAGAACAGGGACATGCGAATAAAAATAGAGAGGAGTGGGAGTGGGAGTGGGTGTGGGACTCTTGCCAGAGGAATCATTACTAAATGAGCATGTTACGGGCTCCCAATAGATAGATAGCTGACTGACTGTCTGCCCGGATATACTGGGGGATATACTAGTAGCAGCAGCGAGCGCCTGAGCTGCAAATCCCACTTAAAATCCGCTTCGTTTACGAAAATGTAATGATGATTAATTACCAAAAGCAGAATGTGGCAGTAGCAGCATACTGGTTGAGGTTTTTTCGGCATGCTTTTTCTACTATATTTTTTTGTTTTTGGTTTTTGTTGGGTTTCTTCCGGAAAAGTGCTAAGTACATTGTATTGGAATGGGATGCCTTTCACTCCCGCTGGCCTGGCATGGTTCATTATCACGGGTGGAACAGCGGCAGCAGCAGCAGCAGCAGCCGCAGTGGTTCTAATAGTTCCCCTTTTCTGAAGAAAACAAAAGTAATTAATATGCCAAAGTTGGCAACGCTGTTGTTGTCAGCTCAAACAGGAGGAAGAGCTGGAGAAAGTTCTGCCCAAATGGGTTCATTAAAATGAAGGTTAAGCTCAGTATTTAACAGCTCACAGCTGTCCACAAATTTTCGGAATAAATAATTATAATATTATTGAAAATTACAGCTATCTATCTGCGCCTTTCAATTGGACTAACATATTATGTTGATCTTAGTGACAATTTTGTTTTTCATTTTCAACATGGATAAAGTAAATAATCCAAATGATAAAGTACAGATACAAATACAAAAAACTTTATGAATATAAATATAAGCCACGTTTCATTCATATGTTGGCTAAAACACATGGAGACCGCAGGGCTAATTAACTGAACACTCTTCTATGTACTGATCGCCCTCTTTTCTCTGTCTCTGGGGTCCATCAACCGACCGCATTATGGGTCAATTAAAAACCATTTTCACGCTAATTGCAATGCACCAGACGCGTCTCAATTGCCCAATTGCAAAATTTATCGAATTTATTATAATCCAAACTGAAAATAATGCACAAATCTGACACGCAACTCAAAATGCCAATGCACTTAAAAACACATTTACCAGTAACACCTCGCCTCCAGTCACCCCCTTTCCCTGGCCTTCATAGCTGAGCTACAGTTAAAGTGAACAAAACGCTAATTTGTTTTTAATATGCGGTATAGACGAGGCTTATAGATAGACACAGAAACAGACCGACAGACCGACTGAGACCTAAACTTAGACTCTGACTGGGACTGAGACTGAGACCAAGACGCAAAGCTAGTCTCAAACTGCTTGATTATCTGCTCAAAAATTCATAAACCGAAAAGTGTTTCATCGTTAACACCCCGTCAGTCCGTCGCTCGGTCTCTGGGTCTGTTCGGACTGGTGTGTTGAAGCCAAATCCTAGGCGCGTTGCGGCTTAACAATGTTATTAAAATTAATATAAATGACTAGAAAGCGGCATGGACATTAGCACTGCTCTCCTCCCCTACCACTTTTATGTTCTCCCTATAGCTCCGCTGTATTGATTACGGGCGGTCCTCGTCGGTAGACAGGTACCATAGACACTGCTGGCGTTCATACGTAAATACACAGACGTAAAGTTGACTTTAGTCGGCGCAGTCTTTGCTGTTGTTGTTCTTATGATTGTTGTTGTTTTTGTAATTAGCGCTTGAGTAGTTTGTTAAAAAAAGTAAAAAGTCGTTCATTGTTCCCCGACATGTTTGTAAATTGAACGAAAAATCTTTAAAATGGAAAAGTGTGCTGTGACTTCATAATGAAAGGTTTAAGTAATTGAAGAAGAGCAATAGAGATATTTGAGATTATAGCAAAAGTAAGTATTACGGTTATTGTATGCAATAGTTTCCACCAGATAAAGAAAATAGGAAACATCTAAAAAAATCTCTAAATAAGTTCTATAAAAATAGTTTTAGCAGATATGATATAGCCCGAGTAGTTAAAGATCTATCTATATAGTATTTTAAATACTGCCAAATAGTTTCAGCCTACTGACTACTTTCTCTTCTTACGTTTCATCACTCTTCCTCCCGCTCTTTATCTGTTAATCTCTCTCTGTGTGTTTCAATTTTAACGCTTCTTCAGCTGCTTCCACTGCTGGAGAAAAAGAAGTTTGTAACGCCTGGTCAAATAATTAATTATGTTCTTCATATTTTATGTTCAATTCGAAGATGCATAAAAAATTATTAACGTTTCTTCTATTCTTGATATTTTTTGTCTGAGCTTTGAGCAGTGTGAAGACTTCTTGCAGGCTTTGTTTCTTCTGGTTTTATTTCTTGCCTAATGAACGCTGATTGCTGTGAAGCATAGCAAACTTGCTGGTAACGAGTTTTGTTAATTAAAATAAAAGTCTACCAAGATATAAAGTTAAGTAAGCTTCATGTGATTTTTCGATTTAGCTGTAATAGCGCCATTTAAGCTGATTATTTTGCCTCTTTGTTACTGGTATAACGATTGAAAACTGTGAATTTTATGCTAATCTTGAAAATTAAGCGAGACTTTGATAGATTACAGCCATAATATTGAGCTGTGGCCTGCTGCCAAAGATGTCTGCCTTTAGAGACTAAAGTGAATTAATCAACAGTTTGGTTTTTCATTAATTCAATAAGAAATGTTATGCACAATTTATTAGCCGCGGTAAGCAGGTGTACTTCTTTCACCATTTGGTAGAAAGTTCTCGACGATAGTTGCCCTAAAACAACAACAGTGCAATAAAAGTTTTCAAGCAATTGATTTACCATTGCCTATACCTTTCAATCGAGCTTAATTGGCTTGCGTGGCCACATAGTCTGACTTTCCATCGCTTTCCGCAGGAGGACATACGACATGGTTAATATTCGGTTGAAATTAGTCGAAGAAAGCATACAAAATGCATGCACTAGACCATTAATAGAAATAAATTGAATATGATTCTCAAGTGAGTGTTTGCGTGTAAGTATCTTTGGCAACTTACATATTCATGTGCGATCAAATAAAGCGCAGGCAGACAGGACAGACAAGGACACAGTGATGGAAAGATACAACGAGGGAAGATTGAGAGAGATTGTCGTATAATTCATGTACAGGACGGAGTCGAACTTCTTATGCAAAGCCACTTAACAAAAAGCAATTTATTTGCACATAATTTGTGAGCTCCGCAGGATATTTGCTGAAAGCGAATCCTGGCCAAAACGACGTTGACAAGCAACAGCAACAGCAATAGCAGCAGCAGCAGCAGCAGCTTCAGCAACATCGAAGCCAAGTCACTAAAATTACAAATTAATTTTCCGAAAATTTGCGCAAAAACTACGACAGAACGTAGAAAATACGCCATGTATGTATAGCATGTATAGTCTACACACACACACACACACGCACACACAGCCTCATACACAGCATAACAGCCTTGGCTCCGACTCCCCCTATGGCAATCCGGCATTGAGATTGTCGAGTAAATGAAATGTATTGAATTGACATAAAAGTCGCTCAAGTTAATTCCCCGGCAATGTAATTGGTGGGCTTGCCCCGTCCCATGACTTTCGTCCGTCCCGAAGGATGCCAGATATGCTCATATGATTACAGGGTTGTTCGTTAAAGGAAAGTAGCAGGAAAAGCGAGAATAACAGCAAAAAAGGAAGGAAAAATCTATACTACATACATTTTGGACAATGTCAATTTGTTAGCATTTATTGAATTGTGAATTATTAAAGCGCACAAATTGAAAACGCAAGTGTGTGGTGGGTAGACCGAAACACTCCTCAAACACGTACGCACACATGCCACACATACGCACACATACACACATGTGTATTTGTGTTGTAGAAATACCATATTGTATATAGAGTACACAAAGCCAAAGTCGATTTAGTTGGTCAAATAAGAAAGGAAGCCGACCAAAGAAAACTGAAGGCGAATCTGCGCATATGAGGAAAGCCAAGTAAGAAAATAAAAGAAATCTCTTCAACTTGGGTAGTTTGGGTTACATTTTCCACACAATCGCATCTAATATGTACATGACAGAGATAAAGACCCATTGTGCATACATATGCATACACACATACATACTTATTTGTAAGGGCCAAATAATTATTTTATGGAGTCTTGGGGTTTGCTGTGAATGCTTTAAAGTTCTCAATGAGTCCTCAGCCAGACTGTACTCAACACACCTTGATAAAAGAATATTAGCTTGTCAAATGTACTCTTTGAACTAATATAATGCATACAGCTCTCTCGTCAACTTCATAAAAGCCAAATCAAGCCAAAACCAGCAGGCACACCCACAGCACTTAACCCTCATCTGCCCACTCAATCATTGGGGCAGAGGGTGCCAAAAATAAATGCCAATGAAAGCGAGTAATAAATGCAAACACACAAACAGAGCTGGTAGGAAATGCTAGCCAAAATGTGTTAGTTGTGAAAGGGTCCTACCACTTTCTCCCTCTTCCAATTGTCGTTTGTTGTTGTAAAGTTGCGTATAAATTCAGCCAAAATTAAATAAAGAAATACAAAAAAAAAAACGGAAATAAAAGTGCAGATTCTACCACAAATAAGTCGCCATTCAAAGGCAGTTGCTGATTACAGCGCAGTTTTTCACTCGGGGTTTCCAGAGTTTTTCCATTGCTGTTGCTGGCGCTGCTGATAGGCATGGCAAATCGATGGCAAGCATCAAGGATGGCTCAAGTGGGGTACAATAGCCACAACCCTCCCACGCCCCGTCGCTGACATTAACAGCTTTTATTTTCTTGTGCAATTTTTCAAATATTTATCTTGGCTAGCCTCTCTCTTATTTTTTGTTTGGCAAAACAAATGCCAACTAATGTAGAGCTTGTGCTCAAGTACCAGCCAGATATTTGTCACACTCATAGCGCTGTAATGCCTTCCCCTATCGCTCTTCCTTTATAGAATCCATGCCTTGCCCTGCCAGCTCTAGTTCCATTATCAAATCGTTGACATTTATGCCGCAAGGCTTTGGCTTGGCTCTGGCTTTGGCTCTGGCCATTGGCAGCACTTGATTATGATGAAACAAGCGACGTGACTTGGAGTCGGACCTTAGCTCTGACTCGAACTTGGCCCAGGATACAGCGCAGAGTCTGTGGTACGTGTTAAATTATCGCTAGAAGACGGAACTCCACCAGCCTGAGCTGTGGCCCGCGGCTTTGTTTAGTTTATAAGTTCGTTAGTTAGTTACTAAGTACACACAAGTGTGTGGGTGTGTGTGTGTGTGGGGTGTGTGTCGTGAGATAGCCAGTGAAGTTGAAGCTGCCGATAACCACAGTGTCTAATTGCAAAAGCTGCTTAAGACAATTGAAGTTATTTGCTTTGAGTCATGCGTCCATGCTCATGTCCTTGTATTAGCAACAATAACAGACTACAAGCAACAACTACAACAACAATGGACAGCAACAAACAACAATAATAGACAATTGCGTGCTGTGTGCGGTCGTTGAAGCGGGCCAGTTGAGCGCATTTAGCGATAAGCTCCTCGTCATTACTAACCACTGGGCCTGTTGTCTTTCGGCTTACCTCAAATGCAACTGCTAAGCCAAGCGCCCCCATCTCCAAGTGAGCCTGGCAATTAGCTTAACTTAACCGGGAATGTGATTAGTCAAGCATACCCGCTCATACTCGAGCAACTCGGGCAACTCGAGCAACAGCAGCCGTATAATGATCTCGCTCACTCGATTGGTTTATCAATTTTTGAATGGGCGCCAAATGTGCCAAAGAAATGCGACAAAAGCAATTTTTGGCGAATCATGTTTATGGCTCTGCATTCGAAATGCCAAAGGCTATAAAATAAGCAGGCGTATAAAATGTTTGCCGCATTTTAGGCGCAGTTGCCGCTGCCAAGTGGCAAAATAAACTAAAAACTGCATAAATTATCTCCAAATGTGTGAGGTCAACAGAGCTTTCCATAGATTTTCCAGTGCATTTGGCGCATGCATAAGAGTCTCACAATAAAACAGAAAATGGCTGCTCTATCCAGTCGGAAAAAGGGACTTTGGGAAGACAAGTTATGTAAATTTTGATGCACATAAGAGAACGGGTATTATTATTTTTCTACAAACCCCTCTCGAATAACTGCGACTGAGCCAGTTCGTTGAACTGTGGAGCATTCTTTAAGGATTTGTCCGTCAAAGAGTAAAACGAGAAACTAAAAGAAGATTCTCTCTTCTCTTCTGTGCAGCTGAAGTTGAAGTACGCTGGCAAAAGTATGACAAAGGAAAGCGATAACACTTGGCCGAACTCTATTCCTTTTCGCTATCTTACAATCATATTTCTACTAACTGCAGCAACTGTACCCTGTCACTGTGTGACAAGTGAAGTAGGCAGCCAAAAAAAAAGAAGAAAAATACCAGATAAAAAAATGAAAAACTGCAATCGTCATTTTCCTGGCAATGCTTTCATCTTGACACTGGGGGGACTGTCCATATATTTTTCTTACATTTCTGTGACAATCTACTACTTCCGTTTTTAATCAACGAACGAAATAGTTTCGATTGCTCCATAAATACTTGTCACGCCTCGATTGTAAATTTATGGTTACTCCAAAAATAAAGTAGAGCGAAAAGCAAGTATTTTTAACTTAAAATTTCGCAGCGATCAATTCTATTGTGCCAAAAACTGGGCCAAAGGCAACAGCAGTAACATCAAGTGGCACACCAATCGCTCCGATTGCTTTCATTTATGCATTTTCAGCAAATTTCGAGGTTTTTGAATATTGCTGTTACTGCTCTTGTTGCTGCTCTCCGTTCATTCATCAATTTTTATGATGCCCCAGCGAATGTCGCTAGAAAAAATAAAAACTGAATCACATAACCCGCATGTGGCATACATAACATGAACTTTCAGCACGAACAAAATTGCAATATACATGTGTACATATACATACTATATAGCCATAAAATATATAGTATATGCACTCGGAGAAATATATAGAGAACATAGAGAGCCGGGTTAGTTCTTGAATGTCGTGGAGCGAACATATATAAATTTGATCTATTGTAGGAGAATCTATTGTATAAAGTAAGTTGAAATACTTGACAATATTTTCAATTTCACTTAATATAGTACTGATTTTTGCTTGAGTCATTGAGTAAATTAAAAGTTATGATTTGTTCGTCCTTAATATATGTGTTTATAAAATGAATTCGCGAACCCCATTTTCAATATAAGGCAGCTCAGTTCTCTCAGTGTAACGCTGGCGGTTTGCATAAACCGAAAAACAATAAAGCGCCGTAAAGCTAACCCTGGGGTGTAAGCTGCAGAGATTGCAGTTAGCACCAATTTGATGGCACTCTTTGTTTTATTGCTGCCGATGCTCCAGTTCACTTGTATTCCAGGCCAAGTCGATCAGCATGGCATATTTTCCGCTATTAGGATGTGTTTAAGGAGGTTGTTTGGCCATGCCCACGGCAAGACTACTATCAAATTGCCGCGCCCTTGTAATAGCAATTGCAACCACTTAACGTTACCGCTCCCCCGTCACCCTCTCCATCCTCTTGCTACTCTGCACTCGGCTGCACGTATCCAACAACTCAACGCACATTTGTTTGTAATGAAATTATTTTAACTTGAACGCAGCCGCGGCTTCAGCTTGCCAAAGGATCTCTGAAGGAAGCGCAGCTGCCATGGATGCCAAACTCAATTAAAACGTCAGTGTAGCTGCTGTTGTGTTGTTGTTGCTGCTGTTGCTTGTCTTAGTTATTTACAACAGCAACAGCAACTACTTGGCGCACATGCCAACTGATAATTAACTTGAAAATCAACTTTTAGTAGTTAGTGTTTCCCCCACACGATAGCTGAAACACTTAAAGACTACATTTGCAAAACTCTTTCGACTTTCGCAATTTCCTTTCTTCACTTACATTTGCGTATTGAAAGCGAGAATTAAAGGAATACCAATAATACCTAAGAGAGTTACATATTAACTTAAAATGTTCCCTTCGAATAGTTCATTTTGTTTGAGTCAGCACGGATTATCATTTTCCCGAAATAATATAGAAAATTTAAACACAAGTACAAATTTGAAATGTGTGTATATAGAATATCTAAAATATACTAGTATGTACAAATGGAGGAAATTCCAAATATATGATTCGTATAACATAAATTAAAGACTGATGTGGGAATAAAATGTTATTTAATTACTGTGCAAGTAATCTGTATAGACAAGGTCTAATCCCACCCGCAAATAGGTTGAAGTTGAGGTTAAAGGATATAGCGTGCCCCATTGCCACATGGTATTCGAAAAGGTAGGTAAGTATTATTGTATATATAGTATTTAAATACCAAGAATAATAAAAAAAAAATTATAAGCTAAACATGTACAGTACTAAGTTTTATCTTCAGTTTACATTTGTTATGAATCATAAGTTAGTCATTAGTTTGCCAAGTTAATATATCATAACACTTTTGAATTATTTTATTTTTATGTAGCAACTCAGGCACAGAAATATTTTATTATACCGAAAGCTAATGAAGCGTCAATTTGTTGTATCGTTTTTTTAGTCTGCTCTGATCATCTTCTGCCGTTGGTTTCGACTATTTTTCTCACCGAATTCAATTTGCGTTTCAGTTATTTGTTTGTGACCTTTGTGTGTGTGAGTGTTTGTGTGTGTGTCTTGGCACGCCCAGTTCTTTGGATTCATTGTGTAACGCTTCAGTTGGCAGCGCATTTTATAACCCGTTTTATTGTTCGACTTGTGCTTTTTAGACCCTGTACTTTAAAAAAGTACAAAAGGGTCTATTAAGAGTGTGCAAGCCCGAAATGTATGTAACAGGCAGAAGGAGGCGTGGCAGACCCCACAAAGTATATATATTCTTGATCAGGACGACGAGCTGAGTCGATCTAGCCATGTCCGTCTGTCCGTCTGTCCGTCTGTCTGTCCGTCTGTATGAACACCTAGATCACGGAAACTGTAAGAGCTAGAGACATCATATTTGGCAGTTAGATGCCCCTATAGTGTTAGATTTTTGATACCTCCTCCCCCTCCCCCAAAAACCGCGAAAAACTGCCACGCCCACAATTTTAAAGATACAAACTTGTGTTTTGGCATTCAATAATCTTATGATAATCTTTATCTGTGCTGTGTATCGGATCATAAACACCGGAGATATTCAAGATTCAATTCCCTGTACTAGGCAAGGGGGGAGCAGCGCGAGCGTATGTGTGATTGCGTGCGACGTTACGATATGTGTGCATGTGTGTGTGTTTGTTAGCGTGTGTGTGTGCGCTAAGGAAAGTACAGGGTCTCCTACTGTCGGTTGAAGCCGACTGTAGCTTTCCGAGTTTTTTATTCAGTTTTCAGTTCTTTGTTTGGGGTATTCATTAGGCCAGGCAATTAATTGTCATTTGTCAGCTTATGATGGACAGTTTTACCGAGTTTTGTGCTAGTGATGTTCCAATAATAGTGAAATCTGAATGAATTCTAGCTCTGTTCATTGAGTACATACTTTAATAATAAGTTCTCGGTTTTCCATTTGAATGATTAAAAAAATTTGAGTTCCAAATGAGGTCAAAAATATAAATGTGTATGCAGATATGACTTTTTATGTGTGCAGCATCCTTTTTCTGCACCCAGTGTGAATATTTGCCGATGCAGCACAAGTTTTAAAAGCACGAACCAATCAGATATTATATAGATATGGCGTAGTCGGGGCAGAGCCAAAGCCAATGCCAAAAGCAAATGCAAAAAATAACTGTCAGAGCAAATGAAATGAAAATCGAATGCGCTCACACACACACACATACACAAGTATATATGTACATAGAAGAGTGTATGTGCCTGCCACATTGCAACAGCTGCTACAATTGCCAGCGCTTACAAAAATGTTCCAAAAACTTGGCGTCCCACAAGCACACCCACAGCTGCCATATTGTTTGTGTGCGTCTGCGTTAGGGTGTGTGTGTGTGTGTGTGATAGCTTTTGTTGGCATAAAATTTTGCGAATAATTAGAAAATTGTGGCAGCTTCAACGTTCAACTGTACGCTCCTTGCCAGCTGTTGCAGCATCTTTATAGTTGCTGCTGGTGTGCAAATCTATGTCAACTGCAGTGTGTGTGTGTGTGTGCGTGAGTGTGGGAGTGAGTCACATAGAGACAGTGGCAGTCAGGGCTGGCACATCAATTAGTGCCGCATAAAGCCACAGGCAGAGAGCAGCATTTTTGGAGAATACCCCCCTCGACCCCGCCCACCCTACGACCATGGCATTGCCTTACGCTCTTTGCATGTCATTTCGAGTGTAAACTGTGTGAGGTGTGTCGTCATTGTTGTTGTAGTTGTCCCTTTGTGCCGCCTGATGACTTGCAACGTTTGTAATTGCTTGAGGTTTAATTAAAAAATGTTTGTCGGTTTGTCTTTCTCTTCTCATGTGTGTCTGGGCCCCAAAACTTTGGCAAAGACCACAACAACTGCTGTGTGCGTGTGTGTGTGTGTAAAATTTGCAACTAATTAGGCAAAAGGTTAACTAAAGTTGAGGCAAAATTAATGCACATTTAGAAATGAGTTCGACAAGAATATATGTATACCGGAAAAGAAGGATTTGGCACGGAAACTAGAAATTCCACAGTGCATTCGATGGTAAGCACAAATAAATAACTTTTATTTAGAAAAAGAATGTTCATAGTTCATTACAAATTTAAGAACTTATTTTAAAATTGAGTTTTCCACTTGCTAAAATTTACAAATGTTTGTATACTGTCTCAGAGCAAGTGTTATATCTTCTGAACTAAAAGTATTTAGGATTTATATGTTTATGTCATTCTTAATTTGAGTAAAGTATTCTTACATTTCGACTATCTTAACAAGTTGATTCACTCTTTCCCAGTATAGGACACGCTCTTCTGCTGAATTTTTTGAGCTTAAATTACTGATAAAGTCCAATTAAGTTTCTTTCAACTCGAAACAAATTCAGCTGCCACTCGCAATGCTAATCAATTAATTAAAATGGTAAAAAAAAAACGTAAACTTTTTACAATTAAATGGGTTTATAAAAAAGAGGCTGGAAGAGAATAGTATGACCAGCGATAGAGGTGGGGAACTTTAAAAACTGAGCACTGGCGGAGAACTTTATCTAACGTCCAGTTACAGCCATACTTAGTTTCCAGGGAACTACGAGAAATGCGGTGCAAATTTATGCAACTAAACTTTAAATTGATTTTGCTGTTTTTTACACGGACGAAAAAAGAGCCATAAACTGCAAAACAGGGATAGAGAGGAATTGTAAGCCAGAGTGCTGCAATTTTTGTTTTTAATCCAATGTGACTTTCGATAGAAATACCAGCAAAGAGGGATTTCGCCTGAACTGTAAAGAGACGACATTGAGCACGACAGACAGACAGTGGCAGTGGCAGTGGCAAAATGATAACGTAACTTTTTGTACGATATGCAAATGAAGGCAAAACTTTGATATCGGCAGGCCAAAGTCACTGCTGCTGCTAACGCCATAGCCATAGCCAAAAGCTATAGATATACTAGTAGCTGGAGCCAGAGCCAAAGCCAAAGCCAAAAACCGAAAGCCAAAGCCAAAGCCAAATTCAATGCCAGAACAAAAATTCCAATTGCAATTCAAAAAGTGCAGCAGGCATGCCATGATTAATGTTTGTGCCACACACTACACCTGAAATGAGTCTACGGAGGAGGGTGGTGGAGCGGGTGGTGACTGAACTCTGGTCACTTTTAACCCTTGAAAACACCCATCAAATGGCTTACTAATCGTACAAACTTTTGGCTGATTTTTAAGCTCAAAACTCAGTGTAAATTGAAAAACTCGCATTCTAACTAAGTAACTCTACGGCGAGTGTGTATGGGTAGGAACTTTTTAATGCCCTTAATTTGCTGCATGGCTTAAAAAAGTTGCCCTACGTGAGCTAAAGTCAATTTCCATAGAAAAAATGCACCAAATTGAACAGCAACTGTTAAAACAAACCGTATATGCTGAGAACTGTCCCCACAATATCAACAGAACGCCAGGCACATAAAGATGCTAAAACAAACACAAAAACAATTGTCGAAATGCCTTTCGAATGAAAGAAGACTTCTTTGATGATCCCCAGGGATGCCTAATAAAAAAGAAAGCCATATGCAGGCAGTTCTGTGTTAATGTGATCTATTCAAATAGCTACTTTGACACTTTCCCAATCTATAAGATCTTTTGCATTCTCAGTGCGTGTTAATGACATGTTGTGTTGTCTCTCTGTTTCTAGTTTACACTCTGGTATGTGTGTGCATGTGTGTGCTTTAACAATTGCTTTCTCGTTCCATTTTGAAGTTTGTATTTGGGGCTATACTCCCTCCCAATTGCTGTTTCTCGTGATGCTGCAGAGACAAGAGCAATCAACAAACAACCAGACAACAGAACAACAAACAGCATTAAGTGTCATTAATGCAAATAAATTGTACAAATTCCACGACACAAAAAGTTCTGTTAGCTGAGCTAGATGGAAATAGAAATGAAAATGGAATGGGAATGGGAGTGGGAATGGGAATGAAAATGTAAATGGAAACAGTAGAAAGTAAAGGAAAATGTAAATGTGGAAATGATTCGTGTGATATTAAAAGCACATTATAACGCTGCAAGTAGTACAAATCTGTTACCCCTTTGACTAGCTTCTAAAGAGAAACCAATTACACAACTGACAACACTACCATCACACACGACACGCCAGGTTGCCTGTTGTCATTGCTAATTATATTAAATACACACACGCAACAATTTGTTAACAACAATTTACCTGGTCTCCCTTCCATTTCGGCCCAGTCTCTATTGGGTATGGCTAACGCCCCCATTTATAGTGGGACACAATTCGAAAGGCATGAAAAATGCATGAAACGGAAATTCAAAACCCGAAGACACCCACACCCACATGACATGTGTGTGTGTGTGTGTGTGTGTGTGTGAGTGCGTGGGAGTGGGGTTAAGCCTCTAGTCGTAAGGCAACTGACCGCAGGCTAACAGCAACGCATCGATTCCCATCTGATTGACAACTTGACCGAGTTTGGGTACGATTCCGAACCGATTCCTATTCCGACTGAAACTACGACCATGTTGGCAAGCAAATGTACCATGTATGCGCCATGAGTCGCGACTCCTGCGTGAAGGCTCAATGATGTGTGCAACCGACAGCAGCAACAACAACAGCAGCATTAGCAGCAGCAACAACAATAATAGACGAAATATTCAATTACCATTCAACCGCACACGCAGTCCGTCACCTGGACACGCCGCATGTATACACCGTAAGAAATACTTTCAATCGGTATTTACTTTTTGGCATATCGAATTATCTGCTTGCCTTGCCTACGCACATTACTTCCGACTTATTGTGCTATACTATCTTCGACAATATCGTTGATGTGGATGTAATATTTTAGCAGGAGATGAACAACTATGCATCAGAAGGTCAAGTCGTTATGTACATATATTAAATTATTCTATTATGTGGCTTTATTTCTTGCAGTGTAAGCATGCGAGTGAGTACACTGTCTATCTTGTATCTGCTGGCTAGTAACTTATATTGTTGGCTGCCATAACTGCGACTAATTTGCGACCTTCTGCGCACTCCCTGCTGCAGTCTCGACGCTCGTTTGCCTAGGTGTATAAATAATTTCATCAGTACCGTTGACATGTAGCGCGGATAGCCATCGCCTAGCATATCGTATTACTGCTTTATTAATATGCCATTATGCATGAAGTGGACACAGTGTGTGCGTGTGTATGCTCAGAAAGAGAGAGGAGAGAGGGAAAGAGAGTGAGAATGAGTGGGAAAGAGAGTTGCGGCGTTACTCTCTGTTACAATTCATATGTGCTTTTGTAATTGCGATGACAGGCAAAGACTCGCGGCATTTAACGCCGTGATCCAACAGTGGGCAACGGGATTGTATCGGGTACTCATGTCCAAAGTCGTTGCCCACTTCCCTTGGTACTCCCACTCTGCCACTCCCCCTATTCCTCCTCTGCTACTACCAACTTTGGGTTGTGTATTGTGTTACTTGCATTACTCCCTTTGACCAGTTGCTGCCTTTGCGGGCTGTAACAAATAATAGGAAAAGTATAGTATAGAAACGAAATTCAGCCGCAGGATGTGTGTGGCGGGGGTGGTCGCCAATAGTACGCTAGATTTACCATATGGTAAATAATCCATAGCACATATTTCATTTCAATTTCGACTAGCTCACATATACTACCTACAGCCATTGGCTGCCATTCAACTGAGTTGATGAAGCTGGCACGACGGTAGCCTAGTTGCAATATTTTAGTAACACTCTTTTCTCCCAACACCCATTGAACACGCTTGATTGAGGGAGTGAATCTGGTAAATACCTTTGACTAATAGGTAAGATGTGGTTAACGATCATCAGGTCGTGGGTATAAAGAGTGAGCTTCTTTAATGAGATTGTAGGAGAATGCGGTACACCCTCCTGTTGCACATATACTTGGAAAAGAGAGTAGTAACAAATTAAACTATTTAAGGCTGTAATGCAGTCACTGCATATAATGTAGAGCCAGTCGCAAGTCTTATCAATTAGTCATATCGTAAACTCAAGCGTGTAGCTGTTAACCTCACTCTATGGTTTTTTATTAGGCCCCTGCGTCTTTTACATGCTTTTAGAATTTCTTTTTTCTGTTCCTTCTTGCTTGTTCTTCTCACGCCTCTTGAACTGTAAGCACACGCCCACGGACCGCTCGATGGTTGCATGTGATAAAATTAGAGCAGTTCCACCACCAAAGTTCTATATATAAACCACAAGAAAAAGGCGACAACTGGGCTAAGTGTAGGAATAGTATGTCCCTCACTTGCTCTGCTTGGTATGTGGGGGTTTGCTGAGTGAGTGTTTATATTCGTATTTGTACTCGTATTTATATTTGTCTAGCACGCTTCGATGAGTTTCACTTAACTCTTGACCCCACGTACCGGGACTCACCTCTGACAATTTTTTACTACTTTACGGCTAATAAACTAAGCTCGACAAAAAAACAAAAAATGAAACAAAGGCAATCCAATAAATAATTGAATGAACCTTGCATAGTTGACGAATTGTCCGACTGTCCGATTGTTCATTTGTCTTTTAGTACTAAGCATGAATCAGGGAGTAGTCTTCTATTTCCTCCTTTCCTCCATGTTTATGTAACCCACAATTTTCGTAAATAAGCGGAAAAACGTTTTACCTTCAGTCGTATTTTGACGTCCGTTTAGAACTGAGCTACCCTTCGTCTTCTTTTTCTTTAGGTACTTGACCTACCTACTTCGATTTTAGTTGCTTCCTATTTCTACCAGTATTTTATGGAGTTCAAAGTCTGCAACGGTGCTGATATACCTCTTCTTCTAAAATATCAAGTATCAGTTTAGCTGATATTTGGTATAAATGGTGTGGCTTAAGATCAGTTTTGGCAACTACATTTTAAAGTACTTAATTGACGACTTGCTGTAACCAATAATTAGACTAGTGAATGCTCTTTCGTCTACCATTGAGCATAAGAACTCCTCTGGGTGGATTCAACCTGAAGTCATTATTATTTTATTTTATTTTTTATTTTTTCTGCCCTGTCACGCTTTGGCATGCCGCCGTAATTTCCCATACGAGGAGTTTCAGCTCTTTTGCGGCTATTTATTATTTAACATAAAGCTATGTGTATCTCTGTGTGTGTGTGTGTTGGCGTGTGTAAATCTTGTAAATCTTTTGCTTTCAACACTGTGCCAGCTAGAGGGGGAGTTCAGTGTACTTTTTTTTCGCCTGGTCATCGCATTTAAAAGTATTTTCTGCCTGCCTTTAAACGACTTCTTCGGCATCAAATGCGATTCATGTCCGTCTCCGTCTTTTAAAAATTGCATGTTTTAGTATTCATTTTCGTACTTTTGCGTTATTTTTGAGTATACTTTATTAAGTAGCCCTTTTTCTACATAGTCATCGTCCACGCCCACACATAGTTGTTGTTGGTTTCAGGGGTTTTTCTGTTGCTCTTTATTAGCCCTCATTAGTCGAAAATATTGTTTACTAGTATGTCCGTCGCTAAACTTGTGCCCACAGCGTGTTATTAATTAAATACACAAATACATAAATTAAAGAAATTTGAGCACTCTGAGTACTAGTAGTTCCATGCCCCGACATATGCATGAATGTCGCTGTGGCCAGTCGGAAGTTGTAATTAGTAGCTATAGCTTTATTTCGAGTATATGGAAAAATTGGGAGCAAATGCAGCTACAATTAAATCAAACATATGAGTATGTAGAGTTATGGAGTGGAAGCTGATGCAATTTTCGGCTGTTGCCCCAGATTTCCCAATCAGGGCGGCATTGATCTCTGTGAACTCAGAGATGGTATCAAAGCAAACGCCGACTAACAAATAAATAACTCAAATTGTTCAGCAACAGCGAAAAATCTAGCGGATGAGCTCAGAGATTCATAGAATACATGAATTGGATTCTAATAATTTATAATATACGCTGATAAGTTTGTGGAAAGTACAAGTATGAAATGACTTTGACAATATATGTAGTATTTGTGTCTCTTGTCTCTCTACTAACTAAATTTTAATATACTGTATGCGTTGGCTCTGCTTGGATTAAAAGCATAACAACAAATGCCGGAAGTTAGTCAATGAAAAATCTTGTTTTGTGTGAATTGAAATTAAATAAAAAGAAAATGTAACGTAAATCAGTCGAGTTTGTTTACCGACTAACTAATTAAACCGCAGATAAAATATGCTGGCTGAAACTATTTGTAAAGCAGCTGTTTACACACACACACACACACACACATATATATATATATATATGTGGATAAAAAAATCAATTTGAGTTGCGGAAATTTCTTCCTTCCACCATTTTGTTCATATATTTTATGTGCCAGAATTAAATGGTCAACATTTGCCATTTCTCTCTCTAGTCTTGTTGCAAATGCATGCTAAATAAATTTGCTGCCACAAATGTAAATGCCACACGTTTATTTGAGTTTACCTGCTGAAGGAGGTAACGAGCCCGCAATCCCTAACCGAAACAGCCCTATACAGTATTCGCAAAAAGGCAACGAACTGCTTTTTCGCTTGGCATTTGGAGGCTTTGGCCACCTTCAGTTGACCTTCAAAAGCGTGTCCTGTCGCTTAGGTTAAACTCACATTTTGCCATTGGTTTTTCTGTTTGGCTTTCAAGCAAAACATTTGCCAATGTTTATTTTTAATGCATTTTAAAGTTCTAGCGTGAAATGGAGCCCTATTAGTAGCAGAAATCTATTTAGTTAATTGACAAACCGTAGCATAAACCATTTCTATTTCCATAGATGCTAAAGTAGTTAAAGACATACCTGCAAAGAGAAGAAATTAAGGAACATAATTAGTATATATTATGCAATCAACATCTCATAAGAGTATTACAAAAATTCAGAAAGTAACTTTAAGATGAACGATAAAGCTTAGCTTACTTTCACTCTCCGAGCCTATTGCAATGTGCTTCAAACAATTGCACAGATTCAATTAAAAGTGTAAAATGTAAAATGTGTAAAATGTTTTCCCACTTCCGAACAAAGTCAGCTTACACTAGCTTTTCTTTTTCTTCTCTTGTTCTTTCGGATAATTATCCCATTCTCATTCCCAAGCAGCGCTCATAATTTTGACACCCCCTTTGTTTTATCAGTCATCTGCTTTACTTGCACACATACGAATAGATTTTAGTTACTCTGTTACTCTGTTCCTCGTTTTCTTTTCTCGCCAAAGGCCACTCAATTACTCGATTGTGTTGATGTAATCGATACTCCTTTTGCTGGGGTGACAAGTGACTGACTTCAACTTAAAGCCAAAAAAGAAGAAATAAAAAGAAGCGAAAAAAATATCTTTTATGTAGGTGAAGTACCATGGTCTCTGATTACTCGCTGGGGCATATAGCCTCATACAGGAAGTCATTGCACTGGCATGTGTGAGTGTGTGGTGTGTGGTGTGTGCATGTGGGTGTATGTTTTGTAATTAAATATTTTTCTTTTATTTTTATAATAAGAGAGCGCACAGCTGCCAGCTTTGTTAGCATTCGTTTAAGTATATTCTCTTTTATCAAACTTCCACTCGCAGCCTCCGTTTGCTGATAAAGAAATGTATTTGCTCTGTTGCCCACTGTACATGCAACTTGTTTTGAATGCTTGTCCACTGTGCGTTTCATATGCAAATTGCGACTGCGACTTCAAATTGGCTGAGTTCATTTCAATTTATGCCAAAAATCTCATTGCACTATGGACAACAACAGCTCGCACTGCCAACAGCCTATGGATGTAAGCAGTTTTTGAATGTGCCACAGCATTTGTGGCCCATTGTACAGCGGAGTTGCGCTTGTCGCTAAGCCAGATGTAGATTACGCAGAATTTTTTTCATTTTTTCTTTTTTTTTTCTTGCATAAGTTTTTCTTTTTCTATATAGTAGTATATAGTATACTATATACACATACATATACATATATATATTTGGTTGTTTATGTATTTTTTGTTGCAGAGTTGTTTTATAATACGTAAATACGCTGAGGGCACTCGAAAGTCAACTGCGGCTGTCCCTCCCACTGTCTTTGTAGTCCGATTGCTTTTAAGTCGAGTTCAGTTGAGTTTCTTGTTTTTCAGTTTTAGCTTACTGCTTGTGCGATTTTTCTACTGATTATTTTTGCATTTGTGATGCGTTTCTTTGGAAATTACTTGGGGCTAATAGTAGTTTCGGGTGCCTTTTGTAATTCTGCGATAGGACACACACATCTTTTATTTATAGACTCGAAAACTTTTACGATTTCTTTGACAAACTTGAGACATATTTTCTGCCTCATCTCATTTGCTTTACTTATTTCTTTGGCACTTGTCTGGGCGGCTTTTATGGGGCCCCTGGAGACCATGTTAATGAGCCTAATATTGAAATTAATATAAATTTTTATGGCGCAATTTGAGTGTGGAAATGCACTAAAAACAATGCCAGCTGCTCCGGCCAGAGATACTATTATTATTTTTCTTTCCGATGCTGTGAGCTTGTCTCATGGCTCCCAACTAAATTTGGGTCAAAGTGTAGTGCCCATAAAGGGGAGACCGACGACCATTCCAGCGAACATCTTCAATAATGCACTAATTGATATTTGATGTAATTTCATATGGATGGCACGAAAATGAAATGAAAAATGTCTTCAATTAGTGTGAGGCGTTATAAATAAATGAAATTAATATGCGCATTAAACGCGGCTAAGAGTTCGAACTATTTCCGTAGAGGGATGGAAGATTTACGATTTCAACTTGTTGTTCTAAAATATATCTCTGCTTTTATGTCAGAAATGAAGTACGGTTCCCGGTTATAGTGCCTTGCTCTCAAAGTGTCAATAAACGAACGACGAAAGCAGATATTTGCAGTGAGATGTCATGCAAATGATGAGACAACTGGGTCAAGCACTCAAATACAGATTGATTGGGCCAGTGCATAGACACTACTTCCCGGCAAAGTTTGGCTAGTGAAAGGGGGCATTAATTAGCAGCATTAACAACAATACTGAACAAACTAATTCATCTAAACTGTCATCATCATTTCGAGCAACTGTCAAGCCATTAGAAGGCCAATGGAGGACAATGTCGACTCGACATTGACGAAAAACTTAACGCATTACCCAACCTAGACCCAACTATGGTGTTAGACTTATGGAGTGGGGAGAGCAAGGGTGCACTGTTGCTGTCTGGAAAAGTCAGTTTTAATTATGCCATAGAAGCTGGTGCTAGGTTGTCCAGCTAAATATTAATGAGCCACGGCACGCACTCTTGTTTGGATCCAACCCTTATGAATATTACATGGTAACAATTCTGTGCATTCAGACTACGCTCTGTACTCTGCTGTGTGCTAATCAATCAATTCTGGTGCCCGGCATTGGACAGTGGCAATTGGCTTGGCGTTTTGGCAAAACTAGCAGCAGCAGCAGCAACAGCAACTATGTCAGATACATCATCTTCATTCGAAACATCATCATCTCCGTCTCCATCATCATCATCACGATTACCATGATTATGAGAACTAACCAACAACATGGTGCAATTGTTTTTAAAGCTATTCTCGGCAAATGCTTTGATTGAGTGGCATATGACCTGTTCCCTTCCCCTCTCTCCCTGAGCTGTTCACGGTTCGGCTTGTCACTGTTAGGGATGTGATGTATGACACACAGATTTGACAGCACTAATTCAAATCTTGTGTACGATACATATGCAAAAAAATCACATACATACATACATACCCATAGAACAGTCAAGGCACTAATGAACTACATATGTCAGCAGCTGGAAAATTACAAAATCTTGTTGCTTCAAGTTGTCCCTCTTTAAAGTAGACAACAGAATCCCACTCCACACACATAGCCCTAGTTAAGTTCGGAACAGAACAGTACGTAACCTCCCCCACTTGAAGTCGTCAGCCGCAGTCACAGAGAGGGCAACTTCAATAAACAAAAATAAGACGGCCACTGACATAGGGATTGAAGAGTGAAGCAGAAACTGGGATTGCGATTGCAATTGGAATTGGCATTGGGATTGGCACTGGGGCAACGGCAAGTGCAAGTCGTCAACCACTCCGTTGACTTAGTGCCGCAACTATAGCCGGAGCACAGCACGCGGAAGTCTCTGCTGCAACTGCAACTGGGTCTAGCAGAATGAGAAGCCGAGAGCGGACGTGGAATGAGAGATGGGATGGAGGCGGAGGCGGAGCTGGCAGCAAATGCGGAAATGCCTCGCGTTGTTTTAGTCATTGTTGTTGCAGGAGGCAGACGCATTGTTTGCCACAAAAACATGAAATAGTTATAAACAAAATGCATGTGGCACACATATAAAGATAACAATAACTACGGGCACAAAACAAAGCAACAATTCATGTGGTACATTCGCCTGCACGAAGTGCTTTAAAGTGGAATACAAAGTTCAAGTAAATAGCTTGGTTGACGAATACACGAATAGATTTATTGGGCAAACTTAATACGAGTACTTGTCTTGTAAAATTGACATAAAAATTGTTATTTAAACAAGTCATTTGATATAGTTTTTTGCCAGGCTATGCTTCTAGTATAAGTAAGTTATACTAATTATTTGATACATTCGCCTTTATTGCACTGGACAACTGCAAACACAATTTTGTGTTGTATCTTTTAGCAAACTCCAATTCTGTTTACGTTTTCAGGCTAAAGTCATAGTTAGTTGTTGATCAAAGAACTTGAAATATCATAGTTGGAGTAATCAGATGGCAATTATTTCAGAATTTGTCTGTTCATTGTCACCGCATAGATTAGACATGCAAATCACAAAACTGACCGTTGCCAATGCCATAAATAACGTATACGGCCTGTAGAGTGTCAATAATAATTTGATAGGTCTGAGCCGGAGGGTAAATGAATCGCATAACGAATATTTAATAATGATTTGTGGTCTGTGTGCTTGATATATGTACGACTCGACTCGAGACATACACACAAATATTATAATGAATGAAATTTTTAGCTCTGCGTACACAAACATTTTCTGTTTAAATATTAACAGTGGCGTTGAAAAGTCAACGTCCGTGTTAAAAAAAAAACTGGCCACAAATAATAGAAGAAAATGGCTCAGCTGGCACACAAAAAGGATGCATTCCACTCCCGTGCAACTCCTTACTTTATGCCTGCACCAGCTTGTGTCCCGCGAAGCGGTGCATTCACCTACATTTTCCGCAGGCGCGCACTGTGAAAATGGCGTCAGTTGCATGAATTTGTGCGCCTGGGTGTAAAATGGGGAAAAGCGGCAGGAGTTGACAACGACAAAAGTCGACAGGCTGGCGAAACACTTAAAAACTGCAGCAAGTGCCGAAGAGGGGAGGGAAGGGGAGTAACGAGTATAGAGTAAAGTGTAAGCAGTATGCAGTAAGCAGTAAGAAGCAGGAAAAGCTCGACTCTTGCTGAGTTTATTTAAATTTTGTCGAGCAACACGGCGAACGCCAAAACGCAAAAGAGCTTATTAAAATAAACATTTGAGGCACAGCTTTTAAGTGCGGGAGAGGGAATGGGTGAGGCAGGAAGTTGGAATGGAAGTGGTAGTTGTAGTTGTAAAGCTGCTCTTGCTGCTGCTGCTGCTACTACTGTTTACAGCTATTCGAAGTTGCCAGACCAAATACTATTTGCAGTAAGTGGCAGCCGGAAAAGGATGAAAAATGCAAAGCCAGCAGACGATGACACAGTCCCAGTGACAATCTCTAGTTCATGGTTCGATGATGGCTTTTTTGCGAACAAGAGAAGAGGTAAGTAATGAGAAGGGACTGGCGCAGGGACTGAGAGCGCTTCTATTGTTGCTGTTATCAAGTGATTACTGTTTTATCCAAAAAGGTTGCCATCATAAGATCATCAACTCAATTAAAAACTTTGTTAGCTCTTCAAGCTGACCATATATTAGTTTCTGTGCAACGCAACTCTTGTTCTATCTACTCGTTATATAAGCTGCCTCTTTGCATTTGCCTCACATTTTGCGGACCTTGCCAACAACCCAAAAGCAGCCAACTCTTTAGCAATTTTGTAATTTAATTAAAAAATATTTTTTCAAGTGGTTTGCGCTGTAAATACAACAAACTATCTGCGCCAACAGCCATACCACACGCTCTGCCCCACCCCACACTCATTTTCAGCACTTGCCATTAGCCACCCACAACTACTTTGCGTTACTTTTCATGCAGTTTGCTGCACCACCCTCAGCTCCTGCATCCCTCTGCCACTTTTCGTGTATGTGAAAGAATTTTAAAACTCCATTTTGGTAGCTGCTGCAACACTGCCTCTGCCCTCGTCATACGCCACTGCCGTCTGACACAGCTCCTGCTGCTGCTGCTGCAAGTTTTGAGTGCTGCGCGTGTGTGTAAATATTTTTTTGCAATTAATTTCGAGCGGCTTATAATTTACTAATTTAGTTTTTTGTTCAATTTTCCTTTTCAAAAAGTTTGTGCCACAAAAATTTTACCGCTTTTGCAAAGAGAACACAGACGGCCTAAAAGCTGGCATCCAAAGAAACACAGTCTGCATATGCGAAGAGAGCTGTAAGCAAGTATATCAGTCGGATGCAACAGACCGTAGCAGACCGTGATTCAATGATACCAATTTAAGTTTAAGTCTTTTTAAATTAGTATACATATATGTATATATAGAGAAATTACGATCAACCATTGTCAACCATTGATCACACATCGGAATGTCACTATCAGCGAAATATTTTGTTTCTTTTATGTCAGTAACGAATATAGCCATAAGTCTTTAACGAACAGTAGTGTTGATATATCGGCATAATTTTTACTTACTGCCCCGTCCTCTAGTCTATTGGCGGTTCTTACTGGATACGGATGGAAGTGGTACACTTACCACTTATGAATATGCATTGGCTGGTCTCTCTGGGTGGGGATGTGTGTACATTATTATGGCCAGCTATACTTCTGCTGTAACCCTTGATGCACAGGCAAAGTAAAGGGTCTTTTAGTATGGGTGTCTACTGCCTGTTTCTTTTGGGACTTCTGTTATTCTTTGTTTAAGATATTAATGAAATTATTAGTCCAAAAAGGAAATAGTTACTACTGTATAATGTTCCTTTTTGTCTGTTAATAGTTAATATACCCCTTTTTATAAACATAGTCAATTCTGTACTTTCTTATTTTTAACATTCTTTATATAAGACAAATGGCAAGATTTCGTGAAACTGCAATGCATAGATCGACCCAGCTATACTAATATAAAGTACTAAATAACAGCAAGTTTAGAATTATTGCGTAAAAGGAAGCTGAGACTAAAACAGACAAGTAATTTAATTAATCAAAATATATTTTTGCATATTACATGACTAACTAACCAACTGTGCACAAATAGCAAAAAGAGAAGTGATTTAAAAGTGAGTGAATGGTAAAAAAAGTCAACCACAAACACACACACACAACGCACACACATACACACACACAGTACAGCTAGCACAACAAAGAAACGTAAATTCTAATTTGGCAAATGTGGTAAAAAGAATTTCAAGTCGAGTGCGGCTGTGGCTGATGCTGTTGCCACACATATAGACACACACATATACATATGTAAATATCTATACGTATTATAATTTTCTTCTTTCTGTTTCGGTCGAAAAAAACATCCAAAACTAATTTGAAAAACTAGTACGCATGTGTTCCCCATATAATTTTTGCTCATTTTTAGCGTTGGCAACCTTTTTCTGGCCCTTTTATGTGTATGTGAGTGTGTATTTACAGGCATGTAAACACATAAGAGCACACCCACACTCACACACACACACTCACACACATCCACTTCAAGCGGGTGTTTCATGCGATGGTTTTGGTTTGCGAGCTTCACAGCATTTCAATAGAATTAACACACACTCAGGACAACACCAACACACACACACAGCCTGACTCCGAAAAGGACCACAGCGAGGCAAGAAAATTAAATAAAATTATATAAATAAAAAAATATAGTGAAAACGCAAAGGGAGCTCACAAAAAGCTGCACATAACGATGAAAGGTTGGCTTGAAAAATGAAAACAAGTTGGGAAAATCTTTGTAAATTATGCCGAAGTTATATACCCTAGCAAAATAATGTGGGTATGGAAACTTAATATAGTTATCTAATAATGCAATAGGGAAAATCAAATTGGCTGGAATAAAACCATAATGGAAACCGTAAAAGAAATACAATTTGTAATAAATTACCCTTTTAGCATTTACTTTTCCAAATTAATGTAAAAGTTACAGTACGATTTTTATCATACGAGATAATTTCAGATTTCGTCAATAAGTTTCCTTTTTCCGATTTCGAAGAACAATAATGGAAATTTTCTTGGAAATTATTTTTCGCTTTTTCCTTTTTGCAAGCTAAGAACTAGAAATGTTTGCAGATCTGGGGCCGATGTTAATAAGGAATGTCATTAGGAATAATATTTGTCTATGTGTCTTAAAATAAAAATTATACTGGTAGTAGCTTAAACTTTTAAGCCTGAGCAAATATTTGTATATATTCTTTACATTGACAAGATTTCACAAAAGGCATATTCCCTTCTGCTAGAGTATAGAAATGCGCATAAATAGTGCCAGCTAAGTTGCATGGGGCGTATACGCAATATGCTAGAGAGAACTTCAAGTGGGTTGAATGTCGCTGTATGTGTTTGTGTTTGTTTTGTATTACTTATATTTAAGAGGGTTTTATAACTCTGGGTATTTGTATGCGTCTGTGTGTGTGCTGTGTGTTGGCACTTGACAAATTCTTGCAGTTTTGCCATACTCCATACGCTTCCACGATTTCAGTTTGCGCCTGACGTAAGCGCCAAGAGCTCTTGCTCACACTTGGCTGAAACCTAATTAAACTGCTCATCGGTTCTTTGGCAGCCATCAAAGCACCCCACTCTACTATGCTCTAGCCATAAATAAAAACGCTGCACAGCACCAAATAAGCACTGAGCACAGCGATCTCGCAGCTTATCAACTAGCAGCAAGCAGTCAGCAAGGCCTTATCGCACTTGCGGCACTGCGTTTTCCAATGTTATTGATCCAGCGCTTTAATAAGGCAAGTAGCAGGGGCAGGGGCAGGGGCAGAGACAGTCAAGCAATATCATACAAGGCTTTAAATAAATTGCTGCCAAAAGCAAAGGCAGCAACAGTCGCAGCAACAATCGCAGCAAAAGCCAGAAGGAACACGTTACCAAGACGACCAGCGTTGCAGTCGGGCAACCAATGACTGACTGACAATCATTTAAGTAGAAACCGATAAAAATCTCTCAAGCCAGAAGACTGAAAACGGCAACTTGAGCTCACAAAACTGGACAACAACACAAAAAAGTAGACAGAACGAACCAAACGATTGGAAAGAACGAGGCAAAGTCATGGACAAAGCAACAACAATATCCCATTGGACATTTATGGATATTGAAGCTTATAGACAGACAGGCTGATGTAGACGTGGTGAGGCAGAGAAAAGGAGAGGAAGAAGCCAAGAGAAAAGAAAAAATAAGTAATTGTTCTTGTAGAGAAGAAACTCGTTTCGTTGCAAGCTAGAAAAATCTATACTTATGGAAAACTCTGCTGCGGTCAAAGATGAGCTGCAAGATGGCCATGCGGGTTCAAGAGGTCAGACCAGGTTGCAGTCAGCCAATGCAATTTTTCTCCAACTAGTATGTGTGTCTTGAGGTCAGCCAAGAGAACGCATAGTTAACAATATATTTACGTATATTTATGATAAGAATTTTCTTGCTTTCTAATTAAATATATTTTATGTGGCAGCTCTTTTAACAAATGGTGTACAGTTAGTTATTCATGATTGCCAACCTTTTGTCGCTGCAATTTTGTTGCACAAATGCTAGCAATTGTTGCTGCAAAGTATGCAACAGCAGCAGCAATAAAAAAGGTAACAAGCGCCAAAAAAATGCATGAGAGAAAAGCAGTAGGGAAAGACTGGAGAGAGCGCATACTTTGTTTGTGTGCCACTTGCCGCATATTCTGCAATTGTGTCTTTCTCTCCACCCTAAGGAACTGCCCATAATGCAGTCACAAAGGTACTTGAGGAATTTCGTTGCCTGGTTAGCTTAGTACTCACACATGAGAAAAATTGTATTGCTACGAGTATGTGCACAAAAATGAATGCATATACTTTATCACAAAGTTGTTGGGTTTATATTTATGTTGGCTGCCATACTGCACCAGAAAATATGTGGTGATGAAAATGCAATGTTATCGAATTCGACTTTTGTTTCACATCAAAAACTGAAAAAACAAAAACTTTGTTTACAACTCCTGCTACTATTTAGTTGAACTTTAATCGAGATTTGGCACCTCGATTGAACTAAAGCAGTGGTGCGTGACGCCTATACATGTGAGAAAATCTACTGTGTGTGTCAAAACAGCGCTGCTCAGCAAAGCGCACATGTGATAGGAATTATGAGTTTTGGGCACCACTGATCTAAAGTTAATCACAGCATGAACTTTTATCAATATTGATTAGTCATTTGTTCACTTTTCGGTTATAATTTCTTTAGTTCTGATTATACTGTGTTCTCATGCTTTATTCAAGAATAATTATTTCTATTTCACTACATAAGATTTAATATTATTTATTTTAGTCTCGAATATCTTTCACTTAGTTCAAGCATTTTCAGTCTTTATTTATTAATCTAACCTTATCTAGTATTTAAGTTAAGCGAAACGTTCATTTATTTATTGATTCAATGTTTTTATTGAAATGGTAATACTTGCAATTCTGTCTTGTAATGGGAAGAGAACTAACTAAAATAACTGCAAAAATACACATTTAACGATCGAATAGAAGAATACAAATTACAATTGTGGCCCTAATCATAAACTGGTCACAAGTCGTTACAAATTGCGTCAAAGCATCTGTAAAATGCAATGCACTACGCGGGTTTCTCTAGAGAATTGATGTCATTGCCAATGTAAAATTCCTGCTAGAACATGTGTCCGGGCTGTGTACGTGCTGGTGGTGGAGGGCCAATTGTACAGACAAATATAAAAACTAAATAAATTATTGACATAATATTAAGGCAGCGCTAAGCGAAAGATGCTGTGATGCCTGCTTGGTTATGACCGCAGTCGCATAATTGATTTTCAAAAGGGCTATTAGAGGAGACAAAGCGACGAGGAGAAACTTTGTTGGAGTCGTGTCTCTTGTGTCAACTCGTGCAAATAAAATATAATTGTAATTGCAAAAGACAAAAGATCAAAAGGATAGACAGACAGACAGACAGACAGACAGACAGACAGACAGACAGACAGACTGTTAGTATTTTGCTCACTGCCTGCCTACAGCTCATTCCCAGAGACTGCAGATTCTAAAGTTGCGACGAATATAAAACAATAATCATAATATTGATGATGATAATGACGACGTTGCGGATACAATTGTATCTCAGTATCTGTGACTGTTTCTATCCCTTTGATTCCGTATCTCTCTGCCCCTCAGCAGTCAAGTGTGCCGCACTGCACTCGTTAAATGTGCCAAAGTAAGAAATGCTCCTTCTGCCTCGGTATTGATTTCAACTTTTTCAAGGGGTCTTGTGTTTATGTCGCTCGTCCGTCTCACCATACACCTAGTACACCTTGCCCCTGTCAACGCCGCTCAGTAGTTGCACTCAAGCTTTTAGCTGGAGTGGGAGCTGAAGCTGGAGCTGGAGCGACTAGGCTCTCTGGCTAGTCGTTGTGCTGTTTGTTGTCAAGTATTTATGCTAAGAGCTGTCAAACAAGTTGTAGTTACATTGATTACATGCTGCGACTTGAAATCTCCAGCAGACCGCAGCAGCTTTTTTCTTTATGTGAGAACTTATTACAGCTCTTGCAAAGGGTATGGCAAAATTTGAACAAAATGCGGAAGGTTTTAAATATGCAAAGCATATTCTTCGGACATCGGAATGATTAAGAATATAAACTCCTTTTTTAATTGAATTTATGTAATAGATAAATAAAAAGCCAACTTCCACATTATATACCTTAAAGCCTAAACTTTCAAAAAATTGATTACAATTAAAAGATTAACTATATTTATTCCTAAGATCGTTATTTATTTATTAGAGTAATTCGCTAGATGATATATCACTTTGATTCTAACCGCTGTATGGCGAATACTATGCAGTTTCAAATGTGATTAATAGGATATGTATTACTAGGGGCTTCGCCCCCATTTCAGCTCTTTACGTGCACCTAAGGGTCATAAGCCATCATTCTACGAAAAAAGTAGGTCGCTATATCTTACCGTTTGGGCTATGCGTTGATGATCAGTCAGTCACTCAGAACGAACTACTTTATATATATAGAAGATGTAGTATAATGGGCAATAAATATATACATATGTAATATCTCACTTTATATTAAGTACGTATATTTATCTGTTATATGTACTAAGTGGAGGATAGGTCTTAATTTTTCACTAAAATTGGTTTCAATGTCAAGTTTCTAAGGGATAACCTGTGATTTTGACTGCCAACTGGGAGTTGATAAGGTTGCCCAACGGCTGGGACAAGCTGTTGTTCACTTCGCTTAGCAGTTTTCTAGAGATTATCAGTTCACATACCTGGAATGGAGAGCAAAACAGAAACATTAGTTACTTTGGCATTTCGCATAGAGTCAAAAACCTAAAGAGCTTATTCTGTATCTATAGTCACCAATCGAACACACAGTCACACACACTCACACTCCAACACACACACACAGGGAAAGACACTCAATTTGGTGCACCAATTATTTTGCACAACAAACAAGTTTTGGGCAACTATTTAAAGCAATTTGCGGACTGCAACATGCATCAAATTGCAAACACGCATTAAAACACCATTAGAGTAAAGTTTTCCAAACACTCCAAACACCCACATCCCAACACATAAACTCAACTTCATTACAAACGAAACGCACCCACGCCTCAGACTAGAAAAAACTAAAGACTAGGTAGTCCATGGCCTAGCTAGATAATACCAGCCGATAGCACTGCATACAATGATACGATGATAATAGAAGTAACACAGCCGAAGTTGGTTATGGGAAAGGCAGCCATAACAGTTTTTCATGTGCCGTTTTCACCAATTTCCTATTGGCAGACACGCAATTTTCCCCCATCCCCATGCATAAAAACCCAATCCAGCTCCAGCTCAGGTTATAAGAAGACTTTGCTATTGTGAGTGTGGCATATGTACTATATGGAGTCAATATGGAGGTGCTTGGTACGCGCTGTCCCCACGAACTCTAAGGCCATTGTATAGGTTTTCATTTTCACAGGTTTTTGATTTTGGTTTTTCTTTTAATACCCAGTAATAATAGAGAAAGAGGGTTACATAGACATGTTAAAATGGTAATTTTAAACCGAATTAAAACGATTAAGCTTCGTTCGTTTAATTAGACCTTGTACTTTAAAAAATGCAAAAGGGTCTATTAAGCTTGTGCAATTGATTTGTGTGTGTAACAGGCAGAAGGAGGTGTGGCAGACTCCATAAAGTATATATATTCTTGACCAAGACGACGAGCTAAGTCGATATAGCCATGTCCGTCTGTTTGTCTGTCCGTCTGTCCGTATGAACACCTAGATCTCGCAAACTATAAGAACTAGAGACTTGATTATTTTTCTGTTAGGTTCGTGTATTAATAGGCAGGTCAAGTTAATGTCTAATTTTCAATTTCTCATCTCCTTCCCCATCAAATTCGCAAAAATATTCTCAGCAGGTACAGTTTTAAATTCACTGTCTTCCTGCTTAGAATGCATCAAAGAAGCAGCAGTGCATAAAATATACAATAAATTAGATTTATTTTAAAAAGGTATGTGCAAACCGTTATTACTTTTGTTTTGGTAATAAGCTAGACATTATCATTAATTACTCTACAATTGAATACAATTAGAATATTTTGAGCTATAGAAACTCCCGTCTAGACTATTCTTGCCTATTTGTGGACCGTATACTATGGAAAAGTTCAAAAAGGTCTATTATGTTTGTGCAACTGAGAGGCACCCTATATGGTAGTTAGGTTTCTCTATAGTTCATCTTTGATTTCTGTTATCTGTGTCAAAGCAAATTACAAGGTTTGTTTCTGTCGACTTCGCTCGACTATTGACTTTTCGTCTTTTTATATTTCACCGGTTTTAGTTTCCCTGTTACAATGTCGACAGCACAATGTGAATATGTCGGCGCTGTTTTGGCACACACACAGCAATTTGGATATCGACTACAATAAGAACAACACTCGCAAAGTTGACGGCCACAAAATCCTTTGCACAAAACACGCACATCGCTGATGGTCGACCGTCTCCAACGCCCATCTCTTCCCTCCTCCCAACAACACATCACAGTGCCCCGCTCTATGAGAGTCACAGGTCTCTGAGACGTAGTCCCAGGGCCTAGCAACACCCACATGACTCGTTTATCTATCTAGCAGCCCATAATGGGCACGCATATGAGAATGTAGGATATGTGCACGAAGCTGTCAGGGGGAAGGGGTAGTCGCAGAGTCGCAACGACGCAACGACAGCACAGAGTTGCGTTTTGGGTAAGGTTGGTAAGGCAACTCCTTGCTGGTAACAAAATATAGTCAATAAATTGCGCCAAAGGCATAATGGAAAATGTCTTCTCATATGGTTGAAACCGTGTGGAATGCCTGACAGAGAGAAATAGAGCTGATTGTTGCCTGCCAAGAGCATAAGAGATGGCCACAGATCGATTCAACGAATTCTATATATCGATTCACTATTTAATAGGGCTAGATATGCGATAAAAAATCAGCGATAAAGTTACTTGCACAGAACGTATTATGCTGGAATGTACGTGAAGAATTGAGGATGAATAATATATATATATATATACATATGTATAAATTATACTGTATTAAAATGATCTAAGGAATATAAACACAGTACCCCAAGTGAACTAGTTGGCTGCAGAACTTGAGTCTATCAGCTCAAAAAATAAAACATTCAAGTCTCCGCTCAATTTGTCAGGTTTTAACAGACAATTAAAGATGATTCAATTGTATTACAGAAGTAAAAATTAATTTTAATTAATTTGAACCCCTTTCCTTTAGTTCTATTCCATACTCTTCCCACACAGCACTTTTCTACCACTAAGTACTCCACTCTTAGGCCAATTAGAGCTAATGTGTGTCTTCTACACGGCAGGTAACATTCATGCTACACAAGTAAGTGACTTGTCATTAAAATTGAAACTTTAGGTCATTTTATAGCCTTGTGTACAAGCTTGTTACGCACATAAAAATAAAAACACAACAGAGTCAGAGTCGGAGTCAGAGTCAAGCCAACGCATAGATAAACACGAATGAAGCCCGAAAGACCGTTTAACGGGCAAAAAAGCGACTGACTTTCCGGCCTCATCAGCAGCCTCAATCTTTCCAGGCACGTACCATACGCTGACAAAAACAAACCTCAGGCAAAGTTGAACGACATTAAAACGCAGCGCAGGAAAAATTAAATTTTTTTATAATTTTTTTTAGGTAGTCGACGCGTAGAATGCACATAAAAATTAAAATAAATACAGCACTTACAAGGGAGAGGGAAAACTTAAAAGGCCATAAAGAAGGAGAAATATATACGAGTTGAGGCGGAGCAGTACCAATGGAATGTTTTGAGAGCCAACAACTCTAAACGTCTACTCCTCCAAGGCGTCACGTAGGTGGAAAATCTGAAAAGCAGCCAGCAGACTGAATAATAATAATATGAGCGAGAATTATGAGACACGCCGAATGGCGACAGCCAAATGGCTGCCTGGTAAGAGGAAGAAGCTAGATAATCTAAGAAAAAGCAACGAATAAAAGCTCGAGAGTTGTTTGGAAAATTGCGGCGGCTTGTTTTTGTTTATAATAAATTAAGTGAAATCTATTACAATTTTCGCTAATATGTGAGGCGCGTGGGCCAACCTAACGGTGCCCAACAGCAACAACCACAATCGATTACAATCTGTTTGCTTGTTAAACCACAAGACAGGCCAAAACGTAGCCAAAGAGAATAAAAAAGGCCAAAGAATCAAGAAACCAGACAACCAATAGCCCCACCAAAACCGGCAAAGCAACCCGTTCGAAAGACTTTTGCCAATTTTCCGTTTGGCATTATGGTTCTACCAGAAAGCGGTGAGGCCTTGTTGGGCTCAGCTTCACTGCGAAACACAACAACAGCCGTGGACGAAGCGACCGATGGGGCCAATAAGCCGACATTTGGCTTGCGAAAAAAGAGGTAATAGTATACAGTAGTATGTAATTGACTTCAAGATATCCAGCAGAAAGTTCGATAGTTATTTGCATATATATATACATATATATATATATATATACACAATTTGATAGACGCAATAGTTTCAGTTTTCGCCACTCCTATCGCATATTTGCATTTCTTTACATACAGATTATACAGATAATTACTACGTATAATCAACACTCTATCACAGCTGAAACTCCCGTTCAACTACGCACAGGGTATATTAATAGAAGGAAATTTTCGCTGGCTTTTCTTGGCTACGCTTTTCGGCAAAATTGCGTTTCTTGCCACAGTTTAGTTTAGTATGTATGTGTATAAGCCTGTTTCTTCCATCTCCATCTCCCACATATCTTCTACTCCTTCTCCACTTCCTACTCCATCACGTTTTGTGCTGTTGCCTAAAGCTGCACAGTGCTTTTTGATTACGGCTTTGGCTTACTCCCCATTACAAAAGGGTCATATGAGTGTGTACTATCTATGTGTATGTGCGTGTGTGTGTGTTGGTTGCATTGTGCGAGTTACGACTTGGGCAAATGACTTTTTGGCTGGCAAAATTTTCGTTGCCCTGGCATCAAGAATAATGGTACATCGGCATTCCATAGCATAGCCCTTTCATGATGGGGGTTTTCTTTGCTTTTTGTTGGGTACTCGTACTCAGTTTCCATTTCGTCATAAAGTAGAAAATGCTTAGGGGTCTACTAAAGCATAAAGTGTCTCGATTGGTCCGCTTTGATCAGATCAGCAAAATGTATTATGATTATGCTGCTGCTGCCACACCCTCAAGTTGCCTAACCGATCTTAAGCTCTTATGATTACCACACAGCTCTCAAGAGTTTTCGGTCATCTATCAGCTACCAGGGGGCATCTCTCTCACCATCTTGGGGCTTATTAAACGCGTGTAAGAGTTTTTTCACCGGTTTTATTTTTATTTCGAAAAAAGGTAAAAACGTAAAGCAAGGCAGTCCACGTTTTGAGCTCTACGATTGCATGTGCCGAGGGAATCTCTGGCATTCCTCACACTCTCTTAGCCCCTTTGCTAATGAAGTGTTATTTCATTTTTGCCTTTTTTTTGTGATAATATTTTTACTTTGTTGCCAGCACTTTTTTGCGCTTAACTCGCAATAAATTGCTCAATTCAGTGCAAACACCGCACCTCAAAATGTGGCAAGAGGAGAGATGCTGCTGCCTCGCTGCTGACTTGGGCATTTGTTGTTGTTGGGTGCAGCACCGACGCCAGCAAATGATCATTGGACAAGCGACACCTACGCAGTAAACGTAAATTACAACAACTTGGTACTCACTATATCGCCCTCTGTATCGCTAGCTCCACACTCCCCTCGAGTAGCTGCTGCAATTAAAGCGAATACCTTGACGTAGCCCCCCTCATTCCTTCCTAACTCTAACTATACTCACTAACCATTTTCGCTCATCAGCCAGCGCCCACGCCACCGATCCCAAGCAGCTGCAGAAAAGGCTAAAAAAATAGCTAACATGACAACGTTGACATGCGACATTAAATGCCAAGCCACAACGTAGAAGATGTTAAGGCAAAACAAAAAAGTAAAGGAGAGAAACTAAAGACCACGACTGGGGTCCTTGGGCCCATTGCGTGCCTCTATCGAGCTGTAGCTGACCGCGATTCTCAAGAGAAACTGAGAGCCAGAGCTAAAGAAATGTGCTCAATACACGCAAAAAATCGCAGCGCATTAAAATCACTGCGTGTGCGTGCAGCAAACACAAAAACGAAATGAGAGAGGGGAATCGGGAAAGGGGGACATGTTATCAAATAATGCTGCAAATGCCGCGTCAGGCAATTTAAATAAATAATTCATTCTCGAGGTCAATTAAGCACAAAGCCAGCACAAGGGCAGTATGTCGAGAATTGTGTTTATTGTTGAAGTTGGAGTCCAAGATTAACCAGAGTTTTCCTTTAGCTTTTTAGATCTTGTACTTTGAAAAAGTACAAAAGTATCTGTTTGAATGAACACCTAGATCTCGCAAACTATGAGAGCCAGAGACCTGATTCTTTTTTGTTAGATTCGTGTTTTGTATATGCAGGCCAAGTTTATGTCAGATTTTCGATATTTCATACACCTCTCCCTCAAATTCGGAAAAATATTCTCAGCCAGTACAATTTTAGTGTCCATTCGGAAAATGAACAACGGAGATATTGGGTAATCAATTTTCTGTACTAGACATCGAGGTAGGGAAGAAGCCACAGTCTAAGCGGGCTATGGGTTATTTTTGATTGCGGGTATGTATGTAGTGTACACGGTATGTATTTGCGAGTATAAGTTAGTGTTTATATTTGCGCGTATATTTGTATGCATAAATGTGTGTGTGCTTGTATATGTTCGTGTGTGTATGTATATGCTGCTGATATCGAAGCCCAAGGCAAAGCAATGTACAGGGTCTCCTACCGACGGTTGCTTCCGACTGTAGCTTTCCCGGGTTTTTGTTCAATACATTTGACGTAAAATTGCAGATTAATTATAAGCCAGTCAGTTCTGTAGCTCAAGCTAAAACAAAAAGGCTCAACTTTACGTTTTTATATTAAAAACTTCTGTAGCATTTAAAATGACTGGCTTAAATTAATATGCATTTTTTTTTTATAAATATAAAATATACTCGTAAATTTTTCCTGTGAGTGCACTTTCATAAAATTTCACACATTTTATGCAAAGCACAATTCTGGCTGATGTATAGATTTGGTATGCTTGCTTTCCAAGGAAAAGCGATTTGCTTTTCCCGCGAAAATCAGAGTTTTGCTCTTGGTTGGCTGCTGCGCATATGGGATTTTCGCCCAGCTCACTAGTGTATTGCTTGGGATTAGTCTTCTGTTACTCAGTAGCTGCTGGTTCTATATGCCAGCTAGCCTTCTCCGTCTCCCATTCTCTATATCTCGTCTCGCTCCTTATTCTTCTTCGCCTGGCTAATTTTAAATTCAAAACACGCGACAGTCGCCGGTTTTTAGTTTAGATATTCCTCTTATTCTGCTACCACTCTCTCAGACTCTGTCTCTTCTCTCAATATTTTATGCTTGTTCCTGTTTCCTTCTTTGATTCTTTTACTGATTTGCTGCTTTTTTCAGTTCTTTTTTCTCCATAAATTCTCCAAAAACTATTTATACAGCACATAGTTTTTGCATGGCTCGCACTAATTATGCAGCTGGATCTCAGTTTAGCCAGCCAAACCCAATGCCGGTCCCACTGCCAGCCTCAATCTCAGTGCCTGGCTAGAGCTAATATATGCGTGGGTGGCTTTAAGGCAGCCTCATAGCCGGGAGCTATAATTCATGGGGTGCTCAAGCTACGGCGTCTGTATTTTTTGGAATTGAAAGAAAATAATTATGAGGCAGCGGAAATTGAATTTCTTATTACAGCCGGGGCCCTAAAGAATGAGCACTTAGCCAAGGACTAGCAATATGGAGCTACTGCTTGAGCAGCCAACAGCCCCGGCATGGAAATGCTGGCAAATTAATTAAAATCCATAAAGTCAACGCCCCATCAAACCCTTTAGCCCAGAAGCGAACTGAACAGCGCATTTGCCAATTTCAATTCAGTATACGAAATTTCAATTCTGTACCACAATTTCTGGGCATAGGTCAAGGTTGTAAAACGTCTCCTTGTTGCTTTTTGCCACTTAATATGTATTGTATGCTGATTTATTGTTTTCGGAGGGGCGTGCCGCATTTGCCTGCCATGCATATTTCATAAACTCTGAATTCCTTTAATTGAATCGTGTAGATACTATATATAGCTGGCATTGTCTGAAGTATTGCAGCCTCTTCGCACAAGCATCAATAATCTGCACATTCAATTTCATCTTATTTTGTCTCTATGGTATAGCTTTGTCTTGGGGTCTGCAAACATTCCTATAGAGCACTCAATACTATGATTTTAAAGTCCACTCTGTAAACACCCGCCTTGTACAGAAGTAGTGAAAAATTTCCCGTGCACTTAACAACACTAAACTCATTAGTAGTTTTCATTTTTCAATTTTGTTACCGCACATCAAACTGAAACTGCAAAAAGGGAGCAGCCCAAAATAGCGCCCTTCACACCCAGTAGGGAGCAGGGAGGGAGCGAGTGCGGGAGCTGCCGCAGCCACAAATTACAAATTGAAAGTAGTTTGTATCTGATGTGGCTGCTGCTGCTGCTTTTGCTGCTCCCGGCGGCAGTAAAAAATTTAAGTGCATAAGCAAAGTAGTTGCAGTCTGCGCTGCCTTTGCCCCAAGGGCTGGGCGCAATTTTCGGCATAGATGTAGGGAAAATGTGTATATGTGTGAGTTTGGACCATGTTGTGCGCTTTTCCTGCGGCTACTGAAAAATATGTACAACAATAACAACAAGTCCTAAGTGGCCAACTGCAGCAACTGAAGCCAAACTGGCCACTTGAAATGCAGAGCTCAACTGCTCTCCCTTTTGGTCTTTGAATCTCTTCTGTCTTTGGCTCGTTTGGGCGTCTTGGCTATTGTTTCATTCATGAAGCTGGTTTTTTGGGATGCTGCCCTGCGAGTTCTGTTGCTGTTCTGCTGTATTCTGTATTGTTGTTTTTCATTTGGCTGCCTGCTAAAAAGATTTCGTGTCTCTGCAGTGCCTAGACCCTGAAGGCAAGAGACAAGTGGAGTTAGGGTCTAACGCTAACCCATAATTTGTGTTTGGGTTTTCGAAATGAGGAAGCAGAGTAACAGTGGACTGCTGCAAGCGATGAGCATGTAAAGCGTCTTCGACAGCAGGGAGTGTGATTATCGTTTTGGAATTCAGTGTATGAAAGGAACAAAAGAATGGTACATAAAGAGAGGGGCCTCTTTGACTTACGCCTCTTAAGAGTCCCATGTTTTCTTTGGCCTCGCTTGCATATATTTTTGTAAGAACCCAACCCCTTGCCTCAACTAACTAATGCCACTACTTTGGCTTGCTTAATTGTTGCTAGTTTGTCTCTAGTCCGAGCGACTTCCGCCGCAGCAATTCTTTTTTGTATAATTTTGGGTAATTTATTTCGGTCCCAATGCTCATCAGTTTAGCCTGCAAGATACATTTGTATCTTGTGCTAATCCTTTTGGTCTAAATACGGCATTAACACACAGACACAAAGGGGGATAGGGGATAGAGGGACACAGGCAGCGGCAAATAGAGTCGTAGCTAATGCTCATATATCAAGAGTCCAACCTCAAGCAGCTGCGATGACAACGACCGAGGTCTACTCTTGGTCTCTGCATTGGTCTTGGGGATTAGTGGCCAGCATCTTCTAGCGGGTTGGCAGCTTTCTTTGGGCTTTAACTCTGTCTGACAGCGGCAATAGTTGCTGTACAATTTTCCTAAATGATTATTAATTACAACGCTTAAATTTATGCTCATAAGTAACAAATACCCCCTACTCCCCTTCAATAGCTAAACTTTCGTTTGCGTTGCGTATTCGTATTTGTATGATTAAAGTGCCAGCTGAGCGAAAGACCCCACGCATACACCCAGTACAGATATATCTCTATATCTATCCCCTGCTCAACCTCCCACCCCCGTCCAGCACTGTCTACGTGCTATAAATGTCTAATTCATTGCGTCGTCTGTGCCATTGTTGGACAGCGGCTGAAGAATTTCAGCGCCTTTTGTCTATTTTTAGTAGCCGCCACTTTTGTCTGCATGTCTCTCACCTCTACATTTTTAGCCATTCATTTTATTACACTTCAATCATTTGTCCCACAATAAAATGATGTCTGGCGATAAGCATCACTAGTGTCTGACACTTGAGTGGGATTCAGAATACGGGATACTTGATACGGACTACGAGCTACGGATTTGTATTCCAAATTTGATATTTGGATATCTCTTACAATATTTTTTATATAAATTACTGGAATATTGAATCATTTTAATGCGATTCATGGATATTTTTTGGTTTGACTCTTCCAGAGAATTGTTTGAATATTTATTAGAATTAACTCACTTCATTTCACACAGTAATCGTTTTAAATATTGTGTCTCTACATACCTGCAAATAAAAGAAGAAGAAATATTGTGTTAATAAATGTGTACAGAATTAGCTAAGTAAATAGAAATTGTTTCCTCTTCCGTTGACAACTGAGATTAGGCACTAGACATTACTTATTTTTGGCTGGAATATTAACCCAACAAATGTCATTTTGACAGCACAGCATGAACGAATAGCCGCAAAAGAAGCGGCGCAAAAGAAAACCCATAACACCAGCAACAGTAACAGAGAGCAAGGAGGACAATAGATAAAGTAACGACGTTTTTGTTAAATTAAAAGTTTATGAGGCATTAAATGGTCAACAACAAAGCGAAATTGCCAAAAAGAAAAAAAGGAGACGAAGAACATAGAAAGAGAACATGAAATAAAATAATAATAAGGCAGAGAAGGGGAGTGTATCGCAAAAGAAGTTGTGCGTTCAATAGCAGCAAGTAAAAAGTCATTAAGCCCTGCCAGCAGCAGCGCAGCAGCAGCAACAACAATAATAATATCTGTCTGTCTGTCTGTCGTTTTCCTTTGGTATTTCCATGCTGCTGCCGCTGCTGGCACAGGTCATTAGACCAACGGCGTCTAAATTGCATTATCAACGCCAATAACGGTATACGTACATATATACGAACTTGCCGTATTACCAGAGTTGTTGTTGTATCTGCAGGGTTGTCTTACTATCGCCTACCCCACCCAGCCCCGCTCTTTCAGTAGCATCATAAAAATGTCATTATTTGTCAACGCCATAAACACATATCTTGCTGCTTTTGTTGGGAGTAATTGCAAAGGGTGGCAACTCTACTACTATGATAAACCCCTACACCGTTGGGTGTGAACATATGGCCAGTGGCTGCTGCTCCTGTCTCGAATCTCTCGAATCTTCCATTGTGCCAAAAACTGCAATTAATTACTTTTTATTGAGTGTCTCAGTAACTGCAGTTCATCGGAGGGTTGCCCTGTAGGGTTGTCGCTCATAATCGCTGAATTTGTAAAGTATTATCGACTGGCATTGCACATTTAATTATGAAGACATGTGGCAATGACTGCGCGCGCTGACAGTTGTGGCTAATGACATTAGCTCTAGCCAAAGACCAGACCACACTCTGCTGAATGGCACTACATATAACCATAGCAACATGGTAGATTCAGAGCAGACCGGAAGCTCAACATAATCCGCGGCATTTGTGGCCGAGTGCTGAGCATTAGCTGGAATATTTTCATTTACAGAATCATACTCATGCCCCCCTCCCTTTCCCACAGCACTCTCTGTCTCTCCGCCGGAGCTACCACCCCTTTCTTTCTGCGCAGAGGGTTGTGGTTTGCGGTGTGGAAATTTGATGCTCGAGTCCAGTGAGCATGGAAATATGCAAAATATTACAAAAATTGTTGGCCAACAAACGAGCAGGGCTGCAGGGTTGGCTTTAAGGCGGGAGCAAGCCACATGTGTGTGGACATTTTTGTGTTAATTTTTTACAGGGTGTACGGTGTAGGGTGTAGGGTGTAGGGTGTAGGGTGTAGGGTGTAGGGTGTAGGGTGTCGTTGTGCTGACTGACGTTGACAGTTTGCATTGTGTCAGCTGTTGACTTGCAACAAGAGTGACAACATTTCTTTGTGTCTTTGCTGCTTTTGTTTGCCATACACGTTTGCCAACACTCTTTCTCACTGCTTGACAGCAGCAGCAGCGCAAATTTTTCTATCAAGTTTTGACTTTACCTCATTTATGCCATTTATACATCCTTGACATTTCATAAATTACACACAAATGTTTAGCAGTGTATGTATTGTATGTTTTGTATATATTGTACGTATACCATAAATCGAAGACATTTACATATGACATCAACGACACGAACCCCCAATTGTCTGCCCATCAATATGATGTTTTGGCACATGACCCACTTATGAAAGGGAGACCAAATGCCAGCTGGTTACACCACAAATAGTTTAGTTTTATGTCACATACACACAGACAAACACACCGACACACACACACACACACATACACCCACACATCATGTATACTTTTTTATGGGGTAGGCGCAATGGCATGTGAAACGAGCTGCGATTGTAACTGACAATAAAAAATTGCTTTTCACTTTTCGGCACGCAGAGTCGGGATGAAATTGAAAGGTAACTGACTAAGGTATACCAACCCATAGAAGCGGGGTTATCATTACTTTCAAGAACTCTGACAAGCCGTAGCGAATGCATTCGGCACTCAGCTCATCAGCATAAGAGGCACAAGTACACATTTTTTAGCCTGACCCGACGAATCAAAAACAGAAACAGCAGACCAAGAAGGAGGAGGAGTGAGCACATGCATATGACTGATTAACCAATACAAATCGATTGTCTACACTCAATCCTCATTCTTGAATAAACTCATCCTGTGCAGAGAGTCGTAGCGGGTGAAGACGCTTCGTACTGATTCGTTTTGCGGCTGACTCTGCGCTTTCATAATGTAAATTCTTGTACCCTACTCAATGTTAGGGTATCTTGATATTTTGATGAATTGCGCAAGGAATTCATTTAATTTCCAATATTAATTTAAAGTCTATTGAGGAGTGTGGACAGGAAACTAAAGAGAATTTACAAAACATATAAAAAAATATCTTTTAATTTATGTACATATGAAAGATAATTTCGATTTTAGTTGAATGAATGCACCATCCCTTCTTCCTTTTTCTTCCGTAACTAATGCAGCTTGAACTGGAGAAAAGGTAACTGATACTGCTGTTGTCAATATTAAATAAATTGTTAACCAACTTGTATATTATTTCGCAATAAACTCGTATTCTAAATACATTTATTTATAATTTGAAATACAATCATCGAGTATTATTCCTTTCGTTATCTGCTTAAAGGGTATCTATACTGCGACACATCCCAGCTTGCCACGTCTATGTAGCTCTCTGCCTTTTATTTTTGGCTGTTCCTGTCTTATTTTTTGTTCCTTTATTTTTTGTTTTGTGTGGAACTGCTGTCAGAACTGACAAACGCAAATGATTTATGTGTGTTTGCATGCGTGTAAATGTCATTAGGCCGCAGCAGCAGTGGAAAGAAAGCAGAGGCAGAGTCCCTCTATATCGCGTTGCATCGATTTTTGCTGTCTTTTGACTTGCCGTTGCAAAACTGTTGACATTTGTGTGTGTGTGTGTGTGTGTGTGTGTGTGTGCGAGTGTGTGTATTGTAGTTGCTGCCACACACACGCACGACTACAACAACTATCGACCAGATTTGACATTAAATAATGAGTTATGCCGCTGACTGTTGGGTATTTGCAACATGCTTGCTCTGCTTCCTCAGCAATGTGGGTAGGACTTGGAGCTACTGCGTCCGACGTCTTTAAGTCGTCTTTCCAGTGGGCGTTGTGCGTGCTGCCCTCCCCCTTGGCTCTGGGAATTAGTCATCGCTTGATTTTCTTTCTATTAATATATAGTTTATGTTTGCCATCTGTTACCCTACCTCGACTCCCCTTTATTTTTTTGCATGCCAATTCATCATCTGCTTTGACATTGCATCTGTTTCCATTCCTTTTTTTGTCGTTTTTCTGTGTTGCTTGTTCCACTTGGCTGCTTCCTCCTACGACCCCCAAGTAGTTTGTAGTGCCCAAACTCTTCCAGATTGTGACCACTTGAAGTGATGAGCTGCTCTATGCACTCTCTGCCCCTTCCACCTTCACACGCTTGCTCTGTGGCATCTTCATCAACAACTGTCAGCCGTCCGTCTGTCCATCTGGCTGTCCATCTCTCTGTTTGTCAGTTAAACATTTTGCACATTTCTGCGCAAAAACAAATTAACATTTCGCTTGGTCACAAGTGTGGCGCCTGCGCCTGCGCAACAGCCACAGCAACGGCAACGGCAACAGCAACAGCAACAACAAGGAAGCCTTGACTGAATGCCTAATTAAGTTGCCGCTTGTTGTTGCAAGTTGTCGGTGTATCCGTCTGTCCATCTCTGTGTTTGCCTTTTTGAGGTGTACACTTGCAATTCTTGTTGTTGTTGGTGCTGTTGCTGCTACTGTTGCTGCTGCTGTTGCGCAGTCGCATTAGGCACATAATATTTGCTTTTATTATACGCCTTCTTTTTGTGGCAACTCCAGCACTACTACTGTTTATATGCCACTTTTGTTGCTGTTATTATTGCCGTCTAATAGCAGCAGTTGTTGGCGTTGTTGCCGTTGCTACTGTGCCTGCTGTTGTCACATGTGTTGCTGCTGACAGCATGGCATATATTTTGCTGTTGTTGTTGTTATTTTTTTGGGTGCAGTCTGCTGCCTTTTCTTAGTCAATGTACACATTTTTATTTATCTTGAGAGTTTAGTTGACTTCGCCTAAAAAAGTCCGTAGCATCCACCAGCAGCTGCGAGTAATTGCCTGTGGTTGAGATGTTGTTGTTGCTGCTGCTGTAGCTGCTTGTTGTTAACAACATTTCTTAAATTTTTGGCAATAAGTGGGTATTGGATTGCGCAAGCTTATATAAGATGCGTCGATTGCGATTGCAATGCTGAGCAAGATAAAATGATTACCAAATCAAATAACCCCAGGGGCTTGCACTAATAACTCAATTGACAATAAAACTTGATTGACATTCTCTGGAGGTCATGAAATAATTACAGTTTCTGTTTAAACTTATGGAATCTGGAGATAAAGTGAAATTCCATCTGATTCAAGCCAGTAGACTTCAAGTCAAGCGAATTCAAACCTTTATCAAGTAGCCTTGCTTATGAGCTTGAAAGTGATTGAAGTAAGCAAATCTATTAAAAAGGAAATAAACGAATCAGCGTCGATTCTTCCCAATTTCCAAGATTTAGACGAAATAATGAGTATACCCACAGGAGATGCTGAGAGGGGTAAAAAAGTCTTTCTGCAACGCTGTGCCATGTGCCACACTATTAATGCAGGTGGCAAGCACAAAGTCGGTCCCAATTTGCATGGTATAATTGGTCGCAAGACAGGACAGGCGATTGGGTACTCCTATACGGAAGCCAACCGAGCCAAAGATATCATCTGGGATGAGCAGACGCTTTTTGAGTATCTGGAGAATCCCCGACGTTATATACCAGGTACTAAAATGATCTTTGCTGGCCTGAAAAAGACTGAAATGCGTAGCGACGTGATTGCTTATTTGAAAAGCGCTGGCAAGTAGGGAAAAGCAGTGATTACAGAGAGGATGAACACTCAACATATGGGTTCTACATGTAATACAAATGCAAGTGTATAGCCACACGGATTATACATATTCAATGATAATATATACAACTTATTAGATATGATATTTTCGAGTTATTAATTTGCTAACTTTGGATTTATGTCTATATATTGGATATATTATATATATCGATACATTGGAATAATCCCTAAGAAATATTACTTTTGCTCTGTGTGCGCTGTTGGAGTTGTGATACGTCCTGGCTGGACCCTGTTTATATGGTCATCAGCGTACATCAAGCGCTCATTTGCAGTGCCAAAGGGGAAATTAACATACAATTCAGTTCCCCTTCTTATGCGGTAACATTTGCAGCAATTACACGATAATTTACGGCACAAATGTATTTCATATTAGTAGATGGTTGTACCCATTCGGGATGTTGTTGTTGTTGTCGTCAACTTAATGTCCCCTGCATAAGCGCACGCTTGTCTCGCGCTTTCATATCCTTTTTTATATGCCTTAACACATTTAATTAACAAAGCAATTAAGCAGAGAGAAATGTCAAGCCAAGGGAGCGAGAAAGCAGCAAAGAAGAAAATCATTTTAATTTCATTTATATCGTTGAGTGTGTGTGTCGCAATACTTTTGTCATAAGCCTTGGCTGTTGCTTTTTCACTTCGAGCTTTCGTTGTTATTGTAAAATAATGCGTTGGAAATAGTATGCAGTAATTTATGTGTGTGTGTGTGTTTGTGTGAGTGCGGCACAGATGCAAAATGGACGAAGGACTCTGACTCCGACTCTGACTGCGACTCTGACTGCAAACTCAGTTGAGTCTCAAACTCAGCGCGCATTGCCGTGATGACATTTTTATTGCTGACAACAAACAATAACAACATAGCATCTATCGCCCCTCTCTCCCCCTGTGTCTGTCCTCATCTCCTTCGTCCACTTTTGCTTAAAAAACAAAAGGCAAATTTATGCATAGCAAAGAATTTTTTAATTAAATTTCACACACAAACGCACAACAAGTGACGGCGACGCAACAGCAGAGCAATTTTGGTCGGAATCAACTTATTTTACTTAACTTTTATTTTTTGGGGACCATTTAAAAAGTTCGTACGTATTTCTTTTCTTTGGCAAAGCAATCAAGGAACTCATCTCCTACGCACCAACTCGGTGAAAAGAAGCAGACGTCAACAATTTTTGAACACTTCATCGGATTACAATGCCCCGCCCCTCGCCCGGCGGTCTCCTTTGAGGGTGAGTTACGCCTGGCCACGCCCTACAAAACGCGATCTGTCATTTCTGACAGCTTACAGCACTCCAAGTGATACTTCTTTTCGTTATTCAGCTCTGTCCAATGATCACTCGACGGGGTGTTAATTAACTGTATGCACCGAACATAAATCATAAATTATGCAGAATTCTTGTTTTCACTTTGATCGCAAGTCGGGCGCAAAAATGCATATGTATAGTACATATATCAAGGGGTTTCGAAATTTTGTTCAATGTCGTAAAATGCAGCATCATTTTTATAATAACATCGATCATGACAGGGAACAACACACTCTCTCTCACACACACACACACACACACACGTGCGACTGTCACTTTTATGGCAATTATAATGCCAAGTTTCTCACACACCCAGCCCGAATTAATAATAAGTCTCTTTGACATTACACCACCCTGAGCCACTCTCCCACCCTCTCACTGTGTCTGCTCACAGCTGATGCCCATGTGTTAGTGTTTAACCCTATGCTGCCTGGGGGCCCCACCCTGAACGTGCCCGTCTCTTTGGTTTAAGTTGCCTTTTAAGCAACGATCAATCATAAAAAAATAAGAAACGACAAAAAACATTCATGTACCATGTAAATTCAGCATATTTAAGGTCTTTTGTGTGGGGGAACTTTAGACATTTGAAAAACTAAAGTTGTATTATTCTTTATATGATTAGTTATTCTTCTGTTTAAATTGTCGAAAATAAGCATAGCACTTGCTGAGGGTATCATATTAGCTTGGAGCCTAAACTTGTCAAGTGCAGAGAGTCCATCGAGTTTGTGCAACTGTTAGAATCTAAAGAGCTACGAATTACAGTCAAGAATGTGTAGGGCAAGGATATTAAGGTTCCTATAGATACTAAAATCAAGTCACAGGCATCGATAGCAAACGTTTAAAGTTAGAGAACTAGATAGAAAAATTGAGATATATTTCCTTCGGTTAGTAGTGAGTATTTCAATTCTATGAGGGTCAGATTGGAACTATTCTCTATAAAATATGCTTCAGGTAAACCAACGAAGTTTGTAATATAAAATAATATTTAAATATTGTAACAAATGTTTAACATTGCAATACTTTTATATTCTCTTTATCATATGTAGTAATTTTTCATTCGAATTCCCTATTATTTTTTTTCCTGTTCACTGCGTCCGACTGCAGCCTTACCAATTGGTTTTTCTATTCATAAATCAATGCTGGCAAAGCTTTTGTGTGTTCAAGTATGCAAATAATAGTTATTCAAGGCAAAAATTAAACAATTAATTATCATATAAAGCAGCGAAGCAGTTATTAATGGTGTTGAAACAGTTCTACAATTGTGGGCTATCATCTGAAATGTGGGCTCCACTGAGATCAGCGCTCATGTGAATTGCAGACAGAATCCAACTGAATGTGCTAGCTTAACAACTTACTTGCAGAATTTGAATGATGGCAGGACAAGCATTACAGTAGGAGGAATCATCAATGAAAATATTATTTTCCCACATCATAGATGAACGCTCTGGCACGACCGGGGTGTTGGTTGTAGTGCGTGGAGCCGGCTGCAGGCATTCAGGGCTTTGCAATCAAGTGAAATGCGAGTCGAGGAGTAATGCGTAAAAGGGGTCAATGGCATAGAGCAGGCTGAGTGGAGTGCCATAGCCAGAGCTGGAGCTGGAGCCGGAGTCGAGTAACAGAAATTATAAGTGAATTAAAGCGCGGCATGTACACACACACACACACACACACACACACACAGGTAAAAAAGACTGAAGGGGCAGAGACTCAGACTGAGACTCTTCTCTCTCTGCTCGTTGAAACGGTGCCAATGCCAGTCAAGTGGCGGCGCTGCACAGTACAGTTACTTGGTCGTGTGGAGTCGTCAGTTCAAGCTTTAAGGTCAATCAACAGTCAGCGACTGTAGACAGAGATTGAGAGAGCTAAGGCAAGGCAAGGCAAGGCAAGTTTAAAATTCTATTTACCACACAGCGGCAATTTAGCAGCTTATGGCAGCCAAAACGAAGCGAAAGAGTGCAGACTAGGAGCAGGCGCAGGACCAGGGGCAACAGCCTGGTAAGTTGATGTTGATGATGCACTGGCGTTGTTGCAAGACTAACTGCTGGGTAATCACATGCGGTGCAGCTGAAGCGTTGCCAAGGCAGCCACAAAATGTTCCAGCTCAGTTGCAACTGCAGCAGCAGCAGCAGCAGCAGCTGTGCCATCAATGGCGTCTGCACAGCCAAACACACACACACACAGCATGACCTGCAGCCACCCACTGCCACCCACTAGCCTAATCTCAACCCCAATGCCACGCTCAGGACGTATCACTTGTGTAAGAGATCTCTTTTGTTGTCACGGGAATATACCCTGTACTCCGGCAGTGTTAGTTCAACTTTGATGATTAAAATGATTATTTTTGCACTTGATTTAATGCACAAATGTTGAATTTATGCTCGCTGTACCTCAGCAACTGCAAGTGCTCTATGGCAGCATGTGTGTCTGTGCGAACTCTTTTATTTTTCTGCGGCTATTCTTCCCCGGCAGCATGTTAGCTATTCCCCCAAGCTATTTGTAACTTTTTCCACGACATTCTCGCTGCGCTTCTCTCCCTGGCCATATCACAGAACTATGGACTACACTTTGGCAGTTGGAGCCGTTGGCCTGAGCTTGCGGTTTTCGTGAGCTGCATGAGCATAAAAATGATGATGAAGTCTCCTTCTGCGTCTCTCTGTCTTCAGGCGCAGGCATGACTGCCGCGGCGCTTTACATTGCTGATGCTGATGATGATGATGATCCCATGTGCAGTTGGTTTTTTCGTTTCTCCTCTTTTCCGTGTCAAGAGCAACAGCACATCAAGTTAATAGCTGGCAGAGTGCGCTATTTAGTTGCAGGCCAAGCTCCTGCTAGGAAATGTACACCGATTTACCGTTTTGCTGAACATTTAAGCAGCTCATTTCCTAGGAAATCAACAAAATGGGCACAGAGAGCCCAGACCCAGGCCCAGACCCAGCCTCAGACCCAGACCTAGAACCAGACCCAGCCGGCATTGACGTTGTCTATTTTTGGGGCTAATGATGCCGGTTCGACCAACAGCATCAAGTGCTCAGAGAGGGGGGAGAGAAGTTGCAGTATGGTTTTACACTGGCATTGGCATCGGCTTTGGCAAAAAGCCACTCGATGTCCATCATTCATTTAGCCACATGTACGAGCCATGTTTATGTTTATTGACTGTTATGGACATGAGTCACAGTTAGACGACAATGACGACGCCAAGTTCGAAGACGACGACGACGACTACGCGATTTTAACGGAAGTGTTACAATGAGACATTACGGGAGAGGCTCTCGATAGCTGCTCAACTGCTCAACTGCTCGACTGTCCCTCGGCTGCCAGTTATGCCTGTCCATATCCATGGCCCATTACCAGGCGCTGTCAGTGTCAGTCGAGAGCCCTGCCCTGCCTTCAATATTCCCTCGCCACCATCTCTTATGTTGTGTGTGAAGTTGGGCTCTGGTTATTTGCTTAAGTGCAAATATGAGCAACTATTTGCTAAATGACAGTTATTGCTGATTAGCTGTCAGACATTTTGACAGCATGAAGAATGATTCGCAATTTTCGCAGAAGGAACCTGGCGACGCTCCATTTGGGTCTGGCTCTGGGACGGGACCTGGGTCTTGAAATTCGGTACGGGTTCCAGTCATTTCGCCTGCAGTTAATGATGTAGCATATGGTTAATTAGAACATTAGTCTCCAACTTGACAGTTGGCCAAGTTTTTGGTACTAAAAGCGACTTTAAATCATTAAGCCCGCGCTAAGCTCTATGAAAGTCTGCTGTCAAACTGGCTGCTGGACAAAATTGATTTGCTACTACCGAATCTCTCAAGGGGTTAAGGGGCATCTGGGAATGCAAGCAAGGGCTGTTATAAAGTGCATTATTAATAGATAACGCTTTATAAACTCTGCTTCAGGCTGTGACTTAACATCGAATTCATCGAATGCCGATGGCCGAATAGCAGCTTTTACAACGCTCCATTCATATTCTCCAGCTGTAATCGATGCGACTATTCACAAGCACCTCATGGCATAACTCGTACTATTAGCAACACATGCACATGCATACGGCACGCCCCAAATAAGGTGTAGGTCTTAACAATATAACAACAAGCAGCCCAAAAATAGATCCCAAAATTACGCATGCCTTAACAGTCCACACAAATTATGACCCGAACAACAGCACAAAGAACAACAACAACAACAGCAAGAGCAACATCAATAAAAAGCAATCACTTTGTAACCAAAAACGTTTGGCCCAAAGGCCTATAGAAGCGTTCATGTGTACCTGTGCCAACGATCTCAGTGGATTCTCGATTCTCGATTTCTGCTCTCCACATAAAAATTGAATATGGCCAAAAGCGGTAAACAGGCCGAATGGTTAATGCAGAAGTGTGCTCAAAAAGGGGGAGAAGCTACTGCTTTGTTGCCTGCTCTTTGCTATTTCGCCTTATAAGGTCGCGCACATAAATAAGCTCCGTATATTGCAAGTAGGCTGGAAAAACTATACTAGCTGCAGCCACAGCCACAGCCACAGTTTCAGCTTCAGCCGTAGCTCCGGCTTCAGAGTCTGCGGCAGCGGCATCTCGCAAAGCAGCTGCTGTGGGCTATCGTGGTGCTCCAACAACGAATAGCAGCAGCAGCAACAGCAGTACCATCAACAATTTCAACAATCAACTGATGAGAAAAGGAAATGAAAAGTCAACATAGGCCACGGAATGTACACTGCACAGAACAAAACACAACTCAGTGATTACTGTAACTAGAGATATATATCGGCTAGATAATCACGATATTTGTATGTGGAGGGGAACAGGTATCACTCAATGGATCATCAACTTTCTACAGGCTGGTAAACAAATTCAACAATCAATACATAAGCTACAGTAAGTATTGCAATTGATATCAACTTTACGCTGCACTTGGAAATAATCTTCAACTAATATCGGAACAATTATGTTAAAGAATAATTACTATTGATGACAATGATAGTTCGCTATGTCGACATCCCAGATATAAGCCAATACTTGCTACAGTTATCGTTCATAAAAACCATTCGATATTCAAAATGCGATATATACTCGTGAATATCCCATTATTTTACCATCTCTAGCTTGATCTAAAGCCGCGTCGAAAGGCAGACAAAAGTCGTGGAAAAGTGCGCATTGTTATGGAAGGGAAGGAGCTGCAAACGGAGCGGGCTTAGAGAGGGGGCAGGCAACCAACTGACATTAGCTGACCGCAAGAGGCCTTTGGCTCTTTGGCTTTGGATTTGGCTATGGCTATACCTAAGAATATGCTTCTTTTTGCTGTATTCCTGCCTCTCTTTCAATTGAGGCGCAGCGAACAGCAATTGAAATGAAAATTACTTGGCTCAATAGATTAGGAAAACCTTTTCAAGAGCAATTTGAGAATCTAGTTAATGGTCAATCTGGTTGGACAAAATTTAAAAGCTAAGCGGCGCTAGACGACCAAGACAAAAGATACAAGAAATGGTCTAATTGTCGGCTTATACAACTTTCTTGCCTCTTTAGTGCCGAGGTCTTAGATCAGCACCAATACCACAATCATTTAACTTGCTATATGCTATTCCCGTCCTAGCAGTTGCATCTCTTTTTTAGAGTTTTCAGCTCAAGTCTTGATACCCGTCGTTTCCCCTCCACACTCAATACTCAGTCGTCGATCGTTCGATTTTGTGGCGCGCTATTAAATTGTAAATTGGTTGGGCAGCGCTGCCGCCGCGGCAAACGTGTCTGAATGCCACATTGTACGCTCCACCATAGCGGCATGATCCAACATCTCTTCCTCTCCATGTCTGTTCGTCTCTGTTGTCGCTGTGTTGTCTCTGTTGGTCGCTTTCATTGCCTGCAACGCATCGTGAATCGTGTGCAATTTGCCGGCCCAGCCCCGTATACTCTTGCGGCTCGGACTCCGATCGGTTTCCTTTCAATCTACAGTCTGGACTAACCACTTTTGCTGCGCATGCGCGTGGTTCGGTTTTGGTTTTCGTGGTTTTCACTGATTGTGGTGGCACACTGTCGTCCGTCTGTCCACCGTGTGTTCCGTGTTCTGCGTTCTGTGATCTGTGCTCTGGTAATGGCTAATCAATTCTTGCTTCTTCATTGTTCTCTCATTCGTATCAGTTGGATGCCTGCCTCGATAGTTGCTCTTCTGCGGTTTATCAACGCTTTATTACACTGACGTTTTGTCAATTTGATTGCTTTTGATTTAACTTTTTTGCTGTGCCATTGGCCTGACAGCTCGTTGTCGTTTTAAGCATTTCAGGCGTTTAATGCATTTCCATTGGCAAGACCTTGAATTGTCTCTCTGTGTCTGTGCTGTCTGTATCACTCTCTGTCTGTTTACTGTAGTTAATGGCTGACTTTTAATTGCCTCCCCTGTAGTATTATATTACGATTTGTGGCCTCACCTTAAATGGCCAGACGGCACTTTCAATTTTTTCGATTATATTCACTACAATATTTCACTTTCATCTGCCGTCATTCAATAAGTGTTATTGTTTCAGTTGTTGGTTTTGCACTTCAACCCTTTGGCCACGAAATAGATTGTTTGATATTGTTTCGTAATTCCAAATTTCCCAGTTTCCATATTCATTTCCATTTCAAATTCTTTATTTAACGCTGCAGGTGACGCGATTTTGAAAGTTGTGGTTCAGTTTATGGAAATTATGCAGTAATTCCGTTTCAATTTCCGCCTATCTCAGTACTCTGCCAATTTCCATTCACACGTTCTATTTTAGTTCGAAATCTTCAAATCTATCTATCACTCGCAATCTGATAAAGCATTATGTCCAGCTCTTTGTAAATGTTCACCATCATATCTCACATCTTTCACATCTCATGGACTGTATAGTAGAATTTGAATGCTCGTCTTGCTTCTTGTCGCTCATTCCTCGTTTCCATCAAAGGCATGTCAACTACCTAACCATCTGCCCCATGCATTGATTGCCTTTCACTTCAACGGTCTACAGTTCAAAACTCTATGTGGTGTCACGCAAATTGACAACTTTATTGCCCGTTAATGTGGTTAATGACCTAGCCACAGCGAAATTCTTGTCAACAGACAACAACAAATCAGTAACCATTAACAAAATAATGTCAAATATCTTTAATTGTTGCCTCACGTTCAGCATCAACTTCAATCTCCAAACTACAGATTTGCGTGGGTCGAGTCAGAGCAAAACGCCTTGGCTGATCATAAACAAAACACAGGCCGTACTGTCCCGACAGAAACGGGTTGAGGGGGGCATCGATTCTGTGTGTGCTTTGTGCTTTGAAATCCACCGCCAACAGCGAAAAAAATAAAATTGACTTTGGCATGGCCAACACTCGACAGTTTCCACATGTGCTGTGATTCGAGCCCGCCCCCTCTTTTGGGTCATAGCGCTGATTAATATCTCACAAATTTCTTGGCTCTTTGATGAATTATTTCTCAACTCACACTTTTCGGCAGCAACAAAATAAATAAATAAAATAAAATTTAGCACAATTTCTCGGTTTGGCTGCGTTGTTGCTGCTTGTTTATTTTGCTTTTGCGGTTGCTCGCTTTTTATGGCTTGTTTAAATGCTTTGGTTTCGGTTTTGTTTTTGTTTTCTTTTGCTGCTGCTGCTGCTGCTCGTTTGGCTCTTTATGGCACTCAAATCTATAAGCGAGCTGATTGATTGAGTTATTCTCAGGCGCTACGCGAATCCAGCATGTAAACAAGCCAGTTCTGCACTAGTAGATATTTATTTATCTGATTGTGCTCACTAGGAAGAAGTTTACCTAACAAAGTCTAAAGAACAGACATATGAATGTATGCTAACCATGCCAAATAGATACATTTCAATCAGTACACTCTAATATACATCACAATCTGCAAAAGCATAAGTGCAGGAAGGCTCAGCACTAATGTTCATATCGAGTTCGAGTAATAATGGCTACAGTACTGGCTTGAAATATATTATTCCAGGCATACCAATTACAATAGATTTCTTTAAACATCTACTGGTTCTTCCAAAATACATCTATGTAGCTAAGACCCTGCAGCTGAGAAGGAGACGTGGCTCTATGCATACCATAGATACTTTTCTGTATCTATAATTCACCACAAACTGCAATTGAGCTCAATGACTGCACAGCCACACGCTAATCGCGTTATCTGCGTCGCTTTAGCTCATTTTCATTAAACTCGATTCGATTCGATTCGATTCGAGTCGATTCGATTAGAGGCCGAGCACTTGATTCGTTTATGAGAATTAATGACTCAAGTGGCGTGAATTTACCCAACACACTCACTGGTCTAGGATATGGTATCCGTCTAGTCTATCTCTGGTAAAGTGCAGCCATCTTCATGCAGTCGGCGAGCAATTTAATTTCCATTTAAGAGGGCAGCCTCGCTAGAGCACCCAAAAGCCCGACCCCGTTAACCAGTTGGCGAGACTTTGCCAAATGATTAATTAGTCTATGGTCGGGTCTCTCACTCAGTCATCTCTCACTCTTTGGGTATCTGCGCCTTGTGTGGGGCTCATGTTGTTGATTTTGTACAACGCTTTTGCCATATTTGCGGCTCTAAAGCATCCACGATGGTTTAATAATTATTGGATGATTATAATCAGACAGAAATTGTTGTCTATTGTGAGCGCTTTTTGATGATCCAAAAAAAAAAAACGGAGACAGAGCCCAATGAAATGAGCTCAAAAGGCAAATAGTAAATCATATTTTCTTGAAAGAAGAAACAAAATTGCTAATTGTTTGTCTTTTGTTGGGGTCTACTATACATCTCCACGTCTTCTCTGCTCTTTTCGCTTTCTACAATTAAAGCTAAACTGTGCATCTTCATGGTTCCACGATTTCGTTTTGCTGGCTTTTGGGATTAACTTGTTTCTCCTTCAATTTATCCGATGCTATTGTATTGCAATTACTTCTATACGCAGTTACGTTGTCAGAAAGTGAAAGTCTTGATGTGCTTTGAGATAATTTCAGCTCATAATCTAACTTACATAAATGGATTTGATCTATGTGGGCGAAGTAGTAGTCAGTTTGCTGTACATACCTGCAAAGAAACGAAGGGAAAAGCTCAAGTTTAATAAAAGTGCATGAAAAGTGTACGCCAATTCAACTTCAAGTGAAGTCTGACCTAACAGAATAACGACTTTAAATGACGCCAACAATTACGCAAACCTTTTAGCTCTGCCCCAATTAGAGTGTCAAAGCCTCGCAGCTTATTGAGGGTTGCCAATATTATTTAATTTTCATAGCAACTCCAAGCTGCCGCTCCTTCCGAGGTGAGGTGGACCGTCCTCAAACAGTTGCAGAATATTGTCAAAAAAATAAATATTGACATTGCGTTGTAATAACGCTGCATTAACGATGCTTTTTGGAGTGCTTTCCCTCCTCGCCACCCTGTCCAAGCGAAAATGGTGAGTGAAGACGGAAATGAAAACGGCAAAAGCGCCGTAGTATAATTCCAAATAGGAACGACTCAGCGCGAAAGCTTAATAATGTAAATTTCGCTCTAAGCTATTTCCAAAGACTAATGGTGCGTTTAGTCAGCGGCCCGTACATTAAACCACCCCAAGACCCCCAATAACCAAAAAAGAAAAAAAAAAACGCGAAAACAACAACAATCTTGCCCGCACACGTCACAAGGTATACGGGGGGAAGAACAAGCACGCTTTGTGAATGGAGCTGGAGCTGGGGCTGAAAAGGAAGAAATCATCACGAGCCGCAAGTTTGCGTGTAATGCAAACGTCGCCAGCTGAAATGTCGTTTGCCGTTATTAAGCGCCAAAGATTATGCAAAGAAAAACAAATGACAAACGGGGAGAAACCAAGGAAGCAAGGAGAGCAATACAAACCAATATGGCCGCCAGATGATTGGTCGCTTCTCGCTTCCTCATTATATGCTTGTGTAAACAACTTGAAGAGTGTGCATAGCATTTTCTAAGAAGCTGAGGGGAAGAGCTGGGACTCAAGATTGCGGTAGCATACGTGTCTCGAATTCAGCTTTACATTCCGCGTATGCTCTGCCGTTGTTTTTATTGTTTTACATACCCTTCATCACAAGTGGGTATAGCCAATGTCAGAGAAGCTTTCCACTTTCCCCATTTCAAATCAAAGCGAAAACACAAAGCAAACTTTAACTTTTACATAAATCGAAGGCACTGCTTGAACTGCTTGCACTGCTTGCACAGCTTACTTACAGTGCAAATAGTCGGATAGTACCTTTTTGTCAACTTTAACAATTGCCTGTTTTTTTTTTTTTTTGCATACATTTTACTGCATTTTGCATACTCCCTAGCACACAAAATTGATTGCAGTCAAATGATAAAACAGAGGGAAATAGAATAAAGTGAATTTTTATTTAAACTTGAGCTTACTAATCGCTTAGTTCGCCTTGATCCCCGCTGTGCAGTTATGCTCCTGGTCCACTGGGAAGCGTATATCCATGGCATATCCCTGCACTCTGTCAACATTTGTACGCCGGCACTTCCTGCTGCCTGTATCTTCTCCTGTCTTTGGCTAAGTGGCTGCTCGGCCGAGTCTTGGGTTTTTTATTAATAAAAATAAAAACAATAACGACAGCCACACGCCCATCACACACGCCCCTTGAGATATACTATATGTGCATATGTATGTGTTTTCAGCCCTTTGCCGTTGAAGCTTTCATCTTTATGTCACCGCATCGATTTTTTTCTCATGGCATCTTCATCCGGTTGCCACTTAAGCGTGCTCGCTCGCTCCCCCAAATTTTATCCTTGGCTAAAATTGTTTGTTTTGGGATTTGCATGTTTTTGCACACGCTCTCCGCTCTGCATACATCCTCCCCCAGTGATCCGCCCTGGGTGTCCACTGTCTCTATTAGAAGTTAACGCATATTTATTGTCGGATTTTGCACCTTGAGCCTTCGGTTTTATCTGTTTTTTTCCTGCTTACTTTTCTTTCCTATTCCACCCCCTGCTGCTTATCGCAATGTTTGGCTTTTATGCTCCAATGGAAATGTTAATAAGCGTTTGTGTTTGCTCCTTCATTTGTTTGTATGTCTGCACTCTTGTTGTCGTTGTCGTTGTTGTTGCTGAAAAGCTGCAGAAAGCCTTTAGCGCCTAAAATTAGACTTCCATTTGGGCCTGACTCGACTCGGCTCGACTTGGCTCGACAACTCAATCAGCTTGATTAACATTTTACTTTCAGGTCTCAGTCGCTCAGTCTCTCTCAGCCCTGGCACTTGCTTAGCATTAACTGCCAACGTTGTCGGCGTCTCAAGTGCTTGGGAATTGGGAAGGAGCAGCAGCTAAAGCAGATGAGGGGGAATGAGGTGGTGCTAGCGATGAAGTGGCTTTCGAGAGAGCTGAGCTTGAGCCTGATTTTACTTTGGCCACAATGGATTTATTGTTTGCACTCACCAGCGAGTCCCGTGCTAAAAGCCTCTCCAGTGTAACAATGGGGCACAAGGTGATCCTGTTCTGTTCCTGATAAAGTGGGTGTTATCTTTGTGGGAGGGTGCTTAGCCGCTCTTAGTGGGCCAAGTAAACTCACAGCTAGAGCAATCGGAATGCCAATGAAAATTTGTGCGTGACATTGAATGATCTGTAAACAAGTGCAGTGAAAGCACCTCTAACAGACATCTACCCCAGGGGGACTATCTGACGTCAAGACAGGCCAAATTGAAACTTCAGGGCTTGCAACAATTGTGCTAGAATTTTGTTTAGCAAATGAAACGGGAATGTATTGAAATTGAAAAAGAGGTGAGAGAAGGTGAAGCAATGAAGGCTGCAGCGACTTTCATAAACACCTTAAGGAATGGAAAGCTCTCTTAAAGATGAATAAACATTATCGACTATTCGTATTATTTATGGGTTTTTATCAACAATATACATATATATGTATATAATACACCTTTTCCTAAGCATAAAGTTCATCAATCTGGTGTTTTTGCTCAAGTTTTATATTTCAATATTCGGATATAGTAAGCATGTATTGGACTCTTTTCATTTACGATTCTTTACTCTAATGATATAATTTCAAACACTCTCTTCATCTCTTGTCTGATCCATCTGTCTGCAATTTGAGTACCCAAGACAAAACAGAAGCGTGGCAAAACATAACCAGTGCAAAGTTCATTTTTGCATGATGTCATTACAAGCTTCAGCTACGGTTGTCACAATTGGTGTTTATAATAAATTTCACTTATAAATAAAACATTTTTTTAATTTTCAATTACTGTGAGAAGAAAAGTGCTTCTAATATAATGAATATTTAAAAGAATTGTATAAAAAATAAATGTAGTTTTATTTCACAAAAATAGTTCTTTCTTACACTTTTGATGAAGTGATGCAATAGATACTCACACTCACCAGATTTTTAAATACATGTTAATTGGTAATAAATTCCGCACAATATTTAAGACAAATAAAATAAACATTTTCATTAAACTGTTCATCGAAAATTCTTAGGTTTAAACGAACTTCAAGACCTATTGCTGCGAATACTGCGCAGAAACTAAACCCCTATGCAAACCGATCGCATTTGAATGCCCCAAAGGCAAACTTGAAATCCACAGAGCATGTGGAACTCAAGCTGAGGCTGAATTTTTTGTGGATTTTCGTTGAAACTGCGTGCAAATGCAAAATGGAATTAAAACGGAATTTTGCAATAATTTGATTGCTGTACGATCGATTTGCTTAAAATTTGACAAGCAATTTACTCACTTATATACTGTATAAAAGCAGCCAATATTACACAAGTGCTGCACACAGTACATATTTAAATTTAATTCTCGATACCTGCCAGCAGGAGGGGTAAGCGAAGAACGAACAACATCAAAATAACAATAAATATGCAGGGAAGTTGCCACTTTTACCGTTAGCTGAGGACAAAGCATAAACAACATAAAAAGAAAAATAAAAAAAAAATAAATACAAAAACAAAAATAATACAAACTCCCGCGTCTGTGCCCCCAAAAGCTTGTCTACCTTAGCCTAAAAAGTCTCCCTCTCGGCTCCTTCACGTGCACTGAAATTTTAAGTGAGTTTTTCTTCAAGTTGCCGTCATCGTCGCCTTTTGGCTTTTAATGACGTCGACGACTCTGGGGCATTCTTATGCAGCAACACAAACATACATACATACACATTTGTGCATGTTTGGGTCTGTGGGACTGTGAGTGTGTGCGTGTGTGCGTGAACATATTTATACAGAAATTTAAATTTTAAAATAACAGCCTTCGCTCCACGTCTACTCTCACTCTGGCCCCCTCTATTCTCCGCAGCTTTTCTCTCATTTTCTGTTCCTCTCAGTCTGTCTCTCATTCTCTGAATCTTTTTTACTTCGCCTTTAATGCCAGTTGCTTCATTACCTAAGCCCGAGGCTCAAGCGGCCAAGTCAAGCCAGCCAACTGTGGGCGTGCTGCTGACTTGCTGCTTCCATTGGTGGGGCATGTCTGGCTTGTGTACATGCCGTTCCTTACGTAGTAGTAGTAGCTGGTAGCGAAATGTCATTTTGTCACGAAGCAAACTCAACTTCATCATCAGCCAGCCAGGCTAATCATTATGTTTATTAAATTCTCACACACACACACACACGCAGGCACAAATCCATACAAGTTTACACGCACACACTTGGACAACATTCTGCTTTTCATTTTTATGCCAAAGAATTCGTTTTCATTTTCATTTTTCTGCTCTTCTCCTCTTACAATTCGACACTGCGAAAAGTCACAGTTACTTGGTACACTTCCTAATTCAGATATCTTCTACTATTTCTACTGCCATCAAAGCGTCTATGCCTTGAGCTTTGCTCTGGTGTCCCGCCTCTTGTACTACTATATGATGTTCGATTTATTGAAACAATTTGCATATTGAGATTCACTCTCACACACACACACACACACACTCACAGTTGTCTGCCCTCAGGTGGTACACTGAGACAACAAGTCAAAGCATACGAGTTGTGTATTTATTTAGATTATTTTCCCGTTAAGAATTATGATATCTTTCGAAACTAATTTACTTGTTTAGCCCAATCACAGCTATCCCATGGAGCAGTTGGAGTATCTCAATTGCCTGCGACAGTCAAGAAAAATAAAATAAAGTAAATCGAAATTTTTACGAGTTCGCGCATCATAAAAAGCTGGCAAAACAACCAAAGAAAAGGCAAAAAATCGAAACAAAGCTTTGCCCCCGCCCCGTAACATGCACTTGCTTTAGCATAACTCGCATGTGTCTCATATTTTTATAGCACTGAAGCTCAAACAACACCTTTCAAAGAAAAAGTGAAAACAAATAAAATGTCAAGTTAAATTTGAGAAAATGCTGTCGGCATCTCATTTCATTCGTTTCACTTTATATTTATTTATTTATGTACATATGTGGGCTGCTGCCACGCCCTCTAAGAACAATGTTGTCTATGCTAATTTGTATTTATCTTATTTATGCTCTGCCTCCTCGCACTTATTTATGTGTGTGTCTTTGCGTCGTGAAAGGGAATTTTCGTAAATATGTTATGTTCTTCGAGGCCTTGGTCGACATTGAAAATATTTGCTTATGCTGCCAAGTAAAAGGATAGTAGAGTAAAACAGTAAAACATTCTGATGATTTTATAATAATACCCTGTTGTACAGTTTTGCAACATGTGTACCACTGTGCAAGTGCAGCTTAGAGAAATCGCAAATTTCAATTAGCATTAGATCCGAGCCCGGCGACCTCTATGCAATCATTTTTTTTTTTTTTTTTGGCATATTAATTGATGTGCCAATATTTGCATAAATCAATAAATTCTGAGAGGGGGAGTTGAGGCCGGGACTGTCATCAGCCTCAACTTGCTTGACGTTGGCTAACTGACCAACTGACTTTGTCAATTTCTCAAGCAGACTTTTCCTCGGCTCTTTCTATTCTATTCTTCCTCTCTCATTTCCAATTAACAGTCACAGCGTCGAGCTGCCAGACGTTAATTATAGACCCCACACAAGCTCCACTATGGGCCAGTGGAGGGTTAACGTGAAGTGCCCCACACACACACACTCTGCGCAGAGTTCAGTTTATTTTCGTTTCTATTCGTTTCAGTTGTTCGCGTAAATTTGTATAATTAAGTTGAAGTTGTTTAACAAATTTGTACAACAATAAATTTATTAGCCTTCGACCAACACTGTCCAGCAGCAAATTGTTGCCAACTTCATGTTGCATGTTCAACTTAATTGTTGACTTAGGTCAAATGGAAGTGTGCAGGTGGTGCTAAACTGTCAACTAATAGAAGTCTCTGCCTCCCTTGCTAGATAATGCGGCACGTGTCTGTATGTCTGTGGAAGGGTTTATGATTTATGGAGCTGGAAATATCGCGTGGCAAAAAAAGAGTAATATTTGCTGCTCCCTAATATATAGTGTCTAGTGTCTAGTCTATAATTAGTATTGTTGTGAAAGCTGAATTAGCAGTAGGCAGGCCAAACGAACAGACAGCGCAATGGCAGGGTCATCAATCCGTGGGGGTATGTATCGTACACTCAACAAAACTGTAGCAGAATATATAACTCCAACACTGTTTAAGTACGCATTACACTTTAAGCTAAGCAACAGTATAAATATTAATAATTCGCTTGATAATCTAAAACAGTGGTGTGCAAACTCATACTGTACGTGTGAGAGCATCGACTGTGCGTGTGAAAACAGCGATGCAAAGCAAAACGTACATGTGTCAGGAATTACGAATTTAAGGCACTATTAATCTAAAATAAAAATAAATAATTATCAAATTAAATTAAATGTAATTTAAATAAGGTAAAATAAAGTTGTAAACATTTTAAAAATTAAAAAAGAAATTCATTACTTTTGATGTTGTATAGATTGTATAGATTACATACCACTGGCATCAATTTATTCTCAATTCTGTGACAAATCATTGAGTGCTTTTCAGTTTACCAATCTGGATCACTGTTTGCACTGCAGTCAAATGAAAAGTCATAAAAGTTGTAGGCTATAGTCGATACCCTTTATCAAAGAAGTTCGCATTTAGGCGCAACTTGGCAATTTGCACGTGTCCTCTAGCTTTTAGTCCTAACTTTATGGTAGCACGTCGAAAAATTGTCGCAGTACAGACCAGAACAGGTCTCCCTCAGTCAACGCTCGTCCTTGCTGCTACTATTCAGAGCTCTCAGTCTGCCTTTTCACACGTAATAAACGAAGCCGTAAAACGACATGGACGACGTGGACACAAGGCAAGGCAGCATTGGCCGCAAGTCTAAAAGTTGTGTTCACTTTTTTTACGCCTGCCTCGCACCTAGGACACCCTCTGCCCCTGGACACTCTCCCGGTTGTAGCTGCGATTTGTCTTGGCTTCCTTGAGCTGTACGCACGATTTGTAGTCGTTCGTGCTGCGCCAAAGTTTTCTTTTCGCTATGCCATGAAATATAAATAACATTTTCAAGCGTTGAAAAATTTATGAAATACACCGCCATAGTGGCAGCAAAAGCAAGAGCAGTAGCAGTAGCAGCAGCATATATTCCATCTCGATCCATTTCGCCATTTATTTTTTACTCCTACCCAACAATCTGCCTCGGGGCAATCGCACGTATCGATTTTCAGTGTAAAACTTAAGACCAAACTTGGCCTCGTCTGGATGCCATTCTTATGCTTGTTCGTACTTGTTCTTGCTTGTATTCTCATAGTATTTTCTGGTTTCTGGTTCTGTGACTGTGACTGGCTCCTGGCTCTGCTACACACACTCTATATTCACATTTTCACACTTTATTAAAGCGCCAAAGTAAAAGTCGAAAGTTAGTTGTAGTTTATAGTTCATAGAGCACAACACAGCAGCACAAGTTACTCTTTGCGCTTGGACAAATTTAAGGCTTGGCAGCTTATGAAAATGCATGGCAAACAATTCCTTTTTCTATTTCATTGCCCTCGACTGTGACGTTGCGTAGAGCCCATTACGCAGAATGTTAAGAACGAAAATCGAGCGAAAGTTGCCATTGTCATAATGAAAACGAAGGCGTGCGTATTATTCACCATTAGATTGCTATTCGAGTTGTTAGAACTGTTGTTGGGGTAGTTAAAGTTGTTACTCTTGTTGTTGCTTACTTCTCACTGATTTATGATCATCATTAAAACTTTTTCTATCATGCTAAACTTTCCGCCCAAGGACGTTGCCTCTGTCACAAAGGCAACCAAAAAAATAACAAGCGGTTCAGTGAGGCACATACGACAGCTAAATGCTCTGAAAGTGGCGTAACTATTCAATTATTGATCAGTTACATTTTAAATCTACATACATATATGTATGGAGGAGTACTCGTATGTATAGAGTACTCATTAGACATTTTGCAGCTTTTGGATACAAATTCGTGGTTTGATATTTGGCATATAGTTATATGGACAGAGGATCAACGTCTAGATCAAGAATATGTGTATGCATGTAGAATCACTTAGGATTCGGAAATTTTAGCTCTATTTTGAAATACGAACCGAACCTCTAGAGTAAATTTCATTTTTCATTTGTTCTTTACTAGTTTTTTTTTGCTCCATCTTACATAACAAATGCAATTTGTTTAGCTCGCTGCGTTATTCTGTTTCTTGCCTTTCTAAAGCTGTTTCCTTTATTTTATTTTCTTTTCTTTTTTACTTTGCTGCCGCAAAATGAAATTGGGGAATTTACTTTAATTTGTTTTTCGTGCCGCCAACCCTGAACTTTCAGACCTCCTTAAGCGGGTACTAAACCCCTCCTCCCACCTAAAAAAAAAAACAAAAAACTTTGTTAGTACTCAGCTGCAACCCTGTGCTACCTCAACAATTCTAAGCAAGTTCTGTTTCAGCTTTTTAAAATCAATTTCGTCTACTTTTGTGGCATGGTTCACTCCCCCATTGCACCACAATTTGCTTTTGTTTTGTAGTTTCGGGCAAATTCAATTTGGCATAGAATGAGAACAGAGAGTGAGAGTGGGGCATGCGAGTGTTGCCAATTCGCATGCTTCCTCTGTTGCATCATTTCTTGTACCGCAAATTGTTGCAAAGGATACGCCAAATGAAAAATTCTATTAACTTGTATCATTGCCACATGTGAGAAGGAATAAAACTGTAGTTGAACTATTCTTTATAACAAGCAGCATAATTTCGAGTTAACCATGCGTTGAGTCTCTATCTCCTATGCTCTGTCTGGCGCTGCGTTTTATGACCATTTGACGTTTACCTGCCGGCGTCGAGGTGCGAATATGTGGCCAAGACAATCTGACATTGCCTGCCAGAGTCTGTCAGTCTGCTTGTCTGCCTGTCTGTCTGTTTGTCTGTCTGTCTGTCTGTCTGTCTGTGTGCCTGCCACGTTTGCCGGAAGTGGCGTTCGACTGTGTCTGTCTCCAGCCTCGTCCGGTGCGTGCTTTGTTAGCAAAGCATAACAACAACAGCAGCAACAAAAATTGCTCTCAAGGCGCCAGTAGAGTGCTCCCAGACTCCTAGCTGCTCCCAGACTCCTTGCCTCCTACTAGCATTAGGTGCGTGCGACTGCGAAGGTTACACACGAGAGGTGTTTGGAATTTCATTAATATTTTATTACTTTTTGCTGCTGCTGATACGGCTGGGAACTTTGCTCTGTTCTCTCGAATTTATTAAAAGTGCTGACTGAGATATGTTTTGCCTTCAGCTCAGCAGCAAAAAGTGCCGAAAAATGTCCCATAGCTAACAACTCTGCCTGCCTGCTGATCGGTGCTGCGAATACACTGTCTGTCCTCATGTCTAATGAAGTCTTTGTGCCATCAGGCATTCACATGGCATGACCAAGTGCCGTACGCCCATGCTGGCATGGTCACAGCCAGGCAGAATAGCTGCATTGCCATTTGCTCAAGTTGATGCCAAACAAAACATGATTGAACATGATTACTGCCACACATGCCACGGCCAACAACTGACAACAAAATGTCAGCACACAGTCCGGCTAGAAACGTCTTCGAGTCCCGGACAAAGTGAACGGAACTGTAGCATAAAAAGCAAACAAACCTTGTACTTGCTCTGAAGTTATTATATTTCCACTTATTGATGGCCAGAAAGAAGAAAAAAACTAAAGTAAGAAATGATAAAGCAGCAAAAGAAATGAAATGAAAACAATCAAATGACAACTGTCAGCATGAAAAATTTTCCATTTTCTATTTTCTATTTTCAATTTGTGCGCACAAAACTTTTGCCAACTGAAGCATTATTGTGTTCGATTTTCCTAAATGAAATACCCTCGCAAAATACTAGTTTCCTTCACACACACACACACACGCACACACACAAGCAAAAACTTTCTCAGCCAATCAAACAAAATAATATTGAGATGGAGAAAAAAATATGGGAATTTAAGTAAATTATTTTCGCACAAGATGGCCAGAGAAATAGTACGTATGAAGGCAAAGGCGCATCGACTAAAGAAGCGGCAAAAGTCCTTGCGAAAAGCTAAAGGCTCAACTTTTATTTGCTTACTCTACACTCGGTCGAAACTTTTGCGAGGCCTCTGAGCACTCAACTGCCAGCCCATTGTTGTGGCTGCTACCTTCTCGGGCTTTCCTCGGTTTTTCACTCCGTCATTGTGTGTGCACACACACTCGGCTCACACATGCAGCGTACAATCTGAGCGCAAAACGTGGCATATGCGTAATTTGTGAGGCAGCATATCAAATAAATTGCAGTGCAATAAAGCACAGTGCATGAAATGAGCATCTGAGACAGCCCCACAGAGAGAGGAAAAAGAGAGATTAAGCTTGTGAGTGTGAAAGGCATAAAGCAACTTGGCATAATAGTATAACAATGTCAGGTTGAGCAATAAGTGCAAACATTTCACTTTCAGCTGCAGCTCCTGCTCCTGCTCCTGGACTGACACAATTAAAGCAGCAAAGTGGGCGCTGCATTGGGTGGGCGTTTCAGATATGCTCTCTGCATTTCACTTTCAATAAATTTACACATATTTTTTGGCATCAGGGAAGAAAACTACACTCACCCGTAGTTACTTTAAAGACTCATCAGTTCTCAATTTTTTACATACCTGCAAAGAGTCAAAGAGCATAGAATAATTGATTAAAGAACAGGCATCAACAAGCTAAATAATAAATGCTTTAAAAATATTTACTGCAAAGTGCATAAAAATAAACGCCCTCCACTCCAATATAAAGCTAAAGGTATGGAATTCCACGGTGCAAAGCAAATCACAAACAAATTACCCACTGTCCGGCGTATTTCTTTTAGCTTTTTTTTAGACCCTGTACTTTAAAAAAGTACAAAAGGGTCTATTAAGTTTGTGCAAATGACATTTGTGTGCAACAGGCGGAAGGAGGCGTGGCAGACCCCATAAAGTATATATTATCTTGATCAGGACGAGGGGCTGAGTCGATTTAGCCATGTCCGTCTGTCCGTCTGTTCGTCTGTCTGTATGAACACCGAGATCTCGGAAACTATAAGAGCTAGAGACGTAATTTTTTGTTTTGTTTTGTTCGTGTATTACATAGGCAGCTCAAGTTTATGTCATATGTTTGATAAGTCATCCCCCTCCACCTCGAATTCGCAATCATTTTCCCAGCATGTACAGTTTTAGAGTCACTGTCTTCCTTTGCATGAATAAAGCTTTAGATGCTCTAAATGTTTGGTGCTATTTGCAGCCCATTCGCATAATAAACACCAGAGATATTGGACAAACAATTTTCTGCACTGGGTAGTTGGCAGGGGGAGGGGGAAGCCACAGTGTACGCGGCCACTAGGACGTATGCGTGATTTTTGATTGTGAGTTTGAATTTCTATATGAGTATTGGATATTGTTTGTATTTGCGCGTATACTTCTATGTGTGATGTATATGTGCATGTGTATGTGTATGTGAGTATGCACATACATACATATATACTACTGCTATTATCGACGCCAGGGCAAATCAAAGTACGGGGTCTCTTACGGTCGGTTGCGTCCGACTGTAGCTTTCCCTCTTTTTTTTAGCTAAAGAAATGAAATTCCAGCGCTCAACATTATTTCCACGAAATTAAAAAATTTACGCGCACACAATTAATCTTGACCAGAGGAAATCTTCTTCGATGGGCAGAACAAATGAGCTGAGCAGAGCAACCAAATTCCGAGGAAAATTTACAAGATTTTCTATTGCTTTACTCTCTTTACTGCTCTCTCTCTCTCTCTCTCTCTCTCTCTATGGCTCTCTCTTTCTCTGTTTCTGAGTCTCCTTTTCCCTCTTTGATTGTGGGATATCTTGCATCACGTCGCAAACGCTAATCAAATAAAAACATTAGGTAACATTTACACTTTGATAGCCCAAGAGACAGGCAGAGAGTGTGAGGGCAAACGGGTACCAGTGTTGTCATTTGGGATATTTTTTTAGCTAGAAATGGATATTTTGAGTAAAGAAACTTAAATTTTAAAGTTATTTAGCTAGGTTTTAGCTTAAGTTTTTTGCAAAGTCACTGTCAATTAAGGATCCTCAATTTAAGATGTGCAAAAGACTTACTTTAAGGGGACAATAGATATGAACTTCGCGGACTTAGATAAGGAGAGTACTGTTTTTATTAAAATGTATTAAATAAGTGGATACATATTGACGAATAGGCATTAATTTCAAGTAAACAAATGACAGCCTTCCTTTCGCTACTTATTTCAGGAAATCTAGTTATTTCTAGCTATTTTTGGCTATTTTTGAAAGCCTGTTTAGATGGCAGCTCTAGCGTGTAGCGGTGTGGCTCAATTCAAGACCTGTTTTCAGCATTTTTCTTTTTCCAGGCACTATCATTATTTTACGACTCTCGAATGTTTGCTCCCGCATTTTATTTATATTTTTTTCTTTTCAGGCAGGACACTAACGGCCTTTCATTAGGCTGCGTCGAGGGTGGGCACAAACAACGTCTGGCTATAAGTTATACGATATGCATAAAATTTGAAGAAAGAGAGCCATGGAGAGGAGAGGAGCGGAGAGGAGAGCAGAGCGAGCGTGAAGAGGGTGAGAGAGACAGGTCTGAATGCCGGTAACCTGATGCCTGCGTCGTCCTGCCTGACGCTGTAAGTTGATATGCTGAAAATGTGCCAAATATGTGGTGTGCTCTCGTTGCTGTTGTTGTTGTTGCCAACACTCTGCACAAACGTGTAAGTGTATCTAATGCACATGGACTCTAAGATACTTTCGCTGTTTTTTCTTTCGATAAAAACGAATGTTAGCCACTGTCGTTTAGCTGTCATAATGCGTAACTATCGTAAAACTTCCATTAGCTGCATTTTGTGTGTCTTTAAGCTACTTGTGAGAACAGAACAAAACAATGCCTCATTACTGTATGTATGTATGTACTATTAGCAGCTGCCTTATCCTTATCAACTTGATCACTCCCAACACCACTTCCTGGCACAAGTGCCTCATCCAAGGCAGTTTTCCCCTATATGTATGTAACTCGACATGGAAACTACTTTAAGTGTCGTCTGAGAGCCAATACAACGGGCTGAAAACCCATGCATACATATACATATGTATATATGTACATCATATACATATAGTGTGAGTGTACGCATCCTCTGAGTTTTATATTTGATGTTTGTCTGTCTCCGCTCCCTCTCTCCTTTCTCTCTTTTCCTCCGTGTCTTTTCTCTCGCTGTACAGCTGCGACATTGTTTCCACTCGGCGCACACAATTTTAATGTCTGCGATACAACAGCAGCAATAATAACAACAGGCAACAAACAAGCCAAAAACATTTTCCATTTTCCTGCCGCTCTCTTCTTCTATTCACGTGTGTGTGTGTGTGTGTGTATGAGGGTATGTGAGTGTGTGTGCCTATTTCGCTGCCTATTTGTTTTGGTCTCAAATGTATCTTAAATTTTATTTTATTGTTTTGTTTCGTTTCGATTCGTTTCTTTCTTCTTGCCTTCTTCCCTTTGCCCGAGCATCCTCTGCTGTTGCCTTTATCTCTCTTCGCTCTGCTCAACATGAAAATGATTTTCACCGATTTCTCGTTCCTTCTTTTACTTCTTCTTCTTCGTCTTCTTCTTCTACTGCTGCTGCTCGTTCTATTTCATTCGCAGTTGTCAACGTCGCTGCCTTTGGATTTCCTTACTGATAACCGCATGTTGTTGTTGCTGTTTGTTGTTGTTCATTCCACTTCTTCTGCTGATACTGCCTTTGCTATTTTTATCGCCTGTCTCTAATGATGAAATGTCCAAACAGCGCCGCGCGTCCTGGCCACAGTTGCTGCTCTGTTTGGACAAGATTTTATTAGTGGCCGCACTTTGTTTGCCTTTTTAGTGGACCAACAGCTGTCGCTGTCGCTGTGTGTCCGTCTCTTATCTGTTGCCTAATTTGGTCCTCTAAGCCGCTTTAAGGTGCCCAGATTTCGGCGCATTAAAAACGCTTTTTTCTATCTGCCCTGATTTTATTATTTGCTTAGTTTATTACAGCGCCGGCTGACATGCTGAGTGTGTATGTGTGTGTGTGTCCACTGGCTATATACTATACTATATAGCATAGGCTTGTATATGATATATCGGTCAAAAGTTTGTGCACTCCCTCTGCCCGGCCTGCTGCCATTGAGCACTTCCGCTGATAAATAAAATCTTTCAGTGCCTCAGCCCGTTGCGACTGCCACTGAAACGAGCTTCATTCAAGTGGCATATATTATGGGTTGGAGTATTTATAGCGCTGCTGATATTTTATTAGCGATAGCAGCAACGCAGCACAGCATTAGCTGGCAGGCGGGGCGGAAATATATGGTGGGCGTTGAGTTAGAGGAAAACAGCGAGAGATTTCCCATAGGTCTAGCCTGATGCGCCCCCCCAAAGATCAGCTCACACTTGCCACAAGTATCTATTATCTCATCAAGGATCACAGCGAGAGGAACCCCAGCTTTGGCTAGTGTTGGTTCGGCATAAAGTCCATAAAAACCTATACGTTGAGTTTTTTACAGCTTCTGGAAAACCCCAAACGTACATTATTTTTATGAGCATCTGGCTAGGAACTAGGAACAAAGAGTTACAGTTACAGTTCTAGTCAGAGTTTTCTCAGTTCCTCACTACTCGTCGCTTAATGCAATTAAAACAAGAAATTCTCAACGCTCGTAAAATGGAGGAATGGAGGACTGGAGGGGAAGGAGTTAGAAGAAGAGGGAAAAGTGCTGCAGAAATAACTCAGAGTTGAAACAAATTTGCATTCAGTTGTGAAACATTCTATAAAAAATAATAAATTTAGTGTTCGACAATAAAAGCTGGCAAAACATTCGCATTCGCATTCGCATATTTTTATGAGTTTTGCGTGCTCGCAGTAAGGATGGAGCAGAACTCAGCAATTGCTACTGCAATTACTGTAAACAATCATCCGTCAGTGCATCATCAGTAAGGGTCCAGACAATGTGTACAAGTCATAAAAGTGTGCTCCGTACTTTGTGATGACTAATGCCTTGGAGATTGGGTACTGTGTGTGCTGTCACAAAGTTTTCTCTCACACTGAAAAAAAGAAGAAATAACCTGCATATACAGATCTGATTTGCGGCAAGGTAGCCGAGAAATTCAATGTTATAATACCAAGCACTAAGTCAGCATTAATTTTGTATACAAAATCAAACTGGGAATACCCAAAACATGGCTCTCTGTCTGACTTGCTCTAATAAAATTAGAGACTGCCTAAGCGGCTTTTCCCAAACAGAAATCAAATTATAATATGAACGAACGAGCGCATTGCTGTATCCTTTACGCTCCCTCAACCTCGGCATGTTTTCCCCTCGAGTAGGGTATGTCGAACTGCCAATGAGGCGTAGCGCACAAAACGAAACGGGTAGAAACTAATCCCAAAATGACAAAAGAGACTTTAACGAACCCATCAGCTGCCCCTGCAACTGCAGCAGCAACAACAATCATAGAGTGTAGAGCACGTAGCAGCAGCAGGTCAGAGGCACAGGTCAGCACAGGTTAGGTTACTTCACTTTTCAACTCAGTTCATAGTTTTGTAGAGTGTGTGTTTGTGTTTTTTTCCTGGAGCACCTAACAAATTTTCGGTGCTAATTTATCTCTGAGCCTACGGGGCTTTGCCAGCTCTCAAGTCTTGCTCATTTGCGGTTGTGCCGGCCATCATTATCGTCGCGTCGGAGCCGCTTCAACTCTAACCCTGTCCAAGGTTGAGTGTGTGGGCTTAAGGGTGTATACATATACACATATATAACTGTCTGTCAGTGCGTCCTTTTTCACTCAGTCCTTTTGTGCGTTGCAAAAAAGAAGACGAATAAAGTACGCTCAATACGGCCTCCTGCTGTTTACGTGTAATTTTCCCAGCATTTTCACTGTCTACCTTCTTAGTTTCCCTCGCTCTCCCTTCGCCTTGTGCCCTCTGCTTGTGTTTGTGTCTCTGACATTTTGAATATATCCCATCTATGGCGCTGTCAATTTTCTTTTTATACCTTTTTTACTCCTTTTTTTGGTGCTGCTACAAATCGCTTTGATTTACATAATTCTGCGCACAATTCGACGCATAGTTTTGCATATTTGTTGTTGTTGTTGTGCTTCTCCTTGCTGTTGTTGTTGCTGTTGTTGTTGTTGGGTGTTTGCATATTTTTTGACAGCTGTCAGGAAGTAATAAGTTGGAATTTCACTTGCCGGCGCCTAGTCAGCTTCTGTCATTGACAGTTTCCGCAGTTCTCTACACACCCACAAAAAAGTGAAAAAATGATGCGAAATGCTGCTGCCATTGATTTTCCTCCTCTGGGGAAGGGCCCTCTGTACCCAGTGAGGTTATGTAAAACTGTAAAACTGGCAATTGTTAAGTATTTTACTGCCCTATAACAGCGTTAATATGACAGCTGTACTTATGCCATCATTAGGGGTCCAAGCGCCCTCCTTCAGCTATGCGCCAAAGTTGATTTTAAGGATTAGTCGCTGAGCAGCTTAGTGGCAAGTGAGGATTAAGCGACCGGGCATAAGCCGCTTTTAGGCGACAGATCACTTCGAATGCACGATAAGTGGGTCTGTATAAGGGAATGTTGCCTTGTGAATGTTGTCTGTCCGACATAAAAAGACAGAGCTATGAAAGACGTAGTATTTAGTATGTGTGTAATATAATATAATATGTGTGCTGACCGAAGTATTGTCTTATAGTCGTATCTTAGCATATCCATTTGTTTGATGATATCGTAGATAGAACCTAATACTTTTATTAATACTTATTTGGAAATCCTTTTTTCTATTATTCTATTCTTATTCATAGCATATGCAATATACCACATTTTCTATTAAAATACTCCAAAATACTTGGATGACGAAAGTACGCTGAAATCAGTCCCATTTTGGAATGACGCACACAAGTAGAAAACGCACAATTTCGAAGGCCTCTCCAAAAATAGGCAACAACAATTAAAACAAGTGGCAACATTGGCACTCGTAACACCACGTCAAGCACAAAATTATTATCGTAGCATGCGATGCCCATGAAGCTGAAGCTAAAGCAAAGGCATAGCCTAGCACACTAAACACAATTTAAATGCCAATCCGAAACCCAATTCCAAATTCAATGCAAGAAACGACCGCACCCGCCGTACAATAATAATTACCACACTAATCTAAACAAACCAATAAGGTATTATACAAAAAAAACTAAGCAAACCATTGTAGCTGATCGACTAGTGAGTATTCTGGATGAGGTTTAATAAGCAAACTAATATTTATATAAGTGTATATACTACCTTTAAATTTATTTAAAAAAAAAGAAAATTCTAAAACTGCAATTATTTTTTCATTTTAATTTTTAATTGCATGTTATCAGCATAGACATATTGTAAGTATATATATATATTAAAAATATATTAGTTTTAAAAATAATATAAATAATTAATCACTTTTAACTGTCTCCTTCCCTGAAACTCACTCATTCTCCTTCCACATTGCAGGGTGTTAATACACATACCAAACGCATCAAGTGTTAAACACTTAAAAAATCGAATGAAACCCCGAGAAAAATAGAATTTGCAAAGTAGCCAAAGTGAACAAAAATAAACAAAACCGAGAGCAGAAGTGGCCAAGTGGCCAGACTCTAAGGTGGGCACCGAGTGAATGCTTGAGTATATACAAATGTATAGAAACGTATTCGAGTATGTGGCATAAGTTGTGGAGGAGTGGCCTCATTAGCTCGGTTCATCAGGGGGCGCATAAAATAATCAGGCGCGGCATACACAAATAAAATTATTTTTGCTCTGCTGGAAGAAATCTGTGTGAGAAAATTCGATAAATATACCATACATGTGTGTGTACACACACATGTGTGTGAGTGTGTACTGTGCGTGTGTACGACACTCATAGGCGATTTCAATTCCGTTTCAAGTTTACACAACCTTGCTGTCGACTTTCCATACCATACCATACTAAAAGCGAGTTGCGTGCTTCTTCAATATTTTGATTGACATCGATGGCCATCTGGCAGGGGAGATGCGCCTATAGTTGGTATTTAGTCAGAGTGACTTGGTAATATCTTGGCCAATTTGGCTAATTGAAAGTGGCCCTGGCCAGCATGCAATCTAACATAGTAATATTGCCAGAGATGCAAATCACAAATGTCATAAATATAAAAACTCGGAAAGCTACAGTCGGATTCAACCGACAGTAGGAGACCCTGTACTTTCCACACACACACACGCTAACAGACACTCACACATGCACACATAGCGCATAGTCACACGCAACTACACATACGCTCGCGCTGCTCCCCCCTTATCTAGTACAGGAAATTGAATCCTGAATATCTCCGGTGTTTATTATCCGATTGAGCCACAATTCACAGCACAGATAAAGATTATCATAAGATTATCGTATGCCAAAACACAAGTTTGTATCTTTAAAATTGTGGGTGTGGCAGTTTTTTGCGGTTTTTGGGGGAGGGGGGGCAGGTATCAAAAATCTAAAACAAACTTGATCTGCTTGCACTATAGGGGCATCTAACTGCCAAATATGATGTCTCTAGCTCTTACAGTTTCCGAGATCTAGGTGTTCATACAGACGGACAGACAGACGGACAGACAGACGGACAGACAGACGGACAGACAGACGGACATGTCTAGATCGACTCAGCTCGTCGTCCTGATCAAGAATATATATACTTTATGGGGTCTGCCACGCCTCCTTCTGCCTGTTACATACATTTCGGGCTTGCACAATCTTAATAGACCCTTTTGTACTTTTTTAAAGTACAGGGTCTAAATATATACAAACGAAATTTTCAAATATGCTTCGTGTTTTTCGAATTGCTTTTGCTGTTGTGCTTGTTGTTGTTGTTGTTGGTGTTGTTATGTTGTTAAATTTTCACACATCAACAGCTGCCTGCTGGTAGAGAATTTTTCTCATTTTCCATTTCTCTGCGGATTTTTATGCCAACATAAAAAAAATACCAAAAGGAAGCCAAACCAAGGCGCAAAATTTTCGCTCAGAATTTTTATGACGCGAGACAGCAAGTTAGATGAGAGGGGCAAGGGGCGATTGATGGCAGGTTAGCCGATTTGTATTGGTAGGGACTGAGAGGTGTTGTTGTTGATGTTGTTGCTGATGTTGTTGTTGCCTTTTGCCAGCTGCCCACTGAAGTGGTGCAAAATTTACGAGCCGTACCCCGCCTTTCCCCCAGCGACCATTTTATTGAATTTTATTTCCTTTACCAAAAGTGAAGTGCCGAAAGTCGTCGTTGTTGTTGTAGTTACTGTAGCAGTAGCTGTTTTGTAATTTATTGTTTGCAGTTACGAAATTTATTTCTGTGTTTTTTGTTGTAAATTTACAATTTTATTTTTGCGGGCTTTTCTCAGCTCTTGCAGGTATCCCATGCAGCCCCTCCCCCCGGCCACCCTATATTCCCTTCAATTTCCTCTACCTAGTATAGAAAGCTTTCTTCTTCATTTATACTTTCCATCTAGCATTTTACTCTGCTCCGCTTTTGCTTGATTTTTATGTGTATTTTGTTTCGGGCTTCAATTGTTAGGCAATAGTTTTTACAACACCAACAAAGCCGAGCTAAGACCAGAGAGGAAATGCCAGAAATAAAGTTATGTAAATTCCAAAGGCATGAGTATGAGTATGAGTGTGTGTGTGTTGCATGTCAAAAAAGTTATGGAGTCGGAAACAATAAAATTGAAGCGGTTGCCTGTTCTCCGATTTGCGGCTTTCGCTCAGGACATGACTTGAGTAAAACTCTGCAGGCAAAACTACTAGAACCGAATCTAATAATTTCTTCTATATTCATTTATATCAAATCATATTTGGCAACTGTAATACATAAGTTAATTCCTAATATTGGTTTTTTGGCTAGTTCGAGGTCCAGATGGCAACATTAATAAAAAAACGGAGTTTTTAGCGAATAGAATTTTAAATTTATGTTAATAAAATGATAATTTTGTTGTTATATAGGTTGATGGGATTATAAAAAACTCGGAAAGCTACAGTCGGCTTCAACCGACAGTAGGAGACCCTGTACTTTCCTTCGCACACACACACACGATAGCAAACACTCACACATTCAGACATCCCTTCAATCACATAGTCGCATACACACGCATACACGCCTATACATTTAAGTACACAGGCACCAGTCGCAAACCGGTTTGACTACGGCTAAATCTGTGTATGTAAGAGCGCAGCTCACTTACGCAAGCCCATTTGCTTGCTGCTGCCCCCTTGCATATTAGAGACTAGTACGGAAACTTTAATCTCGAATATCTCCGGTGTTTATTATCCGATTGAGCCTTAAGTCACAGCACTGATTAAGGTTACCATTAGATTATTGTATGCCAAGCACAAGTTAGATCGACTCAGCTCGTAGTCCTGATCAAGAATACATATACTTTGTGGGGTCTGCCACGCCTCCTTCTGCCTGTTACATACATTTCTGAGTTGCACAAACCTAATAGACCCTCTTGTGCTTTTTTAAAGTACAAGGTCTAGAAAATGTAAATTATATGTGTTAGCACACATTGCAAACACAAATTCAGCCAAAAATGTATCACAAAAATCCAAGCGATCCACAGAAGACTTGTATTCACTTTTTTATTAAAATAAAATTATTATTCAGCAAAATAAAGAACACCAATTGCGTCTTCCAAAACAAAACAATTATTTATTCAGATACAAAAGTGCTGAATTATATTATATATGTTTTTGAAAGAATGTAAAAGAATGTCTTGAAACTTCTTGGGTTTGGTAGGGATAAGGAAAGGTAGTTGCTGGGATTTACAAGGCGAGAGTCGGCTTAAATTTAATTTGCGACAAAACGAAGAAAAAACGTACACACTGAGAGTGAAAAACGGTAAAAGGAAAATGCCATGGCAAGAAAACGGACAATGGGACGTGTAGGCTGAAGGCAGCAAAGTCGGTGTAACTACTTTGAAATGCAGGCAGTGAGCAAACACAAACCCAAAGGACAAACGGATGGGACAGACAGACAGACAGACAGATTGAACGAAACGCTGGCGAATTGTAACCAAACTCCACTCGAAATTCAACTCGAGAGTTTTTCGAGGTTTTCCTCTTGTATGTATCTGCCACTGCCGCAGCCACCACAGGCATCGCGTTCGGAATTCTTTAATATGCTACACGCAGAGGGGTAAAGGGCATACGGCATGAAAATTGAATTGGGGAGTAGCTGGGTTGAAGCGGATTGGGTTGCGTTACGTTGCTTTGCTTTGGAATGGAATGGAATGGATCTCCTCTCTCGTAATTTGCAGGCTCTGTGCCTATTTCTATTTCTATTTCTATTGTTGCTCGGCCAGACAGACGCTTTTATATTTCAGTAATAAGACAAATAATGAAAAACCCGCTCAGCAAATGCGCTCAGCCGGAAAAATTATGCCGGGCAAAAAGGCATTGTGCGAGCAATCTCAATGTCAACGAATTCAACATTTTCATCAGTGTCTAACCCAAGCCATTCCATCTAGTTTTGCGAATGTCGAATTCACTTTTCCAGCTCTACGTGGCTTTTCTTTAATTTGTTTAATTTATGCAAAGTGTTTGCAGGCGTTGATAAGCGCCGTTAATTTGTTCAAAGTTGTCGCAAGTTTTTCACGGGTCCAACAAGCTCTTTTCTCCTCTGTACAGTTTGGCTCTGTGCTATGTTCTCTGTTCTATTCTACGTTATGAAAATGAGCTGCGGAATTTCCATTTGCCAGCTCAGTGGCCATGAAAGTTTTCCCCGGCTAGCTCAGCGCGAAAGATACAGAGAGCGAATAGAAAATGTATGCATAGCTCTTAAGTGGCTTAAAAGCGGATCTAGCTTAGTAGTTATTATTGAATTTTCATCGAATTAAGCACAAGTGCCGAAAATGCTTAAAATGCAATTTAATGAGTCTCATTAGCCTTCGTGTTTTAGTTATGTTGAGTTTTATGTGTATTTCAAACAAAACATTGTTCGTATTTTAAAGTTGAGTGCCTCAAGGCACTTATTACATTTTTGCAATTATAAAAAAACGGTTAGCTTTTTTATTATTTAAATATATCCTGTGGGTTCTCTAATATTATAGCTTTTGTATTTGCAAAAGGTTTGAAAATTTTTCAAACTTTTTACCGTATTTTTATTTTGATTTGCACAGGGCATCTGTTTTTCACGTTTAAAATTAAATTTTTAGCATGAAATGATTTTCTGCGATGTTTACAAAAATTGGAGCAAAAGGTATTGACATTCTAATTTTTTCTTGTTAGCTTTCAAAATAATTAAATTTTGATATAATCGAATCGGAAGGGTTGTTTTCTTATTCAAAGCCCTTGAGATACTTTTTCAATTATCTCACCTGACAGGTAAACGAAAGCTGCTAAACCATTTCTGAGGTCATTTTTGAGCTCAGTGGCCCAGTATACCTTAGAGATAATTGTTCAAATAAAATTTTGTCATTATTTAAGGGTTTGGGGCTTAGAGGGTTTAGCTTTTTGTGAACTTTTTCTTACAATACTGTATAATAATAATAATTTAAAAGAAATGCATCGTCTAATTTCTTGAATTAATTTTAATACACTTTCATTTATTTTGACTTTTATTTTGATACCCTAAAATACACAAGTATTTATTTCTGTACACAAAGTGTGTTTATTTCGATTATTTGCCCACTCCTCGTACTGTTTAATGCTTTGGAATTTAATTGGCAATTGGCAAAAGTCTTTCAATGCTATTAAAGCATTTTACACTAAATGGAGAGGAGAGGACCGTGTTATTTTATACAAACAAAAACCATTTACTGCATATATTAAATACATTCATTTCAAATTGAGTTGTGTATTTACTTTTTTGTAGTATTACTTTCTTATTTTTATTTTATTATTTATCAATTTACACTTTTTCTAATATTTTTCAGATTTTTCTCTTATACTAATGGAAACTCCTTAAAACCCCTTTACTTTCTCAAAACTACTGAAATACGACTAAATTTTGAATTATTGTCACACCGTTTCGTTGCAATATTTTAACCCTGGAACGTCGCCCTTATTTTTTGTACATTAACGTCGTCCTTCGTCAATATGACTACGACCTATTTTATGTGAGTCTGAAATATGTCGTGGATAAAATTAAATACAAAATATGACGTCTTCTTTCGTACAAATCAAATGATCAAATACTTAGGAAGCGTCTAGTACATTGCCCTACTTTGACTACCAACTACAGTGCGTTTCATAATTATAAGACACTTATATACAAAAGCACGAAAGCGCATTTTGATGCGACTTTTTAGTGTTTCATTATCATAACACACCCATGCTTTTAACAAGAACCGTTTGATGGTAGATTTTTTTGGACTTTTTTTTTTTAATTTAGTACATTGTCCTCGGCTTTTGAGAACCTCTACCAATCAGTTTGGCATGATTCCTATCAATTTTATTTTAACAAATTCAAAAGTGTCTTATGATTATAAACGCGCTGTATTAACTTATAAACAGGGTTTAGTTCAAAAATAGTCATTTTGACTAAGGACGTTCTAGGAATTTTACTAAATTTTCTGATTTATTTTTAATGTATCTATCGTAGTAGACTTCTCCTTATTAACCTACCATCACTTTCTAACCGTAGAATTATGCTCAGTATAGTATTCCTACACAAACTAATCAGGGGCGAAGTTGAGTCCCCTGACTCCCCCTCGTATTGTATGTCAACGCCCAGATAATCTAAATGATAAGTTTTAACCGAATACCAAACGCTTTAACAAATAAAACCGCACGTTTCTCTTAATTTTCTTTCTATTCGCAAGACTAATATTAATGGTACTTCTATTGCGAAATCAACGCTATAAAAGTAAAGCCTTTCACACTGTGCTGCAGCTCCAAGGGCTCAGAGGCACAGTGGTCTAGGAATCACTCAAACACAGCTTCACTGGTACACGTGCAACTTTAACCGAGTTTTCCACTTGCTTCTATTATTTAAGAGCCACGAAACTCACCTTGTCTGCCGTGTGTGCGTTGCGCTGTAGAGTTGGCTGTGTTATCCGGTGGACGATGGGGCAAATGCTGATATTCGTAGTCATAATGTGACGACTGTTGAGCAGCGGCTGCCGCAGCAGCAGCGGCAGCGGCAGCTTGTAAATTCTGTTGGTTTTGATGTTGAAGCGTTTGGCTGTGGCCGTGCATGGACGATGCACTTGCTCCGGCTCCGACTCCGGCTGCCGCACCGCCCAGATGCCGTCCTGTCATGGGTAGTGTGCCGGGACAGGCGGGACCACCGCCCGCGTCGCGGCAATCGAGCGTTGACTCATACTCGTAGGGATTCATTGTGGTCGACTCCAATGGACATTCGTCGTCGTCGGTGTCGGTGCCACCGTCGTAGAGGTTGTCCGTGTGACGGTATGCGTGATGCTGATTCTGCTTTGAGAACTTAATTTTGACGGCTTTTGCTGGCCCAGTAAGCCGGGACACGGGTGGATAGAGATGATAATAGATGAGACGAGACGAGATAAGACGAGAGTAAATGTGTAGAGATGAGAAAGGGTCGAGCGGAAGAGCGGAAGAGTCGGTAAGATGAAAAACCTGACTCCTTCTTCTTCTTCTTCTTTTGCTGGTTTCTCCCTTCTCCTGTTTATTTATTTATCTATGCTGGCCTGGCCTTTGCTCTGCGCCTCCGAGCAGTTACTGCTGTTCAATCTCAACAACTGTCAACACTTTAGCACTGCACTTGATCAACATTTCGCATTCAATTTTCGCATTCAATTTTTGATGATTATTCAATTTGCTGTTGCAAACTTTGCAGCAATATTTATATTACTACCGATTTTTATTTATATTACACACATTCTGATGTCTTCTTCACTCTCGGCACTTGCCTTTTGCCTCCTTTCATTCCGAATGAGGCAGAAATGTGTGTTGCCCCTGGGGCAACAACAATTGCAGTAAATAATGCTATTTCAAAATATTTCGCAAATTGATTTCGGTTTGCAATTTATGTTGGTGGCCAATTCCTCGCCGTTGCACGAATACAATTGAAAGACAAAACACGCGATAAACAACGATAACAAAGGCAAGAGGACTAAATAACAGCACACGGACTCGAGTCAGAACAAGCAAATAAAACACAACGTGCACAAATACGCACACACAGACACACACACACACACATGTGCAAGTGTGCGAGGATAAGCGGTAAAATTTACTTCGACTTTACGTTTCCTATATTTTGATTATTTTTGGTCGTGTGTGTTTCGCGTTTTACGTTTGCATTTGTTTTACGCTTCAACTTCAACTTGAACGTCGAGTTCGACTTCGACGGTCGTTTGTTGTTTGTTGCGCGACGGCCGCGTGACGTGCCGGTCGGCTTCAATGCGAAGTGAATTCAGCGAGCGACGATTTCAAACTAACTTGGCCGGAGCACACAATTTTCTGTATGCACGCACTGAGAGAGCGCTACGTCGAGAGAGCGCACCCTGCTGCCTTCGTTCAGTTTCGCTGCTGTGCCTCCGCAAGCAGAGAGCACTCGCTCAGGGAGAGATGAAAAGAGTGAGAAACAGAGAGTGAACACCGGTCAAAGCGCAAGTGTCGTGGGAGGCTTCTGATGCTGCGTGTCTTGTTGTTGTTTTACTCGTTTGACTAGTCGGTTGTCGCTCAGCATGCGCTGCGCATACTGTCGACGACGGCGCTGGCAGCGCTGCTGCCCCTATCGACTGTACAGAGTACTTAACGAAGCGCAGCTTCGAGTCGTTTTGAAGGTTAAAAAGTGCGTTTAAGTTTTGGCAAAACTTGACGACAGTCTCAGAGGGGAATTTGCAGCCGTGTTACGCTCTGTAAACGAGAGATTCGTTGAGTTTTATCTAAAATGTAACCGTTCTGTTGCCACTCTGTTAATGAACAGAAGAACAAGAAGTTGGCTGCGAAAGAAAAAATGTAAATTTGTTCGAGTGCAACCCGGTAAGCATGATGCGGAGCACTCCCGGGTTGGAGAGGCGTTGTGCGATCACGACATCATACATGTCCGCTATCTGAAGAGGCCCAGAGTTGTTATTGCTCGCTCCTCAAATAAAGAACACAAATTACATTAAAATGTTTGAATACACCACGAAAGTTATTAGCCAAATAATGATGTTAAGAGTGGCTGCAGATACATACATATGTATGTGTGTAGCTAAATGTGAGCCCAACTGAAGAAAGTATCTTTCATTATATTATAGACAGTGTGTGAGAGTGCGTCGGACATGTTGTATCAAGGATAGCAGTAACAGAAGAATTTAAAAAAAAAAGTTGACTTTCCACGTTTTATTTAATTATAAAATAGTTTTATTATTCTAGCATATATTTTTACTAGCCTATGATATAGTTTTGATTATAAGAAAAACTCGGAAATCTACAGTCGGGTAGGCCCTGTACTTTCCTTTGCGGCAGCTAAGGTTATGTTCCCCCTTGCCTAGAACGGAAACTTTAATCTCGAATATCTCCGGTGTTTATTATCCGATTAAGCCACAATTCACAGAACTGATGAAGGCTACCATAAGATTTTTGTATGCTGTATGAAGCACGAGTTTGAAGTTTGTATCTTTATAATTGTTGCTGTGGTGGTTTTTCGCTGTTTGCGTGGGAGGTATTCAAAATCTAACACTAACTTGATCTGCTTGCACTATTGGGGCCTCAAACTGACAAATATGATGTCTCTAGCTCTTATAGTTTCCGAGATCAAGGTGTTCATACGAACGGATAGACGGTCAGACGGCCAGACGGACATCGCTATATCGACTCAGCTGGTCGTGCTGATCAAGAATATATATACGTTGTGGGGTCTGCCACGCCACCTTCTGTTACATACATTTCTGACTTGAACAAACTGAATAGACCCTTTTGAACTTTTTTAAAGTACAAGGTCTAAAAAAAGAAAAGACAAGCACTGAGATGTAGTAAATAAAATAAGTAAATTACTTTAGCACATAAACTTTAATTATTCAATGACTATTGAAATAAATTGAATTTTTATTACTTAATTAGAAGTTCGCAGTCACCTATAGTACATAAAAATGGAACAAAGCAAATCTCTTACACACCAAAAATAAATATTCTGCATGCCTCCCTAAACTGTCACCCAAAAACGAATTAGGAACAAAACAAAAAATTCTTCAACTTCATTAACGTTGCACTAAAGTTTTGTTCCGAACGCGTACTGGACACAATGCAGTAAGAGGAACAACCGAAAAACTTTGCTTAACATTCGAAAAATGGGCAACGCTGATTCTGGGAGTGTTGTGGAAAGCAGCGGCGGGGATGAGTACAAGGACAGTGCGGTGGAGGGAAGCGAAAAGTTTAAAATGCTGACAGTGAGGTTGTCATTTAGCAGCGGCACAGTGTGTCCAAAACTCTGGCTAACGAAGCAACAGACAATGGACAGCCCCAAAAATAAAAGAAGATAGTGTAGGTGACGGAAAGGGGCAGGGGCGGGGTGTTAGAGAGACAAAGAATGAAAGCAGCAGAAAATTGCGTTATAAGCAAAGTAAAGGACATTTCGCTAATGGCTTAACTTTTGAGCAGGTTTTCGTTAGCGAGGAGTGGAGGGTAGCCAATCCACAGTCCACAATCCTCAAGCCCCATTCACATCCGCATCCACAAGCTCATGTAGCGGAAGTTGTTGCTGAAGCTCTTCTGACAGCTTCGAAGCACAGCAGCAGAAAAAGAAGAAGACATTTACCAATGTAGTTCGCTCTTTTAACGGAATGTGGCAACGCCGCATGACGCGACGACGACAACAACACCAGCCTGTAACTGAAATTATTTGCATAGGACTTGAGCAGCTTGGCGGCATCATGCTGTTGCTGCTGCTGATGTTGCTGCTGTTGCTTCTTCTATTACTTTTTCTTCATCTTTCTTCGTGTTCGCCTGTCGATGAAAAGTCAATTTCCTGTTGTGTACAAAAATGTTGAGTATTTAGAAAAGAAAAGAGGCAAAGACTAGACGAAACTCAAAACAGAACGGAACTCAGCTAAAGCTTAACTTAGCCTCGAAACGAAACGAAAGTCTTGCAACTGACACATTGCAAATTATGACACAAAAAGGAAGTAAATAACTGTATTACTCGATGGCTGCAACTCGTCACATTTCCACTGGGAAGGGCAAGTGGTCTAAGCATGTTGATTTGATTTTAAATATCAAAACAATAAAAACTATTAAAGTAGTTACAATCAGTGAAATGAAAACACAAAATCTCCAAATACATATATATGTATATAGGACATACATATATGTACATGTAAAAAATTATTACGTGACTTTAAAAATTGCGCGGTTTTCACTCTTTTTCGTTATCGGAATGTATGAAATTTTTTTGTGAATATCGATAGAAACAGCTATTTGATTCTAGATGGTATTCATCTCGTTACTTTGTCTTGTAATTAAAGACCTGTTCCCAAATGAGTGAAAACTGAAATTTTTTAAAAAATCTGCTGTCCTAAATTTTACGTTCGCTCCTCCGAATTTAAGTTCCCAGCACGTCATAAATGAACGTCAGACAATGTATCGATCGATAGTTGCGATAGTGGCATGGGTTCAGCTCTTAAATCAGCAGTTCTTAAAAACGAAAAACTCGGAAAGCTACAGTCGGGTCAACCGACAGTAGAAGACCCTGTATTTAAAATCTCAATATAATTTAATTTAAAAAAGGCACAAATTAAAAAAAACATAAAAAACAAGAACTAAGAGTAAAAAAAAAAACAATAATAAATATTACAAATATAAGATACGAATCCCGATCCCACCCGTTCTGATACAAACACTCAACACCCTACGCCATGAAGTCATATTGTTTCAGCCCAACTTGCGAGTAAAAGTAGAACGAGCAGAACATAAAATGTAAACAAAGCATGAAATAGAACGGGGGACAATATAGCGCGTGCCAAAATAGAGTGCGACGACTATATGTCATATGGCTAAAGTATACATATTTGTACACATTATTAAAATTTTAATTGGGAGATGCAAATTGAACTGCTAAGCAGTTTCAATGTTTATTATAAGTTCGTGCTGCTAAGAAATACAATTTATCCAAATTAAAACAAATTAAGAAATAAGAAAATAATTAGAAATTAATTAAAAAAAAAAAATTAAATAAAAAGAATTAAAATAAAATTTGTTGATTTGAACCATGACCCACTCGACTATGAAACCGACCCTCTAGATCCTAGGCTATAGCACTATTGATATATATCCCGGTAAAATTCGAACACATTTACTACTCATTGAGTTTTCATACGAAGAGTTTTAATGTAAATAATATATAAGATTCTCTTTTCTGCTATAACTTCCTTATTTGTGGTCCGATTGAGCTGAAAATCGCACCAAACACTCAAAGCACCTAAAGCTTTATTCATGCAAACAGGACTGTACTTTAAAAAAGTACAAAAGGGTCTATTAAGTTTGTGCATAAGACATACATATGTGTGCAACAGGCAGAAGGAGGCGTGGCAGACCCCACAAAGTATATATATTCTTGATCAGGACGACGTGCTGAGTTGATCTAGCCATGTCCGTCTGTCTGTCCGTCCGTCTGTATGAACACCGAGATCTCGGAAACTATAAGAGCTAGAGACGTAATTTTTTTTGTTTGGTTCGTGTATTACATAGGCAGGGCAAGTTTATGTTTTTAATTTGATATATCATCTCCCTCCCCCTCAAATTTACAAAATTTTTCCAAGCATGTACAGTTTTAGAGTCACTGGATTCAATTTTTACATGAAGCTTTAGATGAGCTTTAGATGAGCTTTAGATGCTTTGAATGTTTGGTGCGATTTGCAACCCAATCGGATAATAATTACTGGAGATATTGGATATTTTTTGTACTAGGCATGTGGCTGGGAGAGGGGGGAAGCTACAGTGTACGCGGCCACTAGGGCGTATGCGTGATTTTTGATTGTGAGTATGAATATCTGTATGAGTATTGCTTACTGTTTGTATTTGAGCCTATATTTATATGTATAAGTGTATGTGTGTATGTATATGGACATGTGTATGTGTATGTGTATTGAGTACTGCTATTATCGACTCCCAAGGCAAATCGAAGTACAGGGCCTCTTACTGTCGGTTGCGTCCGACTGTAGATTCTCCGAATTTTTAAAGTTGAATTTAATTTACTCAATTTTCTAACTGATTGTTTCTAGCAGAGCTGCTATCGTATGCTAATGCATTTTTTAACAATAACGGAGAATCAAATTTCATACGTAATACATGATTTTTAATTGTTTAATTTCTTTAACAGTATTATCACTATTACTGTTCATACTATTATTTACTATTATTCACTATTACTCGCTCAATGATAATTCACAAAAATCAATTTTCAAAGTGTTTCAAAGCTTTCCTCGCGATAGGCTCACATCCCCTGTAATTATATCGCATATCGTTCCAAATACCGATGTATCGCACGCACGAATTTTCTCTTTATATTTGCCTAGCTCAGATCAAATCTTCTTCAAAGATTCAATGAGTATTTAATTATAAAATAAATACTATGCATTTTTCTTGTTAGGCGTATTGCAAATTAGTTTTAGGAAATCAAGAAATAAATAAAAAAAACTCGGAAAGCTACAGTCGGATTCAACCGACAGTAGGAGACCCTGTACTTTCCTTCGCACACACGCTAACAAACACTCACACATGCACACATATCGTAAAGTCGCATGCAACCACACATACGCTCGCGCTGCTCCCCCCTTACCAATTGCAGGGAATCGAATCTTGAATATCTCCGGTGTTTATTATCCGATTGGGCCACACAGCACAGATAAAGATTATCATAAGATTATAGTATGCCAAAACACAAGTTTGTATCTTTAAAATTGTGGGCGTGGCAGTTTTTTGCGGTTTTTGGGGGAGGGGGGGAGGTATCAAAAATTTAAAACAAACTTGATCTGCTTGCACTATAGGGGCATCTAACTGCCAAATATGATGTCTCTAGCTCTTACAGTTTACGAGATCTAGGTGTTCATACAGACGGACAGACGGACAGACAGACATACAGATAGACGGAAATGGCTAGATCGACTCAGCTCGTCGTCCTGATCAAGAATATATATACTTTGTTGGGTCTGCCACGACTCCTTCTGCCTGTTACATACATTTCGGACTTGCACAATCTTAATAGACCCTTTTTTAAAGTAAAGGGTCTAAATATCATGGATGATATTTATCTTACATAATTTATTTTTAATTTTGGAAATCGCAGCACCAAGTTTTTCGGATTGAAAAGTAAATCACATAAAATAAGTTGAAGTGGACCGGGTCATGTCTGAATTTCAATTTTAAACCATACAACATTTCTTTATAATACATGTATTTCTTTAAAAGTAGGAACCAATTAAAATAGTTTTTTAAATACGTTTCTTAGAATTGAAATGTGATTTTACATCAATGACTTTCAATACAGAAATTTAATGGTTTGCATCAAACTACTGCAGCTCCCCATTCATTAATTGCTGTTGTTGCTGTAAAATTAAAAAAGAATTAACTTCCTGTTTCTTTTTGCCAGTTCTCGAATTTCTAGTAAAAAATGGCTTCCTTTTCCTTTTACTTTTATATCGTTTTTTTTTCTGATGTCTGACCCAAAGGACTTTGCACATTTGTTGCATTTCAGCTTGATTTTGCAATTACTTGTGCTTGCACTCTTACGCTCTCTGCGAAAGGACAATAACTGCTGTGCGTTGTCTTGTTTGCTCTTGTCTTTGGGTCTCATGCACTTAAAGCTTCAATCACGAAATTTGATCAGCTCTTAAGTGGGGGTGGAGGTGCGGGTGCGGCAGAGAGAGTTGTGTATCGACAATGGATTTTAAAGAGACGCAACAACAAGTGCGCCATATTGCTGTAGTTTCTGCTGCTACAGAGCTCTTGACCCGAAATCATCAACTGCTCTGAACTCTCGAACGAAGAGCAACAACAACAACAACAACAACGTCAGCAACAACGAGAGGAGAGTGTAGCGGCATTTTTTGCATCGATTTTTGCAAGTGTAACAAAAACAACAAACATGTAAGCTGCTGCAGTAGAGTGTGCCGTAACTTCTTATTATAAAATAATAATAGTATATTTCAATAAATTTTTTTATTATTTAGCCATTATTTAAAACTTTTATTTGTAAAGTTTATTTGTATTTCAAATATACAATTAACTATTTAGTTTTGTATTGTTTGTCACTACTATTATCTGCTGTTGTTTGACAAAATATGTATTTGGTATAGAGTGTGCAGCAAATTCTATATTATTTTGAAATTAAGTTATTTACAATTTAAATTACTTATTACATTATCAGCATTTAGCAATAATTATTTTCATTTTGTTTATAATGTTTCCTATTTAACTTTTAGTTTTATTATCAGTATTGGCCACTGATATTTCCCAATCATTGAAGAGTAGCAACAATATTAATTTTAACTTTAATAAACTAATAATAAGTATTTATTATTTGGCAAAATATTATTGATAGTAATATTTATCATTTTGTTCTTGTATTTAAATATAACATTTACTATTTATTTTTTATGTTTATTGTATGCTGCTATTAAACTTGACATTTTTCCACAGATTACAGGGTACAACATTAACAGGCGCAGTGCAAACCGAACGTAGGAGTCAGAGGGAAGGCGCAATGTCATTCATTGGAATGCAGGTCATTCTGGGGTGCCTTCTGCCCGAACCTGAGGCTGGGCCACTAGAGCCTCTTTTCGCATCAAGCGCGGCTCATTTTGCAGCCCATTTGGCTGTTGTTGTTGCTCCACAAAAATGCGTATGTGTGTCAGATATAAATACATGCATACGTGTGTATGTGTACATGTGGCATCTATGGCCATCGATCGAAAAATATTCGCGTGGCATTAAAATTGAACAGGACACGCATGCAAAAGGACAGCATGAAGAGTGGCATAGAGAGAGGAGGGAGAAGAGCCGACAATGACGGCAGGCACTTTATGCCCCGGCCGACTGACCTCGCTGCACGACCCCTTGGCCATTCCATCTGCTTGTAAGGGAAATAAAATTACGCGAGATATTGAATTACGCGTTTTAAATTAAAAAATATTTTCGCAATTGCATTAAACGAAAGGCGAACTAATTAAAGAGGATTTTTTCCGCTGCTCTTCTCTTTCAGTTCTCCATTTTTTTCCTGCCAATGCAATTTGTGAGCTGCAAATGAAGTTGAAGTCGATAGACAGCAATAAAAAAGGAAATAGAGAAACACTTAGACAACGATGACACAAAGGAAATGGATTTAAAAATTCATCTTTCCTAGGTCATAAACTCTGGGGCCACTCCAAGTGTAGTTTTCGGCATAAATACAATCCGAAGATTAAGAAAACGAAAGAAAGAAGAAATTTACACTGAACAATTATTATTTTTTTACAATCAACTCGAAATATTTAAAGATACAAAGTTATTCATTATAAGAGGCTACCTCTTAATAATGAGTTAATAACGTTTACAGTATTGGTTTCTGTTAATATTATCAGTTATTTATCGGTTAAGAGATTAAGTGTCCTCTTCGCATTCAGGGTTTTGGCGTAGTAGAATCACAATAGTTTAAACTGCAAAGCTTTAACCCTAACTTTAAATGTAAGCCACTTCTGCATAACATACCTAAAGTAATACCAAAAAAAAAACCAACCAAGAATAAATCCAGCAATGACGATTTTCCTTTAGTTTAATAAACTAGAATATTCCAGGAGTAATACTTTTTACCGATATGATACTGCCATAATATTAGTCTAAATATTTTGAATATTTGAACTCATTCGTTGCTTTTCGCCTTTCACAATTTCAGTGTACACTCTTTTCTTTTCCACATTACAATATGGGGATCTTGCAGTGAACTTACAGCTGCCACTTACACAAAGGACAATGTTTGATTGAAAGAATTACGAGCAGACCAAGTACCTAAAGCACTTGATGCCTCATATAGTACACCCTACTCAACACTCTCCCTCTCCGCTCTTACTGTCGCTCGTGGTTGCCTCCCTGGGGAGCACGGAAACTGCGGGCGGGCAGTCGAGTACAAGCCAAACAAACAATGCATCAATCAATAAAGATTTCCGCACCTAATAAGCCGCAGACAAGCGGCGATGAGCAGAGAGTGAGGGGAGAAGAGGAGCGAACTGCAAAGAGCAGCGGCACAGCTGCTGTCACTGCTGCTTCTCTTCTGCCTGGTCCATCATTGACGCTGCTAACCAATTAAATGCCAATAGTCGCCCACTGCATCCGACCAAGGTGTTAATCGAATTACGACCTGCACTTAGATGTCGACTGCGACTGCAACTGCAGATGCACCCTCAGCCACGAGTTCACTTCCCTGCATTTTCCATATTTTCAAATTCGTAATTTCCATTTGAACAGAAGGAGCTGCATGAAAATTTGAGCAGTTGACGCCGTTTATCAGACGACACTTTGCAGCACTCTACTCTCGTAAAGAAAATTACACACATGTGTGGCTTCGCCAACTCACTCTCAGAGCATTTTACTCGTGAAATAGGGAATGGAGTGGCAAACTCCTTTGCAGTTGGATATGCGACGCTTCATAAAATTTGAAACACGTTACCATTTCAACCATTTTGTGGCACAGACAATTTCACGAATATAACTCGATAGACTCAAGCTAAACTTCCACCTGGAGTTAGGTATAGAATCGTCGGGATTCATTGTGGAGGACCACAAATTGAAAACTGTTAGGGGTTGACTTTATAAAGTCTATATGTAGTTGTTTAGTTGTAAAAAGTATCTTTATGTTTATGTTAAACCAGTCGGCAAATCCGACATACAAACATACGGATAAACGGCCAGGACTTAATACCTACATTCAACTCGTTTTTCGAATCAAACTGGTACATATACTTTATTAGGTGTGACAAGCCCACTTCTGCTTTCACATAACCCATGGTAACAACCTATGTAGGTTTATTATATTTAAGACATGTTTATGTTATATTACGGATATTGACTTGTATAACAAATGCGTTTTCAAACGCAGCACCGAGCACACCGCAAAACCGACTTCTATCGACTCGACTATCGATTCAACAACTAGATTCAGGGCTGCACTATCAGGGCTGCAAAATATATTTTATTAATATCGCTTGCCACTGCGTGTAGTTCTGCCAATCTGCAAAATCGTTTTCCACATCGACATATATAGACACTTTGCAGTTTATATCGTTGGGGAATAGTTAATCTTAATCTTAATAGTGAAAAATTAATATGAGTATTTCTTGACGTTACTGCTGAAGTTGTTGTGGTAATATCCTATATTGAGAGCTCTATCCAGGGTCCCGTGAATACCAAAATACTTATAATAGTACTTAAGATATGCTGTGAGTGTGAAAAGTTATTTAACTAAATGCTGAAATGTAAATTTCGCCTCAATGCTTCAACATGCATGCACTGTATTAGATCTGTTGAATGAATCAATGCTTGCATAGTAAACGATGAATCGATAACTCTTAAATTTGTAAATCGGTCATCACATTTTGTCCGTCTTCTTCTTCCGGCTTCGTGATGAATTAGCTGACACCGGCTTTGAGCAAATTCAAATAAAGTAAAGTAAAGTCTTTATTTTAGCACACACAATATATGCCACTATCATCAGGATAAATTAAAAAAGGTCACGTTAGTCTAGAAATAATATTAATAATAAAAAACTCGGAAAGCTACAATCGGATTCAACCGACAGTAGAAGACCCTGTACTTTGATTTACCCCGGGCGTCGATTATAGCGGCTGCATATATGTACATACTCACATACACATACACATGCACTTATACACACACACATACACTTATACATGCAAATATGTATATACTCAATTACAAACAATATTCAATACTCATATAGAAATTCAATCTTACAATCAAAAATCACGTATTCGCCTTAGTGCCCGCGTACACTGTGGCTTCTCCCCCCTCCCCAAGCCAACTGCCTAGTACTGAAAATTGTTTGTCTAATATCTCCGGTGTTTATTTTCCGATTGGGCTGCAACTCGCACCAAACATGCAAAGCATCTAAAGCTTTAATCATGCATTTAATCAAATGAATCCAGTGACTCTAAAACTGTATATACTAAGAACATTTTTGTAAATTTGAGGGGGAGGGGAATGATATATCAAATTAAAAACATAAACTTGGCCTGCCTATGTAATACACGAACCAAACAAAAAAAAAATTACGTCTCTAGCTCTTATAGTTTCCGAGATCTCGGTGTTCATACAGACAGACGGACAGACAGACAGACAGACAGACGGACAGACGGACATGGCTAGATCGACTCAGTTCGTCATCCTGATCAAGAATATATATACTTTATGGGGTCTGCCACGCCTCCTTCTGCCTGTTACACACAAATGTCATTTGCACAAACTTAATAGACCCTTTTGTACTTTTTTAAAGTACAGGGTCTAAAAAGTCTATAAATAATATCGTATCTCATGTCGAAACCTTTTAAAGAAATAACAAATATGATTAACGAACAATCACAACCATTAAATTGTAACGATAAATACTTAACGATAACTAAAATGTTAACAGACAAATTAAATATCAGGACTATGAGAAACAGATAAAAAATAAAGTAAGAAATATTAACAAATCATTTCAATTTCTTACAGTATCTACCAAATAATCTCTGACTCTCTTAAGGGGGATTTCTTTCTTGGATTGTAAAAAATCTATGCGATCTCTAAATACATATGGCAGATTTTTTTTATTTAGGGATTGACTGAATGTTAAGTAAAGTGGCTATATCTTAGACTGGCCCCACCTTCATCTTAAAAGAGTGCCGGCTTGAATTGATTTCCTCTTACGCCCAAATGGAAGCCCTAAAATTGGCAGTATTCGAATGACAGTTGGAATCAAGTCTTGGTCTTTTTAAAATCGCTATTAATTATATGTTGAATTTTAATTTATTATGTAAATTGTAAAGTGTTATATTAGAAAATGAATTATTTATAGTGACAGGGCTATAACCCGACCTTGATATGCAATGAGAATGCTGATAAGTAAGTCTCATTGAGAATCATACAAGTGGCTGAATTATTATCAGAAATCTGATGACGTTTTTTTTAAACAATTTTCAAGAGTAATTCTAATATGTAACTTATTAAATTTTTCAATAATTACGGTGTCAAGTAGGTACCGCCTAAGACGTAGTTCGATTCATGCCACTATTTGGCTTAATACTTCAATCCAGTTGCAGTTACTAGAGCATAAGCTTAGAATCCCGACTGTCGCAACTATGTTTTCATGACCCTACAAAAACTGTTAAAATGCAGATTTAAATGCCTGCAAAAGTCTGCATAAGTCTCAGACAGATAGATACCTTAGGAGGCCGCCAATGTATTCTGGCACATACAGTATTCAGTTGTCAGTGACAAGGACCTCGCCTGGATACACCATGTGGGCGCTGTCAACATTGCAATTACGAAACAATTTCGACAGCATGTTCTACGAATTGGAGAACCCTAAGTGATGACGCAGAGAGGGGGAAGGGCGATACGCATACGACAGAGACAGACAGCCACACATTGATCGTCATTGAGGCAGAGAAGGTTGTCAACAAAAGATGAGAAAGCAAAACGGAATAAAAGTTGAAAATGCTTGGCATAAAATTATGCAGATGCTGCACGGCAAATGAAGGCGACTTTACCAAATTCAATGCCAGAGAAAGAGGCACCTCCGTGCGCCCATACATTTGGCTGGCGTTTTCAACACCTTTCAGGAACTCACGCTTCATTTGCATGTAACCATGACACGACAACACATGGAGCAAAGACCGCACGACCACCGACGCTGAAGCTGACGCTGACGTCGACGCCGATGCCGATGCTGATGCCGACGCTGTGTCCTCTGGCTGCGTTTCTTGTGACAGCGCAACCGAGTGACAACCGCAAAGTAAGACCGCATATATCAGAAATAATAATAACCTCAAAACGAACGTTCGAATGCTGGAACCCAATTGAAGCTTTGCCTCTGGCCTGACAATCGAATCGTACTACAGTGTGTGTGTGTGTGGGATAAGGTGCCACTCTAACGACGCAGCTGCATATTTTGTCAACTTTATATATGCTAAAATGCCAAAAAGGGTTCACCCAGACGACTGAAAAGTCGTTGCCTCCTACCGCTCCTATTGCTCCGACTACTTCCTGCTGCTCGTCAGGGGTCTGCCCCAACTAGTGTCCTACTCGAAGTGAAACGAATCGAATGCTTGCGAAAGCTGTTGTCTGGCAGTCCGTAAGGTGATAAGCAAATTCGATTTACCACTGTCTCCCCTACCCACCGTCCCGGCATAGGTGCAAAGCTTATCCACCTGCGCTTGCACTTGACTTTGGTAATTTACAGTTGCGTCTCTGCTTTAACCACTCAAGCAAAGGAAGGAAGTGTACACCCTCACACACCCACACCCACACCCACACACACACACATACGCATGTTTGGGGTGTTCCGCAATAAATTAGTAATTGTTATACGCGACATCAAACAGTTATGTGAGGTTACTTTGAATTGGGGATATGGTTAAGGAAATGCTAAAATGGGTTTGCCATGTGTGGTTTAAGCACTGTTTTATCAGCCCAGCTCGTTCTAATAGTCGTACTTGCAACTTGTTGGGGCAAAGCTGAAGCTGTAGCCGGCAACATTCAATATTAAAAGTTAAGCTCCGTACTAAATTATAATCTTTACTTAGGTGTGCCAGATCACACGATATTTCGAGATGTCTACAGGTCTGTTTTAATAGCAACATAATTCTGAAAATAAGATTTACGATTAAAGGAATAATATTATAATTGCTGTATTAATTTTAGATAGAATTTTATCATTATGCGTTAATTCTCACTTTATTCTAAAAGATCATACAAGCCTTAGTAAGGAAATCAAACCCAAATTCTAGCTCTATATGCATTACTTATATCCAGTATATATATATATATATATACTTCTTTATTTCCAATTTTATTCTAATTTGTATTTTTGAAAGTATTATTATTTGTCAGTTTCATTTTCGGATCTAGTATATTTGCTATTATTGTTGCTTTCCAGGCACTTCATTTCTTTTGGTTAGGTTCTTCGCTTTGCTGCCTTATCTACTAATCATAGTTAGTTTTATGTGACAAGTTCAATCCTCACTTTGCAGCGAGAGCTTAAGTAGTTCCTTAAACATAATCAACTGTAAATAAAAACCATGTTCACATGGCATAAAGTTGGGAAAATGCACAAACGATGATGCCAATAGAACAACTGCAGGCTGTGATTGGTTTATGAAGATTAATATGCTGCTGAAAGTAGAGGAACCTTGAAGAGTTGTGAGTTCAGTCAGCGTTCATCAGTCTCCTGCTGTCAGCACACAATTTTCACTAGCGTTTTTTGCAGCTGCTTGTTCATCAAAAAGCTCTCAAAACGCAAAACGCCAAATGCATAGGGACAAATGACCAACGGCAGCAACTGCCACGGCGATCATCAACAAGTTCATCAAGCGAGCGAAGAGAAACAGATATAGAGGAGAGCTGAGGAGCAGGAGCAGGAGCCGTGGCAACTGTGGCATCCATAAACGTTTGTTGATTACCCGCAGCCTTGCCACAGTTTTGAGAGAGAGGATGAAAAAACTGCAAGTTATTTGCATTTGCCGCTGGATCTGTTACACTTCAAGAGTTGCGCGAATCCGCGAGGCCACATCCATTTCTTTCTGTGCTTTTCTCTTCTTTTTTTCGCACACCCGCTTTTACTTTGCTGTGCTCCTCCTTGGCTTGTGGTGAACAGTGGAAATTGTTTGCTCTTGCAAAAAAAAAGCAAGCCGAGAACGCAGAAAATGGCATTCGCACTCCACCCCCTCAAATGCTGCCATCACCTGACGTGCATTAAATCCACACCTGGCTAGCTGCCTGGCATCATCAGCATCATCCCCAACATCCCCAAACGTCCTCAGCATCCTCAGCATGCCATCTTTCATGGCAAGCAGGAAAAATGCAGAGCAGGATGAAATGGAATAGAATTGCAGATTCATTTCACTCAGCGACGAAAGATGATGATGTCCTGCAGGACGAACAGACAACCTTTTAGCAAGTCTTATATATTTTTCTTGGTTTTCTTTTGGCTAAATAACTACACAAAACCCTCGCGATAACCACTGTTGGTGAAAAGGGAATGCGGAAAGCGGTAAGCTGCTGCACACCCATTGGGAAATTGTAGTTTCAGTTTCCAGTTTCACATTTCCCACTATCGGATTTAATTAACTATAACCCATTGATGTCAAACAACATTTTAGAACCATTTTACGCATTATAAGCGCATTTAGAATTTTCTAAACTTCTCGTCAAGAAAAAACATGCAGTTCCTTATCAAAAAACTTGATAAAAATATTACAAAATTTCCACTCTGTAATAAAACTAAAAAGTAGGGAAAGCTGCAGTCGGACGCAACCGTTGAATGAATGAATGAATGCATTAATATATGCAGCCACTGTGTACGATTTAGAAGTTTCCATTAATTTAACTTATTTGAGTTACTTCATAATTACACCTTATACTTCAAAAAAGTACAAAAGGGTCTATTAAGTTTGTGCAATTGACATTTGTGTGTAAAAGGCAGTAGAAGGAATGACAGAGCCCATAAAGTATATATATTTTTGATCAGGACGGCGATTGAGTAGTTCCCTGTCCGTCTGTCTGTATGAACATCAAGATCTCGCAACCTATAAGAGATAGTCTTCATTTTTTTAGACCCTGTACTTTAAAAAAGAACAAAGGGGTCTATTAAGTTTGTGCAACTCAGAAATGTATGTAATAGGCAGAAGGAGATGTGGCAGACCACGCAAAGTACACATATATATATATATTCTTTATCAGGACGACGAGCTGTCAGTCCGTCCGTCTGTTTGTCCGTCTGTATGAACTCCTAGATCTGACCGCGAAAAACCATCCCAGCCACAATTTTAAAGATACAAACTTGTGCAGCGAGCATGCACTTAATGTATGTATGTACATAAGTATGAATGCGTTGATGTGTGTGGCTTTGTAATATGTGTGTATGTGTGCATTGTTAGCATTAGTTGCTGCAAAGGAAAGTACAGGGTCTCCTACTGTCGATTGCATCCGAGTGTAGGTTTCCGGGTTTTTGTTTTTTGGTTTGTGTATTGCATAGGCAGGTCAAGTTTATGTCTGATTTTCGATATTTCAACACCTCTCTTTGAAATTCGCAGAAATATTCTCAGTAAGTATGGTTTTAGAACACTATCTGCTGCTGCTATCGTCGACCAAGGCAAGGCAAAGTTGAGGGTCTTCTACTGTCGGTTGCGTCCGACTGTAGCTTTTTGGTTAAGGTTTTGTTAACGTATTGGAAGGGGATCAGCAGATGCAATTATGCAATTTTGATGTAAATCATTTTTTTACACCTTCGGCAAACATGCGTCCAGATTAAAAAGAAACCTAGTTTAACTCAATAATAAAATAAAAACATAAAATTATTATTTGTAATTTTAATTGGCTTCCTTATACCAAGCATTAACAAAACTTTTTAATCGTCTTGTATCTTATGGCAGATAAAGCATATTTATTTGGCAGACAAGTAAGAAATTCGATTTGTCATGACTTTTTACAGTCCCCACTATGGCCACAGTGTGAGCCACACACTCCACCGGTGCCCACTTTTCATCTGATTGGCCTCCGGCAAACTTCTTTATCAGCATGGGCTTTTCGTCTACGTTTTTAGACCCTGTACTTTAAAAAAGTACAAAAGGGTCTATTAAGTTTGTGCAAATGACATTTGTGTGTAACAGGCAGATGGAGGCGTGGCAGACCCCATAAAGTATATATATTCTTGATCAGGACGACGAGCTGAGTCGATCTAGCCATGTCCGTCTGTCTGTCTGTCTGTATGAACATCGAGATCTCGGCAACTATAAGAGCTAAAGATGTAATTTTTTTTTGTTTGGTTCGTGTATTAAATAGGCAGGCCAAGCTTATGTTTTTAATTTGATATCTCATCCCCCTCCCCCTCAAATTTGCAAAAATGTCCTTAGTATATACAGTTTTAGAGTCACTGGATCATTTTTTGCAGGATTAAAGCTTTAGATGGTTTGCATGTTTGGTGCGAGTTGCAGCCCAATCGGATAATAAACACCGGAGATATTGGACCAACAATTTTCAGTACTAGGCATTTGGCTAGGGGAGTGGGGAAACCGTAGCGTATGCGACCACTAGGGCGTATACGTGATTTTTGATTGTGAGTATGAATTTCTGTATGAGTATTGGTTATTGTTTGTATTTGCGTGTATATTTGTATGTATAAGTGTATGTGTATATGTGTATGTATATGTTTATATGTATGTGTATGTGTATGTGAGTATGTACATATATGCAGCTGCAATTATCGACGCCCAGGGTAAATCAAAGTACAGGGTCTTCTACTGTCGGTTGAATCCGACTGTAGCTTTCCAAGTTTTTTTTATTGTGTGCAAGTATTTTTTCTTTTGCTCTTATTTTGCTATATTTTGTACTTGCTGCCTTGCGGCGAAGTTTGTCGCGTCAGTTGGCCCCAACAGTCTGTCTGTCTGTCCCTGTTTGAGTATCTGGGGGTACTGCATCCTGCAGTTAGCAGGCGGGATCATTCAGTGTGTTCTGTGACTGGCTCACAATAAACCACTTTACACAGAGCTACTAGTTTTTACTCTACTTCTTTTTTATTTTGCTTTATTCTCTTTAGCGAAATTGAATTAAAATTTACATTTTTAATCATTTGTGTAGAGCAGGCGATGCTGCTTTAATTTGACTTGCACTCTCTCCCACACTCTGTTCGTCCTTTCCTCGTTCTCTTTCATTATCTCTGGTTGTCTGTCGCTGCGTATCCTTGTCTCAGTGCAATTCATTTGCCAGTTGTCAGCTCATTCGCATCGCAATCGCATTTAATTAGTGTGAAAAGCGCAAATTATTCGCTTCTTCCTTTTTGCTCTCTTTATATAGTATGTGGCGCCTTGTCTTCCCCTAATTGGCTTAAAATTAATAACAATTATAATATGTACTTATGTAGTATGTATTATCGTTATATGCCTACTCGTACTATTTACAAGCACGTTTAATGCAATTTATGTTCATTTCCTTACATCTCCATTCTCGCACATGATGAAATAAAAAGTGCAGCTTACATTATTAGCACCGCTTTGCACCTTTCTCTTAATGTCCCTCCATATCTCTCTCTATTTGTCTGCTTAACAGCCATCAGTTCTGTAGACGCTATTCAGCTAGACGGTGCGGTGTGCCAGGTAAACGCGTTAAATACAGGTGAGTGAACCACTCGCTAGTTTCTCATTCATTATTCTTCGTTATCTTAACTACCTAAGTTAAAACTTTCAGTGCGCTGCTCACACAGTGATATCTTTAACAGTGAGATTCTTTTAATTGCCGACAAGTTGTATTTTAAAGCCAGAGTGAATCGTATGCATTATAGTAATACTATATGCTAGCGTTGAGATACTATTGGATGATTTCCGATAATGCAAAAATAACTTAGTTTTCATTACATTGCTAAAACAAACGATTTTGACATATGTATAAAACACAAACTGCACCACCAGCCACTCACACGGTTCAATAAGAAAGAGGAAGAAAATAACCAGAGTAGCGTGCCCGTACATAAATTAGGGGATTTTTAACATATCAGAATCGATAATTATATTATCGATATCGAGTTATATTTTGACCAACACTGCTTCTATTAAAAAAGCGAGAGTTTTTGTATTGGATCATTTATTACATACATTTTTAGGTGTCAGAAGTATGCCAAGGTCTAAAAATCGAATACTCTAAGGAAAGATCGCATTTTGAGCCTGTTCTGTTCCCAGATAAACTAAACCAAGTCTTGTTTGTTATCAAAATCAAAAATTGAGAAATGAAAATAATTACTGTATGTTCACACAATGCTAATCTAATTCAAGATGGACAAAAGAGGATGCTTAACAAAAACGGTGTATCGAAATTCGGAACCCAATTGATCGAATTCAAATATGGGAACAGTCCTGATTATAATAAATAAAATAATGAAAACTTTAAATACATTTCCCGGATTTTTCAATGGCATTTCTGTCTGGACGATTCATATTTAATCCACGTTTGAGTTTTAAATTTTGGCTTTCACTAGGCTGTGTGGAATAATTGACTGTTCATTATTTTGTTTTGAAGCAGAGCTGGTTTGAGGTTCACAAGCATTCCATTCTGTTTTTCATTACAATATATGCACTTAATATATTGTTATACCAACTAACTGAAATCGAGCTTGTCATTTTGACAAGCAACTCCTTACAAGGTACAAATACATATGTATACTCTTTTTAGATCAATTAACTGTTGGGCACTTAGCTTTTATTTTGTTTGTTGCTGTGGACATTACAGCTGTTATTAGTGATGTGCACATACTTTTGCACATAACTGTAGCCAGTTAATGAATTTAACATGGCATCAGCTGAACAGCTTAGGCTTGACTAACTTGCCCAAATGTTTAACTGACAGATTGACGCAGTGGCTCACAAACTGACTTAGCCGTGCTCCAGTTGTTGTTATTGCTGTTGCTGTATCTGTTAGTAGTAAGCGCAAATTAAATGCAAATTCAATTAATTTGAAGCAAACAATTTGCTTAAATTAATTAATTGAATGTGAATCTAAAGTGCTTGCAATTTAATGCTGAAGAGCCACACAGATAGTGGCAAGGGCAGGCCCCATTGCTGTGCTGGCTCTGCGTGTGTGCGTAAGCGTGGGCGGGGGCGTGGGCGTGGCATTATCCCAAATTATTGACAATGGCAATGGCAATGGCAATGTTTTTGGGCGGCAGGCGGAACTGTGGATTCGCTGCGTGGGTAACCGCAAACGCTGGCTACGCTGGCGTTTGCGTAATTTGCATTGCGCGTTGCGTGCATTATGCAAACTGTTCACTTCAAAATCAACTCTAAAATAAACAGTAGCCTACAAAAAGCACACACATGCCCACAAGCTTGTGTATATGCATACAAACATATGTATGTGCGTCTCTCTGTGTGTGTGTGTGTGAGTGTGTGTGTGGCAGCCACATCACATATTTTTGGGCCACTTTGAAAATGGCTCTTCAATGGTTAACCAACAATGTAAGGCAACAACTGCTGCCAGCCTGATGGCCATTACAGCTACCCCATAACCGCAACTGCCCACACCCCTTTCACCCCCTCTGCCATCATTACTATAAACTAGCTGACAGATTTCTACAACCAATTTTGTTTGCATTTTATATTTGCCAAGTTTTTATCGCCCGTTATTCACGTTCGTACAGCAGCAGCAACAGCAGCAAATTATGCGCTTGATTAATATGCGTTCAATGCGAAGTTATAGACTACTCCCACCCCCGTTGCCTTATCACACCCCCACCATTCCACTCATTACACCACTCGCAGTTTATTTTCATAGTTTAATTTGTGTGTGAAAGTGTGCGAGTATGCATTTGCTTGTTTATTTTCTTTTTGCTGCTGTTACTGTTGTTGCTTCGGTTTTTAGACCCTGTACTTTAAAAAAGTACAAAAGGGTCTATTAAGTTTATGCAAATGACATTTGTGTGTAACAGGCAGAAGGAGGCGTGGCAGACCCCATAAAGTATATATTATCTTGATCAGCACTACGACCTGTGCCGATCTTGCTATGTCCGTCCGTCTGTCTGTTTGTCCGTCCGTCTGTAAAATTTGCAAAAACGTTTCTTAGTTTCCTTCTTTGCATGAATCAAGCTTTAGACGCTTTGATTGTTTGGTGCGATTTGCAGTCCAATAGAATAATAAACACCGGAGATACACATACTAGGCAGTTGGCTTGAGGAGGGGGGAAGCCACAGTGTACGCGGGCAGTAGGGCGTATGCGTGATTTTTGATTGTGAGTATGAATGGCTGTATAAGTATTGGTTATTGTTTGCATTTGAGCGAATAATTGTATGTATAAGTATATGTGTATGCGTATGTGAGTATGTACATTAGGGTTGCGCTTATTTTGAAAATTGCTCCTACACTAGTTCCCATAGGCTTAAAATATGCGTATTGGTATAAAACTATAAAATATAAAGTTTTATGTCAATCCGTTAATGTTTAGAGGTGGCGACTTGAGCTCAAAAAATCGATTTTTCGAAAAAAAACGCGATTTTTTGAGAATATGGTGCTTTTCTTTAAAAATGAAATGTTTTACCACCCTGACTATATCTGCTTTTTTGTAACACTGGTAATCCTCTTTTCAAAATGATATCGATTGTTGAAATCGGTGAAAAATCATGGGACTTACAGTTATTGGAAAGAGTTTGGCCGCGAAAAAGCATGCTCGCAACCGTATGTTCACACGCGCACTTTTACTATATCATATACAAAATTTTAAAAGAGCTTTGCTGTTAAATATTTAATATTATTTAGTGTTTGAATTATGATTAAGTAATGAATACATCTAAACATAATTTTAATGTCCAAAACTGTTTTTTTTAAATACTGTTTTCTTAGAAAATAAATTTAAGTTTCTTTTAGGATAAACGTATAGTTTTATTCATCTTAAAAAATAACATAAAAATAAGGCTTTAATTATGACTCTAATTTTATAAGTCGAGTTATTCATTTTTATAGTAGTAGCACTGTTGTTTGGTTATTGATTTATCTTTACTAAAGATTTTTTTGTACTAAGAGGATATTGTTGAGTGTATTCTCTTACGGCATGCAATAAGTTTTGAAACTCGTCTTCCTTGGTTGTCAATTTTTGATTATATTCTTGCATAAGTTTAACAGCTCGCTCGGCAGTGTCATTTACTACTTTTATTTTTTTTACAATGCTCAGACTATTTTTATAATTTTGATTTTTATGCCATTCGGAAGGGTTTTCAATCAAAAATTCTTTTGATATATTGAACCTTTCAAAAAATGTAATAGTATTACATGTAATAAAATCAGAGAGGCTCTTCTTGATGAATTTAGGCAAATCAGCCTCTTTTAAGCTTACACGGTTTACAAAATTTTCGTCTTTATCGTCAAATGTTAAAATTTGCTGTGAAATTTTTTGTTTTTCTTCATTTGACACGTTGTCGTCGAACAATGTAAGTGCGATGTTTTCATCGGCTAGGTACCACAAATGATTGCAAGCTTTTTTAAGTACTGCCTTTGAAATCTTTTCATCAATTTTTTTGTATTCATATACATCGCGTATAAATTCTAAGTCTCGGTTTGGTGCCTCAACAGTAGGGTTGCGCTTATTTTGAAAATTGCTCCTACACTAGTTCCCATAGGCTTAAAATATGCGTATTGGTATAAAACTATAAAATATAAAGTTTTATGTCAATCCGTTAATGTTTAGAGGTGGCGACTTGAGCTCAAAAAATCGATTTTTCGAAAAAAAACGCGATTTTTTGAGAATATGGTGCTTTTCTTTAAAAATGAAATGTTTTACCACCCTGACTATATCTGCTTTTTTGTAACACTGGTAATCCTCTTTTCAAAATGATATCGATTGTTGAAATCGGTGAAAAATCATGGGACTTACAGTTATTGGAAAGAGTTTGGCCGCGAAAAAGCATGCTCGCAACCGTATGTTCACACGCGCACTTTTACTATATCATATACAAAATTTTAAAAGAGCTTTGCTGTTAAATATTTAATATTATTTAGTGTTTGAATTATGATTAAGTAATGAATACATCTAAACATAATTTTAATGTCCAAAACTGTTTTTTTTAAATACTGTTTTCTTAGAAAATAAATTTAAGTTTCTTTTAGGATAAACGTATAGTTTTATTCATCTTAAAAAATAACATAAAAATAAGGCTTTAATTATGACTCTAATTTTATAAGTCGAGTTATTCATTTTTATAGTAGTAGCACTGTTGTTTGGTTATTGATTTATCTTTACTAAAGATTTTTTTGTACTAAGAGGATATTGTTGAGTGTATTCTCTTACGGCATGCAATAAGTTTTGAAACTCGTCTTCCTTGGTTGTCAATTTTTGATTATATTCTTGCATAAGTTTAACAGCTCGCTCGGCAGTGTCATTTACTACTTTTATTTTTTTTACAATGCTCAGACTATTTTTATAATTTTGATTTTTATGCCATTCGGAAGGGTTTTCAATCAAAAATTCTTTTGATATATTGAACCTTTCAAAAAATGTAATAGTATTACATGTAATAAAATCAGAGAGGCTCTTCTTGATGAATTTAGGCAAATCAGCCTCTTTTAAGCTTACACGGTTTACAAAATTTTCGTCTTTATCGTCAAATGTTAAAATTTGCTGTGAAATTTTTTGTTTTTCTTCATTTGACACGTTGTCGTCGAACAATGTAAGTGCGATGTTTTCATCGGCTAGGTACCACAAATGATTGCAAGCTTTTTTAAGTACTGCCTTTGAAATCTTTTCATCAATTTTTTTGTATTCATATACATCGCGTATAAATTCTAAGTCTCGGTTTGGTGCCTCAACAGCCAAAGTTGTCCGAAACCAAAATTTAACATACAGTCCTACAATAAAAATGCATACATCACGCAAATGCTGCTCTTCTTGTTCTGACAATTTAAATTCGTCTCGAAACAGATAAATCTTTAGTGTATAAATGGCTTTAGACATCCAGCGAGCATGATGCATTGGCCCAGGCAATCGAAAATGATGTCCTTTTGGAACCCACCCCAAAAATAATAGGGTTAATTCCAAGAGCTCCACATAATCAGTTCGCACATGATCTTTTATCAGCTCAGTTCGGCAGAAATCGATAATGTCGTTCATTTTAGTCTTAAGCTTCATGAAGACATCTTCATTTTTTACTCCATATTTGAAATTCGTTGAGTTAAGCTTTTTCCACGAATCCCTAAAGCGTGTGAAGAGGGGAACATTTGCACCTGACGTAGCTTCTCCACCAGATTCAAATGCAGCTCGTAAATATATCTCACTTATGTGATGTCTGCACGGCAGATATAAGAGCTTGCGTTGCAATTGCTGCTCTAATAAAACAGCAGCTCCATTTAATCTGCCACAATTTGAGGCAGTTGTGTCAAAACAGGCTGCTACAACGTTATTCGAAATGCCCCATTCAGTCAACAAATTAAAAGTTGCGTTGGACATTTCATATCCTGTTGAGCTAAGGAGCTTTGGCACTCCCAGAAGTTGTTCACCTTCTGTGTGGGAAACGATGATTGGCAGTCGCTCGACCTTATCATGTCCAGTCAATTCTGGGAGCATTTTGCCATCCCAATGCACCACCGCTGAAACCTATATAAAGTTAAAAAGTTGTGTTTTTGATCATAAAACTCAAATGTGCATTATAAGCTATATTACCAAATTTTGGCAGGATTTTTTGGCTGACACTAATATTGTTCTTCTGTTGTCTTCTCGAAGCCGCTGTAAAGTTTTGGAGTTAAAAGCGTATTCCGTAATGTCTACTCCAAAAGCTTCAACTATAGCTGAAATCAAATGCATGGCTGCATTATTAGTGATGCTCCATTTGTCTAATGACGAAAGCACTCTTGGAGTTAGAAAATGGTTTCTTCCTCTCTTTGATGCGGGTGATTCGATTTCATCATTTTCAATTGGCGTTAGAATTGGCGCATCAGCTTCGCAGTCGCTTTCATAACATGTTAAACGTTCTAAAGGGAGTGATGGATTTAAATTACTATTATAAAAAATCCAACTTGCTCATTACCTCTCTCATTATATGACTCGTTGCGAACAATTTCTCGTCGCTTTCGTGCTTGCTCTTCCAATTCGAGTTCAGCCTTTCGCTTTTCTTTCTTTACCAATAGCATATCTGTTCCTGCCAAGTGTCCAGGGCGTCCATCGCGGCGCTGCATTTCAAGAAACATCTTGTCCTCGTCAGTTTTCATTATTGTCATAGCATCCGCGTGAGCTATATCAAACAAATTTTCAAAACTAGCAACAAAACAGTCTTCCTTGGCTCTGAAGGCATCACCAGTTTTATTTTTATTCTTTCTCAGAGCTTTCCACTCGTTAAATAATTTGTCCAGCTTTGCAATGCAATGGCAATCTTTCCGAATTGGAATTTTCGCCTTTGCCCAAAACACGCTTGCTTCTTGGACAGCTAGTGCTTGACTTTCCCGTACTGTTAAGCCCAATATATTGTGATTATGGAAAAAAACACACATCACTTGTTTAATTGATGGTAACTTGGATCCCAAAATTTGCGGGTAACTATATCCAAGTAAATATATTTTATTATTTGACCGTAAATCACACATTTTTCCAAGAACGAGAGCGCGTTTGACCATACGATTGCGAGCAAGCTTTTTCGCGGAAAAAACTCGATATGTTCTCGTTTAAATAACTGTAAATCCCATTATTTTCCATCGATTTCAATAATCGATATCATTTTAAAAAGAGGATTACCAGGGTTGCAAAAAAGCAGATATAGTCAGGGTGGTAAAACATTTCATTTTTAAAGAAAAGCACCATATTCTCAAAAAATCGTGTTTTTTTCGAAAAATCGTTTTTTTGAGCTCAAGTCGCCACCTCTAAACATTAACGGATTGACATAAAACTTTATATTTTATAGTTTTATACCAATACGCATATTTTAAGCCTATGGCACCTTGTATTGGACGAGTTTGATTTTGCCCCATACAAATAAGCGGAACCCTAATGTACATATTTGCTGCTGCTGTTATCGACTTCCAAGGCAAATCGAAGTACAGGGTCTCCTTCTGTCGCTTGCGTCCGACTGTAGCTTTCCCTACTTTTTCATTATTGGCAAAGGCAAATTTGCGCGAATTGGAATACTGTAAATTTGCGCAAAGCAAATGCAGCGAATTGGAAATTATTGTAACATTTATGAATAAACGCAAATTTTAGCAGCTAGAAATAATAATAATAAAAATAACCAAAATAGCTCTGGGCAAAACTACATATACACTGCATCTTGTGATTAAAGATAGTAATTTTAAATTAATACAGTCAGATGTCAAGCGAAAAGAAACTACAATATTTATAAAGAGGCTACATTGAAGGAAAAAACGTAGTAAAAATCACTATTCTGTAGTTGAATTGAAATTTTATGGGTATAAAAGTCAAGTTAACACGGAAATTGTTAACTTAACGTGGAACCACTTCATATATATTTGAAAATGAATTTGTTCAATTCAAGAGTTTTGTATTAAAATATCATAGTCAAATTGATTACGCCTCCTTTCTATTCAAATACGCACAACTTAAAAAAAAAAAACTCGGAAAGCTACAGTCCGACGCAAAGCTACAGTCGGACGCAACCGACAGTAGGAGACCCTGTACTTTGGTTTGCCCTGGGCGTCGATAACAGCAGCAGCATATATGAACATACTCACATACACATACACATGCATTTATACATACACACATACACTTATACATACAAATATACTCGCAAATACGAACAATATCCAAAACTCATACAGGCATTCATACTCACAATCAAAAACTCGGAAAGCTACAGTCGGATGCAACCGACAGTAGGAGACCCTGTACTTTTCTTCGTACACACACACACACTAACAAACACTAACACATGCACACATAGCGCAAAGTCGCATGCAACCACACATACGCTCGCGCTGCTCCCCCCTTACCTATTACAGGGAATTGAATCTTGAATATCTCCGGTGTTTATTATCCGATTGAGCCACAATTCACAGCACAGATAAAGATTATCATAAGATTTTCGTATGCTAAATCACAAGTTTGTATCTTTAGAATTGGGGGTGTGGCAGTTTTTCGCGGTTTTTGGGGGAGGGGGAGGAGGTATCAAAAATCTAAAACAAACTTGATCTGCTTGCACTATAGGGGCATCTAACTGCCAAATATGATGTCTCTAGCTCTTACAGTTTCCGAGATCTAGGTGTTCATACAGACGGACAGACAGACGGACAGACGGACATGGCTAGATCGACTCAGCTCGTCGTCCTGATCAAGAATATATATACTTTGTGGGGTCTGCCACGCCTCCTTCTGCCTGTTACATACATTTCGGGCTTGCACAATCTTAATAGACCCTTTTGTACTTTTTCAAAGTACAGGGTCTAAAAATCACGTATACGCCCTAGTGGCCGCATACGCTGCGGCTTCCCCCTCCCCTAACCATATGCCTAGTACTGAAAATTGTTTGGCCAATATCTCCGGTGTTTATTATCCGATTGGGCTGGAACTCGCACCAAACATCCAAAGCATCTAAATCTTTAATCCTACAAAAAAGGAATCCAGTGACTCTAAAACTGTATATACTAAGATCATTTTTGCAAATTTGAGGGGGAGGGGGATGACTTTTAAAACATTTGAAACAAACTTGACCTGCCTATGTAATACACGAACCTAACAAAAAAAAATTACGTCTCTAGCTCTTATAGTTTGCGAGATCTAGGTGTTCATACAGACAGACAGACAGACAGACGGACAGACGGACAGACGGACAGACAGACAGGGCTATATCGACTCAGCTCGTCGTCCTGATCAAGAATATATATACTTTATGGGGTCTGCCACACCTCTTTCTGCCTGTTACACACAAATGTCATTTGCACAAACCTAATAGACCCTTTGTACTTTTTTAAAGTACAGGGTCTAAAAATAAAAATTAGATTAACCGTCATTTTACATATGTTATATGTTGCACATTTTTAATATTTTTATAAATTTTTCTTTATTTTATAAACTTTTTACATTTAATAAATTTGATTATATCTTTAATTTTACATACCAAATTTACTTGTCCGGCTTCTCGGTTTGAACTCACGAACTCCCTCCTTGACACACGCAACGCTGTTCTCTGTCGACTTAGACCCTTGCGCCACAACAGTTTGCACATCCCAAATACCAAATACAATTCTTATGAACAGATTGGAAGAATGCAGAATGCGGATGACTCGGGTTCAAGTCCAGGCAGAGAACTACGTTCTTTTATTTTTTATTTTTTGTTTAATTTAAAATTTAAAAAAAAAAGTAATATTTTTCTGTCAGTACTAAATATTTACTGCAAGAACGACAGAATAAACTAATAAAGTTCGGCATATTTATTTATGTATATCGCGCATTACGAATTACGCATTACGATTTTTGTACATCGATAATGTTGTTCGTAATTGATTTGAATAGATGCATATTTGTTTTCACATTTAATATGTTTTTAGTCAAATCAAGCAATTTTGTAGTTGAATTGAAGTTTATTTAATATTGAATTAAACACTTTCAACTTTGATTTGACAAAATTCATATTTATTTGCGAATTGAATATGATTTTAGTTAAATTAAGTACATATTTGTTTATTTTTAGGTTTTTTCGGAATAAAATAAATTTAACTACGACCATGTTAATTTTTCACATGGCTTTTTTCTCTGAGTGTACAGTTGAATGCGACTGAATAAAGATTAATAAACTAAATTATTAATATGTATAAAAATATAAATATAAATATAATTGTTCAAAATAAATATTACATGCACATACACACACATTCATACGTATGAGCTTGTCAAATTTCGTATTAAGCATTCATTTACAATCAGACTGAAATTCTACAAACCGCAGTTTAATAAATAAATCACAAACTTTTCTAATTTTAACAATATTAATACAACACAATAAATATTTTCCCTATTGGAGTAAAAACTTTAAGAAAATTGGAAAGTTTATTAATCTGTTTTTCATATTTCCCAGTAATTAATCTTGACTACACTTAACGGCTAAGCATGTCACAAAAGTCAGAGCAACATTTTCACTTTCGCTCATGCAAAACTGGAACCAAATGGACAAATACACACACCAACATACTAATAGACTCTGTGTGCAAGCGTGTGTGTGAATGTGTGGGACACAAAGCGACATGGCTGCGATAATAAATTTTAAATCATTTGTCATTTGACGCATTTCGGTAAAGAGCCAAAAGCCGGCGGCACCTTCGGGCAGCCCTGAGAAAGAATGAGACTGGGGAAGAGGGAGAGAGCCGGAATGGGTGAGAGAGGAGACACAGACTCGATTCAAAAGCCCCAAAAAGACACTACATAAGAGAGACTCCAGTGAAGACAATGGCAGGCCGATAAACATCATTTGTTTTGGGCCTTCATAGCTACAAGGGGTCAATGGGAACAGGGGTACAGAGGGCAGGCAGCGAGGCCTCGTTTAGGTTTCTTGGGTCAGTATTTTTTTCTTTCTTTTTTCTCTATTTTCGGGGGCCAATCTATTGACAAATGTCTCTGGTTGCGCTTTAATTGCCATAGAAACCAAGCCACTGACTCTACAATACGATTTTCCTGTTGTTTTTCTCTTTTTGGGCTTTTAGACCCTGTACTTGAAAATCTATAAATGGGTCTATTAAGATTGTGCATGTGTGACGAGGTGAGTCGATATACCGATGTGCGTTTGTCTGTCTGTCTGTCAGTGCCTCTGCCTGTATGAACTTCTAGAACTTACAAAATATAAGTGCTTGAGAAACTCAATTCTTTTTTTTGTTTGTAATATTAGTGTATTGCATAAGCAGGTCAAGTTTATTTCTGCTTTTCAGTATCTCCTCCTTTTTTCCCAGCAAATCGGGAAAATATTCCTGTAATATTGTGTGTATGGGAGTGATTACGGGTATGCATTTATTAGCGTATGTGATTACGTGTATATTTATATCAATGTGTCATTTTTCTATCGACGCTCGAGGCAAATCACAGTGGAGGGTCTCCTACTGTCGGTTGCGTCCTACTGAAGTTTTCCGTACTTTTTAAACCTGATTATATCTCACCTTATTGAATATACACACAATATTATTGTTTGTAATTTTCAGCTGGAGTTTTTCGGTATTTTGGAAAACAAAGTTCTGCTGATAAAATCGCTTAGTTTACGCGACCTCAAAATCGGCAGCAACAACAAAAGTGCGTTGTATGCAGCTGAGCAGAGAGAGGGCGAGTGGGGGGAAAAGACCGCAGAGTAGCACAGAAACTGAGAATGTGAGAGTAAAGAACCATGTAACGAAGAACTGCATATAGCTACAAGAATCTAACTGTAGATTACTTGCATTCATGTTGTTTGTTATACCCTGTGTATTTCTATAGATAGTGTATACTATTCATATCAGCGTATGCTGCTTGGAATAAAGCACAATAAAATTGACAATAATTTTTCTACACTAACATAAAATTTATGTTTTCATTAAAAAGAATCCTTTAAAATCCAGTACATCATATCTGATGTAAAAATTGGGGGATTTTGGCTAGCTCGAGGTCCATTAAAATAAAAAACTTGGTTTCTTAATTTTGCAGATTTATTTCGATCGCTCCACGGCAGATCGTCTAGATCGTGGACCGATCGAAATATATCGGCAAAATTAAAAAACCAAGTTTTTTATTTTAATGGACCTCGAGCTAGCCAAAATCCTCCAATTAAATATGGAAAGGTCACCAAATACAGAATTATTGATGTAAAAATAAATAAATTCAGTTTATTTGCATCAATTATTTCTTATTTCGGCTTATTATAAAATCCTCCATATATTTATGGACTCAATGGATGCATGGCATAAAAAGCTGCAATGAAGCCTGTCTTCCTGGCATCTGCTAGTTGCACATACCTCATTCAAATAGACTTGTTGTTGGCAGGCATTTGTTAATTGCCTTTGTTGCTGTGCGATTGTTTTTACGATTTATTTTGTACTTATTGTACATATTTCTTATAGCTGATAGTAGAAGATGGAATAAAACACATAAGGAAAACTATTAAAATTGGTTGTTTGCCCTTTTTTGTTTTGTTGAAGCTGTAAACGCTCCCCAAACACATAAATACTTATTTTTCCCACTTACAATGAAGTGAAAATTGATATTTACTTGACTTAAGCTTATGATGCGGCTCTCGAACCAAAAGAACTTAGTTTGAGTCATTACGATAATGATATTATTATCGCCTTGTACATAAAATGAATGTTAATTCAATTGGAGAACAGGAAGTAGGGGTACAGCTCATATGACCCTAATCTTTTGAGTTTTTTACTGCTTAGCAGGCAGTAGAAAAAGTACCATTTTTTGTAGACCCTGTACTTTAAAAAAGTACAAAAGGGTCTATTAAGTTTGTGCGAATGACATTTGTGTGTAACAGGCGGAAGGAGGCGTGGCAGACCCCACAAAGTATATATATTCTTGATCAGGATGACGAGCTGAGTCGATCTAGCCATGTCCGTCTGTCCGTCTGTCTGTCCGTCTGTATGAACACCGAGATCTCGGAAACTATAAGAGCTAGAGACGTATTTTTTTTTGTTTGGTTCGTGTATTACATAGGCAGGCCAAGTTTATGTTTTTAATTTGATATCTCATCCCCCTCCCCCTCAAATTTACAAAAATGTTCTAAGTATATACAGTTTTAGAGTCACTGGATTTATTTTTGCATGACTAAAGCTTTAGATGCTTTGCATGTTTGGTGCGAGTTGCAGCCCAATCGGATAATAAACACCGGAGATATTAGACAAACAATTTTCAGTACAGCCACAGTGTACACGGGCACTTAGGCGTATACGTGATTTTTGATTGTGAGATTGAATTTCTATATGAGTATTGAATATTGTTTGTATTTGAGTATATATTTGCATGTATAAGTGTATGTGTGTATGTATAAGTGCATATGTATGTGTATGTGAGTATGTACATATATGCAGCCGCTATAATCGACGCCCAGGGTAAATCAAAGTACAGGGTCTTCTACTGTCGGTTGAATCCGACTGTAGCTTTCCGAGTTTTTTAATTTCTATATAACTCATAACATAATTTTAATCAGCAAAAAAATGTAAATTGAATTTTTGGGAATATAACCAAACTTGAATCATACCATTGTTTTGTCAATGAAGTTTTCTGGAATGAGAACTTGAATCGGCACTCACCTGAAAGTAAATAAGAGTAAAATTTCGTTTAATAATTTGATACAACTAATGGATAAAAAAATAAATAATCTCTTAAACATCCATGTATGTAAATTAAGCTTTACCTGCACAGTTTTGTGCAGAGTAGATGCACTGATTTATTTACTTATACTTCTGGTTACTATTATAATGCGATATGATGTAAGTTCTTGATATTTGATAGGATAACTGTGCACTTCTAAAATTTAGTAAGATTTGCTAGATTGATTTATATGCCCAACTGTTCGGTTGCTCTGTTGGTAAGTTGGATAAGTTTCTTTCAAAACGTCATCAGTACAAGTTATTAGAAATTATTATAGTTACTTGGTTTAGTGTTTAGTTACCTAGAGTGTAATCTATCGTTATCTTGAATATTCAAAATAAATAAAAACAATAGCTTAAACATCAATTGAATTAACTTCTTGAGTCCACACAACATAAGCATAAACTAAAGATAAATAAAATGTGTGTACCAACATTTTGATTGATGGACTTTAAATTTTGTTGATTAGTGTTTGTTGCGCAACGGCAAAAGCAAATGGCGCTATAAACCGTTACTAAAGCCAAGAAGACATTTGCCATGTGCCAATTAATGTTTACCTCACACACACCAGCGAGTGCTACCTTAGAAGGGAAGTGGGGTAAGTTGAGTGCGTTCGTAATTTGAGCTAAGTTTGGCAACTTGAATGAATGTTGCAGTCAGCGAATGCCACACAGGCGACAAATATGGCCAAAATGCCAACTGCCAATTGCCAACGAGGCTAACCCCAAGCTCCAACGCAGCCTGCGTGGCGATAAAAACTGCATCGAAACTATAATGGCTCATTACGCGAACGCTGATGAGACCGGATCTGTGTGGAAGTCAGGCAAGAGTTGTAGTTGGAGTGGGTCTGGAACTGGGACTGACCATATCGCGGCAATGAAATCGCTGCACCCTGTCATCTCGCTCTGCTATACCCTGTACCAAAGCTACTTATTAAACGCTGCTAATGTGCGCATGCGCAGCGGGCCAACTGTGCGAGAGCCGAGATCGAGAAGATAGTATGGCCAACAGGCGGCTGGCATTTGCCAATTGACTTGGCTTGGGCTCTGTTCACCAATAGCTGGGCAAATAATATTTTTGTACCTATTGAAAATGGTTGAATTCGGTATATCCAACTGTGCAATGAACTTAAAGGGCGACCACTTGAATGGGGCAGCTTAAGAGTTTGAGATATCAAATTTAGCTATAAAACTGAAGATATACAACTGAAACTTCAAAGCATTTTTTTGTACTTTTCATGTGCAGGGTACCTTTTAGTCTAACACCTTGGGTATGAAGGAATCTTACATGTTTTTACTGCATTTTTGTACGCTCACAATTATCAAGAGACCCAAAAGCCTTAGACTCGACTTGACCCTTGCGTTGAGCGTTGCCCGATTAGGCCTCAGACTGAGTCTCAGTCTCAGTCTCAGTCTCCGTCTGAGGCCCGGTTTGGCTGCAGCTATGTAACCGGTCGTTTTAAGCACCTTCTAATGCTGCTAATTTTCAAACTGAGATTCGAGTCATGCCATTATTGTAGTACCCAGCACTCGAGAGAGCAGTTGCTTGTGTTGGCGTTGGGTATTTTTTGTCGAATGTTCGACTTGGCCAGTTGGGTAATTGGTATATCAATTGTTAGTCGCATTGTTCGAATAAAATTTATGTCCATTTGCAAATTTACCTTATATGTCGTTGCACAAGAAAACTTGCAACAAGCAAATTGAATTTGCAATGCAAATAAATTGTCATACAAAACGCCCATTTGAATGTGACATCGATTTATATGGGCAGGAAATGTAGCCTGATCCAGATTCAAAACGAGAGAAGAGAAGAGCTGGCTGTTGACTCTCTGGGACCACCTATACGGTAAACGATTCAAATCAAATCGAATGACGCCTGCTTACAAAAAAAGAACCACTGAACCAATGACACGCCGGTTAGAGCTATTTGAGAGGTCCATAACAATTTCTGAAGCAGACACACTTAAAAGCTGGAGCTCAATTATCAGCTCAGCGAAGACATATAGTTAACCAAAATATTTAAAATAGTGTTTATCATAAGTAGAATGCATCATAAAACTACAAAGAAGAAACACTTTGTCTTCGAATTTTTTAGAGCGCAATAAAAATAATACTACAGAGAAATCTATAAAGCGCCATAAAGTGACTGAAGTAATCGGAAATGCTTGCTGACAAATTCAAAAGGTTATCAAGTGTCGTCTACTGAGCGCAGTTTTTTACACTGAAAAAAATACAGTGCTTTAGAATTTGTTAGTTTTACTAAGGAAACTTTAAAAAATAATTGAGGAAATTTTAATTTAAAAGTATGAGTATAGGTAATTTATTATATTAAAGCTGATTTTCCTCTACTGCAGAAGTAAAAAAAACTGTTAATTTTGTATAGTCTACAGCAAATACAGGTTAATATGTATGTGCTTCAAAAGAAAATTTATTGATGATTTCATCACGCAAAAAGACGAGTTCAGTGTTTTTTTATCAGTGTCTGGTGAAGGTTATCAATTTGATGGCAGGTCAGAGTCAGAGTCAGAGTCGAGAGCAGAATCAGTTGAAGTCTCCGTTTCATACCCAAAGTCGGAGTAAAAGATACCCAGTCTCAATCTCAATCTCAATTGTAGCGACAGTTGCAGTTGCAGTTTCAGTGGTTTTCTCTGTGCAATTGAAATACTTATGACTAAGCTTGACCCAAGCAGCCACAGTAACCACAGCAACCACAGAGAACAGCAGCAACAATAACATGCACTTTTCCGTTTGTTTTGCTTTTTGCGTGTTTACTCATTTTCGTTTTCAAAAATTCATTGCACGTTCTACAAATTTGAATATGAACGCAACATGTTGGTGCTGGTGTTGCAGCTGTTGTTGTTGCTGTTGCTTTTTGCCTCAATTGAGGCAGCAGCTGTGAGTCCAATGACTCAGTTCCGAGGCGTTGAAAGATTTAATCGTGCCGGGGAGGCCGTGCCCCTTAAGCCCATTCGGCACAAATGAATGCCCTACCCCCTCTGGACAATGCATACAGCTAGCTGGCGGGGGGCATGGGGCAGTCTGGGCAACTGTGGCAAGTCCAGTTTTTAGTTTGTGGCATGCCTGGCATGTCGCTGTCTTGTACCGTATTCGTATCTAAATACTGTGTGGGCCTCTCCCAGTTGCACTCATTCCATTCATTCGGTTTGTTTTCTTATCTATCAACTTTTAATAAGGCATTCCGAAACAAAATCATATGGAAATGCTCTAGTCGAGAATGCTTGAGCACTTAGTTGAATCGGTTGGAATTTGCATACACAAAACGCAACAGATATCATCCTCTCCAGCAACTATTTATAAACAACTCAGTTGCCTCAATTGACGTAGGTTCGTTCGTACTTTGTGTGTTTACATCAATAAATTGAGATACTTTCATTGCGGCAATCTCTTGTTTAATGGAACAATTGAATTCCAGCTGAATTTCCTGTTAACACATGATGTTCAGTAATAAAAATAGATTTTAGAAGCTTAGCAAAAATTTTAGTATACTCTTAGTCATACTTCCGTGGTAGCTAATCTCAATACACTGAGGAAAATCAGTTCATAGTAATATTATATCAGTTTGTGCGAGAAAATTGAATTGCAATTTGATTGAATTATTTTGAAGTAACAATTTGTTTCCGCAAAAAAGAATGTAGGTATAAGATAAAGTAAGATAAGATAAAATTTGTTGTCGTTATGAGGATAAAAATAATTATACTTGAACTAAATTCTGTCATTCTGGACTTGAAGGTGAATAAAGTTTAGAATTTCTAGTTAAGCAGCATTTGATGTTATTCTCAGCGAAGCTAGTGAGTAGAGATTTGCAATTTGGGATGACCTCATCAGCCGTCAGCCAGTCCGCAGGAAGTGTTGAGCTTTAGGTGCTTTCTAAATAAAAATGCGAAATATGAAAACTAAATAATGAAAAGTGTTTCGGGGAGTGAAAAGGCGAAATAAAAATATTATGGCTGGCTGAAGAAAATCCACAGCCAAACTGAAGCACACAGGGTACTACCAAGGTGACATACAGATAAGACGCTGCTGCTAGAGATGGCTTACTTTGCTTGCCACAAGCGCTGCTTCTTGGCTGAGCTGGAAAAGCCAAGCTGGCAAATGTCAACACAAACAATGCCAGCTGTGTATGTGGGAGCAACATCAGGCACTTGGGAGCTGAGGGTGTATCCGTCCGCCCGTCCGTCCGCCTGTTGTCGTGTTAACCCTTTTTGGCCTGTTCGGCGCTTAGTTAACCCTACTGATGTGTCTGCTGTGTGCAATTGCAGGTGCTGCTGCCACAAGCTGGCCACTGCCAATGTGTCCTGTCGCATCCTGTATGAGTACTTCACTCGCACTCTCTCCTCTCTCTCATGCTCTCTTTTGTGTCGTCGCCGCATGGAATTTTGCAATTTCTTTGGGATTTCGAAATTGCTTTTTCTACTTTAGCAGCAAGAGCAGCGAGGTCGCGAGCATCGCGACAACTTTACCAACTCCCAGCCCCAACGACAACAAGCTCAAGCAACGCTTCACCTAGATGCTGCTTCCACTTCTCACTTCATATTCCCCTCCCATTGCTGAGTATTGTCAGCCTGGGTTTCGTTTGAGGCCAGCCAGAGATAGAGTGCGGAATAAGAAAAAAAAAAATCGATCAAGAAAAATGACTTTTGTGGGTTTTCGTAATTTTCATTGCACGCGTAATTGAAATTTTCAAATTCCTGCTTGCATTTTTCTTTTACTCATCCGCTGTCGATGCCTTATACCCATTTTTATCAGCCAACCAGCAGAGGCAAAGCGGAATTTATGGGATGATAAAGGAAAATATTCTCGTACACTCAGTGTATGAGTGTTTGTGTTGCTGCTGCTTTCCATTATGCTTTCATTATTTGCCGAAATTGTGTTAATCTTTGAACTGTTCAGTCTTCTTTTTCTGGGGGTAAGAAATAATGCACAAAGCTGATAAATTGATAGCAATTTAAGAGACTCTAGTAAGCCGGAGAGCGTACTTAGTAGTTTACTTGAGCTCATTCTTTTCGATTATTGAAAATGTTTTATTGATCAGATGTTCAGCAAGTTGTTTAAATATGCTGCCAGTTATGAACTCTAATAGCAAATTGCTTGCCAAAGCAATTGTTACTAAAGTAGAAGACATACAATCCCGTTCTTCTCCCCTTCCGTTGAGTAGTAGGTACTCCAAACAAGAGCATTGTAAATCCCAACTAATAATTTTGTAACCTTATCTGGGTCTGTCGCCTGTCGGGGCACAAGTAGACCAGCAAGGCTAGAGAAAAGCGCATATCCCACAACGATAATGAAAATGTCACACGAGCCTCGCATTTTCTCATCACGAGAGCATCATGAGGCACAACGACAATGTCTCCACCTTCAACGAGGGCTGAAGCTGAAGCACGAGCGGCTCTAGCTTGAGTTTGCCACGTCCTTGTGTCCTGGACCGAGTGCGAGTGCAGTAAGCAAGACGAGACCGAAACCAACAACAGCAACAGCAACAACAATAACACCAATGCGAACGTTGACAACAACATAAAGGTAAATCCTAAATAATGCTCTGTGCTCACTTCACAAGGCACAAGGTAAAATTGGAACGAGGAACGTAGCACATAGAGGAGGAGCAGTCGGAGCAGTCAGTCGCTGCGTTCTGGGAATTGCCTCGGTGTAAGGGCAGGAGGCAAACGGGAAACTTAAGTTCAGAAAGGAATAAGCACAGTGAGCCTTGGTTGCGGTAGGTGTGCAGCAGTCGAGTGTGGTCGACCGAACTTAGTGGGGCCATAATCCACTTATAATAGTGTATTGATTTCATAATGAAATAGTAATACATATATTAATGTACTCACACGTGCAAAAAATGCAAGTAGTACAGCGAACAAGTAATAGTAGTAAGTATGCAGTAGTTGTTGTGGTCCGCGTAATACATAATACGCGAGAATTTTTTTTTTATTTGGCAATCTAAATATTCTCATCACAAAGTATTTTTAGTTGTACTATATAAACATATATGGCATATTTCCGATAATTTGAGTCTCTTGGTTAATGAGTAAACCCATGAAAAGATCAAGGACAGGAAAATGACATACACAGTTCAATGTGGAGAGGAAAATATCTACATTGAGCTCTAATAATCAAATTTGTACAATAAGAATGATAATCTTTCTATATGATTCCATTCGAAAGGTTGTTCAAAATGCAAGGCATGCTGAAACAGCCAAGGGGTGGGTACCAGCGTCAACGCCAGAAGACAACAAAATCTGCCAGGCTTGGCACCATGAGGTGAATCGTGAATTCTACCCAGGTGTTGAGATTGCTAAAGTTAACTGTCTTCCGCACCAGCTTTCTCTCGTTTTGTCTTATATTTTCTTTCTGCATTTAGCCAGGACATTTTGCGGTTAGCTTTAAGTTCCCGCCAGCCAAGTGCCCGAGCAAGGCGATTATAGTGGTACCTCTGCTGATGGTGGTGCTGCTGTGGACAGACTTAGTGGCTGTCGTAAGTTCTAATTTCTTATTATTAGGCGTGGCCCACTGGGTTAGTGGATTGGATACAGCGGCAGGGGGAGTTAACCGCACAAGTTTGCTGCTGTGGCATAAAATTATGGCTCAACTTGCGTCGCTGCATATGAAAATGGCGGCTGGAAAATAGTTTGGACAAACTATTTCTTTGCTTGTTGTTCCCTCTGCCGTTGTTATTATTATTGTTGTTGTCGCTGCTGCGGTTGGCTTTGTTATGGAGCGTCGGTTTTGCTTTTATGTCTTATGGTTTGTCGGTCGGTCGGACGGTCGGTCGGTCGCTTTTGCAGTTCTGCAAATGCAGCAGAGCCTACATTTCAGGGCCAGTGCAAAAAGTTTTCCCTCCTGCTGGGATTTAATTAAAATGCTCTAATCCAAGTCAAATCGAAATGACTCAAAGTTAAAATGAGTTAAATGAAAGGTAAGGCATCACAATAAAACTCTATTCATCTGTCAAATTAAACAATTGCGAGCGGGAAGTAAAACTTAACAGCAAAGAAAGAAAACCCTAAAACAGAGTGAAAAGTGCAATGCAATAAAGACAAAAGCAACAATACGAACGGGTAAAAAAAATGCCAAAGAAATCCGAAGGGAAACTCACAAAAAACCAACAAACTACACAGTCTGAGTATGTGAATGAGTGAATGTGAGTGTGAGTGCGAAAAAATGAAGCTCAAGCTCAAGCACAAGCCCATTATTGTTTCCATTTAACTTACAACATTTTGCACTTTGGCCAGCCATTGAAAATCAGGGCCAGGAAGACATACGAGTGCCAGAAAATAGATCAAGGAGCGGAAAACCAAAAACCAAAAGAAAAACCCAACTAACGTATTGCAATGGCTAAGAAAATTTGTGTGTGAAAATCAAACTGATTGGAAAACGAGCAAGTGAAATTTATACAGCTAAACAAGAGCAAACCAAAAGAAAAGAAAAATGAAACCCTGAAAGAGATGAATTGTAGACACTGTAGTGTGTAATAGTATTCGTTAACAGCTCTGATACCTCCAACCCTTGGTAAAACGGTCGTATGGGTGGCGGTTACCTCTTATCAAAAGTATATTTAGTATAAATGGTTGATATAAGAATTTTATAATTTCAACCCACAGACCAAAGATTTGAATTTTAAAAGATGATATATTATATCATCATTGTTACTGTCTGCAGTTGCATGTACATACTAAATATAGTATAGTATAAAGTTTTAATTTCTATACAAATTTAAACTAGAAATTCGAAATGCAAAGTTGATATCTAAAGTCTAAATTTTGATTAATATAATTTGATAAATTTCTGAAATGCCTCTTTATACAATTTTTTAACCATACCGGTAAGCATATTTGCTGCATTTGACGGATCGAAATGTATGCGTGGCATGGTTAAATATAATTCAGAAGTACATACCTGAAAATTGGTGACTGTAGAAAGCAAATAATAAGACTAGAATGTTTAAACACATGAATAAACAGACAAAGAGAAAGTAATTCATATGAGCTTACCTATGCAAAAGAATGGCACAATTGTTCTGAGACTGAGAGGCTGAGAAACAGCAGTTTAAGTCAGGAAAGGGGAAGGACAAGACAAAAATGAACAATAAACATAATACGGATACTCCTACATATCAATGATATGCTAATAAACTAATCTTTAATATATACTAAAGCGAAACTTCCTGACATTATTCTGTCTAACAAGATCGGCATAAAATAAAATAAATAATAACACTCTGTTTCAAGTCCTTGCAAGTATTATATCAATAGTAATATGAAAATTATGTTTTTGGAATTAAGTATGCCATCTGAAATGGAGTTTATTATTATATGAAGGGTAGATATTCGAGCTTTCGAAACATGTGCCAACTGCTTTATTGTTCACTTCACTTGCTGTAATTTAAAGTTTAATTTCTGTTTTAAATACTTGTAGCTGTAATTCTCTTTCAAACTCCCCCACTATTTCTAGGTGGCAACTGTCACAACTTTGGCGACATGAACATTGTTATTATCATGAATGTCTGTGCCCGCAATGCGTCTCTGCCTTTTTGTCCGTCTGATGTCGCGAGACGCGTCGCCTAAGGGGCAATGGGTTACCACTCCCGTTATACCCGTTATCCCTATGCCCACATCTCGTACAAACAAAAACAGCAACAAAAAAATTTCACCGTTTTCATGACAATGATGACGGCATCTGTTTCCGCTTTTGATGGCGACGCTGCCGCCGCCGCCATTTTAGGCGCATACTGGTGTTGCCGGCTTGCCGTATCCCTGATTTCAGTTTGTTCTTAAACCCTGTAGACCGCACATAAGGCAGAGTATTCAATAATTGAAAATGTAGAACTTAAAAATACCAGAGTTGTACATTTATAAAGCTTTGATAGATTACTTGTGCATACGTAAGATGAAATATATCAAGTCTATCGTCTATTCTGTATCTTCGTATGTGTCTCACTCTATCTTTCTATATATCTAATTGTGTTGCCTCTCATCTATCTCTCCATCTTTGAATACCATTTACCTTAGTCTGAATTCTTATTTCAGTCAATCTATTTATCCATTTATCTATATAAATATTTATGGATATAGACTAAATATAAGTATGTGCTTCCAACTATAAACCTATCTACAACTGAGCATGTTTCTTCAGGCAGTCTATCTATCCGTAACTTTAATAAAGCTTTTCAAACCTCAATATACTAGTATTTAGATAAGGTGTTCATTGAACGAGGACCCACGAAGTGGCCTTACCTACTGTTATTCTTCTGGCCTGTAGTATTTGTCTCAGGCTTACATTTGGAACACCTTTAGGCTCATCTATGTCTGTTTGTTGCTGCAACAACTATTTACAATAAGGTTGTCAACGACAAAAATAGTCGACGTCTCTGCCACCGAAGCTGACACACGTTGTGCAAACTTTTCCACTTCATTGCATGATTGCAATTTTTCTGCATAACAAATTTATTTATTTTATTTTGTTCGGCTTTATTTTGTTTGCACAAGAATCCTTTACTCAAAGAAAAAAGAGTTGATTGTCACAAAGGCCACTCAAACTGGAGTATTTGATTTTCAGATATAATTGCAGAGGAAGGGCACTGAAGCAAAAAATTTAATATATGCATTTAATGAAATACGAGTCGTGTGTTTAAATAAAATAAACTCATAAGGTTCGAGTCTTGTGGTGCTGCTTCAAAATACTTTGGAATCAATCTCATCATTCTCATTCATGTTAGTTAAGTATATCTATCTAATACGATAAACTTATTTGGTAATCGTCTCACTTTAAGAGAGGTATATCCTTAGCTTTATGGAAAGCGATAATTTCTTTAAAATATCATAAGTTTTTGTTATGTATTTTTTCATGATTTTCTTCTTTATTCTTCTTTATTCATTACGACGCTTTAATGTTCATCAATGATTTTGTACGGCTTTACACTTTTATTTTGTAGAAAAGAGTTAGGATTTTTCTTTTATTTTTTCAGTTATTTTTAATGTTGGTTTATTTTTTTCAATTTGCATTTTCTCATTTTCATTTAGGCCTTTTATTCATTGTTTATTTAATTATCTTTTGTATTGTCAAGTGGCTGAGTTGGCTTGGCTTCCCTCTTAAGGTCTGCTCTGGGTCCGGGGATGGTTGTGGTACATAGTGTGATGTGGACTAGCAACGGGGCAGTTTTTCATTTGGGTTTTAAGCCACTGTTAAAACAGGGTTAGAGCCCAAGAATTTTCACAGAATTTTATACATTTAGTGGCACGTGCAAGTGAAGTAAAGGGTTTGGTAATGGATTAGGGCTCAAATTAGTGAAAGGAGAAAAACTCTTTGATAAGTAATTGATAAATCTTTTGAGAATGTTCGAAAAATTATTGACCAGTGGTAAGCACTCAGTAAACCCTTGGCATTCAGTTTCTCTTTAATTCATTAAAAATTCCTAGACAAACTATTTCAGCAAGAACTTGAACAAATAAATAGCATCAACAAAACTCAACAAGCAACTAAAAAGTAAATAAAATTGTACAAAACGTAAAATAAAAGTTAAAACAAAAGCAAAAACTAAAGTAACTGTAACGAGAAACAGAAACACTAACCATAGCTGAAGCTGAAGCTAAAGCTGAAGCTAAAACAGTGCAGCAGCATAAAAGCAATTTAAAGCAGGAAAATTACATACACGAAAAATTCTCACTAGGAAAATCATTAAAACGTCTGAAGGACGATGACTATGACGGTGATGAAGACGTTGAGCGCAAGGGAAACAAAAAGAGAACTAAGGCCAAATGATGCCCGGAAATGTGGCAGCAAGTCTAAATAGGACTGAGAAATAACAACAACCGGTACTCTCTGTACTCTCCACCCACCTCTTAAGTACACTCATATACACACCCCTTTCCTGCTGAAAGGATGCAATTTAGGACGAAAGAGCATTAAAGTGAATGGCAACACTGGCGAGAATGAGGAAATTAAAAGATGCCGGCAGAGTTCCAACGAGAATGTGGGTCAATAGGCAAACGCCAGGTGGGTCTAGTCAGGTTTAAGCAGAGGCCGATACAAGAAAGAAGTTCTCTCTATTTCTTCCTCTCTCCAAAGTTTTTTTACTTTGTTTTTCGGCATGGCGCGAGCCAAATTAAATTTCACCAACCACTTTCAAAGGGTTCGAAAACGGCTGCACTGCCTTTTTACGCCTCAGAACTTTTTTAACAAACATATTCGATTAACTGGCCAAAGGGTCTAACTGGATTCAGCGGCGGGGGTGGCTGGGCGGTGTTTCTTTTTCGTTGCTATTCTCTATTTATCGAAAACCACTTGATTATGCAGGCTTATCCCAAGCAAGTTTCATGTTTTTCTTTTGCGTCGTTTCATTTTTGTTTTATTTTCTTTTGTTTTGTTTTGTTTTGTTTCCTATAATATTTTTCCTTTCAAGCAAGCAAGAAGGCTTTAGTTTTTACTGAGCCATGAAAATTTGTTTGCAAATCCTTTCGCTTTCCTTTCTTTGTGACTCGTATAATATTTATGATACCCCGTCGAATTTTTTTGCTTGGCTTTGCTTTTTGTTTTGCCATTTCTTTGCGTGTTACGATTTCTCTTTGAATCCGAGATAGCTAATTTATAAATTGCATTTTCTTGTAAATTTTGAGCAAGTTTTGTTTGGGCTTTGAGTATATTTTCTGGTTGAGCCATTCCTATTTTCAATGGAAATATATTTTCATATTGCCTCAAATCGATTTGCCCTCAAAATGCTCATCAATTATGCTAATTTGAAGAAGACCTTTCGAAGACCTTTACACTAATTTTTCTATAAGTATATTGGAATGAAGTAATTTCCCTGGTTAAATTTTAGTTGTGGACATCGTTTATGATTCTAATAGCCTACTAATTTAATGTTCAAATTCTTAATTAATTCTCTTAACAATTCGAACCAAAACCTTTTAAAGGCTTCCCGATTCTACCCCTCTCTGTAGTACAACTTCGATATTCATTTCCGTACATAAAATAGACTTGTTAAAATGCAAACATAATGCAATAAATTTTATTTTCTTTGTCAGCAGTTTGAACATTTTATTTGCGCACTGTTGTTTTTATACCCTACGTCCGAAATAAAATGCTTTCGAAGGGTATTCTAAGTTTGTGTAAATGTTTTGTAAAAGGCATCTACTAACTATTTATCTATTTTAAAATATTTATGTAATAAACTTGGAAGAGATGCAAGTATTTACATTATAACGCCTAGTTTACGTGTTTATGTTTAGATATACATATGTAGCTATTCGCACCATATGTGTAAGTGCAGAATATTTGCTGGTGCAGCACGCCCTGCTGTAGCATGCTTACTTGTTAAATATGTTATTTTTATATGTGTAACAACAAAGTAAGCTGTGCTTGTAAATTAAATTAAATTTATTATAGTTCCGACAGTGTGCGAATACTCTGTTCACGCTGGGTATAATTTAAAAAGGTTTTAAAAGTGCTTTAAAAAATCCCTTTTTTATAGATGTGTATAATGCCAATTTCCAGTGAAACTAAGTGAGCCACTATAAGTACGGGAAACTTCTTTAAATGAACCACAAAAAACCATATTAAATTTGTGTAAAACATTAATACAGTATCTGAATTACACATTGCAAGTTGTGGTTCAGTGTGGGCAGATTGTTGAATATTTGTAGCGCTCATCGTCGAGTCATAAAAACGAGCATCGCTATGCAAAATAGTTTTTACAATCCATTCATATTTTCAACTCGTTTAATGACTCACTTTGGCGGCACAAATTCAAAGAATCATTGCCATAAACCACACTAAAAATATACTCAGAAAAAAGCATATTAACGTTGTAGTAGAAATGTAAATGCGAATGACGCGTGACTAAGTCATAAAAAATTACACAAAACACAATTTCCAATTCAATTATAAGAAGAAAGAGAAATACCCAGTTCAAAAAAGAAAAGAGAGCCGAACGCATTCGTAATGTTAATGCGATTCTAATAAATTGTCAAAAAGAGTTACACAAAAACTACATAAAGAGCCGAGAGGAGTGGCACAAGAAAAGGCAACTTAAAATGAAAATATACAAAACAGTCGGCAGCAACCGACAGTAAAAGACGCTGTGTTTTAAATTTAATCGAGAGAGGGAAGTAATAATTTAAACATGGACGTAATGGCTATACTACAATAGATATATGTACATATGTATATGCATGTGAAATGTAAATATTCATTCTACATTATTGTGTTTCTATATACATACAGCTTTTTACTGGGTATATTCCTTGGAATCTACGACTGATGATATGCCGGACAGTCAGAGAAAATTTCTCAGTTAAATGCACTTAATAAACCCTTTCTACTATTAAAGTAAAGTGTTTGAAAAATTAACATGGAATGACGTAGAATTTCAAGCAAAGAAATGTCATACTTTTGAACGGGGAGAACCCACAAAAATAAAAACTGAAAATGAATTTGAAATGCATGCAACGCACGATTGACAGGCCCAGAAGACAACCACAGCGACAACTACAATGTTGACGGCTAATGCAATTAGACACGCCTAGTCAGAAACTGGGAGAGGTGGTGTGGGGCTGGGATTTGGGACTGAAGTCATACAACTACATATGTATATGGATCCGTGGCGAGGCCACGCACGAGCTGCGACCCAAACGAGGTGACCCTTCTCTACTCACGCTTATCGCGACGGTTTTATTACTTGAGTAAGTGAAATGCATTAACCACAAACTGTAAATTCGATTTCGGGGGTCGATGCCACCCTGTGCGATATCTTCTTCTCCAACAGCACATAACCGTTATGCGCACAAGTTTAATGAACTAATTACGCACAGATGCTCGCGCACTGTAGAACTATCTATGGATTACATTGCAGTACTCTGCGGAAGTATACTTTAAAAAGGCATGAAGAACGATAAATGGCAATGAATGAGAACCACAAAGCACACATGTATATTTAGAACAAAATCATCCCAGAGAGGAGGTGCCTATGTATGTATATTCGGTAAAGATAAGTTTTTTACGATTTTATGCTTACTTACGTTTTTATAAATTTAATAGTACTGACTGCTATAAGTCTACAGGTTTTCTTAAATGCAATGTAGAGAGTCACGATTCACTCAATAATCCAATTAACATTGATTACTTCTCCCCATTACCTATTTGTGATTAATAGTTAATATACAATACGACAAACACTTGCTTTAACCTTTGTAGAAATTTCTAGATTAATTTAACTATTGGGATACGATTACTACTAAGAATATATAAGATTTTACCTTGGTAATTGAGCGTCACTCTAAAGTGCGGCTCACTAAAGTCGACTAACTAAAACCATCTTTAACCAAAGAGTTCAGAGCTCAGAGATATACATTGAAATTCAACATCCCGTTCGTAGATTGCATCTCAGTTATCATTCAAGAGCCCAGCTATTGGATTCGAGACTAGCAGCCACCACATGTCCACATGATTTATGTTAAACAAAATGTTTTCCCAGCAGCAGCATCTCCAACCAACACAGACTGGGCTAATTTTGATGAGTTTCAAGTGTCAGACACTGGGAAATCCATCAACAATTGACATCAGATGCTGAGACAAGACTCTGCATAAAAGACTACAATAGCAGGAATCATAATAACAAAATGCGGGGGTCGCCTCAAAGTGCATTAGCATTTGGGGCAAAAGAAAACATTATGCCGAAAGATAATGTTAATGTACCAAAAACTATTGAGCTGGGATGACGCGGCGACAAACACAAGCTAATTTTGGAAACGTCCCCACCCCACGTTAAAACCCGAATAAAGAGTACGAGTATCCATGCTAGTCCCGGCTCAAAACGACATCGTTAATCATAATTGAGTATAGCCGAAAAGGGTTTTTCTGATAGCAACCAATTGAAAAAGGAAATGCTACACAAGTCAACCAAAAATTTAGTTTTCCAAACGATTATTGATGGAGCTATGTACACTCTAGAGAGTCTCTGGAATTCTCAATTTCTCTCACTGATAAGAGAGAACCACCGAGAAATGGAAATGAAAATTCATTTGGAGGCAACCAACTGCACACAAAAATAATTATGCATTGATAAGCAGTAAAAGGGATATTCTGGGGCGTGGCCCACAGATGGCAGCTGGGGAAACCATGCAGTGATTTTTCCCGATTTTCAATTTTCCACACTGTTTGAAATGCATTCGATATGCCAATGGGCGAAGGGGGATGTGACTTAATTTCTTTTATCGCCACCACTTAAACTGTTAATTGCAGTACGTGTGTTTAGTGGGAGGAGGCGGAGAACACAGGGAAAAACGGACAGAGAGAGAGAGAGAGAGACTGAAGTGCGTGAGTGAAAGACATACAATTTTGTGCTGTCCATATTAAGTTTCACATATGGAAATTAATTCAGATTTCAGGGCAGAGTTAAAATAAACAAATTGATTTTGATGTGAAACAGCCTGGCAAAACATACACATGCATTAGCATCAAAATTGTTTATGTGTGTGTGTGTAATGTATATATGTAAATATGTATGTGAATATGTGTGTTCCATGGTACGGATCATACATATGCGAGTTGTGATTATTTGCACCGACCCGCATTTCGGTGTAATTTTACAGTGGAACATAAGGACACAGACTGGAGAAGAGTGATAAGAAAAGAAATTGATTGAAACAGAGATGTAGTGCCTGGAAAAGAACAACTGTTGTAGCCAATCGTCAGATTTTAATGCACACAGAGACAACATAAATTAAGTAAAATTGTTATTGTTTTAAAGTTATTTATTACTCGATTAACTGAATTTTATAGAGAAATTTATGTATTTTCTTTAGTACCCAAAAGAGAATCTAATTCTAAGTACATTTACCTCTTATAATAGTAATAAATAATAAAAACGCGGAAAGCTACAATCGGACGCAACCAACAGTAGGAGATCCTGTTGTTTCCTTCTCACACACACACGCTAACAGACACTAACACATGCACACATAGCACAAAGTCACACTAAAGTCGCAATAAAAGACCGTCCGACCGCGGGATCGAGCCCGCAACCATTTGACTTCTACGCTGAAAATTATATGTCACTACTTTCCTTCATAACTTCATTGTTTAATGTCCGATTTAGCTCAAAATCGCATCAATCATTCTGAGCATTATAAGCTGTGAATGGTGTACGAGATTTAAAAACATTTTTTCAAATTCGAGGGGGAGGGGGAGGAGATATTGGTCATTAGACACAAACTTTACCTGCCTATGCAATACACGAAACTACCAAAAAAAGAATTAAGTCTCTACCTCTTATAGTTTGCGAGATCTACATATGTAGGTGTTCATACAGACAGACGGACAGACAGACTGGACTATATCGACTCAGTTCGTCGTCCTGATCAAGAATATATATACTTTATGGGCCTCCTTCTGCCTGTTACACACAAATGTCAATTGCATAATATTAATAGACCCTTTTGTACTTTTTTAAAGTACAGGATCTAAAAATTAGCAAACGACATCGGCTTGTGAAATTTGAAAAGAAATTTTAAAAGTAACTAACATTTTGTGGCTGCAATTTGATCTCTTCTAGTGTAATAATAATTTTAGCAAAGCTTAATAAATTACTGATATAGCTTACAATATTTTAGTAAATTGAATTCCTCATAGTGGTAATAAAGATGTTACGAACTTTTATTTAACACTTTATGGTCAGGTTGGTTCGACTGGTAGTACTGTAATCAAGAACTTAAGTGAATATACTGCCAAACTCTCCTTAAGTTTGAGAGCTATTAAAATTAGTTTACTTGAAAAACGTTCTAATTTAAGAAAAATTATTTTTCAATAATAAATAATTGCTTGTTGTTTATATTTCGTGTCACTGTGCAACTCTTGGATGTGCGTTGCAACCACTACGTCGAGCCCAAAACGCTGGTATACTCGTAAGAAATGCGCCGCCTGCAGGACGGCGGACGACTTGAAGTGGGCAGAAGGAAGCGGGACAAGGACTGTCGCTTGTTTGCAGTAAGGATAAAGCAGGATGAATTTCTTTGTGTATGTGCATACAATACTTTTGTTCTTTTAACTTGCACATGTGTGTGGAGATGAGGCAGCAGCCAGATGGAGGCAAATGCAAAAGGTCCACTTGAAAACGGTTTGAGGTTATGTTTATGTGGCACATTTGGGCACACTGCGTGATGTCAGCCACATATTTACACAACTGCAATAATATTTTTTGTGCTGCTGCACTTTTACTTGATGCGAGGAACCAGAGCAGGATATGGACCAAAAAACACTTGGCAAGATTCACTTTGGCTATTGAAAAATTTATATGAGCTCACAAGTTGGCACTTCTAACTGCGCAGAGAGAAAGTGATTTACGACTGCGAATATTGTGGCGAGACTTTGTCCCCCCGCTCTCTCCATTCCCTCAGTCTGGCTACTTAGCGGAGACTTTGCCAACTCCGTTTACCCAATGGAGCCTTTGAGTTTACCCGTTTTGTCTCTGGCTGCTGATCCGTGTGTTGTTTGTGCCAAATGTGCAATAAATTAGTGTTTTGATTTTCTGCATTGCCGGCAAACTTCAACTAATTCTCCGCTCCCTGCTGCTGCCCACTTCTACTGCTGCATGTGCGAAAACTTTTATCGTTTGTCGAGTTTTTAAGTTGCATTTCTTATTCATAGACAGAGCGACAAACTTTGCCCGATTGCAGCGCGGAGCATAAGGAAACCCAGAACAAAGCCGCCTTTCAACTGTGACGCCATGCGGAGGCATACAGACTCGCTTATTAAAGATCTTCCCAGTGCATGTGTACTTAGTGTGTTGTTTCGGGTCTCAGAAATGCCAGTAATAAACACTTGAAATTATGACTGTCTGTGTGTATGGATGTCCCAGTGTTTGTCATACTTGATTTGAGTCACATACATTTCAAATGGTCTGTGTGTGTGTGGTTAGTTTGACAAGCGTGTCGATTTGAGGATCACACACGCAGATCTGCCTCTTTGCTATAACTTTCTCTGCTTATCTCAGTCATTCTCCTATGTCTCGCATTCTCTCAATACATCTCAATAGAAGCACACATAAACTAGTCAGAACTTACCAAGACTGTCATTACACACATATATATGGAAATTAGCTCTAGTCACATACCTGAAATGAGCAGAAGATAATCAATGAATCAGTTAAGCTTTCCTTGTAATGTACACGGAGAGAAATAAATTTTAATACAGCATTAAATTATCAATGAATTTATTATTATTATTACCTTTTTAATATTTGTTCTATTACATTAATTATTTTTATTTTTTATTATTTCTAAATAAGTGAAACCCATTGCTCTTCTTCAAATTTTATAAAATGTATAATTACTGAGAGTACTATATGAAAACTTATTCATAATCCTACAACTATTCGGTGGCTGATGTAAATATCGATAGCTTTAGTTTAACAAAGCTTTAGTTTAAGTTTATTTTCTGAAATCTTTTCTCTCAGTGTATTAGCGTACACTAGTCTAAAACCTAAATCTATTGACTACTTAGCTGAGTTGCCTGTAAACTGTTATTCGGGTCATGCGCTGCTGCTATAGAAAGATTTGCAGCAAGCCTCAATGAATGCTGCCACAAGAGCTGCTGCACAGTCACACTCTTCCCCCTTTCACTGCCTCACGCTTTGACTTCGACTCCACTGTCTCTTTTTTTAGTATCATCCTCAATGCTGTGCCTGGCACACACGACTGCGCATATTTAATTGCTCATTGCGCGTGATTCGAGCTTGCAGCATCATGTGGCATGAGAGTGTGGCAGAAGCCTTGGTACTGGTACTGGTACTGGTACTGCTACAGACCCTGGCTTGATGCTTGACTACATTATTTTGACAGTTGGCACAAATTACCAACTGCCGCTTGATAGGAAGTTGCAAAGCGTTGTCTGCCTGCTGCTGCCTCAGCCTGTGGCAACTTTCTTTCTTACTATTGGAATTCGCAATGTGCGCCGGCGCAACCTACTCTACCGACAACGTTCGTTCTTTGGTATTGTTGCTGTCTTTTTTTTTTGTTGCCCCTGTTTTGTTGTCGCCTACGCGGCGCATGCCTCATTTGCATTTGGCTGGCGTCATGCAACATTTGTGTTGTAGCCTGTCGCTTGTGTCTGTCGTCGATTGACTGCTGCTGTTGCTGCTGCTGCTGCTGCATGTTGTCATTGTCATAAGCGACCGCAGCCACAGCTGTCAATTGTCGTTTGTCGCCGTGTCTTTGGCTACTGTGCAACAGCCTCTTTGCTTGTTGCAGTGTCACCGCGCTGTGACCTGGGCTGAGGGTAGCATATGAATACATAGCACACGTACAGTAGAAAAATTATTCTAATGTATACAATAAATAATTTAAAAAAAGATGGAAAAATTAATAATCATAAAACAAGAAAACAAATTAAAAGGAAATTTCATTAAAATAAAAAATTTACAAAAATTTATTCACAAATTTCTTTAAGTGTATTCTCTACTACATACGCTATCGTACAATTCCTAAGAAACTTTCTCTCTGGTTTTACTGATAGTCAAAGTTCAGGGAGCTAAAAAAAAATATGAAATCACCCATATGAAGTTATAAAAAAATTTGATAAAAATCATAATTGTTGCGTAAATATTTGGTCAGCTATAATTGCTTTAACAAAACTCTATTGTATTGTAATGTTTTATATCTTTTGCTCTACACGCACTCGCTGCGAACATTGTAAAATAATAATTTACATAATTTTCTTACAAATCACGCACACGATACTCACGGAGAGAGGGAAATAAAAAAGTCAGACGAAACAAGGCAAATGCAGCTATTGATTTATCCCTGATTTTATGCCACATCATTGTGCAACATTATATCAAATCATCAACAGAGAACTATTGTTTGGTCTACCTTATTTTCTTTCTGTCAATACCCTGTAAGAGAAGAGCATTGAGTGGGTATGATAAAGAAGAGATTTAAATGTATATAACCAGAGTGAACTTGGCTAAAACAATTCTATAACCTAACGGAGCTTACATTCCCAAATGAATATTTACATGGTTCAAATAAGCTGTTCATATGGTTTTTCCGCTTTTCTGGGAAAGTTGACGAATGTGGTTAAGTTTCTTCTGTCGCACAAGAGTTAATAATATATGTATTTAAAACATATTTATTAGAAAATTCAATCTCCATTGAATTTGGTTCTAATAATCTGTGTGAAACTCTGTACATACCAGTAATTACAAATAACATGTGAACGCTGTCTTTCCCTCTCCCCATACCGTGTGATTATCTAAGTTTGAGAATAGCTGTTTTTGTTGCAGAGCAAAGTATAGGGATTTATAATAAACAATTAGAATTTTTTTCTTTAATGTGATAAATAACTTATACCATAATTATTATTATTTTTTTTTTTTTATTATATTTGGGGTAGAATTACAGGGTATCTTTCAGTCGAGCACTTGCGTCTATAGCCAGCCTACTTGTTTTGAATCTCTTTTAGCATATCATCATTGAAATCAGCTGCAATAGCAGTTATATTCGACTCTCTGCTCGTTGTCCAGCAGTTGCAAGATGATCTCTTTAATGGGCCAACAGCATCATTAAAAACTCAAACGCGACTTTTGTGTATGTAAATTAGGCTTTCAGATTAGATTGAAGTGGCGTAGCAGCAGCAGCAGCAATACTTGAGATGTCAATTAGTAGATAGAGCATGAGCCAACAGTTCCTCATGTAAGCAGAGATGCAGTTCTGTTCAGCTGTCCAGTTGCCCTTAAATGTAAGTAGGTGGGGGTGATGCAGTGATGCAGTATCTTGTCACCTTTTACCGATTATGTTTAACTAAGCAAATCTAACAGTTCAGCATATTAACGCATCCGCTTTCTATGATTTTCTCCACTGCATGAAATGTTGTAGACGTAGTCCCTAGCCGCCGTTCGCATTACCCTATCTAATATTTATAAATCCCAACAGTCATTGCCCATTAACATAACTCTATACGGGACGACATAGCCCACGTCCTCTTATCGTCGTTGTCCACTCAAACGGTACTCAACAAGTTCTAATAGGCACACATACAAATACCCGCACACACACACACACTGCCTACACGTTGAAGCCTTAACTTAGCTGGCAACCCATACCAAATCCAGGTACCATCCACGTAACCCACGCGTATACCCTTGCAGTTGACTTCTTCTTCCGCCCCACCGCCTGCCTACCACTGGCCCCTCGCCCCTGCCAGCACTCCCTCAATCCGCTAATGCTAGTAGTGTACATATTGCATTTATGCAATACGTGCCTTGTTATTGTTCTGTCTGACTGCGTTCCGGGTCCAGGCCTCAGCAACATCATCCACACTCCCACTGACCAGTACACAGTCTCGACTCTCCACTCTCCACTCTAGTTAGCTTTGGGAGCGCGCTTGCATATAATTTATATGCATTTGACAGTTTTGACTGATTTATCGATGCAGGAGCATGGCATACATAATGCGTGCAGGCAACTTTTCCAGGAAAAGCAGCAATAGTCATGCACACACACATACACACACACACACACACAGACACATGGCTAAGTTAATTTTGCATAATACTTATGCAGCTACTTTTTCGCTATTTCGTATTGAAAACGATGCTTTTGTTGTGATACATTTTGTATAACAGAAAGAAATACATACGATTATGTACATATGTATGTATATATTGATGTTGTATATGTATATTGATGTTGGTCTATTCAGCTACATAGAGTCGACACTTCTGACACGATAAGTGACAGCTGACAACTGAACTACGAGTAAGCGCTCCTCGAGAGATCCATGAGTCATTTCCCAGCGCTTATTGAAACGGTTTCAATGCTCAAGTGACTTTTATTTTTGCGTACTATTGTTTTGCGCTACAACTTTAAAAATCTACATTATAACAATATAACAGTGTACTCGTATAACAGTATGTTATTGGCATAATACTACAATAGTATTTGAGTATAAATTGTAAATGACAAAAATCCCCCGCAATAAAAAGTCTGTAGTAATTAGGTCGATCGTAATGCAGTCATATTTTCATCTATATATAAAATCGGTTTTAATATTTAACACCCAGCAAACACACCTATTGAATTTTTGGACCCTGTACTTTAAAAAAGTACAAAAGGGTCTATGAAGTTTGTGCAAATGGCATTTGTGTGTAACAGGCAGAAGGAAACATGGTAGACCCCATAAAGTATATAGATTCTTGATCAGGACGACAAGCTGAGTCGATATAGCCCTGTCCGTCTGTCCGTCTGTCTGTCTGTATGAACACCTAGATCTCGGAAACTATAAGAGCTAGAGACTTAATTCTTTTTTTTTTTTTTTTTTTGTTAGGTTCGTGTTGGCCGTCAGCCAGCAGGAGTATAAGGGGAACAATGTTGCTGCTACCTACCATAGTAGTGCGCGCACCGTCCTTATGCTCACTGCTGGAAGTGCGACTATACTCTCCTCGTGAGGGCGGCTGGAAGCAGATCCTTGGCACGGTCATGTCTCTGCCCTGGATGCTGACCAATGGTAGTCGGGCGAGAGTAGAAAACTCTTTAAAGTCACCCCAACTCCAAGGTGGAACAGCATTGTGCCGATGGATGCGTGGCCAGGGGGTTGCCTGGTCGTTACTTTGCGAACTCTGGATACCTGCCGACCTCCAGTTTCAACTAGGCTTCCCGCGGTATTCGGGCTATGCCGCGGGTGACTTGTAATTCCCGACTACTCGTGGGATTCAAATGAGCTCAAATAACAATAACAAAATATTAAATAAATTAACAGAGTCCGGCACTCATCAAAAGCCGGAGGGGACCACAAATCCCCCCAAAACGTCAGGAGCTGGTAAACCAGCGGCTCCCGTCTCAACTTCCGCCACGACGGCAACCAAACCGGTCGTGAAGGGCGGTGAAGGAGTTGAGAACTCGGCGAAGGGAGGAGTTGGCAAGTTGAGCCAGAAGGCGGCTTGCCCAAATCCCGTCACCGTCTCCTCAACCCCGGATCCAAGTACCCCCAATATTCCCAAGAAGCCGTCCTTTTTGGATAAAAGACGGGCGGCTTCCATACTACAAGACAACCTGACCAAGCCTGGGACCTCTCCGGAGTCCCAGACCATGCTTGAATGGGCGAAATCCATCATTCCGGACTTTAAACCTCACGTTCCCAACGTGAACAAAACGAAAAGCGCTAAAACCAAGCGCCAGAGATCAACCGAAGGACATTCGGTTGAAGAAGCGGCCCAGCCAGCCAAGAAGAGAAGTGTGCAGCCCCTTAACCGGTCGTTCGCAGAAGTGGCGAGGGAGAAGATCCTCCTTGGTGTCCTGGATAAGGGCAACAAGGAGGGCCTGATCCCCCGCGACTCGTGGACATGGGTGGAGGACAGGCTGCAGTGTCGCTTCTTGGCCACGCTGGATGAGCTAGGCAGTTTGCCCATGTGTATCGACTCAGGATGGTTCGACGGAGTCAAAGTCATCGCTTGCGATGACATTAAATCGGCAGAGGCCTTTAAAAAGGCTGTGTCTCTGCTGGGAGAGGTGTACCCCGGTGCACAGCTCGCAGCAGTAGACTGGAAGGATGTGCCGAAGAAACCAAGGGCCCGAGTCTGGGTCTCCAAAGGCACTGCAGACCACGCAGAAATCCTCCGGATCTTCCGGGTCTGCAACCCGGGCCTCAAGACTGAGGACTGGAGGATAGCTGCGGCAGATCGCACGGAGGGTGCATCGCGACTAGTCGTTCTAGTCATCAACGAGGAGTCGGCTGAGGCTCTCACTAAATCGGGGGGGATAGCCAGATATGGCTTCAAGAACGTGGCCTTGAAGCTATATCGCCCCTGCATGGCCGATACCAAGATTAAGCCACCAACGGAAGTCCAAGACAGCGCAGCTAGGGACATAGAGGTGGTCGATGAGGAGCTGGACGGCTACTCTTCGACCTCGGAAATATCAGTCCTCACCGCCGAGCTCAAGAAATTGGGTCCTGGCGATGAGGACCTTCTGGCATCCGACGATGAGGATGCGAATAAAACGGTGGTGGAGGTGAAGAAGCCTGAAGATGTCTCTAAGACTTCTTCAGATTAACCTCCACCACTGTAAAGCAGCAGCCGCTGCCCTTGTCCTCCGCCTAAGCCAAGGCGGAGAAGATATCGTCCTCATTCAGGAACCTTGGATTTGTGGAGGAA